>CM050510.1:118906830-119506830 GCA_027563665.1 Antrozous pallidus
TGCCGCTTGGATAACTTCAAAGATGGAGGAAGGAACTACACATTGTCTAGCATGGTTCCTAAGTAAAAGGGTTCCTGATACATCCTGATGGTTCTTACCATCATCTCCAGAGTGCCCCCACCCCCATTCTGAGTTCTTCCCACATAGCTTCTGAGTTGGTCCTTAGAGTGATGAGTGTTATTATCCCATTTTAGAGATGAGGAAACTGAGGCTGATAGCATCCTCAAGATCACCGCCGCGCTGGTGAAAGAAGGCGCTGGATTCAAAACCAGCCTGAGTTCTTCTCACTGTTGCCTCCCAAGATGGGAGCTGTCTGCTCCCCACAAGCTTCCGAGAAGTGCTGCACTGAAGGCACACATCACACAGAGGTGGCTGTACCCCAGATCTCAGTTCAAAGCTGCCCTCCCAACTAGACAGGGGAAGGATTCTTGATGAGGTAACTAAGACTGGTTTCAGCTCTAGTATGGAGCAACTGCTACTCAGAGGCCGTGCACATAAACAGAACCCCTTCCCCCTGTTAAAGAACCCAGGCATGCAGGCATGCCTGGGCACAACCACACCATTACAATGTCAGACAGGAAACCAGCACTTCGTCAAAGCTACCAGCAAGAAAAGTGTTTCAAAAAGAAGCAACAGCTACAGGAAGGACTTCAGGGAGCTTCAGAGAGGAGGCAAGTCAAAGCAGACACAGAAGGAAAACATGGAAAGGCACACGGAATGTCTCTGCATGAATCCAGGCAGTGGGAGGGCAGGGCACGGGCTGGGTTACCAATTGGGAGCCACTGGGAATATGATATTAAGGGAAGTTTGGGTTTTATTTCCTTCTCCCAAAATATTATTTTCTTAATTTTTTTTTTTTTACAGAGAGGAAGGGAAAGGGATAGCAAGTTAAAAACATCGATGAGAGAGAAACATCGATCAGCTGCCTCCTGCACACCCCCTATTGGGGATGTGCCCACATCCAAGGTACATGCCCTTGATTGGAATCAAACCTGGGACCTTCCAGTCTGCAGGCCGAGGCTCTATCCACTGAGCCAAACCGGTTTCGGCCCCAAATGATCATTTTTTACATCTTTTAAATGCCTGCATGAAGACTTCTGAGCAGGTGAGTAAAATGTGCACAGCTGTGCTTTAAGGGAATTCCTGGAAGAGCGACAGGATCAGCAACAGGGTGATGGGTCCCTCAGAAGGTGACCAGCCAGGCGAAGAACCTGTCCTCCGGACTGCTCCCAGCCGGTGGAGGAGGACAAAGCCGCCATTTCCGGTCCCAGCTCTTTCACCTGTGACCTGGGCCAAGTGGCCGAAACGCCCTGAACCTCGTCCCCCCGTGTCTTCAATGATGAGGGCAAACTCAGTGCTGCTAAAACCACATCCACCTCTGATTCGCAGTCACCGATTTCTGCACGCCGCAGGAGGAGTGCCTGTGTGCTGTGATGCATGAAGCACGGACATAACTGGTCCCCAGATCACTCAGATCTCCTTGTGGAGCCCAATGACGTCACTTACACAAAGCACCTTTTTCAATGCACATGGGATGGGTGCGTGCAAGTGCCAGCTTCTTGTCTGCGAATGTTCCCTTGATGAAATCATGCGTTCCTTTCCCAGTCTTAGAAAAGTATTCCCCCGCCTTCCTGTTCCAAATTCTAGGCCTCTGTCTTAACTAAAACCAGCTGCCAGCCCTCTCTCAACTCACCCGCTTAGCGGAGAAAAAGAATCTGTTGGAATATACCCACACATTTAAATTCTAACTGCAGTATAAAAGCTAATGCTCTGTGACAGGCATTATTCCGCATTTCCACAACACCTAAATCAAGGCCCGGGCACGCCGGCTTATTTCAAACGGATTTGGCCAAGTTGTGCGTCAATTAAACTTCCTTCTGCAAATGGGGCCATGTTGATGGGGACAATGAGACATTTTGGGGGGCGCTAGCAATCTGAATCTGTGCCGTTAACCTAATGCATGCTCTTGTTAGCTTATAGTCTAGCCACTGCCCCTTTAATTATCTGGTCCTGCAAGACCTGTTGACCCAAAATACTACTCCCAATTCAGAGAGGCCATAAACCACCCCCAGAAGGAGTTATCAGTGCTGACACCAGGCCAGGCCTTGAGATGTGGTCCCCCTGCCCCCATCCCAGTACATGAGTCTTTTGGCAAAGCCCCTGAAAGGTCCAGAAGCCCGATTCCATATTTGGGAGACAAAGACTGAGAGAATATAAAAAGGGAAAACCTCCTTCTTATTGGGGCTCAGGATTTGGAAAGAAACAGACTGCCCTGAGTCACTGTACCGGTACATGTTGAAATGTCTGGAAATAGATGGGCTTTTCCCCGTGCCGCCGGTAGTCCCGCGTATTTTTTCCGCCACCTGGTAAACTCTATAACAATGTCTACAGGGCACAAGCAGAGGTTACTCCTGGGGATCCTATCAGGACCCGAATGAAGAGAACCACCAAGGAAGAGAGAGGAGCAGGCAAACCTGTTCTCCCTTTCCTCCTCAGGGGCCCGCTTTGTCTCTGTGCCAACAGGTAATGGACCCTTCAAACTGGTGGGAGGCTCGGTTACGCCTGTTGCTCTGTCTTGTCAAACCATCCGAACCTGCTGCTGGACGCTGGAAACCGCTCAGATGAACAGGTTAAAACGGAAACAGGTTCCATACGACTCAGAACTAACGTGGGGGGAAACACCAGTGACTTCCTTCTCTCCGGGAACATGTATTACAAAGTCTCCCTTGGCAGCCCTCCGGGATCTTGTCTTGAAGAGCTGAGGGGTGATTTAAAGAGATAGTGTTTCAGTAGCCTTGACTCCTCTTTAAACATACACCATTTGAACGGATCCATTTGTTGTAAATATCAAGGCATTGTATTTAAGACCTCAGATCTCGAGGAGAAAAAAAAAGTTCTCTGCCATTTTTCTTCAAACCTTTCAAGATACTTAAATGATTCCTAATATTTAAAAAAAAATCCTAATCCTGGTGTTTAATGATGATAAAGGACTTGTCTGTTTTTGTAACAAATCACCAGAACAAAAAGCTATTACAGAGTAATTAAACACCACATTCGGCAGAGATGCGGAGAACGGAAGAATTGCAAATTACTTTTTACGGCTTGTTCTGAAGTTTCCTGAAGTGGAACACGTTTAATCATGCAATCCCTTAAAGGTGTTAAGCAGTCCTCGGGAGCCGAAACTGGTTTGGCTCAGTGGATAGAGCGTCGTCGGCCTGCGGACTGAAGGGTCCCAAGTTCCATTCCGGACGAGGGCATGCACCTTGGCTGCGGGCACATCTCCAGTGGGGGGTGTGCTGGAGGCAGCTGACCAATGGGAGAGTCAGAAACATCGATGAGAGAGAAACATCAACCAGCTGCCTCCTGCACACCCCCCACTGGGGATGTGCCACAGCCAAGGTACGTGCCTTTGACCGGATTCGAACCTGGGACCTTTCCAGTCCACAGGCCGACGCTCTAGCCACTGGGCCACACCGGTTTCGGCTCCAGTGAAACTATTAACGGCCGGGAAGAACTTGTAGCCATGAGATCCCATGTAATTCTCACCTGGCCAGGGTCAAAGCGACTTTTCACTGAACAGTGAAATGAAGAGGAGCGTCGAGCAGACGCCAGCTGCAGCTGGGGTGGGGACACGGGGGCCAGCACCCCAGGACGGAGCCGGCCAGCCTCTGCCCCCGGGAGGCATGTGTCGGACCCGCAGCTCCCCTTCTGCAGGGAGAGGGGCCTAGGCTGCGAACTTCCCGCCAGCCCCGACAGGAGGCTGCCGGCACCTTCCCCCCCACACAAGGAGAGAGGGCGCCTTGTTTCCTGTTTATAAAATTACCAAGTAAGGACACATCGCCGAGAAAGCCGGCGGAATTAATATGGGTCCTGCCTCCAGGAGGCAGGTGATCGGAGGAAAACCAGACCCGGAGGGAGAAATGATTAAACACAGGCCACGGATGAAACCCACGGAGTCAGTCCCCGCTCTACACACATTAAACACGCGCGGTGTGTCTCCCATGTGAGGGAAGGAGTCGCCGTGAGAACCACACGGCATTGCTTTAACCAACAAGAGCTGGAAGAGGAAAATAAAGCTATAGTCCATCACCGCGTCTGGGAAGCTCCCCGTCTTCCGAAAAGCTCAAGTTCATCTGTGTTTCCAGAACAAGTGATACCTCCTCCCTCCCGCCCCCCCGCCCCGACCCAGCCCGACACACGAGCTGTATCCTGTGATCACCTGTCGTCTCCGCTACACAGACAAGTCTACTTCCGTGCCACTGTGTTTCAACGTCACACCCACCACAAACAAAAAAACGTGGGTGAAGTCTCCCTCCCACTTCTGTCCAAATTCCCACACTCCTTCGCATGTAACTATTATTATTATTAGGGTCGTGTGTATCCACCCAGCATTTATGTTTGCACAGAGTATGATACACATTCGCTTTACTCACCTTGGAAACCTACCCTTTTTACAGCTGCCTAAAGACCCCACTCTGGTTGCCCCACAAAATATTTCACCACGCCCCTACGGCTGGGCATGCCCGTTATTATATTTTACCGATGAGAAGACGGAGGCTCAGAGAGGTTAAGTGAGTGGTCCAAAGTCACACAGCTGGCAGAGGAAGGACTCAGGCTGAAGTTGGTTACATTCAAGCCTATAAGCTCTTCCACAAGTCCCTGCACTGAGGACCTGGCACAGCACCTGATGCGGAACAGATAACAGTTGTGGGGTGCTGAGTAGATGAGTGAACCAACAAACCGATAGGAAAAAGAGAAAAGAAGAAAGCAAGAGGAGCAATCCCGCTCTCTCCGCCATCGTTCGCTGGTATCACGCCCTTCCTCTGCCCTCCCTGGTACCTGCACCCACACAGGCCCACCCCGTATCATCACGGCAGAGCGAAGAAGAGCTGGGCAGCTCCTGCTCCTCCCTGGTCCCCACACGTTAGGGGACTGGCGACATTCTGGAATGGATCCAAGTGTCACCTCTGCCTGGCCAACGTCCCCACAGTTCTGCTCACTGAGGTCACAAGGCGGTGGGACAGAGAGAGTTCGGGGGGGGCGGGGGGGGCGACAACACCTGCGCCGGGATCCCGGGGCGTCACCCAGACACAACCGGCCGCCCCTGTGGACGAGACGCAGACATCCCGAGACCTTCAGCTCCTTCCAAAGTGCCCGGAAGCCGACACATGCACGTTTTTTGCACTGCGCTGCGCAGGCGGCTCAGCCGTCCCATCAATCCAACCCCGGAACGAACACACCGCTGAGCACCCGCACGCCGATGGCGTCGAGGGCACCGCTGGGAGCAGCTGTGGGACGGCCACGTCTGACAGCAGGAAGGCTGGGGAGCCTGGCCTGCGGGTGACCTGCCCGCGGCCTCGCAGGGCGGCACAACGGTTTACCCCTCCTGACATGCGGGTGTGAGCAGAGCAGCACCCTCTGCCATGTGCATTCAGCCTTGCAGGCCCTCGAAAGGGGCCAACAGCTGTCTTCCACGGGCCCGGACGGACGTCAATCCACTCCAAACGCGACACACGCCATCCCTGTCCCCGGTCTCTGCGCATGTTCCACACACACCCACACTTTCCCGAACGGGGCGGCCGCATGGGAAACGCACCCGTCTTTCCACGGACGCTCCTGTGGTCGCGTTTGGTGCGAAGCGATCCTTAAGGAGACCTCGGAATGGCAACCGAACTGGCTGTAAGCTGCTCGGTGAAAGAATATGTATGTCCTCTACAATTATTCTAATCGAGTCCACTTCAGCTAAAATCTAGGGGCCATTACCGATTCTTCTGAGACGGGGATACTGAAAATCTCTTCCTCCACGTTTAATTTAAATTATTGGCGTGCCAAGGACGTGGCCATTTCTTTTAAAGGCTGCAATATGCAAAAAGGTCTGTCCTTTGGGCCCATGTGTTTGCCTGCTAGCTACAGAGTTAGCATTAGCATATTCCCCTGAAGTGAGAAACTTTTAAAGTTTATGTGTGTGTTTATCTGTGTGTGTGTGTGTGTGTGTGTTTATCTGTGTGTGTGTGTGTGTGTGTTTATCTGTGTGTGTGTGTGTGTTTATCTGTGTGTGTGTGTGTGTGTTTATCTGTGTGTGTGTGTGTGTGTGTTTATCTGTGTGTGTGTGTGTGTTTATCTGTGTGTGTGTGTTTATCTGTGTGTGTGTGTGTGTGTGTGTGTTTATCTGTGTGTGTGTGTGTGTGTGTGCGTGTGTGTTTCCTCAGCTGAGCTCACACTGGAACATGAGGAACAGAAATCTCAAAACAGGACTAGCATGAGCCGTGTCCGGCTGCATTCGAAGCAAACAGGAAAATCTATTCTACCAAACTGCCTGGGAGGAGGGGGGAGAAGAGAGGAAGGGAGAGAGAGAGACTCGCTAGCCAATCAATTAACTAACAAGTTCATCCTCATTTGTGAGTTTCCATTAAACATGTTTATATTTAGCCAAAACCAGTTTGGCTCAATGGATAGGACATCGTCCTGCGGACTGAAGGGTCCCAGGTGTGATTGCGGTCAAGGGCATGTACCTTGGTTGTAGGCACATTCCCAGTGGGGGGGGGGGTGCAGAAGGCAGCTGGTCTATGTTTCTCTCTCATCAATGTTTCTGACTTTCTATCCCTCTCCCTTTCTCTCTGTACAAAATTAATAAAATACATTTTTTAAAATGTTTATATCTATGGTTCTTTCCTAACACATCGTGTTAATGCATTTTGTTCAAACGAAGCCCGTGTCCTGCCGAGCGCTGCTACGCTCTGCGTGCCTTGCAATCTCAAGTTTCCCGTGACAGTCAAAATGCAGATGGCGATGGGAATAATTTCTGGACATTTTTGTTTTATAATTATTATGATCGCAGTGCAGTTTTCGTGGGGCTCTGCCGGATATAGATCAGAGGTGAAAATCTCTTTAAAGTAAATCATTATAAAACCCCTTTCCTTTGTACCGTGCTGGAAGTGCAGCGGCGAAAGGTCTTTCGGGAAAATAAATAATGGAAGTTTCGTTATTGATCTCATGAAGAGGCAGTGAGTCTAATGAGTTATTGTTATTTTACCCACAGCAAATATGACGAGGTCCGAAATAATAACATTCAATTAAAGGAAGCAAGCCAGATAGGATGGAGGATAAGAATGTGGCTTGACAATGAGCTCCTTTCCCTACTTCCTAAACACGGACATGGCCTGCCAAACATGGGGAATGAAATTCCTTTTCAAAGTCGGCTCCCGTGCCACAGCAATTACTAGGATGATATTTATCTTGTGAGAGACAAGTGTCATCTGCAACAAAAGGTTGCTGATTTTCATTAAAAGATAAGTTATACTTGTTTTTTTCTTTTTTTAAAATATATTTTATTGGTTTTTTTACAGAGAGGAAGGAGAGGGATAGAGGATTAGAAACATCGATGAGAGAGAAACATTGATCAGCTGCCCCCTGCACACACCCCCACTGGAGATTTTCCCACAACCAAGGTACATGCCCTTGACCGGAATCAAACCCAGGACCCTTCACTCCGCAGGCTATACACTGGGCCAAACCGATTTTAACTACATGTTTTGTTCTAATCTAACTAAAGGCCAGGTGCACGAAATTCATGCACAGGGGTCGGGTCCCACAGCCCAGCCTGCACCTTCTTCAATCCAGGGACCCCTTGGGGAATGTTTGAAATTGGCAGTTAGACATCCCTTTTGCAACCCGGGACCACTGACTCCTAACAGCTCACCTGCCTGCCAGCCTGATTGCCCCTAACTGCCCTCCCCTGCTAGCCGGGTTGCCTCTAACCACCACTACCTCGGCCCCCACCACCATGGCTTTGTGTGGAAGGACATCCAGATGGATGTCCAGAAGACGGCTGGTCTAAATAATATATTACCCTTTTACTCATATGGATAACAATAACAAAACCTGAAGCAAACAGTCAAGTCTGCTTGACTGTTACCAAATTTTCGCAGAGTTAAACTTGAGCAAAACTATAAAAGACATTTTGAAAGTGTTGCCCCTGTTAGCCCGGCCCCTCCTTATCGGATTGAGGGTCGTCAGACTGAAAGGTCACAACGTGCCCCCCAGAGCTTCGCTAGACCCAGGAAACCGGAGCTTTCCAAGGGAGACGGAGGACAGACAGCGACGGCAGGTGCTCGTCTGGTTTCTCCACGGGGGATTAGAAACAATGGGGAGCCATTGCATGTTTCAGTCGTGGATCTGGTTTATGAAGCCATCAAGCAACTCCAAGTGACTGACTTCTGAGTGTCAGGAAGCAGCTGCCATCACCTTCCGTCTCCGGACAAAGCGCCCACTGTTCCGCCCCAGGCTGACCCCACACACTCGCGTGTGCTCCCTGGCTGTGAGCCTCCTGCTCGGCAGCTCCATCCTCGCTGGATGGTGAGACCTCCCGACACCCGGCTCATCGACTCCACTTCACCCCGCACACCCCCTCCCCCCGGGGCTCAGAACACGCCCCGGCCACCTCCCCGGGCAGCGAAAATGAAGACTGAACCTCGACACCCAACGGCTATTTACGTTCTCATAACGAGGAACAAAACCTCTTTTACAGAGTCTGGAAGATGACCCTTTGTAAATGAAGTTTTGCTCCTCCTTATGAGAACGAAAATAGGTGTTGGGTGTCGAGGTTTCAGTCTTTTAGAGGCAGCTTTCATCATCAAAGAAATTCGTCCTAAGGTCTCTCAAAAGACAAAGCAACAGGAGGGGGAATGGACTCACTTTGAACTCCTCCCCTTGGTGGACACCTAACACAGCACTGGGGGGGGGGGGGAGTAAAAAAGAGGGGAAACCCCTAGAAAGGGTATGTCTACCTATCTACCCTCCACTCACTGAAGGGTATCCCCAGGAACTAGCATCACCTGCTTAAAAAAAATACACACACACACACACACAAACTGAATGGCCAGATAATTATGATTTCTGAATGCATAATAATCTGGCCACTCAGTATATACCCTATCTAATAAAAGAGTAATATGCAAATTTGACTGTACCTTCGCCACACCCACAAGCCACACCTACAGCCAATCAGGAGCAGATTATGCAAATAAACCCCAACCAAGATGGCTGCCGCCACTGGGAGCAGGAGGAAGGCTTGGGTTTCCCCAGCAACAGAGGAAGCCAAGCTTTCTGCCTGCCATTGCCTGCCTAGGCCTCCATTCAATGTTACAAAGTTTCAATTATAAAAGATACAGAAATGGCAGCAGCCACTGAGCTGGAGGGAACAGAGGCTTGGGTTTCTCTGGCAATGGAGGAAGCCAACCTTTCAGCCTGCCGTTGCCAGCCTAGGCCTCCACTCTAGGCTACAAAGTTTCAAACAGAAATGGCTGCCACCCCAGAGTGAGCAGAAGGCTTGGCTCTGCTCCAGGCTACAAAGTTTCAATTGTAGACATAGATTAATCCTAGATACCAGGGCCTCTGCTTGGGTTGTGGGAGGCATGGCCGGCCTGCAAACTTCCACAGGTCCCTCGCCCAGGCCACCCCCACCCCAAGGGAACTCCCACCCTGATCTGGGACACTCTCCAGGGCAAACCAGCTGGCCCCCACCCATGCACCAGGCCTCTATCCTATCTAATAAAAGAGTAATTTGCAGATTGACCATCACTCCAACACACAAGAGGGCTGCCCCCATGTGGTCAAAGATCCTGCCCCCAAGTGGACACAAGATGGCCACCACAAGATGGCCAGCAGGAGAGGGGCGTTGGGAGGTTCCAGGCCCTGCAAGGGAGGGCAGTTGTGGGCAATCAGGTCAGCAGGGGAGGGTAGTTGGGAGGGACCAGGCCTGCAAAGGAGGGCAGCTGGGGGCGATCAAGCCTGCAGGGGAGGGCAGTTAGGGGTGACCAGGCCAGCAGAGGAAGGAATTTGGGGGCAAACAGGCTGGCAGGAGAGCAGTTAGACATCAATTAGGCTGGCAGGGGAGTGGCTAGGGGTTATTAGGCTGGCAGGCAGAAGCGGTTAGGGGCAATCAGGGAGGCAAGCAGGTGAGCAGTTTGGAACTAGCAGTCCTGGAGTGTGAGAAGGATGTCCGACTGCCCTGGATCAGGCCTAAACGAGCAGTCAGACATCCCTCGAGGGGTCCCAGATTGGAGAGGGTGCAGGCTGGGCTAAGGGACATCCCCTGCCCTCCAGTGCACGAGTTTTGTGCGCCAGGCCTCTAGTATGTGTGTGTGTGTGTGTGTGTGTGTGTGTGTGTGTGTGTGTGTGTATTTTAAAGGCCAGGTGCATGAATTCATGCATGGATGGGGTCTGGCCAGCCTGGCCAGGAGGAGGGGAGATAGGCAGTTGGCTGGCCTGCCTGCTGGTCAAACTCCTAGTCGAGGGGACAATTTGCATATTAGCCTTTTATTATATAGGATATACCCTGAGTGGTCAGATTATTATGCATTCAGAGATGATAATATCTGGCCACTCAGTGTATATATGTCATTGATTTCAGAGAAAAAGGGAGAGGGGGGGAGAGAGAGAGATAGAAGCATCAATGATGAGAGTGAATCATCGATTGGCTGCCTCCTGCACACCCCACACTGGGGATTGAGCGGGAATCGAACCATGACCTTCTGGTTCACAGGTCGATGCTCAACCACAGAGCCACGCCAGCTGGGCTCACCTGCTTTTCTGACCCATTCAGCTGGAGGAAAGAGACTAGGCATGCATTCCTATAGCCTGGCATCCTACACGAACGTCTGCCGACCACACAAATGACTAAGGAAAAGAGGAGTGAAGAACAGCCAGCAGCCAGAGCGCTCCCTCTATGCCCGGGATAACACTAAGCATTTAATATTCTACATACCCATCAATAGGTACAATTAAGATCATCCCATTTTACAGATGACCAAACTGCTTAAAGAGGTTGAGATTTTTTTTTTTCTCTAAGACTTAGGAAGTTGAGATCTGACACCAAAGCCTCTCTACCGGGCCTTACGCTCCCAATTGCTGCGATGAAGCACTTCACAGATTAATAAAATGACTCTCAATCTTCACGAGCAAGTCCTTCCTGAAATGCACCTATTTTCACATCATGGACAAACCTACTTTCACATAATGGGTAACTGATGATGTCGTGACACACTGGCTTTCTGCAACGTGTGTTTCTCTGCAACACAGTCCTCTTCGACAGCGAGGCCACAGACGGCCTTGTGCCAGAAGAACTTCCAGAACGTTCAAACCCAGCGGCAGGGGGTTCGCACCAATGCACACGTATCCAAGAACCTGTCAGCGCGAGGTTCACGGTCCCCTGCGCTTTCGCCCAACGAGCAGGTGAGCGTTTCAAATGGCCTGGAAGAGGCTGGGCAAACAGGGAGGCCTTGGCGAGCCCAATCTGTCAAAACAAATCTCAGCCACGCCATTTCTCGGTTCTTGCAGGGCCTTCACGGGGAGGCAAACATTGCAGGGCCTCGGGGGTCTCAGAAGCCGCCCAGCTGAGGGCCGGCATTGTTCCCCTGCCCCTCGGGGCAGTCCTCAGCTGAGACGAGCCACAGTGCGATGGGGACGAGCACGCACCCCCACGCGGTGCAGATGAGCTCGGGGACAATGAACGTGCACTGGCTGGGGCTAGTTGGCAGTCCACGGAGGCGCAGCAGAAGCAGGTACCATCTGCAGCCGCGAAGACAGGCAAATGGGATATTTCTCTAACCACGGGAGTCCCGGCCACGCTCTTTGTGATGGTTAGACACGGGTGAGCTCTCAAGCCTTTGCCTATGCGGGATCGGACAGCACTGGCTAGACCACTGAGCGCTCTCTCCAGGGACGAGCTAGAAAAATCCCCCGGTTCAGGAAGAAGTGTCCTCCCCACCAGGCGTAGGGAAAGCAACTGGCTCGCCTAACCCAGCCATCTCCACCGAAAGGCAGCGAGGGGTATCCATGGCTGCGCAAAGGGGGCTCAAGGACACATTTCCTGAGCGAGGGCCTTGATCCTGAAAAAAAATAAAATAAAAAATGGCCATTTCCAAAAGGGAAATGTTTCAAAAGAGAAAAAGCCGTCAGTCGTGCCACAGCTGTGTTTATACATTCAAAGTGAAGTGGAAAACTGAGGCGATTACCCGTGTGATTTCAATCAAAACATCCCCCCTCAACTGAAATATCCGGAAACCTGCAGCTGTGATCGGGGGCTCTTGTTTGCTTGGCTTCGATTATCCAGGTCATCCCTTCATCTCTCCACTGTTCTTTTTTTTTTTTTTTAATATATTTGTTATCGATTTTTCACAGAGAGGAAGGGAGAGGATAGAGAGCTAGAAACATCGATGAGAGAGAAACATCCATCAGCTGCCGCCTGCACACCCCCCACTGGGGATGTGCCTGCAACCAAGGTACATGCCCTTGACCGGAAATGAACCTAGGACCCTTCAGTCCACAGGCCGACGCTCTGTCCACTGAGCCAAACGGGTCAGGACTCTCCAATGTTCTTATTTAGAGACAGTCTAAAGCCATTCCATGCACTAACGGCTGAAAGTGCACACTTGGACACAGGTGTCTATGGCAACAATGATATGTAGATGGAATTCAACCCAAGCTGGAGTCAAGTCTGAAGTTGGTAGCCCCGTTTTGATAATTTGACTCCAAACATAGATCATTCCTTTTAAACTCCAACCCCAATCATAAATCACCTAAGCAGATAATGACAATTCATAGACAATTAAAAAAAACAATCCATATATAAACAAACATGCCTTAAAACTGCCCTATTTTGATCCTTTCATTGTTTGAAGACAGAAGGCATCCATGGAAACAGAGCTTTTAATAACAAAGAACCCTTTTAAAAATTCGCCCCTTTTCTCTTTAGAAATCACATTTACATCAAATGTATTTTCTTAAATCAAGTAGAAAAAAACTACCTCCCTTCTAAATATCACTTCTCCTCACCTTGATTTCTAAATAATCTATCTTATCCATCCCCTCCCCCAAAAAAACAATTTCCATCATTTCTTACATGACATTTAAAATCTTATTTTAGTTACTAGTAGCCCCCCCCAATTAACTTATTTTGAAACATATTCTCCAACTGCAGAATGTATTCAAATATTTGTATCACAAAAGAGAAGCAGAGAATGTCACTGACTCAAATTCAGCCCCAAACTATAAATTGGTTTTAATTAAAGATAATGTGATAAGCATGCATGAGGAAAGAAATGAGTGGGGGAAGGGTGCCATAAAAACAGTTATCTTTTGCAGAGACATTAAAAATGGCAGGAAGGATCCAATAAAGAGAGGCTTGTTGAAACCTTTTGTTTGAATCCTTTATCCAAGCTCCTGATTAAAATGAGGTGCTTCTCGTTTTACAATACCCAGGTATACAACCACCCCGACTCCCAAGAAAGGAAAAACAAAACAAAGCAGAGAAAATACCTAACATGATGTAAGAAAGCAAGATAAACCTAGCCACCTGCCAAAGAGGCAGTACTTTTCAATGTAGGCCACACATGGAGAGTCAGCTGGAAGCTTTAAAACTATATCTGAAGGTGGGGTCCAGGTATCAGGAGCTCGAGTTCCCAGGTGACTCCCATATTGCTGCCCATTTTGAGACAGCCACCCTGTCACAGGACCTTGTCCAGGACACTAGCAAAAACCTCACTGTATGAGACCAGACGCCATTATGGTCCAGATCCTGAAAAGAGGCCCAGAGGATCCTGGCTCACTGGTCTCAGGACAAGACCCGGAAAAAAGCTTGAATCCTGCCTGAGTTATGGAGCCCCAAGGACTTTCTTCACATGGCGTGTGGATTTCCAAAGCAAGGAATTCACTCAAAAATGGCCCTAATCCACTGAAACCTGTGGGGTCCAGCCAACCAAATATAGATTCTGCAAGACCCCATCATCTGAAATGTGGTTTCTGAAGCTTTTTTAAAAGGGGGCAATTTTTGAAGGAGCTCTTTGTTATTAAAACCTGTTTTCTCTCCTCAAATAATGAAAAACAAAAGTAGGGCAGTTTTAAGGACACGTTTTATTGTGGATGGAGTCGTTGGATAATTAGAAATGACCATCTGCTTAAGTGACTTTTTTAGAGGGGGTGGAGTTGAAAAGGAATAATCTCTGGTTTTAATCAGATTTTCAAAACAGGATTCCAAAACATGGGCTTATCGTTGAAATATTAAAACATGTAACAAAATCCTGATAGGATTTTCAGGGGTAACAGGTGGGAGAATGAGCTAGATCAATCTGAAAGGAGGCTTAAGAATATGTTCGATAAGATAGAGGAGCAAATGGAAACCACAAAAACACATCTTATTAAAAATATTTTAAACATGTGTATAGGAATTCTAAAATGAAAATATAAAGCCGTTGAAATAAATAGCTCAACAGATGGGATCAATGAAACACAAGAGGAGAAAATTAATGACTAGGAAAACAGACCGAAAGTCATGACCCAGAGCATACCTCAGAGAAACAAAATACATGAATCCCAACTCCTGAGACCTGGAGGACACAGTAAGTGATCTGTCTTCTGTTAAAAGTTCAAAAGGAAGATGAAGGAGAGAAGAGAGGAGTATTAGAAGAGATCATCACTGAATTTTAAACAAAGACGTGATTTTTCAGATAGAAAAAACGAATCATACCTAGTACCAAACAGAAGGAGTTAAAAGTAAATTATACCTAAATATCTGTGAAATAAGTGAATTAAAAACAACCCAAATCATGAACTATTGGAAGTAGCTCAAAGAAATAATAATTAGACTGACAACAGACTGGACATCAGCAACAGATGCCAACTGACAGTGAAATGATAAAATAGAAGCACTAAAAGAAAATATAGAACACTATATCCAACCAAACTTTTTAAGGATGAAAACAAAGACATTTTCAACATTAAAAAAAAGATGCAGTGAACCACACATTTGATAGAGGATTATATCCAAAAATATATAGACTCTTAAAACTTAACAGTAACTAAATAAACAACCCAATTTTTTAAATGAGTAAAAGATTTGAACAGACAATTCACCCAAGACCATACAACCAGTATCAACAGGCAAATAAGCATATGAAAAGATGTTAAACATCATATGCCATTAGGCAATTATAAATTTAAAAAAAAATAACTCTAATATACTACTATACAGACACCTTAGAATGGCTAAAATCCAAAAACCGACAATACTAAATGCTGACAAAGGTACACAGTAATGGGAACTTGTATGCATTGCTAATGAGAATGCAAAATGGTACAGCAGCTTTGGAAGACAGTTTAAGACTTTTTACAAAACTAAGCCACAGACCTAAAAATATAGTCTGCCATCACACTCCTAGGTAGGTACCCAAATGAACTGAAAATTTCCATTTACACCACAAATCGAACACAAATATTTATAGCACCTTTATTCATAAGCTTCAAAAAGTAAAAGCAACTTGAGCTAAAAGGAAGGTGTCAGTAGGTGAATTGGATAAACAAAGTGTAGTGCACATCAAGACAATGGAATAGTCTTTAGTGATAAAAAAAAAGAAAAGAAATGAACTACCAAGTCACAAAAAGACATGGAGGAACCCTAAGAGCAATTATGGAGTGAAAGAAGCTAATCTGAACGGTTGTATGATTCCATCCATACGACATTCTGGAAAAGACAAAACTAGGAAGGCAGTAAAAAGATCGTGGCTGCCCATGGCTCAGGGTATGGGGGGTGATGAACAGGTAGAGATCAGGGGAGTGTCAGAGAGAAGTCATTCTGAATGACACTGTAACAGTGGGTACATGACGTTATACTTATCACCCATAGAGCTATCTATAATAATAAAAGCATAATATGCTAATTAGACTGGATATCCTTCCGGACGAAGCTGGGGTCCCGGGTGCCAGGAGCTGGGGGAAGAAAGGTCTATTCTTGCACAAATTTCATGCACCGGGCCTATAGTGTAACATAAAGAAAGATCAGACCAGTAAGGTTACACATGCACTTTACTTAATAGTAATGTACCAATATTGGCTCATTAATTGTAACGAAGGCACTGCACTATCACAGGATGGTAAACTGGGAGAAACTGGAGAAAGAAGCCATCTGGGAACTTTTTATACTCTCTGTCCCATTTTTCCGTAAATCCAAAACTGTTTTGAAAATACAGTCCATGAATTAGAAAAAGAAAAATGAAAAAAGACAGTAACAACTTTGTCAAGACCCTTGATAAAAATCACTAGGAAAAGGTTTGCATCAGCAAAAAGGACGCACGACCCAGAGGGTTGGCAAAGAAAACCAGGTTAAATAGTTAGGAAAGTGAAAGATGCACCGACTACTTCAAAACAAACTCTAGCTTTGAAGGGTTTAAAAATAAGGTGAAGATGGGTGTCCCTGTGTATGGTAAGTAAATTATCCTATCTAATAAAAGAGTAATATGCAAATTTGACTGTACCGTCACTACGCTACCAGCCAATCAGGAGCGGGGGGTGGGGGCAGGGCCCCACCCCTTGCGCCACCATGGCTCCACGGGGCCTGAGGAGGGATGGAACGGGCGCAAGGGGCAGGGCTGCCAGCACAGTGTCCACTCCCCAGGCTGGGGCCTCTCGGAGAGACCAAACGGGTGCAGGGGACCCCAGAGCGCAGCCCAGCCCCAGCCCCAGCAGGCAATCCGGTCCCCACTCCTCCCTCGGCCCACCACGAAGGCCAGCCAGTGTGGTGCTTTGCTGCAGGCACCGGGGGTGCCAGATCGCAGCCCATACCCAGCGGGTGATCTGGTCCCCCCACAGCAAGGGGTGAAGGCCAGTCAATGAGGCACTTTACCTGGGGGTCCCAGATTGCAGCCCAGCCCCAGCCTAGCAAGTGATCCAGCCACCCTTGGGGAAGGCCAGTCAGGTCGGCACTTAGCCGAGGGCACCGGGAGTCCCCAATCGCAGCCCAGCCCCTGAGGACAAAACCATGGTGGGGGTGCCAAGGCAGAGGCCATTAGGATTGATCAGGCCAGGAAGGGAAGGCAGTTGAGGGTGATCAGGCCAGGAAGGGAGAGCAGTTGAGGGTGATCATGCTGGGGGGGGGGGGGGGGCAGAGGGGACCATTTGGGACAATCAGGCCAGCAGGCAGAGTGGTTAGGGGTGATCAAGCATTTAGGCAGGTGAGCGGTTAGGAGCAGATTGCAAGGGGGTTTTCTGACTGCCAGTTTAGGCCCAATCCCACAGGGGTCTCAGATTGGAGAGGATGCAGGCCAGCCCCCCCCCCACCCGCCGCATGCACGAATTTCTTGCACTGGGCCACTAGTATCTTAACAAAGCTGTTAGCAAAAGACAAACACACACACACACACACACACATATAGAGAGAGATATAGATATATAGATATATATACATACATATATATGCATGGCCTCTAACTCAGTAGTTCTGTTTCTAAGTATAAATTCCCCCCATAGGCACAGAAAGGCAAAAGTAAGAACATTACTGCAGCATTATGTGCAATCCCCCCAAACAAGGAAACAACCTCAGTGCCCATCCAGTGTGGAATACTGCCCATGAAAACACACATGCAGCGAAGCATAAAATGTGGGCCGGATGAGCACGGGCTCCACCAACACGGAATTCCAGAGGCAGAAAGGAAGCCGCTCCGCAGGCGGACTCAGACAGATCTGCAGTCTTGAGCTCTTTCCTTCCAGAATGTGGCCCAGGGGGAGTGAGGAGGAATTGGGGATCTGAGCTACAGACGGGGCCTCGGGTTTTGTCTTTCTCTTGCTGCAAAGATGGGGCCCAACCGCCTCCAGTCCCTAGACCTGCCCTCCACCCGAACACGCTGGGCTTGCTCCCACCAGGCGGAAGGAAGCAGCTGCTCCTGTCCCCGGAGCCTAAAGGCCATGGAGAGGATGTGCTACTCACAGGAGAGGATAGACAACTGACCTTGAGATGACCTCAAATTCCTACCTGGTACACAGCTTCAGCAATTCACATCTCACCTTCAACAGTCTGACCACAAGACCCCCGTGGCTCCTTCTTTTTTTTTTTTTTGTTAATAATATATTTTATTGATTTTTTACGGAGGGGAAGGGTGAGGGATAGAGAGTTAGAAACGTCTATGAGAGAGAAACATCGATCAGCTGCCTCTTGCACAATCTATTGGGGATGTGCCCACAGCCAAGATACATGCCCTTGACCGGAATCGAACCTGGGACCTTTCAGTCCGCAGGCCAATGTTCTATACACTGAGCCAAACCGGTTTCAGCTTCCCTGGCTCCTTCTGATCCCAGAATCCTACTGCTCCCTGTTTCAGACTGCCTGGAATCCATCTCTCTCCCAACGGATGGAGAAAAATCAAAACAATCAAAAGCAACTTGAACTTCAGTGTTCAGAAAGCAGTCTGCTGTGTGTCTCTTCATGCAAGCCTGCCAGCAAGTGGATCAGGTGCCTCGGGCAGGCATGAACAGGGGAGGGAGCTGTGGCTGGAAGAGTTAAGAGGCAGGCCACAGAGAGCGGGGATGTCATTGCAGAGCCTGTGAGCCAAATCCCCAGTCTGCCAGCAGCCTCTTTTGCCCAGATGGGTGCAGTTGGTCCCTCTCAAATGTGACAATGACGACAATGGGCTGAGAAAACCACGCAGTCCCTGCCACGGTGCATTCCGATGTTGAGGCGCACTGGCCGAGCCGCAGGCCTGTTCCCTCCCCATCCCCGCCAAGTCCTAACCAGCCACAGATGCCTCTCCCGTGCCATCTCACACGGACCTTCTTTCTCACCTGCCCCCTCACCCCACACGGCCTCTCCCTTTCTCTGTCCAGAATGCTCTTCCCATGTGGACCAAGGCGACCCCGGTCACAGGATCTCATTCGGCACCATCTGCCCCTCCCAGAGAGCACTTCCTACACTTGAACTTTTCTATATATTTGGGTCTCTTTCCCCTGCAAAACTAAAAGCTCCATGGAAACAGGGCCGGTCTGACTTTATTCACCATATCCCCAAATGCCTCGCCAGGGATGGTGTGTGCAAGGCTGTGAGAGAGAAGTGTGGAGCTGATGGAAGACAGTTCCTCTTTGGCCCTTGAAGGGACCCCTCAACACTAAGGGCAGATCCAAGAGCAGGAAGTCAAGTGCCACCGGCAAGGCTCCGTGATGAGCAACGACCTATGAACCAGAAGGTCACGGTTCGATGCCCAGTCAGGTCACATGCCTGGATTGTGGGCTTGATTCCTAGCGCAGGGCCTGCAGGAGGCAGCCAATTAGTGATTCTCTCTCATAGTGCATATTTCTGTCTTTCTCTCCCTCGCCCTTCCTCTCTGAAATCAATAAAAATATTTTTTTACAAAACAAAAAGAGCTGGAGGGCAAGAGGTGATGTTCTGAGTGGCAGAGCTAGAAACCTGGCCCAGCTCTGGATCGTGTTCAGATCCCAGGAACTGACACTTCTCTTTCTCACCCAGGCCTGTCAGAGATGAATTTCCTGCCACTCATAAGCCAAAGCATCCTAAGGGCACCCCTCTACCAAGATTGCTGAGACCTGTATCAGCATGGTTTTGTACAGGTCTGTCCTATTTCACCTAAGAGCCTGCTGCCAAGTAAGTACTTATTCATCTGGTCTACCTGCCTGGCTCACACTCACTGCATACTCCTTTACTCATTTACTCATTCCACAAATATCTGCAAACGTAAGCATGGCTTTCTAGGGCTGGGAAGAGAGAAGGGAGCAAGCCAGATGAGGTCCTTGTTCTATGCAACTGAACATCCTAGTAAGAGAAATGGGCAAACAAATAAATCAACAACCTAATTTCAGAGAGTACTAAATACTATGCAGACAATGAAGTAGTGAGCTGTCATAAAGAATGAGGGGCGAGTTGGCTATGGAAGACCTCTGGGTTGAAAAGGACCATGAGGGTTTAGCCTCGATCTATGAACAAGGTCATGGTTCCATTCCCAGTCAGGACTACATGCCCAGGTTGCGGGCTCAATCCCCTGGTAGGGCATGCAGGAGGCAGCCGATCAATGATTCTCTGTCATCGTTGATGTTTCTATCTCTCTTCTTCTCCCTTCCTCTCTGAAATCCATAAAAATATATTTTAAAAAATGACAAGGAGGATTCAGCCAAGCAAAGATGACAGAAGAACATTCCAGATAACAGGGGAAGCAATAACCCGGGCTGAGGCGGAAGGAGCTGATGTGTTTGAGGGGCCAAAGAAAGGCTGAGTGACTTAAGAGCCTGTGACCGTTCCAGGGGGGAACAGGACAAGATGAGGCCAGACAAACGGGCGGGGACCAGATTAGGCAGCAATGCTGCTTCGGAGAGCTGTCCGATGCCTGCGGGGACAGAGTCTTCCTGTCTTTGAATCTCCCCATCCTCGGGCCTTCTTACTTGGACGTACCGCGTGTGTCCATAGAAGAGAGGACAGAGTGAGGGACTCAGCTCCAGGATCAGTCTGTCCCCCTGCACTTCCCTTAACCAGTCCAGTCTTTTTTTTTATTTATTGATTTTTTACAGAGAGGAAGGGAGAAGGATAGAAAGTTAGAAACATCGATGAGAGAGAAACATCGATGAGAGAGAATCATCCATCAGCTGCCTCCTGCACACCCCCTACTGGGGATGTGCTCGCAACCAGCGTACATGCCCTTGACCAGAATCAAACCTGGCACCTTTCAGTCCGAAGTCCGATGCTCTATCCACTGAGCCAAACCGGTTTCGGCAACCAGCCCAGTCTTTGATGCTGCCATCCACCCATCTATCAAAGGCCTGGCTTTGGAGGGCAGAAGGGACTCTTTCGCCTCCGATGTTCTCTAGTTCTTTTCCTTTGTGTGGTCTTTTTTAGAAAGAGACACACCAACCGAAAACATAAACCCGGCCCTAACAGAGCACTCTCTCTTACGAATTACATTTGGAAAGCACGCACTGCAAGTGCCACGGAACTAAGTCTGCCACTTGGGTCGCACCAAACACCGAGTCTGGCTTTTACAGACAGCGGTTCTGCTGGCCCCTCAGAATTCCAGAGCCACCGGTGACGTGCAGCCATGGGTGCTTTCTGGGTAAGGTACACGAGCCCCCCGCCCAACCCTGAAGCCTCCTAGTGCCCCCACGACCCCAGCCATACCTCCCTCCTGACCCCTGCTGTTGGTGACCCACTAATAGTGCGCTCCAGCCAGTGCTCAGATTGGCCAGTTCTTCCTTGTCATTCAGTTCTCAGGGCAAAGTCACCTCTTCGGAGCCTTCCAGAAACTAGCTGGATGGCCTTAGACTGGTCACTGGACTTCTGGGAGCTTTGGTGTCTCCTTTTATGAAAATGTAACTAGCCCACACTCTCCCCCCCCCCCCACACACACACACACACACACACTCTGGGCAAACACTCAGGGCTTTTGTGAGGATTAAATGAAATAACCTCTGAAGGCATCCCCTGTCCTACTGCTGGGCACTCAGCAGGCATCCACAATCAACGTTTTCACAATTGTCCTCTGGCCGGCCATCTCAGCCAGCTTTGACACTGACCTTGGGGCTGGGGCTTGAGTCCCTGGGAAAGCATGACGGTGAAACCTTCAAGCCCCAAGAGGCTGTCCATGGTCATGCCTGTTTTCAATCTCATCCTAAGAAGGGTATTTCCAAGAGCCCGCTCTTTGGTCAAGGTACCTGTGACCGACCAGCCAGCATTCAAAGAGCAGATGCCACCAAACCCCCCAAAAAAGGGGTTTCCAGAAGCAGCCCTTGTCAGAGAGGATGCCAGCGGAATCCCCACCCCGCTAGGGGGATTGGGGTGAATAGGCTCAACAATCCCGACCCTCAGCTGACCCCACGCCCAGTCTAGCGGCAGCAAGCTCACTTTCTCAGCAGTGACATAGCCCCCAACAGCTGTGGCATGTCACACACAGGGCTGCCTGGGGCTAACGCTACTCCTCCCCCGCCCCAGAGGAGAGAAAGCACATGGCTGAGTCCCTGCTCCTTCCCGCTCCGCGTATGAGGAGCAAATGTCGACAAGATATAGGATACGATGCTGTGTTTGCCACCCAAACGCACAGAACATAATTTTATACGAAGCTACACCCGCTTAATTGTGATGCATTAAGTATTATGTTCATTGTTTCTGCAACTGGGTAGAAATGAATAATTTATTTCCGACAAAGGAAACTCTTGAATATGAAATGCCTCATCTTTTAAAATTACAATTTGGAAGACAAGAATGAAAAAATGCCCATCGTCAGTGAACCTTACACTGCTAATGGGAAACAATGCCTCCACTGTTCCTGCTTTGTTTGCAAACATTACTTTTTCCCCTGGTAAACAAAATTTAATACAACAATTCTTGAGAATCATCGGGAAAGAAAAACAGGGTTTTCATCACGCTCACAGCTGCTCACACAGGGCTGGCATGTCCAATACTCATGCTCCTTTCCTCTCCCTCCAGTGTCCCTGGCTCACCTGCCATCCCCTCCCCAGATCCCTGCACCCGTCTCCGCCACCTCCTTCTAGAGCTTTCTTTCTGGCACCCAAGTTCCCTCTGTCTCCCCGTCTCCTGCCTCTCCCTCCACGGCGCTTCACTCTGCTCCGCTTCCTCTCCGGTCCTCCATCATCTCCCCAGCAACCGGCACAGTGCTGGGCACAGAGGAACTCTCAGAGAATGGGACTACTGGTTATTTTTTGAGAAGATGATCAGTGTTTTGGACTGAATTACATTGGAGTTGTCATTTCCTGCATGGCTATTAGTCTCTGTCTGTCTGTCTGTCTGTCTGTCTGTCTACCTACCTACCTACCCATCCATCCATCCATCCATCCATCCATCTCTGTAGAAGACACCTCACCCACTCAATCCACTGTTCCTATGTCACGCTAATATCTTGGGAGAGGAGGAAGGAGGAAGTCTGGCGGTCTGTTGCCTGCATTTACTGAGATCTATCTTGTCCTCCCTCTAAGTGCTGCCACCAGGAACCTCATGAATGGAATACTATTCTTATCCCCACTGACAAACAGAGGAGCTGGAGCACAGGAACTCTTCAGCCATGCACCGCTGGAAGATGGAACTCAACTCTATGCACGTTGGACCCCCAAGATTTGCTCTTAACCACAACTATTCCCTTTTTCATCATTTCCCAGACTCTCCGGGACCTCAGCCCAGCCCCTCCCAGGCCCCACCCCCCTCTGGAATGACCACACGTGGTCTGCCTGCTGGTTCTTGGTGTAGGAGTGTTGCCTGGCCCGGGTGTATTCCTGCCCGAAACCAGCTGCAGACCTAAAGAGCAGCACCTCCTCTTCCCACCCCACCCCTACAATGTCATTAACGCACTGTCATCAAAACACCCGGACTCAAGGGCACACAGAGAGGGTTCGAGAACTCCTCAGGCAGCGGCTCTGTGAGTGGCAGTCATTACTGGCTGCCATCCCAAAAGCCTCCCTCTCTCAGCCCTCTCTCCCCAGCGCGCCCTGGGGTTAGCGGGCATCTCTTTCAATTAAGACCGCTCCCTGAATTTAGAATCTCGAAGTCTTTATTCGGACACTCTCCTGCAAAACGTTCTGAAGCGAGTTGGAGATTTGGCAGAGAAAACTCCCAAGTGAGACACAGGACTGGGGCGCTGGAAGAATTAAACAGAACAGAGAAAATAAGTGAGGAAACAAGCCCACCCAGGTCCACAGAGAGGTTGGGTAGGGCCCTCCCTCCAGGCCAGGAGGAGGCCCCCGGCCGGGGGATCCACTCACACTTGCCTGAGTCACTGTCCCCAAGTCAAAAAGCAGAGCCCACCCTGAGTCCAGGGCAGAGGGCAGACCTGGATTGGGGTTGGGTTGGGGCAATGCAGAAAGGCAGGTGAGAGCCAAGACTGCCCACCTTCCCACCACCCACCAGGGGAGGTCTCTCTTCACTAGCCAGGTTGTTCAATGTCCAAAGGGCCCCACTGAACAATCGTCAGCGATACCCACTCTCTTACCACAAGACAAATTGCCTTTCTCCTACCACTCGCGACTTAAGACCCTTCACAATTTGGCTCCAGACCACTCTCCCTCCTGCTGGCACCTCTCTGCTCCTCTGTCACCTGCTTTACCCATGCCCACCCACCTTCTCAGGACCACCGTGAGCCCCAGGCTGCCCGGGACTCCTGCTCCTCTGCCCACCCATCGCTGGCACCTAAATGGGGGCCTTCGTACACTTGGTCTTTTCACCCTGAAGCCTTGAGGAGGTAATTCTGGGAGAGAAGAAGGTGACCTTGACCTACACTTTCTTCGAGTCCACCAGGAGCTGAGGCAAACAGCATGGGTTTCCTGGCCTTGTTGTTATTTCCCCAGAGAGGTCCTTCTCTGATAAGGTTACTCACCCACAGTAGGCCATCTCTGGTCTAGAAGCATCCAGAGGCCCTGAGTATGCTGTTATGAAACAAAACTATATTACAGCCCTAACCGGTTTAGCTCAGTGGATAGAGTGTCAGCCTGAGGACTGAAAGGTCCCAGGTTCGATTTCGGTGAGGGCATGTACCTTGGTTTCGGGCACATCCCCAGTGGGGAGCATGCAGGAGGCAGCTGATCAATGTTTCTCTCTCATCAGTGTTTCTAACTCTCTACCCTTCCTCAATAAAATATATATATATATATATTTTAAAAACTATATTACGTTGAACCAAATGAAATTTCTGCTAGTTCACTCTCCAAAAAAATGGCCATTTCATATTATTCAACCTGAAATATTTATGCAATGCTGAAGTAAAGTAACCAGGATCCTTCCCTGGTTCTGCTGAGATGAGGGCAAACCTGCCCATCTCTTCTCCCACCACGGCTGGTGCCTACTGCTCCAGCTATAGCGAGGAGCTCATTACCAGCACCTTGCACTCTTGGTGCCTTTGTTCATGCTGTTGCCTCTGCCTGCCTGAAATGCCCTCCCCCCATCTCTACTTAGCCAATTCCTATCCATTCCTCAAAACCCAAAGTCCCCTTCAGCAAGCCTTTTCTGACCCACAGCTCCATCTCACCAATTGTTCCCTTCCTGGGGCTATATCTGAGTGTTGTAAGGGATTCTGTTCATTCACTTCCTACTTTGCATCGTAATTTTGTTCATTCATACCTATCCCTAAACCAAAGAGAGAATCCTCAGACAGCAACGGTAAGGTCCTATTTCTCTCTGAGTCACTATGTTTCCTACTGAGCTCCCAGCTCTCAGTAAGTATCTGATGAATGAATTTGGCAAAAATATCATTCTATCACACTGAAAAATGTTGAAACGGATAGATAAATTGACCAATTCTCTCTCGTTCTGAAATAAATGTATACATCATATATATTATATGTAATATGTGATTTATATAAAGTGACCCAAAAATATGTATACACATACTTTGAATCGTTATAAAGGCAATGTTTATTAAAATACATTTCATTTTCAAAACTGAGCTATCAGTTATCTACACTAATAAAAGAGAAACATGCAAACTGACCATCACTCTGCTATACCCAAAGCCATGCCCACCAGCCAATCAGGAGCAAGTATGCAAATTAACCCGACCAAGGAGGCAGCAGCCATGAAGCTGGTGCGAGCAGGAGGCTTGGGATGCCCCCAGTGATGGAGGAAGGCAAGCTTCTTGCCTGCCCTGGCCGACCCTGACCTCCACACAAGGCTACAAAGTTTCAGTTATAGAAAATAAATAAATCCCAGATACTTGCTTCCAGCCGGCCTCTGCTCAAGGAGGTGCTGAAATTAAAAAAAGAAAAAAAGGAGGAGAGCTTGGATCACTGAGGGGTGATTAGGCCAGGATGAGACAGCAGTTGTGGGTGATCAGGCTGGTGGGGGGCGGGGCCATTGGGGGTAAGCAGACCAGCAGGGGGGCCAGTCGGGGGTGAGCAGGCCATCAGTGGGGGTCAGTTGGAGGTGATCAGGACAGTAGGGGGGGGGTTGGAGTGAGCAGGCCAGCAGGGGTGTAGTTGGGGGCAAGCAGGCCAGTGGGGAGGGAAGGTGGAGCAAGCAGGTCAGCAGGGGGAGCTTTTGGGGGTGAGCAGACTTGTGGTGGGGGCAGTTGGGGGCAAGCAGGCTGGCAGGCAGAGTGGTTAGGGGCAATCAGGCAGGCAGGCAGGTAAACAGCTGGAGCCAACAGTCCCGGACTGTGAGAGGGATGTCGGACTGCCAGTTTAGGCCCAATCCCTGTAAACTGGCAGTAGGACATCCTTCGAGGAATCCTAGATTGGAGAGGGTACAGGCCGGGCTGAGGAACAGCCTCCCCCACCCCATGCACGAATTTCATGTACCTCTAGTTATATATATTTTGGTACAGATATTTTTGGAATACTCTCAGTAAAATGCTTAGCAATCCTCCATGCTGGTTGTGTAGTTAACTTTCATGGTCTCTCTCCTGTAAATGGGTTCTGCAGCCCCGTCTCCTGGATAACGATGGACTTTTGCCACTCCGACCTGGACCTCAGTTTCCTTACCTGTCAAATGGGGCTACAAGTACCTACTCTGCAACAAGGCTGACACACGTTATTACCTATAAACACCTAGATCGCTGCTTCTCACAGCTGTTGCAACATTGCTTTTCGTTCTCTTGAGGTCTCATGGAGATAGCAACTGGGAATAGGTTTAGACTTTCGGCCTGGTCACTCCTTGTCACTTGCCAGTCATTCCTAAGCATGCAAGAAAATAATGGCAATCCACAGAGGACTGGCCGGATGTCACTGATCTCCCGGTATGGCCTTCAAGAGTGTATCTGAAACGCCTATAACAGGGATCAATGAAACATTTCATAAACACGGGCTTTAAGAAATCTGCTGGCCTGTTCCTACAAAGAATGGAATCAATACTCATTTTCATACATTATTAACTGTACACAAAACGATCATGAGCCAAGGGCGGCAGCACTAGCAGTCAGCATGGAGCTTTCTTAGATCCAGGGTCGGCAAACCTCAACTCATGAGCCACATGTGGCTCTTTGGCCCCTAGAGTGTGGCTCTTCCACAAAATACCATGGCCTGGCCGAAACCGGTTTGGCTCAGTGGATAGAGCGTCGGCCTGCAGACTGAAGGGTCCCGGCTTCGATTCCGGTCAAGGGCATGTACCTTGGCTGCGGGCACATCCTCAGTAGGGGGCGTGCAAGAGACAGCTGATCGATGTTTCTCTCTCATTGATGTTTATGACTTTCTATCCCTCTCCCTTCCGCTCTGTAAAAAATCAATAAAAAATATATTAAATCAAAATACCACGGCCTGGGCAAGTCTATTTGGAAGAAGTGGTGTTAGAAGAAGTTTAAATTTAAAAAAATGTGGCTCTCCAAAGAAATTTCAATCGTTGTCCTGTTACTATTTGGCTCTGTTGACTAATGAGTTTGCTGACCACTGTCTTAGACCGTTCGGGGGGATGTGAAGGGACGTGGCATCAACAAGGTGGAAGCAGAATGAATAGCGCATTAGGTCACCTCAAAGTGGAACTAAACTGCCTATTCCTTCCCTTACCACTGGGGAACACTATTTACATGACACCGGGGCCGAACACCTGGCCCCGGGCCTTCCATCTCACCCGGAAATGAAAAGAAGACATAACCCAGGAGTTGCTTCTTTGGTTAATGTTTCTGCAGTCCTGCAAGAATGCCTTCAACACTGTGCCTGGTCTAGATTTCGGTTGTCAATTAGGAATGCGTCCGAATGCAGGGGTGAATATGAATAGACATTGGCGTGTGTTTCAACTCCAAAGGCCCTTTTGTCAACTAGGGACTTAGGTGGAAGACGGGGAGAAGAAACTGGGAATGAGAAGGGAGCAAAGGGACTGGATATCTGATCCTTAAATAAACGAGCCCACTTAGAGCTTAAAATCTCAGCCAGTGACAGTAGAGAGTGCACAGGCTTTGGAGATGCAGGAACAAGCTATGAATCTGGACTCTTCCACTTACCAGCTATGTGGCCCTGAGAAAGTTGCTCAACCTCTCTGAGCTCAGGTTTCCACCTCAGAAATCAGAGATGAGTCCTAGCTTTCAGCGGTGGCTGGGACCCAAAGGGAATAATGCCAGGAACAGGCTGCCCAGGGCAGGCACCCAGCAGGGGCTCCCATGGGCTTTCCTCTCCCTACACTTACCTTCCCTTTAAAGAGAGCCCAGGTTTGGAGCTCACCCAGCCAGCTCCGGGAGGGACAGGCAGAGTCCCAGAGGGACCTGTGGTTTGACCAAAAATAGGCCCTTTGACCAAATGATTAAAAGTCTGTCATATGCTAATGCTTGCACGGGGCGGACCTTGGGCCAATTGAGTAGGGGTAAATTGCAATTGATTTCCGAAGAAATTGCTTGTTCTCTTGCCTTTCCTCAGCTGTGTCACACTCTCTCACACACAGCTGCCTTTGTCACAGCCAGAACCATCTGAGACACGTGACAAGGGAGACCTTTTTGAGGCCCAATGTTGACTGATATAGACATCCGTACTCACACACACTAGAAATCTATGCCCACGCGCGCAGGCAGATACACAAATGTACGCATCCCTGTGTGCACCGCTGTTCGGAGGGCTCGAGTTTAGAAGTAATTCTGCACCACTGTTGTAGCCTGCGGTAGCTTTTGCAAATCCCTCTGTTGATCTCCTTAGTCGCTTTTATTTTTGCAACAACCTAACTCTCTGAATAAAGATCATAAAACAGCACACCCCTAAGAATCCCTCCATGCACTCCCCACCCTGCCTGCAGGAGACCCTGGATATAAAAATGGTTAAAAGATCACAGGAGATAAAAAATCATAAGAATAAAGGTTAACAATAGCCGCCTTCATCCCTAATTTCTGATATGGTGATAGGCCCTCTCAGAACATTAATTAGAAAGGAAGGAGAGATGAAAGAAATGCCCAGGGGACATAATAAATTAGCCCCTTATGCAAATCACCCATTCGTTTTCATCACCGACCCAGCTAGTTGAGTCTCTAAATTATGGGAAGTGGTTAGCTTCTTTAACAAAAATTCCAGATAAAGGATTGATTTTTTTTTTTTTAATCGGAGGGCTTGGGGTGGGGGGTGGGGGAGTGGGACTTAAAGTAACAAATAATTTCTCATTTTCCTTGCAGGAAACTCCGGAAGGAGCCCAAAGATATGAAAACCAACGTTCCAGCCACTGGTTTCTGTTGCCAAACAAAGACTTATTAATTAACCCTCGGACACGATTCCAAAACAATGAACACCGGCCCCATAATTCTAATCGATGGCTGTGGTCCTCACCCTAACTGTGTACCAACAACGTGTGTCACCCTAAAGGGGCACAGACCTGGACGGGTACAGCACCATTGGAAAGAGATGGGGAAACGCCAGCATATGGAGTTTCAAGTACCAACTTCAAAACACACACACCCCTAATTTTACTTGTCATCACTGTCCTAGACAATGTCTATTCTCCCGTCCTGGAAATGTATGGACTTGTTTTCTTATCAGTCAAAGACGGGGACTGGACTAGAATGACCCCCAGAAGTCCCACCGCAGCTCCAATCCACGGATTTTATTTCTTTGTAAAACAAACACGCCACTTCCGACCATTTAATTTGTTTAAAATACAATCTTATGACAGGCGTTATGTCCACTGGACTCACTCCTGGCTGTGTTTTTCTCCTTCCTACTCTGTTCTCCATTTCCTTATTTCTCCTTTTGTTTTATCTTCTTCCCTGTATTCAAATGAGATGCTATAAATATATCCTGGTTGAGAGTAAGGAATATATTTAATAGATCATGATTTACAAATGTTATTATAGTGTGGTAACTAAAAATGCCACAATCGCACGTTTCTTTGGTCTGAAGAAAATGCTGGAAGGAAAAACAGTAAGTCTCAGAATCAACCAAGGTTCACCAAGCAGGCCCTTGGAGAAGGAAGAAAAATAGGTTAACGACGACTCTTGTCTCCTGCCCCCTTTTTAAAAAAAAAAAACATATTTTATTGATTTTTTTACAGTGAGGAAGGGAGAAGGATAGAAAGTTAGAAACAATGATGAGAGAGAAACATCAATCACGTGCCTCCTGCACACCCCCCACCAGGGATGTGCCCGAAACCAAGGTACATGCCTTGACCGGCATCAAACTCGGGACCTTTCAGTCCCAGTCTGATGCTCTATCCACTGAGCCAACCCGGTTTCAGCTCCTGCCCTTTTATTTAAATAAAAGCATGCCCCTAAGGAAGGGCAGACACCGGCCCAAGGTCACCCTGCTGGTTAGGGGGGAACCCCCAAGCCTGACTCTTGGACCAGTGCTCTTTGGATCAAACAACCCTGATGTGATCCTTTCTCTTGAGAACTGGGTACCGTATCCCAGGGAACAACAATGACAACAACAACAAAAGCACATCCTTTGGAAAGAATAAGCTTCGACAGCAGAAAATTAAGAGGTGGCAGAAAGCAATACTTCAGAAGACTGAGGAGAAGAAATAAGGACAGTCGTATTGGCTATAAATAATTCTGAGCCTTGTAACAATCTTTAGTTCATAGGATGACTTGTCACTCACTGGTGTTTTATGTCCCCTCTCCGGGTACCGGGGCCTACAGTCACTCCAGGCAAAACGTTGGGCCGTCTCTACCTGCACAGCCTTCGCTGGGGCACTGAGGCCCCCGCGTGAGGACCGAGACACCGGGCTTCGCCGGCTGACAGCTCATCATCATATTAAAATTGGCCTGTGGGACGTGGTCAGTGTCACAAGAAGACAGAAGATTCCTCGGGTCGTCCGGTAGGTAATCAGGAAGTATGTGTGAAATATGACACCGGTTTTTTTTTTTAATATATTTTATTGATTTTTTTACAGAGAGGAAGGGATAGTTAGAAACATTGATCAGCTGCCTCCTGCACACTCCCCACTGGGGATGTGCCTGAAACCAAGGTTCATGCCCTTGATCGGAATCAAACCTGGGGCCTTTCAGTCCGCAGGTGGACGCTCTATCCACTGAGCCAAACCAATTTCGGTGACATCGTTTTTATTTTTAAAAAGTACACACACACACACTCATTCATCTATAGGGGGAAAAATTTAAAAGGCTCATATCAACCTGTTCCCAGCGATGATCTTTGGGAACTGGCACTGTTGGTGATTTCAATTCATTTTCCTTTTTGACCCATTTGTAATACCTCATTTTCCACAGTGAAAATGGGTTGCTGAGAGGCGGGAGAGGGGGAGAATGAAAACCAAAAGTGGTGGCCTGTGAAAGTGAAACGTACGTGTACTTAGCCCAGCCCGTGGAGACGGAAGCGGCTCCCAGCTGTGTAGCGTGCCCTTCTCCGGGAGCCATAATTCTTCCTGCTCCGAGGGGCATTGGAGAGAGATTTATGGGGAGAGGTCAGGAGAACGGGAATCAGTCAAGCTGAGCAGGGCAGGCTGATCACAGGAATCCTTAAGCACAGGAAGAGCTCACGCCCCGTGACCGCCAGCTACGGCCAACTCACCTCCAACCAAAGAGCATAAGGAGGGACCCCAAAGGAACTGGGGGGTTCTGAGCAGCGGGGAGACCTTCCACCAAAAGGAGTTAAGACCCAAACTGGGGCCGAAACCAGTTTGGCTCAGTGGATAGAGCATTGGCTTGCAGGCTGAGAGGTCCCAGATTCCATTCAGGTCCAGGGCACTTACCTTGGTTGGGGGCACATCCACAGTAGGGGGTGAGCAGGAGGTAGCTGATCGATGTTTCTCTCTCATGGATGTTTCTAACTCTCTATCTCTCTCCCTTCCTCTCTGCAAAAAAATCAATAAAAAAAATATATATTTTTTTTAAAGACTCAAACTGGGTTCTGAAGACTCAGATCTTTCCTCCAGGGCTTGTCGGATAGAGGCTAGGTTGTTCATTTCTCGTCCCGGTGGTTTATGAGCGGCCTCCCTAGAGCTTAGGGATTGCTATCCTTTTTAGGACATAGAATCATTGCTCCAAGATCAGGAACTGTGGTTTGCTGAAGAGAGTCCCAGTCCTGGAGTCAGGAGCAAGTCAATGGCGAACATGGCATTAGCACAGCATTAAACAATGACCAAGACTCACCAAGGACCACCTATGCTCCAGGCATTCTTCTAGATATTTTACGTACTGTTACCTTTAATGCACAAGAACCTATAAGGTGGGAGTTACCAACATCACATTTTACATCTAAGGAGCCTGAGGCACAGCCAATGCAAATGACCTGCAAGGTGAGAGCTAAGAGGCACCCAGTGGATGGAACACCAGAGCATATGTTCTTTGTCCAGCACCAACAGGTGCACAGCTGGAGAGCCACGAAGCTGCCGAGACCACTGTTGGGACAGCAGCTGGTCACCCCAGCTTGTTTGGACACAGCGTGGCTGGAGTGCGACCGAAGATCACTTAATAGAGAAATCTATGGAGGAAGACTGATGCCAAGTCACCAAGCTGCTAGGATAAGACCTGCCAATGACGTGGCCAGGTGGGGTTGGGAGAAACCACACACACAGAGCAAAGAAACCCAGGGCAAAGTTCAAGTGAGAGATAAGACAGGAATGGAGAGAGGACAGATAACTTCAGTGGGACTTAGTGATGGGTCCAGCTTTACGCAGGGGATGGTAGACGGGGGTGGAGATAACCCCAACGCTTATCACTTAGACCGGTGGTCGGCAAACTGTGGCTTGCGAGCCACATGAGGCTCTTTGGCCCCTTGAGTGTGGCTCTTCCACAAAATACCATGGCCTGGATGAATCTACTTTGAAGAAGTGGCATTAGAAGAAGTTTAAGTTTTAAAAATGAGGCTCTCCAAAGAAATTTCAATCGTTTTACTGTTGCTATTTGTCTCTGTGGACTAATGAGTTTGCCGACCGCTGGCTTAGACAGATAATGCCATCGTGTAAGCCAGGAGACTGGGGAAGGAAGGGCGTTAGGAGAAAAGGGGAGAGATGATGAGATCCATTGTGGATGTGCTGCGTTTGGAGTAACTGGGATACATCCGATGGAGTCATCCAGGACTCAGCTGGAAATCACTGGTTTAGAGGCCAAGGGAGGTTGGAATAGGAGGGAAGACTCCAAGTCACGGGTGTAAGTGGAGATTGAGGTCCTAGGAGTGGATAAAATTTGTCCAAACAAAACGCAGAACAGAAAGGAGCCAACAATGGCCTCCTCTAAGGAGCGACACGTCCTGGCAAACGTCCTGGAGGCCACCCTCCAGCAGTGTGGCCCTGGCCAAGTTGCTTCTCCTCTCTGAGCTTCATTCTGTGAAAGCAGGGGTCCCAGCAGGCCCTTCTTCTCAGATATTCAAACAGCCTTGGTTAATGGGATGCCTGCTCAGGGCCAGGAAAGATGCTCCATGCTGAGAAGACGCCTCGCATAATGTGCAAGTCCTGAGCTTTGTAGTGGGAGAGGCAGACACATAAATAAGCCCTCTCAATGTGCTGTGATTACCAGCTACCATAAAGGCAAGAGCAGAATGCAGCATGCACGAGTCCTGAGTGGAAGTGCCTGTCGGGGAGAATTGCAGCGAGGCCCTCAGAGATGAAATTTGATCTTGGTCTTGAACTAAGAGAGACTTCCCAAACAGAGGCAAAGCCATAGGCAACAGTGCAAGGAAGGGAATGCACATGAAGTCCCCGGGGAATGGATTGTTCAGTGTCAGTGGGGAGGAGGTGGGGAGGCCAAACTGGCATGCTAAGGGTTTACCATACGCCAGCACAGATAACAGGAGAGATAATTAGCTATATCAGAGAACTGAGTGGAAAGAAAAGGGCCACCATGCACATCTAGCAGCTGGCATTTACAAACCCTTCTCTGTCATCATGATTTGACAAGACAGCTCTTCTTCAACATGTAAAAAACTTTAAGAAAGTTTTTTTTTTTAATATATTTTATTTACTTTTTTACAGAGAGGAAGGGACAGGAATAGAAAGTTAGAAATGTCAAGAGAGAAACATCGACCAGCTGCCTCCTGCACACCCCCTACTGGGGATATGCCCGCAACCAAGGTGCATGCCCTTGAAGGGAATTGAACCTGTGACCTTTCAGTCCACAGGTGGATGCTCCAGCCATTGAGCCAAACCGGTTTCGGCAAGAAAGATTTCTTTTAATAGTGACATAAATATGATGGAACATTATATCAGAGATGCTACGTGTGTGACTCATTATGCATAGCATCATTCAGAAAAAAAAAGGAGCCAGATACAAAAGAAGAGTTTAGAGGCTTCTCATCCTAGAGGCCTGGTCGGTAAACTGCGGCTCTCAAGCCACATGCAGCTCTTTGGCCCCTTGAGTGTGGCTCTTCCACAAAATACCACGGCCTGGGTGAGTCTATTTTAAAGAAGTAGCATTAGAAGAAATTTCAGCTTAAAAAATTTGGCTCTCAAAAGAAATTTCAATCGTTGTACTGTTGGTATTTGGCTCTGTTGACTAATGAGTTTGCCGACCACTGTCTAGAGCAAACCATAACTTGGGAACCAATCTCAAGATGCTCAGTTTTCCTGGACTTGGGAGGAAATCATGACCGAGCCAGAAGCTGGAACTTTCTCTTCCACCAAATCCGATCGAGGCTGTTCAGATCCTCACATCACTCTTTCCCCGGGACCTACCCACTTGATTCTTGTTTGCAATTTCACCAACTTCGATTATATTCTAAGAAGGTCTGGCATCTCCTGACTCTTGTCTACAAAAATCTAACCTCCGGATCAATACTTTTAAACCTCAAAGCCCTCTTTCCTGCTGGCTGCCCGTGGAGGCGCTCACATCCTCCCCCCCTCTGATCCTCTCCTCAGGCTTTCCTTGGCTCCCCCCCTCTGCTTCCAAAATCTCTCTCTGCTTTGTCTCCCCCTCTAGAGAGTCCGAAAACATTGCCAACAAGTTCATCTTCCTTTCAAATCACCATTTACTTCATGCTGTTTCTTGAACTTTTGTGAAGAAGAAAATTCAAGGTAGAATGAAGGTTAAAGAGCTGAGAGTCACGGCGGCTGGAGAGGTAGACGCGAAACACCTGTGGTGGCTCCCTGCGCCCTCTCTTGGCCCTCAGACCCTTGTCTGGCTCTCTCTTCTCTGCCCTCTTGCACTGGCTCACTTTTCCCCCTGTGCACTCCCTCCCACTGCCTGATTCTTCATGTCCGAGATCCCTATTAACCACACCGGCATCAACTCACAGTCCAGGCACCTGCTGGGGCCCTTTCAAGTGCCTGAGAAGCAGAGATTTGAAGATGACAGTGCAGGTAAACATCTGTTCTTGCCGCCTCCCACAACTACATCAAAATTACAACTGAAATACAGAACAACTATCATCCAGAACCGCTGGAAAGCTGGCTGAATGGAAGCCCTGCAACTAGAGAAGTAAAGAAGAAAGCACACTGAGACTGGTAGTGGGTGAGGAGGCGCAGAACGGGCTGGTCCCGCACCCACATGGGCCGCTTTTTTAATTGGGAGGGAGATGGTCTCTGTGGAGGCCGCCTGAAGAAGCAAGGAGTCCCAGCCCCACACAGGATCCCCGGCTCAGGGTCCCAGAGTTGGGAAAAGAAGTCCCTATGGGAAATAAGAACTATGGGCTGTAAAAACCAGTGCAGATTGGGGTTCAGTGACACAGAGGCTGCTGGAGACCCACCTGTTCCTCTTAAAAGGCCGGCACCATGAACTGAACTTACAAGATCCCACATCCTCTGAGCTCCAGCACCAGGATGAAATTCTAGGGAACACAGACACACAAAAGGAGGTACTGGATTGTCTGGCATCAGGGCAGAAAGTTGGGAGCAGCTTTCTCCCAGGTCTCACAGGGCTGACTGGCAGCCATTTATGTCCGCTCTGCCCTGGTGATTCCCTAAAACCCAGCCTCATCCAGTTCACAATCCCACCCAAGCTGCGTGTAGTGGCGTTTGCATATAAATGGCCTGTGCTTGCTCACACTAAAACCCATGAAACAGGCTGCAGTTGGGTCAGGGGCCCAAAACCTATCAATAAAAGGCCCAAGACTCAGCACCAGCACCAGCCTGCCTTGCTTCATAGCTGAGCCTCATTTGGGCACTTCCAAATGATACAAAGAGGGGGAATCTGCAGATACCTCTGTAGCTCCTGCTGCTTGGCACCAGGCAGTGGCTGACTTTGCACCTTCCTTGGAGACCCAAGAGCCAGTGTACCCAGTGATCAGTGGCAGACCACACCAGATTACAGCTCTACACATCCTTAAGTGACACACTTAAGGGGCAGACTCAGTGAGCACCAAAGCTCCACTGAAGCAAGTCTTGCTCCATAGAGGTGTCTCCTGCACAGCCGCTCTCCCACTATAGTCACAGCTGGTCCCCACAGCCAATTAGTCTAGAAGTCAATTCCTCTCAGTGACACCAACAGCAATTAAGTCTCAACTACAACAAGACTGTGCTCACAGCCCACAAAGGGGTGCACCCAGAGCTCCCAGCTCAGGTGACTGGGGAGGCTGATCCACTGGGTCCTATAGAACACCTACTACACAGGCCACTCTACCAACTCAAGGAGACATAGCAGCTGTACCCAATACATAGAAACAAACACAGGGAAGCAGTCAAAATTCAGAGACAAAGAAACAAGTCACACATGAAAGAAATGGAAGAAAACAAACTACTGGATATAGAGGTCAAAACCACAGTTATAAGGTTACTCAATAATTTTCTAGAAACCTCCAAAAAAAATGGAAAAGGGCCAGTCATCAATTAAGTATACACTGACTGAAATAAAGAATAATATACAGGAATTCAACAGTAGAGGATTCTGAGAATCAAATCAATGATTTGCAATATGAGGAAGTAAAAAAATGCCCAACCATAAGAGCAAAAAGAAAAAATAATTCAAAAATATGAAGATGGTGTAAGGAGCCTTTGGAACAACTTCAAGTGTACCAACATTTGCGTTATGATGGTGCCAAAAGAAGAGAGAGAGCAAGATATTGAAAACCTATTTGAAGAAATAATGACAGAAAACTTCCCCTACCTGATGAAAGAAATAGACTTATAAGTCCAGGAAGCACAGAGTCCCAAACAAGAGGAACCCAAGAGGACCACACCAAAACACATCATAATTAAAATGCCAAGAGCAGAAGACACAAAGAGAATATTAAAAGCAGCAAGAGAAAAGTAGTTAGTTCTCTACAAGGGAATACCCATATGACTGTCAGCAGATTTCTCAACAGAAACTATGCAGGCCAAAAGGGTGTGGCAAGAAATATTCAAAGTGATGAATAGCAAGAGCCTACAACAAAGATTACCCTACTCAACAAAGCTCTCACTTAGAACTGAAGGTCAGATAAAGAGCTTCACAGACAAGAAAAAGCTAAAAAAGAGTCATTACCACCCAGCCAGTATTACATAAAATGTTGAAGGGTATTCTTTAAGAGAAAGAAAAAGAAAAAGATAAAAAATATGAACAAAAAAATGGCAACAAAAAAATACATACCTATCAACAATTGAATCTAAAAATCAAAATAAATGAATAAGAAATCTAATGATCAGAAACTGGTGAATAAAATAGAATCAGAGGCATAGAAATGGAACAAACTGACGATTCTCATAGAAGGAAGGGGAGTGTGGGTGTGGGAACTAAGATCTTACAGGCATATATGCATTCCCTACAGACACAGACAATAGGGTGGTGAAAGCCTGGAGTGGGGTGGGAACTGGGTGGAGGGCGGCACTGGGGGGGAAAGAAGGACATAATCTCAACAATAAAGTTTTTTAAAAGTGCCCAAGAGGCCAAATGCTTCTGCTATCCCATCTCCACAAGAGTGGTCCCTCCAATCTCCCACCACAGTTCTCCCTGACGAGGCTGCCTCATTTCCCTTCTGCAGCTCAGGCTTCGGAACAGATGACAGTCTGACCTCTATATGGCCTTTTAAGTGGTGATCACATAAACAATGGCCAAGTTGACTATGGGTTTTGAGTCATCGAAAGAAAATGGAAACTCAAAAACGTCAAACATGTCTTGCTCGGTGAGAGGTTCAGCTCACGCTTAATGTATGTGGATAAACATTCTCTTCACTTTGGGCAGGGAAAACCAAATATGGAAACTCTGGCAGCTGCCATATCTGCAAAAGGCACAGGCCCTGTTGTCCTGGTTTCCTCTGAGAGATTTTCAAGACAGAAGAGGTGTTCTAGAAACTCAGATTCAAGCCGGGAAAAGCAACATTTATCATCCTGCTCCTCTGTCCTTCTCCATCCTCCCAACACCAAGCTGGTGATATGCATTATTCAATGACTTAAACCCTCTCCGGGCTCCATTTGGCTGTCCTCTACCCACTTAAAGCCCAGAGTCACTGTCAGAAGTCAAAGCTCATTAATGCTGGAACCTAAATTCAATGCCCTTGAGATATAAAATGTAGTTCCGGGCTCTGATTAATCCATCATGACTTCTGGGTTCTCACAGGATGGGTCTCACACTCAGGACCACATCTGCTATGAAAAGACACTTGGTGGAGGAAGGGATCCAAAAACGAATGAGTAAATCTTGGTCGGGGCAGAAGAATCTCCTGTGCTCATCAAAGAAATGCAGATGAACCAGGGGTATCTGAGAATGACCCGGCCACTCGGAGTGTGTCATGAAGACAAGGATTGAAAAGGCAATGCAAGAGCACAATGGAGACATTCTAGACATGGCCTTGATCTTCCCTCTGAATCACGGAATGTTAGGACTGGAGATTTTTCACTCATATGGCTTCATTATACCAAGAGAAGAGAGATCCAGTGAGGGAAAAGGAGTCTGGTAAAGTCCCATAGCAGTTCTGAAATTATCACCCAAATGATCCTTCCTCCTTACCCCCTTCTTTCCCCTCACTGTCCATGGGAAGGTCCAAATCCTTCCAGGCATCAGTACAAAGACTGAGAGGTGACACATCCATGGGGTAGACAGCAGGCAAAAGGCACTGCTCTTCAAAAGCACTAGGAAGGCCCTGGTTTGTGCTGCTCAGTGGTTAGAGTGTCAGCCCATGCACCGAAGAGTCACGGGTTCAATTCCCAGTCAAGGTCACATACCTGAGGTACAGGTTCAAACCCCGGCCCCAGGTCAGGGCATCTGCCGGACGCAATGTCTCTCTCACATCGATGTCTCTGTCTCTGTCTCTGTCTCTCTCTCTCTCCCTTCCTCCCCCTCCTTCCCTTCTCTTCTCTCAAAAACAAACAAACAAAAAAACACACACACAATGGAAAAACTATCCTCAGGGGAGGATTAACAAAATAAAACAAAAAAAGCACTAGGAAGGCCAACTTCACTTCTGGTATCCCGTCTCCCACAGTCCATCCTAGTTCCTAGAGACCTGATCCCATAAGAGCCCAGATGACCACAAACACCTGTCCTGTCTGGGCCAAGGGGACAGAGAGCATTAGTAGGGATTTAGAGTGAAAATTGTTGGCATTCTCCAGGATAATGTATGAATGCCTGATACTAAACTTGTACCCATATATCTTATGCCAAAGTGCGCGCGCGCACACACACACACACACACACACACACACATACACACACACTTTCCCTCTGAACCAAAGAAAAGACAGAATAATGTAGAGGAGTCCTTCGAAAGATTCATGAGCATCTGAAGCACCAAGCCCAGAGATCTTCTTGAAATGCAAATTGTGACTCAGTAGATCTGGGATAGAGCCCCAGATTCCACCTTTTGAACCATCTCCCAGGTGACTCTGGGGCTGGTTCTGAGGCCCACACACTGAGTAGCTGGGGGTAGACATTCCACAATCTTGGAACCAAACAAATCGGGGTTTAAATTCTGGTTCCTCCACTTAGGAGCTTTGTGATTCTTGGACTGGGTTTCCTAACTTCACACTGCCCCAACCGCCTCATCTCCAGAATGGAAACAAGAACACCTAAGAAACACTTGATGATGATTACATAAGGCAATGATGTGAAGATGGGAACAGTGCCTGGCATAGTAGAATAAGGGCTTGATAAATGTCAGTTACTGGCTGCCTCTGAGAATCATGAAGGCAGAGACAACATCTGTCTAGCTCTCTGCCAAAGCCCCGATGGCTAGGACATAGTAGGTGCTCAATGGATGTTTGTGAATGAGTAAATGTATCTCCAATACACCCACACACAAGCCCAATATTTACACACTCCCGTGGTTTTATGGCTTTCTGTGGGGAAACATAAAGCACAGAACACCAGAACACTCTCACCAGTCACAAACCATCGTCTCATAGAATCAAATGCCACATTGCCCACCAGGCATAACCACTGAAAACGTATCATTTGTGACGGCTCTATGTATAGTTGAGAAAATGCCTTCACTGTAAACAATCAAGACAACATCCGTCAGGAGTCTGTACGTCACGAAGAGAGATTACTGCCTCTCTCATTATTTATGCGGTTGTCTAAATGCAGATGCTGTAACAACTTTATTCTAAATGTAGGTTGATTTCCAAGCCAAACATAGAATTTCAAGGACAGACAAAACAAGCCCTGGGAAGCAAGCACCAGGGCAATAACACAATATCTTACAGATGCACACACACAGGCTCAGGAAAAAAAATCAGAGACAAAAGAACTGTTAACAAAGGGTAGAGCTTAATCCTTTAAAGCAAAGGCAGACAAATGAGTCCAAAATTCTTCAGCAATCTCAGATGTTGAGATCTTCAGACATCTCATAAAGTCAGTGGCATCGTTTAAGCAGATCCCACTTCAGCGAGGCACTGTCTGATACATAAAGAAGAGAATACTATTGCCACCTACAGACAGAGCCCGAACTCCCTTTGCAAGAGTCGGCCAATGGTATTTTAGCGTGGGGAAAAAAATTCAACCCAGTCACCTCCCTCCAACCTCGTCCAAACCACCACACCACGTTACTTCCTTTTAGAATTACTCTCGAGCCATACAATCATGTCTAGCCATTCTGCCTCTTCATTATCATCATCCTATTTCTAATTTCCCAGAAACGCTGCGCCATTCAACTACCTCCTCACACACTCTCTGAGAGCCAAAGAGAATGCAGGCCAATGGATTTCACGCAGGCAAGAGCCTCAGAGTAGAAGTAGAAATCTGCTTACCAGGTATGAAGGGGACCACCCGGAATATATCAGACAATCTGCTGTTGACTGGTTCATACGGGGAATCTTCCAGCAGATCATTTCCTAAAAACAACAGGAACACTGGGCTCAGATGTGAAGCACAGACATTACCCAGGCCGCTTTTTGTTACTGAATCTGAATTCTAATCATGGTATGATTGTGTAACAAAAGGATGCTGAAACTTTCAAAGACTTCAAATGCCTCTATTTGGCTCGGCTTGCTTTTTTTTGTTTTTGTTTTTGTTTTTTTTTTCATTCCCTCTGCTTTTGTTGTCCTTGCTCCCCCCAGAGTGCCATGAAAACACTGAAGAGCAACCCAGCCTGGTTTTGCCAGAACACTCTCTCACTTCGGCAAAGGAATGGAATCAGAGAGGAAGAAACCAGTGAGGTCACGTGCCCCACTCGCCTCCAGGAGCCAACGGAAGACAGTGACTCAAGGGAGCCCCCATTCATTCCTTTGCTCCACAAACATGGCATGTGGTCAGAAAGTGGGTACCCTAGCTACTCAACAGTCAGTCTTGGAAACTGGTTTTCACCAGTGGGTTCTGGAGGGAAGGGCTAGCTGATAGGTCAGTCCTGTGTGTTACAGATTTCGGATGAGAAGTCTCAGTGGAGAATGAACGCACTGGATGTCTGCCTTAGATGTGCCAACACGAGCCACATCTATCAAAGTGGATGTCTGAGGGCCTTTCCCGCTCTGAGCTGAATCCATGCTAACTGAGGTTGAACCACGCCAGCTGGTTCAAGACTCAACTAATCTAAGATGACAAATGGTCTCTCCCACATCCGCCTTTGATCAGTGTGAAGGGGGAGGGGGGAGGGGAACGATAGAATAGATTCTACTGGACCTTTAACACTTAATTCTTTCTCTTATGTCAGAATACACCCAAGGACAGAATAAAGGGGGCAACTCCAGGGAGGACGCAGGGCAAGTCTGAATGAATAATTAGTCAGTGAAGCCAGCTCCCCTTACAGACAAGTGGCCAGTCCCTAGGGTGGCCTTTAATGGGGTCCCTCCTACTCGAAGCTCTGACCAGGTTTCAAAGAGGTCAGCGGGGGAGTCCCCGGGGGTCCCCCTCACCCCATTATAGATTTCCCAACAACCAGACCCCAACCACACAGCTGGGCGGGCAGCTCACACCAGCTGCTGCAGTCCCTGCGGGCCAATGAACGGGCCTGGCTCTGCAGCTGGGAGAAGGGAGTGGGGGATGAAGTCAGCCAGACCCCGGAGAGGGGCCCTCCAGGCCTGGGTGGAGGGGGTGAGGGGGGGACAGGACGGTGGGCGCGTACCCTGCAGGCTCTGGTACATGCTCCAGTAGATGCGCAGGCAGTTCTTCTCCTTCTTCATGCCGCGCTTGCAGCGGCAGTTGTAGAGCGACTTCTGCTTGAGGGCCTCCATGGCGCTGCGGCACTCGTCCTTGGCCTCCAGGCCGGACGTCAGGCTGAAGTTGGTCTCCTTGCCCGCCACGCACTGCCTCAGCGTGCGGTACTTGGTGCTGCAGCTCTGCTCCTTCAGGCACTGGTCGCTGGCTTTCACGCAGTCCAGGCGGTCCCCGCCGCTCACCTCCGCTGACAGCAGCACGTCTGGGGTGCGGGGGAGGGAGGTGAGCGCGGCCAGGCAGGGACCGAGGTCCCAGCCCCCCGGGAGCCCCCAAGAGGGCGCGTGCTGGACTAGGCTTCTGGGGCGCCAACCCGCCCCCCACTACACCCGGGAGTCCATTTTCCCGCCCTGGGACCTCCTGTTGCATGGAAACCCCCCCCCCCCCAACCTCCACCCTGCCCCGCCCTCCCAAGACCCAGAGGCTTTGCAGGCTTTTCGGGGTGTGCCCGAGAGTCTTTGCTGCCCATCCCCAGCGTGCCGGCCCCGCAGCCCCGGGGCAGACCTGCCCGAGCCCGGGCTCCGGCCGCTCGCCCAGTCGGCTCGCCTGGAGCGAGGGGAGCAGAGCGGCGGGCTGGGCGAGGGGCGCAGGGCAGGCACCCGGGTCCGCGGCCCGCCCGGTGGGGAGCACCGGGATGCTTCCTACTCGGGGGGAAAAAGTTTTCCCTTCCAAGTTTGTCTCCCGGCCCAACGCACGCCTCCAGCCCACCTGCCCGCCGCACCCCTGCGAGCTCCCCGGGACCCTCACGGGGTGCCGGGTCGCAGGCTGGAGGTCACCCCTTTACACCCCCCCCCCCCATGTGGTCCTTGAAAACCACAGAAAACCAGAACCGAAGCCCGACAAGCTGCGGACCAGTGCGCGTCGTCCCCGCCTCTCCAGCCCGCGGGGCCGAGGATTCCAGGATCCCCCCTTCCCCGAAACGGAACTGACCCCCCAACACCAACACCAACACCCACCGCACCCCGCGCCGCGAGGCCTCCCGGGAGAGACCCCGAGGGCCGGGATGCCAGCGGCTGCCTCGACTTACCCAGAAGCGGCAGCGCCAAGTACAGCGTCGCCAGGAACATGGTGCCGGCGCGCGCGCGGCTGGTCCCGCTTCGCCAAAAACGCCGACCCGCCGCCGGTCTCGGGAGGGAGCTCAGCAGGCGGCGCTCCCCGGACGGCCGCGCTGCCCTGGCCGCCCCGAGTTCAGCTCCATCCAGGGCGAGAGCCAACTCCCGCCGGTCCGTCTGCCGCCGCGGCCGCGGGCGACTCCGCTCCGCGACTCAGCTCCGCGCGGGCGCCGGGCGGCGGGCGGGGGCCGGGGCCGGGCCGGTGCGGCTCTCGGGGGTGGGGGTGGGGGGGCGGCTCAGGTCCGATCCGACCTGGAAGGGAGAGCGCGCTTTGAAAGGAGCCCAGAGCTCGCTCGCTCTCTCTCTCTCTCCCTCTCTCTCCCTCTCCGGAGCCTCCGCCTGTCCCTCTGCCCTCCTCCGCTCCCGCCTGGGCGGACTCCCCGGAGCCCGGCGGAGGGCCCACCCCGCCCCGCGTCTGGGCGCCGGGAGGGGGCGCGGGGGTGCGTGTGTGCGCGCGTATTCCGGGGAGCCTCCCGCACCCACGGAGGAGGGGCTGCAGAGGTCGGACGCGGCTCCCAAAGTCCAAGGGGATGTCTGCGGGGCCAACCCGAGAGGCTGAGCGCCAGCGGGTCAATAAAGAACGTTACTTCCCAGCGCCGAGCGCGGAGCGCGGAGCCGGCCCCGAGGCGCAGCTCTCGGCGGCGGCGGCGGCTCCCTCGCCAGCCCCGGCGCGGAAAGCCCCTGCTCCCGGGAAGTTCGCCACCCCCTCCTCGCGCCAGCCCGCAGGCTCCGCCGCCAGCCTCCCCGCCCTCGCCGCCAATCGCCGCCCCCCATCGCCATGTCCCCTCCTCCCGGGCTCGCTTTCTTTCCGAGGCAGCCGGGCGAGGGGGGACCGACGTCCGGGCTGGAGCTGAGATCCGGCTGGTGCGCCCCACCCCGGCGCACACATCAGCCCGGCGCCCCGGCCTCGGTGGAGCCGGTGCCCCCAGCCTGGGCGAGCGCAGCGCCCGCAGCCCCGCAGGAGCGCCAGGGCAGGTGCAGCCCCGCGCGCACCCGCGGGCCCCAAAGTTGAGGGACGCCTCCCAGAGGGGATGAGGGGGGGTTAGGGAGGGGGGCAGCGATAGGACCCCCAAATCGACAAAATGAGAAAACTCTCCAAATGCCACCAACCTGGACTCAACGGACCGTGTCGGGCTGCAGCGAGGAGCCGGTTTATGTATTGGAGGGGTGTCCCCGCCCCCTCCGCCCCTTTCCGGGCTCCCGGGTCTGCGTTAGGAAGGAGATGCGGTCATCCCGAGATGGGGAGGACCGAGTGGGGCCGCCTAGGGCTCAGAGGCGGGCCAGGGAGGACAGCAGGTTCGGAAACCAGATCGCTTTGCCCAGGGACCCCCCGGCCTGCTCCCGCTCCCTCCGGACCGGCCCCCCTCCGATACCCGCCCGCAGGGACGCCGCAGAGGGACACGCTCGCTGGCGGTGGGACCCGTGGACCCGCGGACCCGCGCGCTCAGAGCACACAGCGCTGTGCAGCCGGCTGGCGCTCTCTCTCTCTCTCTCTCTCTCTCTCTCTCACACACACACACACACACACACACACACACACACACACACACACACACACACGGCTTCGTGGACTCCGACGCCCTACTGCCATCAACCCAGACCTTTCTTCCCGACACAAAGTTTTCCCCCCTCGTCACTCGCGGCTGTGACTCAAGACTTGGCGCGTTCAAGGCACAGATCTTCACACCCCACACTCAGACCCAGGCCCTGCGAGCCGGGCTGGCCGGGTGCACGCACCCGCTCATGCGGGGTACCACGCACAGGCTCACTCACACTCACATGCACACAGGCACACGCAGCCGCCTGTCCTGGAGCCTGAACAAGGAGACAAAGCGGAACCCAGTGCCTTCCCACCACCTCGGACCGGGCTTTGGGAAATGTATACGCGGACTTCCATTTTGGCTGTCTCAAGAGTAAATGTTGAAGTAATTCATTTAAAAGCTCAATCCTTCGCCCCAATCCCTGGGACTACTCTCTCTCTCTCTCTCTCTCTCTCTCTCTCTCCCTCTCTCTCTCTCTCTCTCAGTCTAGCTGCTGTCCCCACCCCCTGCCCCCCTCCCATTCCCCTCTGACCGCATGCTCCCCTCCCCGCATGCCCAGGGGCCCCCAGAGCACGGAAATCTCCATTAGGTCTAGACAGGAGGTCTGGGGCACAGCCTGCAGCGGTGGATGGCGGTCCTGACACTCGGGCTACTATTGGAGACCCTCGGTGATGTCCACGTTCCTGTGTCTGGGAAACCCAGTTGGAATCAAGTCTGGGAGAGCCCAGCTGTCAAATCTGCAAACCCATCACAGCAGACAATGGGCTGCGGAGGAGAGAAAAGAAACGCTCATTTTGATGGAGGGGGGTTAATTGAAAAGGGCAAGGGCTTTGGTTGAAGTTTGAGGCCAGGGTGCAAGGGCGGGGGGAAGAGGAGGAGGGAAGAGGAGGGATGCTTAGCTCTCCATTCAACTACACATCAGCCAGGAGCGCCCCTCAGCTGCTGCTGGGGATCCTGTGTGTGCAGTGCGTCGTTTGGGAGGGGTGTGCCTCTCCGTGCGCGGCCCCCCCCCCCAAGCCCCAGGGCTCCCCCAGGGTCTATGCTCTTGTGCACTCATTCCTCTGTGGCAGGAATGAGGAGATTGATTTCCTCATCCGGCACCCCTCCCCCCTACACACACATACACACACACACACTTGCACCATACGTGGATTTGTCGTTCAGTGTATCAGTTGACACTTGGCTTCGAGTAAACAAAGCAGACATATGCCACATTTTCTGGACAGATGGTTCAAACCAGTGGCTACTTAAGTTCTCTTTCCCTCCCTGTGGTAACTAAGTTACAGGGTGGACTGAGCAGGGAAAGTCATGAAATCTTGCAACCGGTTTCTTCACCTTAAAGAAGCTTATTTCCAAATCTTCACACACCATCTAGAGAAGTCCCAGGGAGATGGTTTCAGTGAAAGAAATGCTGAATTAACCGTTCATCTGAAAACTGTATTTCTTCATGGACACCCAAACATAAAACCCTCTTCCGTTATTCCGTTTTACAACTGGAGGTGAATATCTCCCTTTGGAAAATCGGGAATTGGAACCCCAATGTTCAGTGGATGGATTAGTGTCTGTCATCGCTGAACACGCGTGACTTAATGGAATAAAATTCCATTTAAGGACATCAACCCCGTCTTTTCGTGTTCTTTGTTTAGAAGTGACTTTGTGTTGCCATCATATTCCACAAGCATCTTTTAAATCAACATTTGAGAGGATGGGATAAAAGTTCGCCAGATGTAAAATATGAAACTCCTTTTAAAATATTTATAGTTTCAAAAATATTTCAGAACCATTCATGCACCATAGTCCTCATTACATTCTTACTGATGATGAACACAGAGTTGTTTTTTTTTTTTCAACTTAAAAAAAAATAAATCATCAACCACTGTAACACCAGGCAGGTGGCTATTTCAATAAAATCAATTCAGTTAAAGAAAAGAGAAATGTAGCTTCTCAATAGCACTCGCTGAGTTTCAGTGCTCAATAGCCACATGTATCTAGTGGCCACCAGACTAGACAGCACAACCAGTAAGTCCATAGAACATGTCCATCCTCACAGGAGATTTCTATCTCCTGAGCAGAGCTGTGCACAAAACAACAACATCCCAGCCAGTGGTTGGTTGAGCACTGACCTGTGAACCAGAAGGTCATGGTTGAATTCCCTTGCAGGGCACATGCCCGGCTTGTGGGCTCCATCCCCAGTAGAGGGCGTAGAGGAAGCAGCTGATCAATGATTCTCTCATTAATGTTTCTCTCTCTCTCCCTCTCTCTTTCTCTCTCTCTCTCTCTCTCTCTCTCTCTCTCCCTCCCTCCCTCTCTGAAATCAATAAAGATATATATATATATATTTTTAATGTTATAAAACACAACAACAACAAAACATGGCCTGTACTCTACCCTAAGAATCCTTATAGTAGGAGCTAATAAAAAAAATCACTGCTTTACAACTATATCCACTGTGTTCTCAAGGTGGAGGACTGGAATATGGAAGATAGACGTGCCGTGTAACTTACTGCATTAAGATTATCTCTGTTTCCTCGGAGCTTATCTGTTCCCAGGTGCATGAGATTGATCTCAGGATAAAAGGTGACGTTGGAATATCAAATATTATTAATATTTATAAAAATACATGCCATCTTCTGTGACATGTTTTCTCGGTGGGAAATGGGTCTTAATGCTACCAAATTAGCTTCAATCCACCCGTAAGCATGTGAAGTGAGCAATTTTCTTGCACTTCTCGATGTGAGCGTATTTCCATAAGTTACCAGATGAGTCATGGTGAGAATGACAGTTTTATTCCACACGATATTTTGTCTCCTGCTTTCCTTGCTTTGGCCCTATAACTATAATGTAAAAGGCATTCATTTTGTAAAATTATACAGCTCAGAAATCACTCAGGTTTCTAACGCAAACTAGTTCATCAGAGTATTTGACATTAGACAGTTTGACAAGCCTTCCTCTGCAGCTATACAAAACCACTCACTCTTGCCTGAAAGCCCACTGCTTTCCTCCCTGCTGCTATTGCTTTGCCCCTGCTGTTCCATCTGCCTACTGTGCCCTTCATCCTGATATTTGAAGATCCAGCTGAGCTGGAAAGAGCCAGGAAGGAAAGCAGAGACCCCTTGGGTCCGAAAGGCTAGCTCTCCGCATTGTTCTCTCGTAGCCCCATTAGAATCTTCATTCCAGCTGTTGTCACACTGCATTGCAGCTACTTGCTATCTCTGTCTCTTCCCCTGGAATGTGAGTTCCTTGAAGGCAGGAAATATTCTTTTTTTCTTCTTGAATCCACAGCATTTAGACCGATGACTGATCCACAGTCACCCCAATAAATGTATATTGATTGCCTGGATAATGAGTGATGATGTTTCTCATTTTCCTCTGACACAATCGTTCCACTGGAAGGTTTACATCAATCCTTTCTGCTATAGGAACAAGACTAAATATAAGTACCTCATGCAATTACTGGTATCCCAGTTCCAATCGTACTATCAAATACGTATTATTCCTTTGGGGACTTGACATTTACATTTTTTTAAACAAAACCCATTATTGTAATAGAATGCTCTCTCACTGGTTCTCTTTAATAGGAGCATATGACATATTTCATTTCTGGGAAATGATAGCTTGCCTTAGGTCATGATTTAAGGCAGAAAGCCAGAGGCAGAGTAACATTCCCACCTGAGGTTCTCCAATCACCCAGCACCGCGCCTCTCTCTGGGAGAAAAGGACTGAGAAGGGCCAGCTTACAACCACTCTGGAGCCTTCATCCTCAAAGGCAAGTTTGTAAAGCCCAATATGACCCAAAAGTGTTATTTTAAAACCACACACACACCCGAAACCGGTTTGGCTCAGTGGATAGAGAGTCGGCCTGCAGACTGAAGGGTCTTAGGTTCGATTCCGGTCAAGGGTATGTACCTTGGTTGAGGGCACATCCCCAGTAGGGGGTGTGCAGGGGGCAGCTGATCGATGTTTCTCTCTGATCGATGTTTCTAACTGTCTAAATCTCTCCCTTCCTCTCTGTAAAAAAAAATCAATAAAATATATTTAAACACACACACACACACACACACACACACAAGACTTAGGAGAATCTTTGAAGGAAATGGTAACCATCCAAAACCCGGAAGGCTACGGAAAGGGCCTGAGTGCCTACACAGACTTGCCCTTTGGTGATACAGGAAGAGCCGGTTGCTCGCAGTCAGAGCCCTGGTCCAAGATGCCTATATTAAGATGTGTCTTTGAAGGTTATTTGGAAATAGCAGCTTCTTATTGGCTGGCAAGATACCTGACCCCTAGGAACTTACCTTAGGAAAACTCTCTTCCTTCCTTAGTTTTCAAGTAATTCTCATTTCTTAGTACCCAGAAGCCCGTGCACAGGATTCTGATGCATCTGTGAAAGACGACTGCATTTCGGGAGCATTGAAGTCATTTGTGCGTTGGCCTTGTGCCACAAGATGCATTCAAGGTGTGCAGCCCCGTGAAATAAAGTGCCTGTCGCGTCTTATTGCTGAGATATATAGCAAAGTACACCCCATCTTCAGGGGCCTTACAGGGCTTTCCCGGTGATTGCCAACGGTGCTGGATTAAAAGCCCTGTGCGTTCCAGTCCTCCGTATCCAGGGAGGATGCAGAGCGGATCTACTAAGGAGACATCTTTCCTCTCCACCGCTCTCCTTATAAGCCCTAGTGTTCCACAGGGATTCTTTCTTCATAAGGGCAAGAGGGGGGCTTAATCCCAGCTTGGTCCAGTAATTAGCCTCTCTCTCTCTCTCTCTCTCTCTCTCTCTCTCTCTCTCTCTCTCTCTCTCTCTCTCTCGGCAGCAAACACAGATGCCGGTCTGGACAAACTTTAGGACGCAGAATGGGAAAACAAGCTGGAAAACACGGACGCATTTATTGAGAAGCCCTTTAGCGGCCTTTCAGACAGTGAGAACTTCTGACTCCTGCTGATGCTCTTTAGGTCTGAAGGGCTGGGATGGGGCATCTCCCAGCACTGATCAAGCAGGGAAGCAGCAAACCCAACCAAACATGTGGGAGTGAGCGAGCGGCTCAGAGGCCCCGGCTGCAACAATGGAAGGCTCTGTGATGGCGCGTGTCCTTGTCCTGCCACTTCCCCAGGCCTCTTCCCCATGCAAATGCACTCTTCCCCCAAACCAGAACCTCTGGAAGTGCTGTGGTATGAGCCCACTGATACAATCAGCTTGTGACCGCTGTCCCCACCAGAACTAATTAAGCCCACAGTGCTGGTAACACAAAGCCGCTGGGGCCTGTATTAAAGCATTTATTCGTGACATCATTGAAAAGTCATTTCAATCTCATCCAAGACTGTTGCCCTGAAAGCCAATGCAGTGTAATGTTCTGTGAGTTGCTGGTTTTATGTTCCCCTGTCAAAAAACTGACAGGAGTCCGTTGAAACTGTCGAGGGGAAAACATCACGCGATATGAAGTTTTCCTCGAATCTGAAGTGTAGATGGAATGACAGATCTGTTCTGCAGGTTACGCTTGCACAAAAGTGAATTCGAACAGCCTAGGAGATCCACTATCATGATGAATAGGTGAGGTTGTCCTTGACACAGTTCATAAACCTGAGGCCACGACAAAGAATTAAAATGAGTTCAGGTTGGTTTTGATCTGAATTATCTGTTAAGATTTATATTTTTAAAATATTTTTTTATTGATTTCAGATAGGAAGGGAGAGGGAGATAGAGACAGAAACATCAATGATGAGAGAGAATCATTGACTGGCTGCCTCCTGCACGCCCCCTGCTGGAGATCAAGACAGCAACCAGGCGTGTGCCCTTGACTGGATTCAAACCTGGGACCCTTCCAACCGCAGGTTTGCGCTCCATCCACTGAGCCAAACAGCTAGAACCCTGTTAGGCTTTAAATACAGAAGGATCAATAGGACAGATATCTGTGTGGGTGATATATATATATACATACACACACACATATATATCATATTAATATATAATTATATTAAGAGACAAAATGATTTCTCTTTTCCCATTGTTAGAGTATGTCTTGGTGAAAGGTCCCTTTAGCCTTCAATATCTTGTCTCAGGTGTCAGTAGAGATTTGCCTGTCTTCTCTAAGATTTCATTAACTGCTTGACTGATTCATGGGCAGGTTGCTTTGGTTGATTGATTTACTTTCCGCACCTACCCAGTAGCTAGTACTGTAACGTACAGTACAAAGAATGTCGGTTAAAGAGCTTGCCTAGGGTCAGACCTGCAAGCTTCCTTCTCAGTAGTGGAGATTCCTATTGCCCCCTGCATGTCTCTCTCCTGCTTCTACGGTAGTGCCTTTCAAACCGCAGAACATGCTCCATTTGGTAGTCATAAACGACACTTATTTTACAAACTCTAAAAGTGTGAACATGCATTACACAAAGTATTGTGTGTGTGTGTTTTTTTAAAAAAAAACTTTTAAATTTCTCTATGTGTATGGAGCCTGAATTGGATTGTCATATAAAATGTCTCTCTTATTGTGACCGTGGTTAAAGTCTCTGAATAACCACTGCTTTGTAATAGTAATGCTCTGATTTTTATTTAGATATCTGGACACTCAGAATAAAAATTAACCTTAGTCCGTTGTGGTCATGTGGCCAGGATCTGATGAATAAGATGTCTTTGAAATGATGTGCAGAATCTCTGATGGGAGTCCCTACTCTATACTTCTCCCGGGTCCTCCATCCTCTCTCTTTATATGCTGCATTTGACCAGGAAGGTGAGAAGAACAACTCCAGATGACAGAGTGACAAGATAGGAGGGACCTGAGTCCCAAGATGAACTCCTAGAGCAAAGCTGTGCATCAACCTTGGACCTTCCACCTTCATACTATTAAGTGCAAGTTAAATAACCTTGTCCTATTTAAGCCAGTGTTACACTGGGTCTCCAACACATGCAGCCGATCTTGTGGAGCTATGATATCCACTTCCTAATGAAAGAAGACAGAGAATGAAAAATAAATAATTCAACAATTCTGAGACTCTGTCATGAACCAACCCCTTTGGTGGTTGCTGTGGGAAATACAGAAGAAAGTTGGCTCTGAAAGGAAGTGTAATCTCATGGATAAGTGGTATCCTATCTAATAAAGAGGGAATATGCTAATTGACCCTCACACTGTCACAAAGATGGTGGCACCGACAGCCAATAAGGAAGGATTATGCTAATTGACTGCCATGCCCATGTAGATGGTGGCACCTACAGCCACAAAAGGGCAGCACCCAGTTCCCTCAGCCCCGTCAGGGCAGCAGGTACACAGCAAGGTTGTGCTCACCCCTAGCCAGGTCTGGCCACTCCATGTGCCTGCCTCCGGAGTCCCCCAAACCCTCAGCCCCTCAGCCACCCAGGGCCAGCCAGAGGGGCAAGCAAGTCTTGGATGGTGGCTGCCCAGCCTCCTAGGGCCGCCTGAGGCTCAGGTAACTAGGGCCAGCCTAGGCTTGCACTGCCAGCACTGGCAGCAGCAAAGGTGTGATGAGGTGTCACCTTCCCCTGATTTCCAGGTCACCTCCCTCCCCTGAGGGCTCCTGGATTGTGAGAAGAGGCAGGCTGGGCTGAGGGCTCCTCCCCCCCTCCCCCCCGCATGAATTTTCATACACTGGGCCTCTAATATCTGATATAATCAAATAATATTGCAAGGAAGTATAAGAAGAATTGTCAACATGAATGAAAATAAAAATAAAGCTCTACAGAATCAGAAGAGATATGTAGAAAGGTAGAAAGTAAAGGGATTCATGGAATTGAGAGAAAGGGAAAAGAGAAAGTAATAGAGTAGCAAGAACATTCCCAAGATATTTTCAATTACTCTGAAGATCTGGAATGAAATTAAAGACACCCCAAATGAAAAAGGTACATCCCTTCCTCCCAGGTCTCCACATTCCAGTTCTGTATAACATTCACTCAAAGCAATCAGCAGGGGTCCTGCTATGGCAAAGTGCCCCATCTGCAGACTCCTATCAGACACAGACTCATCCTCCTGTATGGAAAACCCTCATTTTATCACCACCTTGACAGGGCAAAGGCCCCTTTGTTAGAACCTTGTGCTGAATGGGATGCTCTCCTTGTGGGAAGCCATTCTGGATTCGGTGAGAATGGCGTTCTTATGTGTGGGCTGACAGCCATTCCACTCAGACATACTTCCCCTTGAGGATGCTCTGGTCCCTGCCATATTCTGACAGCCATTCCACTCAGACATACTTCCCCTTGAGGATGCTCTGGTCCCTGCCATATTCTGCAAGGTTCTGATGAGCCCGCTCATATTTCTCCAGGTGGTGTGGCTGCTAACGATGCGGATGTTCTGGAGTTCTGTTTCCTGCATACCAACGCGAAGCCGTTTAACACTCTAGCCTCCCTACTTGGAAGATGCATGACTTGGAGATGCCTTGCTGGCAAGGCCGGGGGCAAGTGAAAGGGAAAAGCGTTATTTCGGCAGACTTGCCACAGAGGTAGGTGTTAATTAAGTTAATTGTGCCATCAGCGATGCAGACAATGACAGTAACTGCTCCCCATAATGGGGTTAGGTTATTGCCATCATTTGCTAAACGTGCAGGTTTTCTTAAATGCAGCCACTTTCCCTTATTTTCTAAGTGTGTACACACACACACACACTCATTCAATGGATAGCTTACCAATCTCCTCCATATGAATTAAGTTACGTAATTTGATCCTTATCCTTACTCTGTAATGAAGGAGAGAAGTTATTTTCTCTATTGAGCAAATGAGGAAATTGAAGCTCAGAACTATCTAGTGACTTGTCCAAGGCCAACTGCTTTCCTAGTCAAGGAGACAAGTTCTAACTCTAGTGTCCCTCCTCATATGTCACACTGTCTATTGAAGACTCATGATATTCTGAAGTGAAAAAAACAAAATTTTATATTCTACATCCCCTAGCATATGGGCTTGACAAGTTGTAAATCATAATTTATCCTTTAAAACAATTGAATTTCCTAATTGCTCCATTTATGAAATACGAAGGTAGTATAACCTCATATAGACTGATCAAGACCAAACACAATCCAGATAAATAGAAATGTAGATAAATTGGAGAGTCACCTCAGACCCCATCCTCTATATGCCTCTCCAAAATATTAGAGTACAGATGACTTAACCTGAGTTATTCTGTCTATAATTACTGCGAAAACTAAGGAGTGATTAAGAATGTTAAGTCAAGTCAGCCTTTCAAGGAACAAACTGAGACTTTTGTTAAATGCTACCAATCCCACAGTGAGTGGAATGTCCATTCAGAGTCTATAGGACAGCTCCCTGTCCTAGAAAAGTGATTTCCTACTTTGCTATCTTGCTCATGCGTGTCTATAGACCCATCTTTAAATCTTCAATATAATTAACAACCCCTGTCAAAACAGAGTTAACTCAGAAGTATTTTTGATCAATTTCACTTTAGTATGATCAAGTTTGTGGTTCCTAGGTTGGAAAAAAGGGGGACTTCTTTAAAAAAAATTAATATATATATATATATATATATTATTGATTTTTTACAGAGAGGAAAGGAAAGGGATAGAGAGTTAGAAACATCGATGAGAAACACCAATCAGCCGCCTTGAATCCAGGACCCTTGAGTCCACAGGCAGATGCTTTATCCACTGAGCCAAACCTGGTTTCAGCAAAGGGGGTTTCTTGAATCACTGACATGGTTTCCTAAAGTAGATGAGCAATGAGCTCCCCAAAAGAGTCTAATTTCTTACCTGGTCAATGTGTCTCAGTGGTTGAGCACTGACCTATGAAACAGGAGGTCACCGCTCCATTCCCAGTCAGGGCACATTGACCAGGTTGCACAATCCCCCTTAGGGGGCATGCAGGAGGCAGCCAATCAGTGATTCTCTCTCGTCACTGATATGTCTATCTCTCCCTCTCCCTTCCTCTCTGAAATAAATAAAAATATATCTTTTTTTAAAAAAAGAATCTAACTTCTGGAAACTAGTCAGGCTTGGGATGGGTATGCAAAAAGAGGACCTCAGCCAGGTCTAATAGTAGCCAAATGATGGAATGTAAACTTTTTAAAAGGGGTATGATAAACTCTCAGTTTTACCTCGTGTCTAAGCAAGTTGAGCGACAGAAGGTTTCTTCAGCAGATGGCTAAGACTGGGTGCCATCTTTCATAAGCTTCTTGGAGGAATCCTCTTCAAGTGCTGGACAGAAAAACATCTGAATTCGTTGACAAGTGAGTCCTCTCAGCACGAATTGGAGAGAATGTTCAGAGAAGCTGATATGCACTTGAATTCACTATTTCCCTGTTAGTGTAAACACTTATCAGCAAAATACAATACTTTTTAGAAAACACACCTTTGGAACTGTGCAGAAATGAGCTAACACAGCAGGCCTGAGACTGTTATCCTTGGAAAGGTCTGCTTACAAGATTGGCCCTGGCTGGAGTGTGGGAACTTGGATTTGAGCAGGTTCCCATCATTTCCTAATGAGAACGGCTCATGGTACCTAAACAGTTTGTGAAAGCAATATGGTCTGTGTTAAACACTCAGATTTCTTCTGGGAGTCTACAATTCTGCTTCACACTAGGAAGAGGGTGACTTATGTGACCAGCCCCCAATAGAAACCTTGGGTACTGAGTCCCAAATGAGCTTCCATCACAGACAATATTTCATGCAAGCAGGTCCTGTGTGGCTCCTCAGGGAGGGGACTCTTGGAAGCTCACACCTGCTTTCCTTTGGACTTGGCACCATTAGCCTTTTCCCTTTCTGATCTTGCTTTGTCTCTTTTCACTGTAATGCGTCATAGCTGGGAATACACTAGATGCTGCGTTGAATGTGGGGGTGGTTTGGGGGACTTCCAACATGGAAATAGTCTCAATGTGATTCATGAAATGAACAGATAGCAGCATAGCATTGTAAAGGATTATGTTGGACCCATCAAGGCACAAGTGGCTTCATGAACATGAGGCTTAAGGAGGCACATAGGGCCCTATGCATAGAAGGGCTCTGGGCCTGGTTTCATGCTCTGGCACTATTTTGAAATTCTAAATCATTTATGAACAAAGGATCCTGAATTTTCATTTTTGTATTGAGCCCTGCAAATTATAAAGTTGGTCCTGAGTCAAGGTGATACTTAGAGACAAAGGAATGGAACAACTGGTCACCCCAAAAAAAAGGCTTACTCTGTGCCAGTCAGCTTTCCATGGGGCCTCAAAGTCTACCAATGACAGATTCACGTTCTGGAGGAGGCGTGCCGGGAACGTTAAATGGCTGTCAGTTACAACTTTGTGTGAACTTGTTTGCTCATTTGCTCACTGCATAGCCTCCTGCTTAACCCTTAGCTATGTTCAAAGTATGAGGTCAGCATTTTCCAAAATTCATTCTTCAGAATACTGATCCCCGTGGAATACACGGCAGGAAAGTGGTTTTGCCGTTATATGTTTGAGATACTCCATCCCTTTTTAGAGATGTGGGGTCTGCATTAGCATACTGGTATTAAAAACTCTGAAACTCTTACACTGTTTAACTTTATAATAGTTCCCTAGGATCCCCACCACACAGTATCACAAACTGGGAGAGTTTAACAACAGAAATGTATTGTCTCACAGTTCTGGGGTCTAAAAGTCCAATATTGAGTTTATAGCAAGATTGTTTCCTTCTGAGGCTGTGAGGGAGAATCTGTTCCATGCCTCTTTCCTTCTAATGGTTTGCTGGCCAACCTTGGCATTCCTTGGATGGTAGAGCCATCACACCAATCCCTGCTTTCATGTTCACATGGCATTCTTCTTGTGTATGTGTCTTTGTCTCCAAATTACTCCCTTTTATAAGGATACTAATCATATTGGATTAGGGCCCGCCCTAATGACCTCATTTCAATCTGATTACCTCATAAAGACCCTATTTTCAAATAAAAGCATATTCTAAGTCACTGGGGATTAGAACTTCAACATATTTAACCATCTGAGGGCTAAATCCCATTAGTATCCCATTGACCCAAGTGTTTCATGGCACAGATTGAGAGGTGATGGAGGAAAACCCTCCTAGGGCTAACAACAAAAAGCTGGGTTTAAATTAAAAAACACTGAATACAACCCATAAAGGATTGCAGTAAGAGTACCCACCTCAGGTAACTGGGGAGACTGAGCCACTGTCCCTTTGAGGATAGCCACCACATAAAGCAGCCACCATGCAGAGACATGGAAAGAAATCAGGTGTGAAAGAAATGGAGAAGAAAAGACGACAAGACATAGAGTTCAAAACCACAGTTATAAGGCTTTTCAAGAGGCTCCTACAAAAGGCCGATCAACTTAATGAGAATTACCAGGAAATAAACATGACCAACCAGCAAATGAATGAGAATTACAAGGAGATGAATGATACTTACAAGGAAATGAATGAGACCCTCAGGAAAATGAACAAGACCTCTGAGGATATGAACCAGACCCTCACAGATTAAAAAAAAAGGACCAACTAGAAATCAAGCATACACAGACTGAAATAAAAAATATTACACAAAGTCCTAAAAGCAGTCCAGAGGGCCACAAGAACCAAGTCAAAGATTTGAAATACAAAGAACCAAAATCCATTCAGCTGGAAAAGCAAGAAACAAAAAGAATTCAGATAATTGAAGATAGCATAAGGGGCCTCTGGGACAACCTCAAGCAAGCCAACATCCGAATTATTGGGGTGCCAGAAAAAGAGAGAGAGCAAGTTAATGAAAACCTACTTGAAGAAATAGTGACTGAAAACTTTCCCCACCTGGTGAAAGAAACTGACTTAAAAGCCCAAGAAGTACACAGAACCCCAAAATATAGGAATCTAAAGAGGACCACACCAAGACATATCATAATTAAAATGCCAAGAGCAAAATATAAAGAGAGAATATTAAAAGCAGCAAGAGAAAAACAGTTGGTTACCTACAGGGGAGCACCCATACGATTGTCAGTGGATTTCTCAACAGAAATGATGCAGGCCAGACGCGAGTGGCAAGAAATATTCAAAATAATGAAGAGCGAGAATCTACAACCAAGATTACTCTATCCAGCAAAGCTATCATTCAGAATTGAGGATCAGATAAAGTGCTTCGCAGATAAGAAAAAGCTAAAGGAGTTCATCACCACCAAACCAGTATTATATGAAATGCTGAAAGATATTCTTTAAGAAGAGGAAGAAGAAAAAGGTAAAAATATAAATTATGAACAACAAATACACATCTATCAACAAATGAACATAAAAATCAAGTGAATTGATAGGCTGATGAACAAGATAAACTGGTGACTATAACAGAAACATGGACATAGAGAGGGAATGGACTGACAATTCTTGGGGAGAAAAGTATTGTTGGAAGTACAGCAAGAGATTGGACAAAAATCTTGCAACAATGGGAGAGGACATTGGGGAGGGGGAGGTGAGGGCAGAGGGTGGGATAGGTACAGGGTGGAGGGAAGATATAGGGGGATAAAAAAGGGGAAACAATGTAATTAATAAACTGAACAATAAAAAAATTTAAAAAAATAAAAATTAAAAAAAAAAAGAGAGGTGATGGAGGAAAGGCTGTGTGGCTGGATGACTACAGTACTGGTGCATGGATGGCTGTTGGATGGGGAGGATAACCCTGGCAGCTGTTTGGAGATGGAGACTTAAGGAGACTTTGAAATAATCTAGAAGTGTGAGGAAAAAGAAGCCTAAACCCAGGCACCAACAGTGGCAAGGGAGAGGGGCTCATTCAAAAGGTAATAACATGTGAAAGACATAAACACATTCATATTCATATACTAGAGGCCCAATGCATGAAGATTCATGCAAGAAGGGCCTTCCTTCCCCTGGCTTCTGGCACCACCTTCACTCCAGCCAGAGCCTGGATATTCAAATTAACCTGCCATCTTTGTTGGGTTAATTTGCAGACACACTCCTGATTGGCTGGTGGGTGTTGCAAAAGTACGGTCAATTTGTATCTTACTCTTTTATTAGTGTAGATATATGCACATATAAAAATAAATATGTACCCTATCTAATAAAAGAGAAATATGCAAATTGACCATGCCTTTGCTATACCAAATAAGCCATGCCCACGAGCCAATCAGGAGCTGTATGCAAATTAACACACAACCAAGATGGCTGCTGCTCATGGTAAGCCAGGCCGGGCTGGGGGTGTGGCCAGGCAGTGATCAGCCTGGATAGCAGTGTGATTGCTTCGCTGAGTGCTCCTGGCTTCAGGCAGGCCAGGCGGGCTGGCTGGGGTTCCTTGGCTAAGGTCCCCTGCCCAAGGATGGAATGGTCCCCTTGGGCAGGCTGGGGTGAGCAGTCAGTAGGGCATCCCATGAGAGCTCCCAGTATGTGAGAGGGAGCAGGTTGGGCTGAGGGACCACCCACCCTCAGTGCACGAATTTCATGCACCAGGCCCCTAGTTTATATATAAATATATATTCATATATAAATATGTATTCATACATGTGCACATTCATGTGCATACAGAGTGTCCCCAAAAATGTATACATACTTTGGCTGCCATTATTAACTCCAATGGGTTAAATCTGATAAGAAAGAAACATCAACTAAGCTATCAGCTGCTGTGAAAGTGTGTATACATTTTTAGGACGCCCTGTATCAATACATATTTGTTTCTGTCTTTATGATGGATTTCAGAGGAGGTGTCCTCAGCCTTTGAGCCTTTGTCGTGCTCTACCTTGGTGGTGCCACTCAGGTGAAAAGCTCATGGAGGGCTGGGCCGGGAGATGTGTCTAGCTGGGAGGGTCCTATTTTGTTGCTATTAGTGGCCCTGAATATACCATGAATTCTAAGGGTCAGAGAGGAAACAGGGTCCTGGGGGTCTGTCCCAGCCTTGTTTTGTACCTACCCCCTCTTTCCTAAGCACTAGACATATTGACTTCCTGTTCTCAGAGTTTTGCCTTTGCTGGTCTCTTAACCTCCTTTTTGACTTAGTCCCTGTTTTGTCTGGTTGAAGGTCTTGGCTTATAGGACACTATGGGAAGGCTTCTCTGCTAGCCCCTAACCTTCTCTCATCAGCTTTTAATCCTTTGTTTAATATTTCTTTTCCTCCAGACTCCAAGCTCCATGAGGGCAGGGAGCATGTCTGCTGTGTTCTTGCTATACCCCAGGACCAAGCACAGGGCCTGGCATTTGAAATATAAGCGGGGTGAGTGACTGGTTTATAATATAAAAAGGATCTGAAGCAATGTAATAAAGGCATGACAAAAAAAATGGGTGAGGGACTAGATGATTTGATCATTTAGAAATCAGTTTGGAACTTTCCCTCACCAAAATGACTTTTAAATATGAGGTTAAAGTCAAACCCTGAATGATTTATATTAATTTAATTTTACCCAAAGAAACTTCCTCTTAAAAATAAAAGGAGGCCAAGATTTATTTTTAAAAGCTTCATAGACATCAAATCACTTTCATAAAGAAAAAAAGAGGTGGGGGGGGGGGGGGAGCAGGACTCTTGAGATGAATGTATTTGAGTAGAAATGACCAGAAACATGTGGGTTGCATTTCCCTTAAACTCTCTTGGATTGCAAATTGGAAAGAAGGGTCTGGAATAAAATGCACTTTTTATTTTTCTGAAGTCAGTATATTTGGGAACAGCGATGGTTGAGATGTTCAGGAAACTGAAAATATGTGTGGGTACTTGTTTAAGTACGGTTATTTCCAGTTGTACAGTAAAGTGGCTGATAAGAAAGAGGAAGTGGGCATTTAGCATCTGAAAAGAACCAATTCAAAAACTTTTTTTTTTCTTCTGTGTAGCTTTCACACAAGAGAAAGCTCCCTCTGCCTCTCCCACCCTCCTCAACCACAATCAATATTTTTAGGGGATGGAGGCAGAAGGAGGAAAGAGTTTATTCTGGCTTTTGTATGCGACTGAGCTGTAGAAACAGGATGGAGATTTTGCTAAATCTGTCCATTAAGTGCCTCTAAGTGCTTTTAAAACATGTCCTAGAGCAGAATGGAGGCCACAAGAAAGAGAAACTGAAAATTAAGGCTAAATTATTACATTTAAGTGACTTGATAGTGGAAATATCAGGAAAAAAATAACAGGAGTGATGAGCAGATAAAACTTCAGAAGCTCCACTTAAATCTCCTTTTGTTGGGCACCCCTAAAAGCTGCAAAGTTGTTTGAGTTCTAAAATGGTCGAATTATACAATTTCTGCGGAGTGAGCAGTCATTTTTCTTACCTATCAGGATCAATATATAGCTCTTTTCTAAGATGTGCTGGATAAGAATTGGGTTAAAATACAACAACCTAAATGCTTCAGATGATTACTAGGCATTTCAGCAATTCACCCGTCAGTAGAAATTTACTTTGTAATTTAGATAATTTGAATAGCACTTTTAACATAAAATCAACAAGCTTCAGGACATATAGAAAAATATTTTAATGTAAGGAAGAAGTAAGTGGAAAAAAAAGAAAATAATTTTTTGACAAAGACTATCAGTATCTTTGCATATGGAGTAAATAATGTTGAGATAACATTCATCTATTGATATTTAGAGAGGACAACGAGGAGTCATCCATTTTTAAATTTCAAACCATGTTAGAAATCTCTTTGTGTCTGAAAGGTGGACTGCTGGAGCCCTCTAGCTGTTGGAAATAATTCTGTTGTCCTAGGTGTAGATTAATCACCTAACTGCACATGCAGGAAGCAGTTCACCATGAAACCTACTGGAAAACAATTAGATATAAACGTGCAACTTGATCTTCCACTATTGTCTTACCACTTGGGTTGGTAGTAATGTCAACACTTGTGAGCATCCATGGACATCTATCCTGACCCTCCACACCCTGATCTTCTTGATGTGTCAGTTACAAGGATACTGTCACCACCCTTTCCCCAATTGTTTAGATCGGTTTGAACTAGATGGTCTTCCAAATCCAGAAATAAAGTTCACCCGCTCAAGATGGATGGTTCCAGTTCCCTTTTCAGTAAAAGGAGGGTCCGTCCGAGGGATTTGGGATACATTGGGCCTTCGGATGAATCCGGGGATACAAACACATCCTCCACGGACAAATGTGTTTTGTTTGCTTTTCACGGAGCCTTAAAAACCTTTAAAATAACCAGGCGACTTTTAGAAATGGGGAAATGTCAGATGAAAATCCATATGTTCATCTTCTCTTAAAAAATCAAAGGATCTGGTAGCTCTGGGCCTGGGTACCCATGTGGTACCAACAGGCAAGAGCTAGGTAGAGGTAACCTGCTTTAGTTGGAATTTACAAGTTCATTTCACCAAAGTGCCCTCACTTTCTACTGGATAATATAAGCCCAGCATGCTGGATGCAATTACTACTTAAAACCCATAGGTATCTGAATTTGTAACTCCTTGTGTAAACCCTGAATAACTATAATCTTTCTCCTCCTCCTCCTAAAAACAACAACAATAATAATAATGCAGCTTCTGGTGATGGAACTCTTACTATGCATCAGACATGGTAAGAGATTATGTGTGGTATTATCTCAAACCTTCATGTCCACCACTTAAGATCATTATTATACTACTAGAGGCCTGGTGCATGAAAATTGTATGGGGGTGGGGACCCCCTCAGCCCAGCCTTCACCGTCTCGCAATCCAGGATCCCCTGCGGGATTGGCACTAAACTGGGAGTCCAACATCTCTCTTGCAATCCGGGATTCCTAACTACTCTGCCTGCCTGATCACCCCTAACCACTCTGCCTGCCTGCTTGACTGCCTCTAACCACTCTGCCTGCCTTCCTGATCACCCCTAACCACTCACCTGCCTACGTCATTGCCCCTAATTACTCTGCCTGCCTTATTGCCCCTAACCACTCTGCCTGACTGCCTCATCGCCCCTAACCAGTCTGCCTGCCTGCCTGATGGCTCCTAACTGCCTCTGCCTCGGCCCCTGCTACCGCGGCTTCATCCAGAAGGTTGTCCGGCTACCCAGTCTAATTAGCATAGTATGCTTTTATTATTATAGAAGTTTACAAACCAGGAATATAAAACTCATGTTCAAATAAAGTAGCTCAGCCAATATACACTGAGCCAGGTGTTGTACTAGATTCTGGGCACCCAGCACTGAACAAGATAGCACAGTTCCTGCCCTCATGAAGATTATGGCCAAATGACAAGCTGATCACAATGTGCAAAATGTAGGCTGCTGCAGAGGGATAAAGCAAGGCGGATTGCACATGGTCTACATCAGTATTCTCAATTTTTGCATCAGAGTCGCCTGGAGAGCTTACAGGTTCTTACTGCATCCCTGTCTCTTCCTCTTAAGGTTTTGATTTCATGGGCTAGATTGGAAGCCAGGAATCTGTCCCCATTTTTGTTTTGTTTTGTTTTTATTTTGTGGTAAAGTCTAGATAATAAAAAGTATTCACTATTTTAATAGTTAACATGTTAAAGTGTATGGTTGAATGGCATTGATACAGTCACATTTCTGTACAACGATCGGCACCCTCTAGCTCCAGAACTTTTCATCTTCCCGATCTGAAACTCCATGTACTCACTGCCCATTTCTTCCACCCCCCGGAAGCACAATGTTCACCCATGTTGTAGCCCGTACCACAATGTCCTTCCTTTCGGAGGCTGAATACTATCCCATCGAATACATATAGCGTGTTATGTTTCTCCGTTCAGTTGTTGATGGACACTTGGGTTGCTTCTGCCTTTGCCTGTGATGACTGATGCTGCTGTGAACATGGGTGCACAAGGATCTGTTCGAGTAGGAATCTGTCCTTTGACCAATAACCCAGGAAGGTCATGGGTCAGACTTTGAAATATGCTGATCTAGAGGGTCATGGAAAGCCTCTCTGAGAAGTTGACATTCACACTGAGTCTCATAGCATGAGTAAGAGTTGATCAGGCGAAGAAGAGGTACCGGCAAGGACTCTGTTGACCTGGAATAGGTGACTCTCATCTTCACCTGGAATACTGAGACGTTGGATTTGTCCCAAGAGCATTCATCAGCACCGAGGACTGAGACTAGTGCCACAACTTGGTTGAGTACCTAAAACAAGCGTTATTGATCAATCATTCTTTTAACAAATATTTGTTATATGCCTTCTGTATGTTAGGTATCTTGCTAAATATGAGAATGTGATCATTCATCTGTTCACTTATAATGAGCCAGGCCCTGTGCTAGGTGCTGGAAAATTACAGGAAATTGGTGCTTATGTCATTTTGTTAACTGTTTCATAACATCCATATATATTATTTATCAGTAAATTCCCTCTCTGCTTATCCCAGAGGATGCCAAATAATTATTTAATACTTAAGTACCTTTTTGTAGGCACCTGAGCTGATGATATGATTATTATTATTATTAGCCATGAAGGGAATTATATTGCTGATGATGATTTCTGAGTTTTCCGAGGCACTACTTATTTCAGCAATTAATCCATCCTTTTTTTATTGAAGAAATATTGGCACTGATTTCTTGGTTTCCACATTTCAGAATGACTCTCACATTTAGCAGAGTTAACCAATGCTACACCTTGACTACATTGATTAGAAAGCTGTGGTTCTCTGAGAGGGAGAGTAGAGAAAGTCTTTCATGCTAAATTACTTTTAAAAGATCTGATATTATTTTTTAAATGCCTGGTGGGAAATAATTTTTTCATCTTTGAATCAGAGATAAAGAATTTTGTGCTGTAGGAGTTCAAAGAAATTCAGGAGAATGCTTAAATCGCTTAGTTTGGATGGCATTTATCATCATCTACCTTGTATTATAGGTTATTGTTTACATTTATGATTTTCCTTACCAGATTGCAAGCTTCTTGAAGGTAGAAACTATTTCTTAATCATCTTTGAACAACTCTCAGCTATACAGCTATATTACTGAATAAACTCACTGCACTGAAAAACTCACAGTATATTTTGTTTTGGATACTTTCTTAATAAAATAGAGATTTTAAAATAATCAGTCAGTGAACAAATAACTGAACATGATTCACAGGGTAGCATTTGGAAAAGAAGCATAAATGGATTATGATTTGCTTAAAATTAATGCATTTATGTGTTAGAGAAGGTAAACAGCAAAAACAATTATGCAACAAAATATTGCAAATAAAAGCTTTCCCTAAAAAAAAAAAGAGTGCTACCTCAAGAAGCTTGTGGCTTATCCTCCAAAAAAGTGCCTTCTCACCCTGCCTGGATAGTTCAGGGCTTGAGCACAACTTATGAACCAGGAGGTCATGGTTCAATTTCCAGTCAGGGCACATGTCTTGGTTGCGGGCTCGATCCTCAGTGTGGGGCATGCAGGAGGCAGCCAATCAGAAGACATTGTTTCAGTTATCACATGAATAAGTTCTGGAGATTTTAATAAACAACATGGTGACTACAGTTATTAATACTGTAATGTAGCTCCAGCCAGTTTGGGTCAGTGGATAAAGCATGGGCCTGCGGACTAAAGGGTCCCGGGTTCATTTCTGGTCAAGGGCACATGCTCAGGTTGCGGGCTGGATCCCCAGTGTGGGGTGTGCAGGAGGCAGCCGATCAAAGATTCTCTGTCATCATTGATGTTTCTATCTCTCTCTCTCTCTCTCTCTCCCTCTCCCTTCCTCTCTGAAATCAATAAAAATATATTTTAAAAACATACTGTATTGTATTCTTGAAATTTGCTAAGAGAATACATTTTAAATGTTCTCACCATAGAAAAAAAGGGGCAAATTACAGCTAATCAGCAAAGCAGTCAATAAAACCCAGATTGAGCCTCAAAATATTCTTTCAAGTGATATCAAAACATCTTCTTCTGAAATAACCTTTTCTAAAAAATAGTTTCACATTTGGCCATTTCTTGCCATCAAAGTTGTTTATTATGTTGCAGCTGACAGCTACCTGCTTATCTCCCATCTGCTATTTCTAAGAGTTCATCAGGACCAGTTACCGCCTCGCTGGTTTTAATGGGAGTGCAAGAGAAATCTTGAATCTGTTTATTTTACAGATTCTTGCTAACTGGTTTCCTTGGCATTTCACTCTACTGCCCGAGGATGAGGATTCTGGCCCACATTGAACCAGAACACTTGCTTTTAAGTAAACTTTAGTTTGAGGCCAAAAAAAATATTTTTTTATAAACAAGGGGAGGCTGAATTGGCAAAATGGGGGGAATACCTAAGAAGTCGGGACTGGAAGCTAAGGGAGGATTTGAAAGGACAGAGGGGAGAGTTTGCAGATGGCTCCAGTTCTTTCCAGATGCACAAAGGAAAAGGTCATGCTGGCTGACAAACTGTAACTTAAACCACATTGTTCCCGGAGAGGATAATGCTGACACGTTTTTAAATCCCGTCTCCTCCTGGGGATGACTTAGGGAGTCTGAGCAGAAGGGGTTCACAGTGTCTGTCAGCAAGTCAAAATCAAGTGTGCAAGCTTCCTCCCACACTGGGCTGTATCTCCTGAAACTGGGAATAAAGCCGGAAATGCGGCAACTTCCTTTACCCCTGACCCCATCTCATACATCATCCCTGATAACTTCCCTGGCTCTGAGAAAAACATGAATGCTTTTTTTTTTTTAATTTTGGAATTAATAGCATAGGAAAATGACCATGTACAACAATTCCAGTAATTCCTAACTTCTGAAAGGACTCAGTTTGGAGGAAACCTATAGGCTGGCAGACATCTAGTGCTTTCAGTCATCTCTCATTACCTGCCGTGCTGGGGAAGGGCCGGGAAAGTTTGTGGAACGCTGTGGAATGATTGCAAGGATGCTGGGCAGACACTTGTGAAGCATATAATCTGGAAGAGCTTTCTCGCTCAGAAAGCAAGCAGTTGTCCAGTGAGGTAGTCACCTGATATAATAATTGTTCATTACCCAGTCCTTTGGATGAAGTCAGCGTTACCAACAATATGCTGATTTTCTGCGCTTGAATCGTATGGAATTGTAAATATTTGACCATTGTTAATCTCCAGAGTGGTTGTTTAATGTGGCTCAATCTAATATTCTAATTATAATAGTAGTAGTAGGTTGATCCATATGAGAGTGCTCTTTTTGTAGGTCCAACACTGTGGACTACCAACAATTTCATACTGTGACCATAGTAATAATCCTATCTAATAAAAGAGTGATATGCAAATTGACCATGACTCCAGCACACAAGATGGCTGCCCCCATGTGGACACAAGATGGCTGCCACAAGATGGCCAACAGGGGAGAGCAGTTGCGGGGGGACTAGGCCTGCAAGGGAGGACAGTTGGGGGCAATCAAGCCTTCAGGGGAGGGCAGTTAGGCATCAATCAGGCTGGCAGGGGAGCAGTTAGGCCTCTATCAGGCTGGCAGGGGAGTGGTTAGGGGGTGATCAGGCTGGCAGGCAGAAGTGATTAGGGGCAATCAAGAAGGCAGATAAGCTAGCAGTTAGGAGACAGCAGTACTGGATTATGAGAGGGATCCCAGATTGGAGAGGGTGCAGACTAGGCTGAGGGTCACATACCCCAGTACATGAATTTTGTGCACCAGGCCTCTATTAGGTATTATATAATTACTAGAGGCCTAGTGCTCCGATTTGTGCACTGCTGGGGGGGTGTGGCTGCCAGGGATCAGCCAGCTGTGGGATGCCATTCATCCCAGTAGGCTGAGTGGCTGTGGACCCACCCTCTGAGTGGCTGCTACCACTGTGGGAGCCCCACCACTCATCTGGGTCAGCCAAGCGGCACTCCCACTGTGGAAGTTCATTGACCACCAGAGGGCAGCTTCTGCATTGAGCATCTGCCCCCTGATGGTCAGTGCGCATCATAGCAACTGGTCAACCAGTTGTTCTGGTCATTCCACCTTTTCAGTTGCTGGGTTTTTATATATATAGATTTGTCATTAAATAGCAGTAACAGCTACTACCACCTCTTGAGTATCTATCATATCCACACACTTTGCAAAGTAGTTTATATACATTATATCATTTAATCTTATGAAATAGAGATGATCTAACATTATCCCTCATATTGTGCAAATACTCCAGGAAATACTAAGTCATGAAGCTGTTAGTCACTTTTGCCTCACGGGGTCAGTTTAATCATTGGGCCTAGTGGTGTGTTTTCTGGGATGAAAGGATTAAAGGTTGATGCCACAACCTTACAGGGCAACAACTTCAAGGAGCCAATTCCAGGTGACCTTTTGTGCAATACACCTGAGTTTCCTACATCATTTCCAATTGGTCCCGAGGTCACAAACTATGGGAAAGGTAGTGTGTAATTTGGCGGGAGACAAGACACACACATACACACACATACAAATACACAGTGGCTCTACAGATGGGGCACTGAGAGGCAGACCATATATCCCACTGGGCCAAGGACAGTCCTGACTGATGCTTGTTGTCCCAGCATAAATATCAAAAGTCCTCCATATCACCCTCAATAGCAGAGTGCAAAATTGAAAGGGCACTGACAAACTCAATAACCGAGATAAATCATATTTCAGGGCAATATTTTTAAAAATCTAAATTAATACAGAAAAACCCGCATTTTAAGTAAAAGATGCATCAGTATGAGCGACTTTTCATTTTGCCTCAGGCAGTGTGTGGCATGATTCTAGTGCATCTCAGTTCGAACAATAAATTATCCGGTGGCCCTAATTCAGAGTTCTCCATAAAACGATGGCTCATGCTTAGTTAGCGATTTTTGGATGCCAAGTCCTATCGTAAGTGTTCTACATACATTAACTATGAGACAAATATTGTTATCACCCCACTTACCACTGAGGACTCTGAGGCTTGGAAAGCTGCAATCATTGGTTTAAAATCACACAACTGGGAGGTGGAGAGGCCAAGCTTGACTTCCAGACAGTCTGGCTGCAGGGTCTCTAACCATGACACCATGGGTCCCACATCTCCGAGACAAATATTGCTACTAGGTATGTTGTTATCTATATATATAAAAACTTAAGCGACCATTAGGACCCAGTGACCAGGGCAACCAGTTGACCAGTCGCTGTGAGGTGCACTGACCACCAGGAGGCAGACACTTAATGCAGGAGCTGCCCCCTGGTGGTCAGTACACTCCCACAGCCAACCTCTCATGGCATTGACCCTAACCAGCAGGCCTCCCTTCCCCTCCGCCATAAGCCTCCATCTCAGGCCAGGCCAAGACACCCCACCTGTGCACTAATTCATGCACTGGGCCTCTAGTAATCAATAAAGAAAGAGGAGACTGTCTGAAAGAGGGAGGTGGGAGGACAGGGAATCAGGCTTTACCTGCTTCTCAGTGTGGACACAGTGCAGCCCAGACCACAGCTGTTAGCCGGCTGTAGTTTAACCTTCTTGAGCCTCTGCTTCCCGTTCGGTGAAAAGATGCGACCGACTGATCTCCAAGGTTCTAAATAATAGCCTCTAAGTCTATGGCTCCTCCTCACCACGAAGTATTTCTCTGGCACTCGCCAGTCTTCCATGGCTCCCTCTGTGCTCATCCGGCCCTCCCTCCATATGGTTTTCCCGGGGTGAACTCATCCGTGGGCTTCCACTCTCACCTCTCTGTGGCTGACTCCCAAATCTTTAGCCTCTCTCCCCCCATATTTGCAGCTGCTGCTGGGCTCTTCTCCTAAGTCTCCCTGGAAACGGGAAGTCAGTGTGCCCCGCACGGACGTCAGCACCTTCCACCAGCCTCCCCTTCCCCAGGATCAACCCCTCCCCTGCCCTCGCACCCCGACTCAGCCAGTTGCTGAGACCTGCCAGTCTTGTCTCTGCCATGGCTCCTTTCTTCCTCCTCCTCTTTCCATTCCAACTGCACTCACTCCAACGAACTCCCCACTGCCTTCCTCCTGGACAGCCCCCCCCCCTCCCCGCCCAGATCTGCACGACCCTCATGTGCAAGAAAAATGGCATTGACATGACTTCCTAGACTCTAACCAGGAGCCTGGATCTCCCAAGCATTCCATGGCCTCCCGGTGCCTGGAGAGAAAACTTCATATTCTCTTTTTTGTCATTTAAGACCTGCCCTGCCAGAGCTGGGCTCCAATCTGCTTCTCTTCCACTTCTCTATGCATTTGCTATGCAATCTATCCTGGACAATGTTTCCTGACCATGTGATGTATTTCCCTGCCTTTTGTGCCTATGATTCCCTTTGCTTTATGTTCCCTCCATCCCTCTCTACCCATCTTTCAAGATTCAACTCAGATGCCCCTCCTTTATAAAGTCTTCTCAAATTCCCCGGGCAGAGATAGTCTTTCCCTCTTGTAAATATTTATAGCACTTTATCTATACATCTCTGCCAGCACTTATCTCCTCCAACATTGTCTTATAGTTCCATATATTTACCTTTTCATTCCACCAGCGGAGAGGCCTCTGAGCTGCCCAGCCCCACCCCCACCACAGTGCCCATCATCCCATCATCCCAGCAAAAGTGCTCGATCCAAATGCAAGCTAAACCTCTTGATGGAATTTTTTAAATGATCGTGTCTGCAAGATTCAGTAACTGACCTAAATGTCGAGGGAGCGAGAGGACAGAGCCCAGTCTCCCTGTCTCTCCCAGGAGATAATTATCCTCTCTGAAGAGTGTTCCTCTCTTTCTGGTAACAACCCTTCAGGGACAAGCCTGCCTGCTCAGCCTGAACTCCGAATCTCTTTCAACAGCTCGAGAGCATCCCATCCCTGAATGGCAAGGGTCCTTGTAAGGGTCCTGCCTCAGCTCTCTCAAACCCCGTGCCTATCCCCATGTGATGCGTGTGGGGTGGTCTATCCAGGGAGTGCAGAGCATGGTTTTGAGACAGGCTGCTCTTATGATTCCTAACTGACAACTGATGACACTCGGGACTGGCTAAAGATAACTTTCCACACTGCATTTATATTTGAGTGAGGATCAAGCCCAAGCAATGAGTTACAATGATGAGTCAAGAAAAGCTCATCAGCAAAGGTCATTCATTCTCCCTCTTAACAGCTAAGAGACAACATTTTTTTAAAAATATGCATTTCCTGCTCAAGTTTGTTCTTGAGCTAACATCCGATGATAGAATTTTAATTTAATATTACAGCATATGATGTCTTTCTGAATCTAACACTCCACGGCTTGACTCCTAAATGTTTTCAACTTCTTCAGAAGAATATTCTCACCAAAATAAGGTCATCAGTGGCAGGCGGTATTTATAATAAACTTACAATTTCTGAAAAACTGGAATCAATAGAGACAATTAATATTGCAAATAAACGTCAAAATGATGTACTTCCCACCATGTAAATGAACCCCGTTTCACACATAAATGTGCTCTGTGGCAATGGTTCAAAATCCCTTTTCTTCAACCGTAAGCAGATTGAATGAAATAAAACATGATGTGCCAGGATTCAAAGGTACAAATGGTACAAATTTCAGATTATTGATTGCTGACTGCGCTTGCAGACATCAAACAATACTTTTTCAGGCAGCTATAATAGTCCACTTCAATGGAGAAGTGATCTATTACAGGAAAATTGAAAATGTGAGGGCTATACTGGTAGGCCTTGGTCAATGGTCACTTTAAATTATTAAGGCTTGGGGTTGTGTTTGGTTTTTACGTTACAGAAAAACAAATGCAAACTAAGAGGAATCTCATTCACGTCAACCCTTTTATTCCAGGCACCTTTGTTATAGTTTGAAAAGTACAGAGGTGCCCAGTTAGCATGCAGACTCTCTCTGCGTTCGAAGAAGTGCCCATTTGGGTGGAATCCATAGGCAGTGACAGCTCTCAATGGAAACCCTAGCAGACCAAAGCAATCGCTCTTAAAGGACCCAGAATGAATTCATGTAGCAAGAAATTTTATCAGGAACTATTTAAATATATATATATATATATATATATATATTATTGATTTTTTACAGAGAGGAAGAGAGAGGGATAGAGTTAGAAACATCGATGAGAGAGAAACATCGATCAGCTGCCTCCTGCACACCTTCTACTGGGGATGTGCCCGCAACCAAGGCACACCCTTGACTGGAATCGAACTCAGGACCCTTCAGTCCACAGCCCAACGCTGTATCCACTGAGCAAACCGCCCAGGACAGGAACTCACTTCTGATGTGTAAGTGAGATGTGCTCTCAGAGAGCCTGAATGGGAACTCACCTGCCCTGCTCACTTCTGCAAGGTCAGTGTGAGGCAACCTCTTCCCAAAGCGGCTAAGAAATCGAATCAGTGGCCCGGCATCATTGCACTTGAAGTGTCCTTTCCATAACCTGGAAATGGGAAGCAGATCTGTGTATTGGAAGAGTCAATTGGTCAGAACTCTTTCAGTTGCAAGGGACAAAAACTACTAGTAAACTCCGGCTAGCTTAGGCCAAGGAGATAATTTATTGTCCCCTGTTATTGGAGAGCTCACATAAGGCTGGATCCAGGGGTTCAGATGATGTCATCAGGAGGACGTCTGTTTCTTTCCATCTCTCAGCCCTGCTTGCTCCGTAATGGATTCATTGCCAAGCTGGCTGTAACCAGTCAAGGTTGCTGAGAGCTGGATCGGTCTGAAGGATTTTTTTTTTTCAGATGCTCTAGCAGGGATAAAGTGGTTAAAAATCTTTACACTGGTTTTGTGTGTGTGTGTGTGTGTGTGTGTGTGTGTGTGTTGTTTGTTTTTCAAATATATTTTTATTGAGAGGGAGAGGGAGTGAGAAACATCAATGATGAGAATCATTGATTGGCTACCTCCTGCACACCCCACCCTGGGAATCGAGCCCACAACCTGGACATGGGCCCTGGACAGGAATTGAACCCAGGACCCGTCAGTTCACAGGCTGATGCTCTATCCACTGAGCCAAACTGTCTAGAGCACACTGAGGCCCAGAGCACTCTCTAGATTTCTTACCTTGTGACCTGTATTATCATCCCCCTGCTCCACACACTCACTCCCAACTCTGCCCCCTCTCATTGGTCCAGCTCCTGGGCCTCCATGATGATTTCACAAGGCAAGAGTCTTTGTCTGTCTCTGTTCCTCATACTCTCTTTCTTCTCCCCCTACCCATAAACCCTGGCCAATCACCATGCCCAGTGGGAGGAGTATCCTGATGAAGCTAGGACAGACCCATCCCATGGGAACTGGAACACATCTGGATGGACAGCCCCACCAATAACATGTGTAATTGGCGTGAAGGAAGCAGTCCTCCAAAGCAGTGTTTTACCACACGCCAGTAAGAAATGGACTCTACCTCGACGACTGAAATCACTGTGAAGAATCATGGTTTGTTTTTGTGTGTGATTTCGTGTCTGATTTCCTTCATCTTGGTTTTCTGGTTCAGTGGAGACCCATAAAGCCAGTTGACATAATACCAATGTGGGGATCTGTGACTTGTTCTGAATGAGGAGTAGAAGGCCGTTTTCACCTGATACTATGGCATTGGGCCTGTCTTCATTAAGAGTCAAAACTTCTACCCTTGTACCTAGGCTTCCAGACATGGCCCCAGGGCCAGGCCAGGGAGGAGTGAAGCTAGTGTGTACTGCAGGAGATGGGGGGAGGCACTGACATGGGAAAAACTTTCTGCCCTCAGAGTGTGGAAGGGGGTGAATGTTCATTTCTGGCGCAAACCTGGTCAAATAAAGATGTATTGCATACTTCTTCTATACCAGGCACCAGAGAGATATGAACAAACATTCCCTAACTTTAGAAAATGCACAGGTCTTAGGGAAAAAGAAAAGCAAACAACTACTAACCTGACATGATTAGTGTTATGGGAATAGAATAACTAAGTGTTACAAGAGCAAAGAGGAGGAGCTGATTAATTTTGCTGGGGATGGAGGGAGTGAGCGGTAATCAGGGAAGTGGGGAGAGAGGGATGTCAGGAGCCGTCTCCCGGGGGAGGTGACCTCTGACCTGAGGAATGAGAGGGAGTGTGACAACTTTGAAGTAGGAAAACAGCATTTTGGGGCAGAGGAAACAGCTACAGGGAGGGCGAAATCAATCCGACATCTCTTTCACAGTCGCTCGCCAAGTCTCCATGGCTCCCACAAGGGGGAAGATTGAAGCAATTATTGAGAAAACTGTCTCAATCTTTCCTGTTCTCCTGGCTGGGGAAATTTGGCCATTGCAGCTCTTTTGTAAGAAAAAGAGTCTTGATTCCAGAGACCACACAATGTTAAGTGATGGCAAAATTATTTTTTAGACAGAATAGAGAAAAAGCAGAGCACCTGAATTCAACTGGGGAAAATTCGGTTTTATAAGAAAGGAAAAGAAAGCCGTTCTTCTCTCCCTCTCACTCTTTCCTCTTCCTTTTTTATGGGGGGTGGGGATGGGGGAACAGGGGACATTTCACTTGTAAAAGCAAATCCACTGAGCAAAAACCATGGGCCTATATGCAACTGATGCTTGGTGAAAACTTAACAAGTAATGGTAGCAGAATGATGGTAATTATTCAACTGGTATTTCAAGGACTTACTAACATCAAAATCAAAATAAAGTGTAATCCAGGAACTGACTCCCAGGTCCTCTCCTCTATTATCCCATCTCCCCAAACGCCTGGGGAGCTTATTAGCATTCAACACATCTTTGAAGATTAAATGGCATTAAATGTTTGCTTCGAAAGAAAAGAGATACAGATTTATGTGTAAACAAGTCTTTGGTAGAAATGTATGCAGAAGTCTGCAGAGGGGAGAAATTCTGGCACAGGGTTCACAACATGCACCACAAATGAGCAGAAACTGAGTGGGCCTCAGTTTGAGTTTCAGTGTCATGATTTCTTTTCTTCTTCTTCTTTGTTTTTAAATTGATTTCAGAGAGGAAGGGAGAGGGAGTGAGAAAGTGAGAAATATCAATGATGTGAGAGAATCATTGGTTGGCTGCCTCCTGCACGCCCCACACTGGGGACTGAGCCCACAACCCGTGCATGTGCCCTGACTGGGAATTGAACCATGATCTCCTTGTTCACAGGTTAATGCTCAACCATGCCAGCCAGACTTGCACCATGATTTCTTAACTAGACAAGTTCATAAATCCCTCTAGGCCTTGATTTTAAAATGGGAATTAGGGCCCTAACTGGTTTGGCTCAGTGGGTAGGGCGTCGGACTTCGGACTCAAGGGTCCCACGTTTGATTCGGTCAAGGGCATGTACCTTGGTTGCGGACACATCAGCCATGGGGGGTGTGCAGGAGGCAGCTGATGGATGCTTCTCTCTCATCAATGTTTCTAACTCTCTGTCCCTCTCCCTTCCTCTCTGTAAAAAAAATCAAATAATAATAAAAAAAACAACAAATAAAATGGGAATTGGGGCAATACCTACATTGTAGAGAAATTTTGAGCATTGAAAGTGACCACCCATCAAAAAACAATGTTTACATAGACCATGGCACACATTGCTGTCTTGAAGTCAACAGAGCAAAAATGGAATTATCCAAAATCGATCCAGCAGTGGTAGTAACCACAGAAGCAAACATTCCATCAAGATTCTAATCTGGTGCCATCGATGTCATCTGTTTGTCTCTTCATCAAGGTGCTACATGAACAAGATTTGGGAACTGTGACTATGACACTGACCCCTGCTGCTATTGCCAGAGGGCCACGGGATGACCCCCAGTGCTTTCTACCCTCCTGTCATTTGCAAAGAGGAAAGAGAAGGGCATGGGACTCCCTTGGTTGAAAATTTTGGCCATCTGGCACCACGTGAATTTGTTTGTGAGGAGAGAAGGGAGAGGTCTGAATGCAATGTTATCACTGAGCCCAAAAGGCGGTCACACAGAGCCCCCCTCCCCCCACTTTCTCTTCCTATTTGAGCATATACCTCCAAAACAACATGTCACTTCCTGGGCATTAAGTCTTAGAATTCACTAACGTGGAACATTTGGCTTGAGCTGTGTCTTCTCTTTATAAAAAGACAGAAGAAAGCATGAGCTTCTAACTGAAGCCCAGTGTGGGTAACAGTGGAACTGTCTATGGTTCAAAATGAAGACAGACTCAGGGGTACAGAGAATAGACTGACAGGTGTCAGGGGGAGTGGGGGGGTGGGGAGGTGGGGAAAGGGTGAGAAGGGTGAAGGGACCAAGCAAAGAAAAAAAATGAGTCATGGACACAAACAATAGTGTGGTGATGCCCAGAAAGGATGAGGGGTGTAGGGGAGGTAGAAGAGGGTTAAGGGGGGATAAATGGTGATAAGGGGGAATATTTGTAAATATACAGATAACATATTGTAGAATTTTACATCTGAAAGCTGTGCCATTTTATTAACCAATGTCACCCCAATAAATTTAAAAAGAGAAGAAGATAAAAATGAGTATGAATATTTTCTTTATTACACACTAGTGGCCTGATGCATGAAATTCATGCAAGAGTAGGCCTTCCTTCCCCTGGCTGCTGGCACCAGCTTCCATTTGGCAACCAGGACCTGGGTTTCCCTTGGGCAGGTAACCAGGACCTGGGCTGGCTTCCCTCTGGCTGCCAGCAGAGACCTGTGTTTCCCTTGCAGCCCCAGCTTCATCTCAAAGGATGTCTGAAAGGTCGTTCGGCTATCTGGTCTAATTAGCATATTATGCTTTTATTATATAGGATAAGAAGTAGATACATAATTCAGGGCTGCAATTCTTTATATTTGCCAATTGTAGTCTCTACCTGGAATTTCATTTCTTACAGAGGAGCTAAAATATGAATAAGCATGGAAACAGAAGTCATGGCAAAATTTCAGTAGGCTGTATTTAAATAAACCTTTTTGAATCTTACTTTTATATTTAACTGCTTTAAAGCAATGTAATCCATCTCATTTCATATACAAGGAACAAAGTATGACTGATTGCAGATACCAGATTGAAAATAAACACATGAAAGGGAATACTCAGGGTTATACAGTTTGTGGGCAGATTTTTTTTAAATGATTTTATTCACATACCTGCTATTCAAATTCACTTTTAGCTGGATATGTACCAAGGGGATATGTCGGCTGTTTGTGATTTATTTAAATCACCAAAGAGTTGCAGGATATGGCTCCTTGTGGTCATCTATCATTGTGAACAATAATTAAGAACAAAACGGAGCTACAATTTAGAAAAAGAGTAACATGAAATTGGCATACCCTAACCCTAACCCTAACCCTAACCCTACCCTACCCTAATCCTAGCCCTAACCCTAACACTAACCCTAACCCTAACCCTAACCCCAACCTTAACCCTAACCCTAACCCTAACCCTAACCCTAACCCTAACCCTAACCCTAACCCCAACCCAAACCTTAACCCTAACCCTAACCCCAACCTCAACCCTAACCCTAACCCCAACCCCAAACTCAACCCTAACCCTACCATAACCCTAACCCTAACCCCAACCCTAACCCTAACCCTAACCCTAACCCTACCCTAACCCTAACTCTAACCCCAACCCCAACCCTAACCCCAACCTTAACCCTAACCCCAACCCTAACCCTAACCCCACCCCCAACCCTAACCCTAACCAGAACCCTAACCCAACCCTAACCCTAACCCTAACCCCAACCCCAACCCTAACCCTAACCCTAACCCTAATCCTACCCTAACCCTGACCCTGACCCTGACCCTAACCCTAACCCTAACCCTAACCCTAACCCTAACTCAATGAAAAGAATTAACAAAAGAAATTAGGTATCTTCAGAAAAAGTCAATCAGAAGTGGGGGCTTTTGAGCTAGAACCTATCTGTCACTTGCACCTTTGAGCCAATCAGAACTCAGTTTCTTCATCTGTCAATCAAAGACAATGCCAGTAACTGTGTTGCTTCCCCACAGAATTGTCATGAGGCTCAAATGAGATAACAGATGTAAGCTGCTGTTATTAGTATCAGAAAATCAATTGATTTAAAGAGAATTACTGCTTTTCTTAAACAGCTTAGATGTAGTCTTGTGTGGAAGCACCCTAACATAATACATTATTTCCAAAGGTAACTATTGCCTTGAAACTGAGGTATCATTGTGCTATTTGTTTTATAATCTTTTTATTCCAAGACTGAGGGGACATACGGAAATGTTGGTCATACTTAGTTATCTATGACAATTAATGTGTATAGATAGGCTAAACTATGCATTTGTAAAAACCAATATTAATCCCTATGTTAAGAGTAGGGATTTTTAAAAATATATTTTATTGATTTTTTACAGAGAAGAAGGGAGAGAGATAGAGAGCCAGAAACATCGATGAATGAGAAACATCAATCAGCTGCCTTCTACACATCCCCTACTGGGGAATGTGCTTACAACCAAGGTACATGCCCTTGACCAGAATTGAACCCAGGACCCCTAGTCTGCAGGCTGATGCTCTATCCACTGAGCCAAACCGGTTTCAACAAAAGTAGGGATTCTTGAACCAGATGGCTTAAATTTGAATCTTGCTTACTTGCTTATATCTCACAAGAAACTGAATCTCAGTTGTGCTATGTCTCAGTTTCCTTATCTGAAATATATACACATATATACACATATACATATATTCATATATACATATATAGTATATATAGTGTATATATGGGGATATATATATATATATATATATATATATATATATATATCAAAGATATATATACTAAAGGCCCAATGCTGAAAATTCATACACTGGAGGGAGGGTCCCTCAGCCCGTCCTGCCTCCTTTCACAGTCCAGGAGCACTCGGGGACAGGAGGTGACCTGGTGATCAGGGGAAGCTGGTGTGTACTAGTGACGCTCCATCACACCTCTGCTGCTGCCACTGCCAGCAGCACAAGCTTCGGCCAGCCCTGGTTACCTGAGCTGCAGGCGGCCCTGGGCAGTTGGGCAGCCGCCCCCCAAGGCTTGCCTGTGCCTTGGGCCGGGCCTGGGTAGCTGGGGTGCTGAGGGGACTGGGGAACTCCGGAGGCAGGTTCATGGGGCATCCGTGCCCACGGACTGGGTGCCGCCACCTTGTGGCTGTGGGCTCCACCATCTTTGAGGCTGTGGCAGTCAATTAGCATATCTCTCTTTATTGGCTGTGGGTGCTGCCATCTTTGTGAGGGTGTGATGGTCAATGATCATATTCCCTCTTTATTAGATGGGATATAGGTTCTCAAACCCTAGAGAACCTATAGTTTAGTAGCAAAATAATCAGAGGTGATTTACTCTGTTCAAAACATACTCATGTCCTGTTCCCTGGTGAGCAATGCTTTATAAAAATGCTAGCCTAGACCAAAATCAGAACTTTTAGAACTCCTGGCCAGAGGAAAGCTGTAACAGAAATCCATACCAGACTTGGAACCATACATTGTATATTGCCGAACATCACTGACTCTAACACAGTTAAGTACTCCTTATGAGGAAGGGTCATGGCCAAATCCATTTGGGAACAGTTTGTTCAACTGTATGAATCAAGGCTTCTTTATTGCAGGATGTCTCAGAATCATTAATCAAGGAATGAGCATTGGGAGTTTCCAGGAAAACTGTAGAATGCAGTTTCCCAAATTATTTTCATATAGAATCATTGTTGTTTTTTTTATTTTTTAAAGAAAGCCTGTGAAAACCTTGAGGAATATTAAGGGTTCCTTGAAGCACAGCTTAAAAATGCTTGTTTATATCATTTTTCTCTAGTATGGATATTTTAGGCCAGTATATTTTTATAACAGGATGCTAAAGCACCGGAAATACTCAACAAAATGCTCTTTTGGGAGACAGGTCTCGTGGAGCCCTCCACTGGAAGATCTTGGGTTGTCTGTGTTGATAATGAGTTCATTATCAAGTTGACAGTGATGTTAAAGAGAAGAACCTCAAACCCTAGAGATTGCTGTGGAACATAGAACAGGGTTCATCACAAAAACTGGATGTAAGTGTCATCTTCTGGGAACCCATTTGCACAATTTAGAGATGATGGGGAAAAAATTTTATGGATTAAAACACAATTGTTTACCACAGAGCAGAAGTTGGGTTCGACACATACACTGCTCCAGAGAATGAGTGGATGTAATTTGTACTTTATGGTAGCTGAAGAGTTTCAGCTGCTTGTTAATGAGATCAAGCACTATTGCATATATTTCTGCCATCCTCAGTAGCTGCAGATCTATTTTGAAACATCTTTATGCTACATTTGTTCAAAGAGTTGACTTCCTGTTAAAATAATTCACCTGTACATTAAATCTTCTCTAGAATATACGACAGATAGTTCAGAGAAATATTTCTGTGCATCTCATTGTCTGAATTTGGAAGCTAAGTATTTTATTTGAGTTCCATTTCTTCTGAGAACTAGTTGTTGACAAATACAACTGTCACAATGATTGTAGGACTGAATTACCCTGTTGATTTCCTAATTCGTTGCCTGAATTGTAATGACTCAAAATAAGAGCAGGCTCTCTAAAATATTTTGTCATCTTTGACTGCTTGAGTGATAAATGGTCTTAAATAGAATTGCTGATTTCTTCCCTAGAATTGAAGTTTTAACATTCTTCGCTAGAATTGAAGGTTTTTAGAATGTAGGTGGCAGGAACTGCTCTTTTTTTGGTAAATTTTTCTAATCAAAACAGGAGAATTCTATAGGATCAAGTCTAACAAAGAAAAGGAGCTAAAGGAGATGGATTTCTAAGTCAACATGAGAGCTGGGAGGTATATTAAAAAGAGTACAGGGTTCAGGTCTCGATCTTCATGAAGTCTTGGATGTACAAGGCAGCTATCTGTGTCATTTTCCATATTTATGATCTGTAAGATACATTTTTCATTAAAGGAGAGGGATGGAAGGAGAGGAAAAGAGGGAAAATGTGGGACCTTGCCACTAATAATAGAATTCCTTCCACACGTTAAATGTGGGGGAAAGTCATGCTATTAGGACTCATAATTCTGTCTTCTTTGGCTACTATTTAACATGTAGATTAACAATAGCTATCGCTTGGTGAGGAACGAGGCAGGTAGCATTTGCAGATTGCGACTCAATTTTCAGACTGGAATTTTGTATGTCATTGTCCTCCTAGAATTCCCCACCCCCTTCTTATTTAAAAGGCTTTCACTCACTATGCCTATAAGCTATGATATTAAGACTCAAAGCCAGTAAAATTTCAGGGAAAAGAGTGAGAAATTTATTTAAAAGGACTCCTTTTTGATAATGGCAGTGTTTTGACAGCTTCTGACAGGCAATTTAAAATAATGCAACCTCCTGGATCTCAGCCAACCTCTGAAATGGGCTGTAATTTAGAACGATGGCAGCGCCTATGACCTCTGTATGGGAGAGTCGCTGGAATTAAAACAGAATTCTCCAAACAGTTTCGGTTTATATTGAAAATCTGGCTTAAGTGTTCTGACAGATAGCCATTTTATTTCACGAGAGAACTTTCCTGTCCCCCTGCCCAGCTCCAAACACTAACTCTAAAGCTGGGGGGATGTCCCGCCTTTGTGTGCGAGATTCGCCTGCTCGGGTTCTACTCCCAGCCAGATAGATTGTAAACGTTCTAGCGAGCTGGTCCTGGGCACCAGGCCCTTCTCCCCTCGGGGTGAAATCAGACCCACTGGGCCCTGATAATGATATCAGCGCAGGGAAGTCCCCGGCTGTCACACCTGCCAACTTCCTCCCTTCATGCAACTGTGTTGTCTTGGGTTCCCAGTTTGGTCCTCAAGGCTCCTTTGAAAAAGAGATGCTATTGCTCCCTTAATTCGGAGAGTTAAATGCTTTGTGAAGAGTTGTGTAAGCTCAGGAAGAGCTGGGTGTGCAGTGTAGGATTTCTAACTGAGCTGCAGTTCTCCAAACATACCAATATATCCCCAAATTGCCAGTTGCAGGTCATAAAATATTTACATTCCGGAGTAAATAATGTATGTTTAGTAAGAAACAATGAAATATTTACAGTTTTACTAAAGATACTGTACGGGGTTTTTCCTCTACCATAGCTATTTTTTTTTTTTTCCTGGAAGCAGGCAAAATAGGCAACTCCAAGAGCTCTGAGAACACAGAGGCATCTAGGAGGGAAGAGATGGTCTGAGGCAGTCAGTGGAAAAGTCCCCGTGAGGAAAAGGAACAATAGCTGATCTCAGATAGCAAGATACATATTTGCCACGGTGAAAGGGCTAGAGAGGCATTAGCAAACGATCTTGGTATTTTCACCATTAAATTGAAGAGGTGGGTGGGAGGTAATCAACCAAAGACTTTGTATGCATAGATGCATAATTCATGGCTACACACAATAGGGTGGTGAAGGCCTGGGGTGGGGGGCGGGCTGGAGAAGATCAATGGGGGCAAAAGGAGGCATATGTAATACTTCCAACAATAAAGATTTTTTTTTTAAAGATAAAATTAGATTAGATAATATAAATAAAAATTGACCCCGGTCACATGACACAATCATTTGCTGAAGCTATTCTGTGGGAGTGTTGTGAGCCTCCAAGGATGGTTTGACTTTCCAAGCTTCCTGACAAAGACATTTCCCAAATCTCATTGACCCTGAAGAACTCCATCACAGTGTCACTCAATCCTCGCGGGCACGTGTTTGGGGAAGAGCCTGCAGAAGCTCTTAACAGACGTGCTCAACAGAATCACCTGAGCAGTCTCACAAAGGGATTTTCACCCCCACCCACCCTAATTCTAGGAGGACTGCTCTGGTGTAGGGCTGGGAATCTTTACATTTGAAAAGCTTCCCAGGTGATTCTGATCATCATCTGGGTTTGAGAACTGTGGTAGATGAAATAATGGATCCCAGGTCTTAATCCCTGGGATCTGTGGATGAATGTTCTGGCAAAAGGGAGGTTACAGATGCAATTAAATTAAAAGCCTTGCGATGGGGAAATTAGCCTGGATTGTTTGGGTGTAGCTTCTAATGTTCCCCTTTCATGCAAATGTGTTGTCTCGAGTTCAGAGTTTGGTCCTCAAGGCCCCTTTGGTCCTCAAGGCCCCGTTGAGAATGTAATCTACCAGTGTCCTTCTAAGAGGGAGATGGTTGGGCACTTGATTATAGAACAAGAGGGCAAAGTGATGATAGAAGCACGATGCTAGGCTTCTGACTTTGAAGATGGAGGAAGGGGCCCCGAGCCAATGCATGTGGGCAGGCACTAGAAATGCGAGAACGCAGGGAACCAGCCCTACTGACATCCTGGCTTTAGCCCAGTGAGACACATTTTGGGCTTCACTCCTTTAGAACTGTAAATGAATAATTATGTGTTGTTCTATAAGTTGTTGTTTGTGGCCATTAATTACTGTGACAATAGGAAATACATACACAAACCATTGCCGTCCATCATCTCCATTCTAACAGTCCTTTGTTATGAAACACAAGTCTTCAAGCAAGAGCCCCAAGGTCCTAGAATGTAATCCATTCCCCAATGATGGAGGGACACCACAGCAGCCTTCCCTCTAGAAAATTCTGTTGCCCACCCTCCCTTCCCATCTCTGCTGAGCACCTTCCTCACAGTCACTCGCCCTTGCTGATGTCACTGATGCCCAAAACAGAAAATACAGCAGTGTGGAACATGGCCAGGAACTGCATCCCTCAAGCTTGGACACCAAGCCACAGGATCCATCATGCCCTGCCTGTGCACTCAGCGTTCTGCTGGCCTCCGTGGGGAATTCTGGGAAATCAGGAGAGGTCCCCTCCTCCTCCCCCCCCCCCCCCCCATTCTCCTGCCGAGTGCAGACACTGCAGCGATTACAAACACTTCGGCTGCATTTTCCAGGACTGTTAGTGCTGAGGCTCCTCTGGCTACAAAGGATATTGTCTCTTTGGGCAATAGGACAAATGCAGCATTGCCGTTTAGAGGAAAGGGGAGGATGCCAAGGCATGGACTTCCCAGTTCTACTCGGATTAGAAGACCTGGAAATCAAATCGTTTCCATAGTTCTAGGCTCCTCATAAGCTGAGGGACCTAGTCGTGAATTACCTGTGTAGTATTTGAAAAGTGTTTTCCCAAGGTAGGTCGGAGGGGAAAGGGGTAAGGAGAAGATCTCTATAGTTTATCAGTACTTGTTCCTATCACAACATCTGACAGTGAAAGAGAAAATAAGATGGCAGCTGCATAGAGCTGGGATAGCATCTTGTTTCTATGACAACAGTGTCTGCTCTGCTCCCAGGCTCCATCTGGTATTTTCAGGCCTAGCAGCCAGGTAGCATCTAAATGCCTAGTGGGGGAAAAAAAGGCATTGGAGGAGATGCTTCAGATCAGACCCAAATGAGCACAGCAACCCCTTGCCCTTTGTAGGAAAATCAGTGAACGACTTTCCCCGCACCCGGGTGTTATGAAGACAGACCGCATAGTGCAGCCGACACGCTCAGCTGTGCACTCAGCTCCACACGGACTAACCCAGCACAGCACGCACCGAAAATGAGGAGCTGTTGGGACTGATGGGGGCATCTTCCTGAGGGCAATCTAACGAGGCTCCCCTGGGGCGATTCTCTCCTTCTTCCCGCTCCCCCTTCGGCCCTGCTCCCTGGAGCTGTGTGTGCTTTCGGTGACATGGATGCAGCCGCTCTTGCTGACCTTCCCTTCAGATGTCATCCTTGCTGAGCCCTGGGAGCGCTGCGGAATGGGTGACAGGCTGAATCTCAGCCTCCCCTACGGCTCCTACTCACAGAAAAGGACGCGTTTCAAACAGCGCAACCCGACACGGTCGCCTCTCACCGTCTTGTACCCCCGTTTTGAACACGATTGAGCGATAGCACTTGCTTTTTCATCCTCGATAACACCACCGTGAAGGATGTGACATCTTTAGAGAGGCACGATTCATCTACCATGCGGCTCTCTGGCTGGGTTGTCATGCAATATCTGGGTCACACTCATACGAAACAATTATTCGTTGTTTACCTGACATCCCAGATTTAACCGGGCACCCTGTATTTTTACTTGCTAAATCTGGCAACCTTACTTCTAGATGGAAATATAGGCCTTTTCAATTCCGCTGGTCGTGTCCAAAGGTCAGTACTTTGAACTGAGTTTCGGGCACTTTATGGTTATTAAAAAGAAAATTATTTATTTATTTATAATTTAATTTTTTTCCCATCACCATTTATCTCTCTTTGTCCTCTTCACCTCCTCCTCCTTACCCCCACCATGTCCACACTGTTATCCTTGTCCATGAGCTCTCTCTCTTTTTATTTATTTATTTATTTTCTCTCTCTCTTTTTAAAGAGAACATTTAAATGTTCATTATCTACACCAAAACGGTTGTTTCCATCAAAACTTCCCATACATTTTCCCTCCATTCACATCTCCATCCAAGAGAATAGTGCGTGGTGGTCATCATCATCTTCTTCTTCATCTTTTTTTTTTTCTTTAAAAAAAGTATATTTTATTGATTTTTTACAGAGAGGAAGGGAGAGGGATAGAAAGTAAGAAACATCGATGAGAGAGAAACATCGATCAGCTGCCTCTTGCACATCCCCTACTGGGGATGTACCTGCAACCAAGATACATGCCCTTGACCAGAATCAAACCTGGGACCTTTTGGTCCGCAGGCTGAGGCTCTATCCACTGAGCCAAACTGGTTTCGGCTGGTCATCTTCTTATTCTTAAAATGCAATCATTCCCCTGTACAACCCCTGTTGGCCTCCCTCTGCATTTTGAATAAAGTCTGTCCTCCTTCCATTGCCTTCAAGGCCCTGTGTGATTGGGCTCTGACCACTTCACCAGCCCCATCTGTGCAACGATCCCACTGGCTCCGTCTGTCCTTCAGATGCCAGTTCTGTCCAGCCTGAGGGACTCTGTGGGCGCATAAATGTGTTGTCCACACTGTCTGTGGCAGGCCTCTGCCCCACGCTGTTACATCTTACACCCGCACTTACTCCATGCCTATTGAGTTAATGCATGTGTTTGCTGCTTGCTCCCCCTGCAGGCTCCATGAGGATAGAGAGCTCATTCATCTTGCTCATGGATGTGGCAGAACCCGGTACACTGTAGCGCTTCAGTGCCCGCTAGTGAATGATGCTCGTGGTCCTTCCTCAGCGCCTCGCCCTAACATCAGTCCACCACCCTCAAGGCACAGAATTCCTGGTCCATCTTGTAAGCCACCGATACAGGCAGCCAATCCGATGCTGGGACTGAACAAAGGAAAGACAGGTGTCTGGTCAGTTACATAAACCAGCAGAGCAGGAGCGTAAAGGCAGTGGGAACTGGCTCTCCCACCTCTGGGATGATCTGCTCACGCTGTGAAGCAGGAGATTTGAACCCCTCTGTCTACTTCTGCATGAGGGTATTACGTCTCATTTACAGCGACAGCTTTCTGGACTGAAATATCATGTTTTATGAATAATAGCATCTGTAAGTAAGGTAAAAGACATCACAAAAGAAAATGAAAGCATTTAAAGTACGACAATTACTGAAATAAAATCATCGTTAGGACATTCTTCTGACAAGTTCTCTTAGGTTTTATTAGTTTCTCCTAAGAATATCACCATGAATCGTTCTTACGAGTGTTTGGATCCCAGGCGCCCGATCCTTGCATTTATTCCCCGGAGGCTAAGACACAATAAGACGCAGGATCTCCGCTGGGCCTGCTTTCCTTCGTGTGAACACCTCGGAAAAGGAAGTGGTAAAGCTGGAATATCAAACGGTTCAGCAAAGGCCGCATGTACACATTTTATAAGTGAACTAATGGGATATAACAGATACAGGATGACAAGCCTTCCAAATCTCAAATGATGTTATATACCCAACGTTAGTAATTCTAATATTTTGCAATGCTTCCTTATTTGCGTTTGGGTGTTTTAATTCCTTTCACTCTATTTATTGCCTTAAATTCCAAAACTGTTTAGCATTACCTGTGGAATAATCAGTTTATTCTCTGGTTGAGATGTTTCTTGGAGAGCTCTTTTATATAAATGCTAATTGCTTCCTTTAACCATCTCACAGATTTTTCCATGTTCTATTACCAACACACCTGCAATGTCAAATAGAAGATAAAGTTTATGAGCCATGTAAACTGTGATAAAACATTGTGAATTGTCTACGGCGTGGTGGAGGGAAAATAATGGCAGTGTCTGACTTGTATAATGTAATGCCACTGCACTAAGGCCACTGAGGTCACTTTAAACATTGGGAGCATAAAGCAGTTCTATCTTGACAAATGAGCAATTTTGTACATTGTTTAAAGAATAAACAGGATTTATGATTCACTCTACCTGTGCACATATGTGTACGTGTGCACATTAAATTGCTTTTCCAAACTTTCCAGAGTTACCATGACCGACTCACAGATTGTAACAGAATATTAAAATTTATCCCAGATTTCCAAATAGTCACTATGTCGAATTCACAAAGAGTAATAGAAAGCTTCACAGAAACTCAGAGTGGAATATGTTATGGTTGGTTTAAGTTTGAACTTGTTCAATAGCTGCGAAGTCAATTATTTGCTAAGTAACATATTAGGTAGGCAAAGAATACATTAATGACTAAAACAAGTAACTGGTAAGAAAAAAATAGCCAACCTTAAATTTCTCTTTAATTCTTTCTATGCAAACCTAAACTGTTTAAATTTGTTGTCATGGAAACTATAACTTGGTACAACCAGATTTGAAACCCCTTATTTCCCTCACGTTTGTAATCCTAGCTCCTTTATCGTCATACATATATATAATGCATACTCAATAAATGGTTACTCTATAAATAAAGGAATTATACAAGGTGGAGAACAGTGGTTTCCAACTTTTGTCTTCTGGGGCCCGAAGGCGAATCTCTTAGGGTGTGTGTGTGTGAGAGAGAGGGGGGTGGGGGCACCTGGGCCTCATGCTGGCTCTGGGCTCTGACAATGTGAAAATCCAATTTCACTAGCTATGCTACATTTTTTTCAACTTCCAAAGATTTTGACATTTAATTACTTCTAATATGTTCATGAAATTTCCTTCTGCAGTATATCTCACAACCAGAAAAAGGTTGGTTTTCTTAATCAGTAATTAAGAGTTGGCAGTTTCCTTAAATTTCTATTGCAGAAGTGTAAGACTGAAAATAAAATGAGCACCTTAAGCATTTATACATATGTATGACTTTATCATATATATCTGTATCTATATGTACATTCATGCTTGTTTGCTTTCTCTGTATCTATGCATCTCTTGGTCTCTCTCCCTAACTGTATCTATCTTTTTATCTGCCTACCCACCTGTTCATCCTCTATCTAATCTCCTTAATGGGGAAGAAGCCTGCAGTAGCAGCCGAATTGCCCCTTTCTTCAAAATCTTACTCGAGAGTTCAGTATAGCAAAGAGATAGAAGAGGAGTTTTTTAACTGAAGTTGTCAAAAGCCGCTGGTAAACACACAAGATCTTTCATTGGAGCAGAAGCCATTAGGAGGGTGTTTCTAGACTAGCTCTGGCTTACATGGCCTGGGCAATACTGGGGAAATCCATCAACCTCCAGCGCATCAGTGTTAATATCTGTAAAATAAAAATATTCTCAAGATATTTTCTGAAGTCCATTCAATGACGAAAAATGATTGATTATAATAGAAACAAATCAGTCATTAACATTTAAAAAATAACTATTTTCCACAAATTAACTCTTAAAATCTCTTATATGGGTTGAATGGTGTCCCCCCAAAAGATACGTAGTGCATAGCTGGTTTGGCTCAGTGGATAGAGCATTGGCCTGCAGTTTGAAGGGTCCCAGGTTCCATTTCAGTCAAGGGCACATGCCTGTGTTTCGGGCTTGATCCCCAGTAGGGGGGCATGCAGGAGGCAACCGATCACTGATTCTCATCATTGATGCGTCTATCTCTCTAACCCTCTTCCTTCCTTCCTGAAATCAACAAAAACATATTTTTAAAAAGATACGTAAAAGTCCTAATCCTCAGGATTTGAAACAGATGTAACTATTTCCAGACATAGTTAAACTCATACTGGAGTAGGATGGGCCCTTTGTCCGGTATAATTGGTGTCCTTATAAGGAGAGGACGAGACACAAAGAGGCAGAGTCACACAGGGAGAACTCCAAGGGACAAGGGAGGCAGAGATTGGAGTTGAGGCATCTATAGGCCAAAGATACCAGCAATGACCAGAGCTAGGAAGAGGCAAGGGACATATCTTCCCTCAGTAGGCCGGAGGGACCACGCCTGGGAGACTCCTGCCCACGAGTTACTTATGTCTGCTCCGTCCCTCTTGATAGGTTATGACCTCCAACAGGGCAGGGCCTGTACCTCTCAATTGTACCCCCTGTACCCCCACAGTACCTACAAAAGATTTTACACTTAGTAGCTGCTCAACAAATGGTTGCTAAACTTGGTTGAACCCATGTGTTTTCTTCTTTTTGGCAGATGCCGTAAGGAAAACACAAGATAAATGAATTACTTTTCTTCTTTTCATTGCAATATATGTGCCCTGGGCTAGTGGGTATTTGCAAGCCTGGTTTAGAATTTAGGGAAGTCATCAATCTAAGAAAGGAGAGGCAATGCATTCTTTAAACCGCAAGAGCAATACAGTGTTATATAAGGCCTTCTAGCAAAGCAATTATTGATAGCTCGATAGCCCAGGTGCTAGTGTTATTCTGCACAAAAGTCTCAGGTTGAGAGAAAATGAGTGGTCTTAACTGTTACACTCCATAGGTATGAAATTTAATGAAACATGTACAGATGGAGAGTTTAGAGCTGAGAATCATGTGTGGGTATCATAATGCAAATAATTGGCTTTCTTTCTAAAGAACATCTGTTGAAACATCTGAAAGCAGTTGTTTATACTGCTGCCAAAATGCTGAAAAATATAATAATTCTCCAATGAGGTTCGAAATATCCAGGGGGGAAGAAAAATACTTTTTATGTACTTCTGTTTTTATTAAATCCTCTTGTGGTTTCTCTAATGTGGCACATAGGAGATGCTCAATGATATTTGTTGAATGAATGTTGAATAAATAGCAGAGTCTCATTAAACAGTTGTTGAAATTAATCATTTCCTTTTTTAAAATGCATACTATACATTTCAGAAAATAGTATGCCCTAGTTTTACCATATCACTAGAGTATTGCTACTCTTATGTACCTTTAAGGAAAAATATCTTAACCCTATAGAAAAGACATATGAATAAAGCTAGATATATAACAATATTTTAATATCTTACTATGTTACTTTTCTCATCATTATGACACATTTTAAAATTTGAATGGTGGGTTTATGTTATGTTTGCTTTTAAAAAATATATATATATTATTGATTTTTTTTTTTTTTTGCAGAGAGGAAGGGAGAGGGATAGAAAGTCAGAAAGAAGATTGATGAGAGAGAAACATCGATCAGCTGCCTCTTGCACACCCCTTACTAGGGATGTGCCCACAGCCAAGGTACATGCCCTTGGCTGGAATCAAACCTGGGACCTCTCAGTCCACAGGCCGACACTCTATCCACTGAACCAAACCGGTTTCAGCTAATTATGTTTGCTTTAAGAACTAAAATAAAGCACCCTACTAATGTCTATAGTTGGGGCTTCTCTAGAAAGACTCAAACTTGGAGTTTAAAAGCATCAAAATATTCTGGGATTGGAAGAAGACTGCGGAAGATAAAGAAGCCATTTCTCTCCTGCTCCTTCACAATCTCCAGCAGCTCTCCATTCTGTACTGCTGGTACAGAATTTCCCCAAAGGCTGCCCGAATTTCACTCTGCCAAGTTTCAGCACAGAAAGAGCATGTTCAATAATACATGTGGGTTTGAGTGTAACTAATAAAATTAGAATGTTAAAGAGCAGCATGCTTTTGAAAACCAGCCCCCTCCCGAGGACGCTCCCTGTGTAAGTCCACGGGAAATAATTCTGAAAGGAGTGATATTAATTAGTAATATAATTTGTCTTCCGGAAGCCCTCTCTCCTTTGATGGCCGCCATGGCACAGTTCACAAGCCTCTAAGTGCTCAAAGAAAATGGTTCAAACTACCATTTCAGCTTTGTTTTCATCCTGGAGCAGACAAGAGTCAAATTTATTTCAGTCCCTCTAAATTTCACATGGGCATCTACGTGATAGAGGATTTGGAAGTTGTAAAAAAGGTATTTATGAAGGGTTTTCAATGAAATGCTAAAATGCTTGTAATAGGAAGGGTAAAGAGCAGAATCCAGATTTAAATACATGGCCTCCGACCTCAGATTTCTTGGTTTCAAAGATTGCTCTGCCCTGCACTAGAAATGCCAGATCAGCAGGATACTTTGTGCTGTGCCTGTGTCCTAAACTATACCTGGAAGCTCAGAGTAGAAATCATCACAGAACACAGAGAAGGTCCAGAATAATGCTGGGCAAATTTACTCCATAAAAAAAAATTATTATTACTCATTCTCAATGTTTTTCAAGTTTGTAAAGGAAAAAATGCAAGGCGAGGAAGATTACCTAGAAGGTAGCAACCAAAATGTCATCAACATTTTCTTCTGAACGATTTTGGCGGGCAATTCTTTTCTACTTTATGACATTTTGCAGAGTGTATTCTTTCATAATAAAGATTAAAATTAAGGTGTTTTCTTTTGGCACACATGGCTTGATGGAAAGCTAAGGTGGAAATTTGGAACAGGTTAACATTTATAACGGCTCATACGCCAGCATTAATGAAACAGTAAGTCTATTATACAGATGATGTGCCAGAAATTACATTTCCCTGCTCTTCCTTTTAATCCCATCTAAACCCATTCTAACTAGAAATTACTTTTTCAAGTCCGGCCATCAGGAATGAAGTCAGCATGTTTCTTGTCATTGCACGAGTTCGACCCACTAACATGAACATTATTTTTTAATTAAGCAAAAAATCCCACGCAGACGTCCCAAAGGTGCCTTTCCCGTGGGAGCGTTGATTAGCAGCCACGCTGCTCTCTGACACAGACGGCACCGATATTTATTCCCGGGGCTCTGGCACCGCGGCTTGATTAGGAAAGGCAGTGATTAACCTCCAAGTGGGCCGCAGAGCTATGCCCTGATTGCCGGGACGAGGGGGGCGGGTCGCCCCACCTCGCGCAGGGAGAGCTCAGAGGAAAAGACTTGGCCAAAGTTTTTATTGAGCCCCGCTGGCAACTTCGCACTGGAGGCCGCACTGGGGGTTCGAGCCCTGGCGAGAGATCGCGCCGATTCCGAGCCAGGCCCGAGCCCTCCGGGGCCACGTGGTCGCCGCAAAATAACGGAACGAGGACTGGCCCGCGGGAGCCACGCCATAGTTTCCCTCCGGCCGGGGGCCGCGGCCTTCACCTTCTCCAGCCGCGGGCTCCTTAACCGGCCCAGGGTCTCTGAGAAAGCCGGCGCTTTGAGGACCTTTTCTCTCCAAAGAGAGGCGCCCACCCGGCGGGGCGGCTCAGGGGGTGAGCTTTGACCTATGACCTATGACCCGGGAGGTCACGGTTGGATTTCCGGTCAAGGGCATCTGCGTGGGTTGCGGGCTCCATGCCCACGGTGGAGCATGCGGGAGGCCGCCGGTCAGTGATTCCCTCTCTTCATTGGTGTTTTGGGCTCTCTCTCCCTCTCCCTTCCGCTCTGAGGTCAAGAAGAGTATATTCAAACACAAAACAGACAGACAGACAGACAAAAACCCCTGGCCCGAGAGGTGCGGGCTGAGGACAGGAAGGGCTGCTGCGCGGATGGCGGGGAAGCAGGGCCTGGGCCCGGGAGCCCCGCAGCTGGGGAGCCGGCAAGAGGCGAGTTGGAGGCCGGGTCACCTGGAGAGGAGGGCGGAGGAGGGCGGAGGAGGGGAAGCCGGGTTGTGGATGGGAACCAAGGGAACAAGGCCTGGCGCTGGGGCCCTGGGGCCCTGGGGCGCTGGGGCCCTGGGGCGCTGGGGCCCTGGGGCGCTGGGGCCCTGGGGCGCTGGGATCCTGGGGCCCTCAGACCCTGGGGCGCTGAGATCCTGGGGCCCTCGGACCCTGGGGCGCTGGGACCCTGGGGTGCTGGGACCCTGGGGCGCTGGGACCCTGGGGTGCTGGGACCCTGGGGCGCTGGGGCCCTGGGACCTTGGGACCCTGGGGGTGCTGGGACCCTGGGGCGCTGGGACCCTGGGGTGCTGGGACCCTGGGGCGCTGGGGCGCTGGGGCCCTGTCTGGTCCCATACTGCGTGGGCCTGGTCATTGGTGCGGGCCGGGTCCCGCCAAGGAACAGATGGAATCACAGCCCTAGAATAATCCTTCTCCGTTGTGCTTTCCAGGGTCCTCGGACGCGGTCATAAAGCATCAAGGGCAACCCCAGGATCCCGGAGCCGGGGCCGCCATGAGCCTGGAGACCTTGTTTCAGCACATCCTCTCCTCTGAGCACCGGACCCAGGAGAGCCGCCGCCTGATGCGAGAAGGTCCGCGGGGTCTCGGTCCTCTCCAGCCAGGGGTTCGGGGGAGGAGGGCCCCCGAGCAGAGGTCAGGGCAGCTGGAGGGGCCTGCCTGCCACGGGGAGGGAAGGGCAGCGGAGCGCCGGCTCCGGCATGGGCCCCGGAGGCTAGGTGCTGACCGGGTTGCTCTGTCGGACAGTCAGGTCGGAGATCAGCAGTTGCCGGGACAAACTGAGGGCAGCGGCCGAGGAGCTGAATGAAGAGAAAATCAGGCTGGAATCTAAGGTATCGGCATGGAGCGCAGGCTCATTCATCACTGGGAAAGGTGTTTTGCCTTGACTTTCTGAAGGTCAAGTTCCTATTTAACTAGTTGCCCTTCCAGGAGGAGGCGGGCTGGTGGTCTGGTTAGCTAGTTGCATGGTGCCTGGGAATATTTAAAGTCTGAATGACCTGAGCGGATACATTAGCTGGTAACACTGCCGAAAACTAAAGGACTGGGCAAAGCATTAACGATGTCATGATGTAGCGTTCTTTTTTCTTTAAAAAGAATGAAGGTGCTTTCAGGATTGGTAACTGGAAGCTATTAGAAGTGATAGGCAAAACATACACAGTTAGGTAATGCATAGCTAACACTTATGGAGCGCTTCCTGTGTGCTGGCGTGGTTCCGTAGGCTGTACCTGCATTTACTCCATTGATCCTGGCGGAATCCCGTGATGGTACCATCCACCCTGAACCCCTCTTTCTAGGCGATTTAACTTGACTTTCTGCCCTCCCCTCCCCGTGGCAGGCAGGCCCCTCTCACTGCTCTGAGGGTAAGTGGCTTGTCCGTGGCATATAACTTAAGCACAGACTACCATGAGGGAGTACAACAGCCTATTTTATTAAAACAGATTTCTTTTTTCATATATAATAATGTATCTGAAGCTTTTGCATCTAGTCTAGGACAAAGTTTTTAAAAGGTCACTTGTGTTTTTATACAAAATGTATTTTTCCAGGATTCATGAAGATGTTGACCTGACAGATAGCAAATCAAATGTAAAAAAATATAAAAAAAGATTTACTCTGAATTTTTCTTTGAAAAACAATTAGGTTGACTCTTTGTTAGCAGGTTGTTTTGCTAGAAAATAGAAATGTAGCTTATTGATACATATACATACATAAAAAATGACGACTCATGTATTTATGAGAGAGCAAATCCCTAACATTGTTGAAACATTTGCTGAAATTACTAATTAATATAGCCTCATAAATGTGCATTGCTTTTTAATGAGCTCATATATGTGAGTACTAATACAATTGTTGCCTACTAATAAAATTAACATTTGAGGGTCACAGTTCATATAATAGTAATTTGTAATTTAAATAATTTGATTTGTAATACGGTCAAAATGGTATGTGTGTATATATGTGTGTATGAAGGCTTTAAAAGAGGAAGCACAATTACAATGTAAATGACTAATGGCAAGAACTGTAGAAGTAATCATAAATTGATTTCTTGTTTCTTTTATTCGCAGAGTTAATTATATGTCTGCCAATAACAATGAAAATATATTTACTTACATATTTGACTTGACATTTATTGATCAGTTTATCAAGTAGAAGCAGCATAAAGAGAAACTAGAACATAATTTGAATAGGCCAGTGCTTGAGTTATTTGTACAGTAGTACACTTAGAACATATTTTGAGCATTTATTTTAGAAGTTGCTCATGGTCAAAAAAATGTATTTAGGAAGTCCAATATTCACTTTTCTTTTGTTCTGTAAAACCCAGGTAGCATGTAATTAGAACTTGAATGATAGCATTTGCCTTTCAGGGCTCAGTGAATTCTTTAAAATATGTGGTTGCAAAAGTCTGATATTATGTGGTACAAGTACATTGCCAATTGGACGGCCATGGTACGCCTGGTTAGGATTGGTAATATGCAAACAGGAAGATAAAAGCAAGCTTTGGATTTGCACTGGTGCTTGCCAGTATACCTAGAGTTTTGGAGAGGTTTTCTAGTACTGATGACAGAGCAAATCAAAATTAAGGAATCTCAAAATATTTGTAGTTTCTTTCAAGCACCTTTAAGAATTTGTTATGTTTTTTAAAAAAATAGTGTATCATTAAAATAGTATATTGCCAATCTTTATAAATATACTAGTGGCCCAGTGCATGAAATTTGTGCACGGAGGCTGAGGGGAGTGTTGTCCCTTATCCCAGTCAACACCCTCTCCAATCTCAGACCCTTTGGGGGATGTACAATTGCTGGTTTAGGCCCATCCCACAGTCGGACATCCCTCTCAGAATCTGGGACTGCTGGCTCCTAACCACTCACCTGCCTGCCTGCTTGCCCCTAACTGCTCTGCCTGCCAGCCTGATCACCCCCTAACTGCTCACCTGCTGGCCTGATCACCCCCACGGCTTTTATTAGTGTAGATATTATATCAAACCTATCATAGCACCATACATTCTGGAATGGAAGTAAATGGAGGAAAGTCAGAAGTTATTTTGTCTATGTCTTTTCCTTTCCCAATTTTAACTTCCTGCAGTGGACCTCTTAACCATAATAACATATCACGAACTCTTGCCTGGCCGGTGTGGCTCAGTGTTTGAGCGTCGACCTATAAAACATGAGGTCACACTTCCAGCCGGTCAGGGCACATGCCTGGGTTACAGGCTTGATTGTGTATCAGGCAGCTGATCAGTGAGTCTCTCTCATCACTGATGTTTCTCTCTCTCTTCTCCCTTCCTGAAATCAATAAAAACATATATTTTTAAATGTTATGAATTTTTAAAGTAAAATTACATTGAAATAAGTAACTCAAGGTGCCTTCTTTTAGTGCCTTACTTAACAATGCGCACATTCCTTTTCTTTAATTGATAAAAGTTAAGAGCCCTCTTAGAGCAGCAGGCAATGTCATTTCCATTAGTACTCTGTTATCTAATTAGGGAAAGAGCAAAATCACAGATTATCATTATTTATGCTATTGAAATGGAGTTTTACAACTGAGATGTTTATTATTTAAATTTAATCAAAGAGAACTTCATATCCTGCTTACATTTAATGTTATTTAAAGTCTCTAACCCAATTTCTGGTATTCTTGCAGTATACTAGTACTTGACTGAGATCTGATCTTTTTTTGCGCATGCCCCACATTTTCTTCTTCGAAGAGAAATTGTATATTTTAAGGAATCGGTGGCATTTTATTGTGCTGTTAAAAGCAGTACTTGAGCCGAAACCGGTGTGGCTCAGTGGATAGAACGTCGGCCTGCGGACTGAAGGGTCCCAGGTTCGATTCCGGTCAAGGGCATGTACCTTGGTTGTGGGCACATCCCCGGTAGGTGTGCAAGAGGCAGCTGATTGATCTTTCTTATCGATGTTCCTGACTTTCTATCCCTCTCTCTTCCTCTCTGTGAAAAATCAATAAAAATATGTTTTTTAAAAAGCAGTAGTTGAAAAATCACTACAGTCAGCTCTCTGTTGTTTTGTATCGTGACAGAACAGAAAGCTGTAATGACGGGTAAGTTAGATACTACCTCCTGAGCTGTCAAATAACATGGAAGTCACCTGATATAAAAGTATCTCCCTAGTAAGAGTCCTTCAGCTTAAGAAGCATCATTCAGGGGTGGAGCAGGAGACATCACCTGGGGAATTTATATGCATAGTGCATAGCCCAGTGGTCGGCAAACTGCAGCTCTCGAGCCGCAGTTTGCCGCTCTGTTGACTAATGAGTTTGCCGACCACTGGCATAGCCCGTGGAGACAGTAGTGTGGTGAAGGCCTGGGAGGGGGTCAGTGGGACAAGAAAGGGGACCTGTGTAATACTTTCAACAATAAAGATAAAAGCAAAAAATAATACTTTTGCTTTATTACTCTTTCCTTAATCAGCAGTTCCCTGGGAATGGGAGTTTTATTTGAGGAAAGGGGAAGAGTCATTTTTGGAGAATAAGGGTTATTTTGACAAGGGTGGATTTAGGTTGGCAAAGGACTTTGGAATACCAGATGGGCTCAGAAAGGATGAATGAAGAGGTCAAGGGCAAACTGGGTGCGTATAGCTGTGCCTGTGGTCTTCATGCTGCTGGAAAGAATTTCTCACATAACCCTTGGTTCTTATGAGGCCTTATGAATTTTTTTACCCGAGTAATATTTCAGATAAGTTGAAAGGCTGCCTACCTCAGCTTCTTTGATTCAGACTAGTTACATGGCCTTAAATATAGTTCATTTCTCCTATAAATGATAGGAAATGTACAGTCATATGAGAAAGAAAACCCACATGTCAAAAGATGGGAATGGATTTTTATTGTCTTAATTTGCTTCAATATTCATAGCCATGAGAAGACAGAGAAGAGGAAGGAATGGGAAATAGATCAGATTGTTATTCTAAAATAATATTTTTCTCTTTCTCGTGAGCTCCTCGTCACCTCTATTTCTTCTTAAGCTTTTGTGTTTTATTTATTTTGTTTTTGCTGTTGTGAGTGGGATCTTTTTCATGCTTTTGTCTATTGTTGGTAACAGTAAACTAAGATACAGCCCTTAGTTTTTGTTGTTTATTTTGTTATTTTTAATAGTTTCTCACTAGATTTCGTTAAATTTATTAGGTATATAATAATGACATTTGCCAAAACAAACGAGAGAGAATTGTGTGTCAGCTTTTTGGATAATTATATTTCTTAGTCTTTTTTCTTGCCATGTCACATTAACGAGAACTTCCAGGACAAACTTAAGTTGTCAGTGGTCTAATTAGGGATCCTGATAATTCTCAGTGAAAGTTGACAGATGAGCGAAGACTTGACTGCAATAAAGGAACCAGCCACCGATAGGCTGGGAAAAGGGATTTCCAGGCAGAGAGCAGCCCGTGCAAAGGCCCTGGGGCAGCGTTCCCATTATGCTCTAGGAATAACAAGGACAGTGTGGCTGGAGAGGAGTGAGTGAGGAGACTGGCTGAGATAAGATTGGACAAGGGGATAAGGAATAAAGACTACTATTTGCTAATATTGAACTCTCCTTACTATATTAGGATTACTGTGGCATCGTGAGTTAGACCTTAGGCATTGCATCTGTGGTGAAGTAATGTATTTATAAAAAATAGATCTAACTTTAAAAATAAAAAAAACTTAATATCTGTTATTGAGAAAATATTCATTGATGTAGTCTAGTGTTTAAATGTCCTTTGTCTTACTGATAACAAACACATTTTCCCCAGTTGCTATGATCTTACGTATATGAAATCTGCATAGTGCTCTCTGGTTGTTGTTTTTTTTTTTTTTTATGTAAAGTTGCCTGCTCTTCCATTGCAGAGCTTTTAATCAGCACAACGTCAGTTTCTAAAGGCTGAGATTATTTTGAACAACAGTAACCACAACAAAGAGTAGCTCTGTGCTTTGCTTACTTGGACACAAGCATTCATTTAAAACCTCAGTCACTTTCGATTTTCAAGTTTTTCTAGAAGAAAAATACCTGAGGGCACCCAGCAGCCAGAGTGACACAGAGTCACCAGTCATGGCGATGCTGAAACTGGCCCAGTTGGCCGGGATCAGTCAGCTCGGTGGGAAAACTGGAAGCTCTGTTGAAAGTCAAATATCCCAGGAGGAATAAAATAGAGAAAGGAAAAAAAAAAAATTATTTATTTATTTATTTATTTATTTTTGCTGAGAAGAGCAGAATTAACCAGGGTTGGCACTGCTATAAATGAAAATTTTCCGTAATAGCAATATTTTCTGACAAGGCTTGGCTATTTCATTCCAAAATGTAACGTGAAAGCTGCATGCAAATACTTTCCTTCGTTTGTAGTCATAGGAAAGGGAGCGGTGAGAAAGAGAAATCTGTGTTACTGCTGCGAGGGTTTCCACCCTTTTCTCTCTATTGTTTGTAGCCCTTGGGGTCCCTGCGTAACTTAGGAAGTAGAGTCAGTAACGGCAACAATATTGAAGTCACGATTTCACATCTCTTCTACTGTCTTCCCGGTTCTGATCTCCACCCATCACTGTTGCTGCAAAAGAAAGGAAAGAGTTTTCTGAGGATAACATATTCTGTGAAGTGGCCTACCGTATCTTGTGATCCTATCAATTAATTCAGGAATATTTACCTAAATTTTACATATCAGTCGGTCTGGTTTTCAAACACAAGAATAATTTAAGAAATTAGTTGTGATAACAGAAACAAACAAAAAACGAGAAACCCATTCTGCAAACAGGTGGCCATGAAAAGCTATTTCAGTCCTTACGAGTTACTACCTTATACTTGGTAGAGAGGAACTGGGCAGATCCAAAAGTTTTTGTCCCTTTATCCCATTAAAATATGTGGGCTCTCTATTAATAATATCAGACCCCATGTGATCTGCAGCCCTTAATAGCATATGCAGGCATCTGTTCTTCCCGACAGTCCTGATTGAGCTTCCCCAAACCCGTGCCTCTGTCTCTATTATGCTGTTCTAAAATGAATGTTGCTGTAATTTTTCCATAGTTATTGATCGTCTGGGATTTTCTTAGGTTGATTAAAAGAGGAAAATGTAGAAGTAAAGGATAAAGACAGGATAGTATAAGACAGAAAGGCGATGAAGATGAGTAGACTGATTAATAATAAAAAAGAAGTAGAAAAGACCTCAAAATAGGTAATCCCCATAGGATTTTAGAGAAAGGGGCATTAAAGATATATGCTTCTTATTCTTTTGAACAACTGTCTACTTTTCAGTTTTGAGTATATAGGTTTTATTTTTCAGGTTATGATAAAATATTCTAATTCAATGATAATAGCTTTTTTAATATTCTTTATTTTCCTTTTTTTAGAAAGTGACTGTCAGCTTAGTGGTGATTTAGGTTTTAGTTGGTGATAGCTGGAACAGAACACCTTAATTTCTGAACTTGAATAAAAATCCGCTTAAGTCTTATTGTGAAATTTCTTAGTTTGAGAACTAGCACTTTGTCAACTTTTGTATTTCAACACAGATAATCTACAACAGATCAATGGCGGAAACAGAATCAGGATTCAAGAATTTGGATTCTAACAGCTTGATATATGAAATACCTTATTCGATTAAACCAAAATTCATCCAGCCCAATATTTGGTCTCAAAGCATTTTTGTAGGCATTTATGGTTACCATCCATAATAGCAACGTGGAGATTTAGATGTATACGGCCAGTAACCTTCTCTCAGCAAACTGGATGGACCTACTCTTCGATAGTTACTTTTCTTAAACTCACATTCTTTCAGTTTACACTGTTATCAGAGACCGAAGTCCCTTTCTGGTCCCATAAGTATTTATTACTTTGAAATAGTTCTCATATTTCCATGTTAACATGGTTTACAAGAAAGGAAGTCAGAAGACCCCTATTTTAGTCTTGGGCTTGTCCCTAATTGATTATGTAACCTTTGTTAAGGTATTGGATTTCTCTGGAGCTCATTTTATATATTACATAGCTTTGAAGTATTTTCTATTCTCAATAAATGTGAAGGGATTCATGATCAGACTCTTGTTTGCCATAGGATTGTATAGATCTGAACAGATATTTTCCAATCTGTATTCTCAGACAGTGAAATACTAATTGCCCCATTCTCACTTCCCCCAGTTTTAAAAGTACTCTGGTTTCCTTTGGTTTTGTAACATTCACCTCTCTAATCTTCCTCTATTGCAGTGGCTCCCAGCCTTTTTTTGGCCATGCCCCACCTAGGCATCTCTAAAGTCCTGATGGAACCCCCTCTGTGTTACATATAATTATTATTATTCAAAAAGTGAACTCCTGTTCATGTGGAGGAAGCCTAAAAAGCCATTAACTTGGTCTTCACAAGCTTCCAAAGAGCATGGCATCCATGAAAGGGAAAAATAAAAGAACAAAAGGACAGTTGAAGTCCTGAGAAAGAAATCACTCAGAAATTGTTTAAATAATAATAATAATACGAAGTGATATGAAAATATAGCAAAGTTTCAAAACATATAGAGAACTAAAAGGCATAAATATGTCATAATATATATTTATATACTGTATACGAGGCCCCTAGAACCGTAAGAAGTACCAAAAAAAATCACTGTTAATAACTCAATTCTCGAAGAGCCCACCCTCTTAAAAATCAAATTGCCCCCCTATGTGCCTCTGCCCCACATTGGGAACCACTGCTCTATTGATATCTTGTTAAAGACAGAGTTGATGAGAACAGCACCAGGTACTGAAGGTGTGGGCAGATGTGCTATGGCGATATATGTGTGAGATCACATCTTCTGTTTAATTTGGCCTATTTTCTAAAATGCCAATATTTGTAGGGTTTTTGAGCCACATCATTGCAATATCTTTTAGGCCCACCCATGCTTCTGGACTGGGCTCTTTCTAAGCTCTTTACTCTTCAGAATCTTCTAGGGCAGAGATTTCACAGCCTGTCTGTCTCTCACAGCCCATCTTCTAGCTAACATAAATCTTGCTTTCTGTAATTTAAATTAATTTTTTTTTCTGTGGAGATAGGAATAGCCCCAAACTAGGAGTGATAACTTTCTTATGAGGGAGGGCCAGTACTGAACATAGTGGAAAGGGCATTTCCAACCCAGCATCGTTTTTAGCTTTTATATATCACAGCCTTCTGACTTTTATTTCAATATACATGGTCTCAAGAGATGCTATTTTTTTATGGCCCAAATAAAATAACAGTTACATGTCTAATATTAATGTTTACTATATCTCTTGCTAGTTGGAATCAGTTGAAGTACTAAAAGACAAAATAAGTTCCCAAAACCCACTTGAGGATTTTAGCAGATTTATGTTTTATTTAGGATATAACTATCGTCATGGGATTCAGTTTTTGCTGATGCTTTGTAGCTTTTATCTCATTATTTTATTAGTCAGATCTATGATTTATTCATCTGTACCTTCCTTATGAGTGATGAGAACAGAAACTTGTTCTCTTTTCAAGGCTGTCTTGAAGCAGATTTCCATCTGTGTCGTCAAAAACCTTTAGTGCCTAAGTGAAGAAATGCACTAGATATTGGGCGGGGGGCGGGGAGGGGAGAAACAGATGCTGAAACCAGTTTGGTTCAATGGGTAGAACGTCGACCACGGGTTCGATTCCGATCAAGGGCATGTACCTTAGTTGCAGGCACATCCCCAGTAGGGGATGTGCAGGAGGCAGCTGATCCATGTTTCGCTCTCATTGATGTTTCTGACTTTCTATCCCTCTCCCTTCCTCTCTGTAGGAAATCAATAAAATATATATATTTTTTAAAAAAATAAAACAGATGATCTGCCCTTGAGGAGCCTATAGTTTTATTGGGGAATGAATTTATAAATACCATAATTATAAAGCACTTATAAAAGACTATAAAGTAGCCGAGACCGGTTTGGCTCAGTGGATAGAGCGTCAGACTGCGGACTGAAGGGTCCCGCGTTCTATTAGGGCAATGGCATGTACCTTGGCTGCGGGCACATCCCCAGTAGGGGGTGTGCAGGAGGCAGCTGATCGATGTCTCTCTCTCATCGATGTTTCTAACTTTCTATCCCTCTCCCTTCAGCTCTGTAAAAAATCAATAAAATATATAAAAATAAATAAATAAATAAATAAAAGACTATAAGGTAGTGCATATTAAGTAAGGTGTTTATATGAATTATAACTTGTATTTGAAGATAGTACAGAACATGTTTTATACTATACAGAGCTGTTCTATTAGCTGAGGTACCCTAAAATGTATAATGGTTCATTTGGATTTCTGATTTTTTATTTTTCTTTAAGGTTCAGCAGTTTTGTGAAAAATCCTTCCTCTTACAGCTTTTGAAAACTCATGAAAATGCCTTAGAAAGACAGTGCAGTGAAATGATAAACCAAAGGAGTCTGCTTCTCCAAACCTTTGTAAGTCTCCAGCCATTTAGAGAAATCTATTTCACTAACTGTGTCTAAAGCATTGGAATACACTTAGGTGTACTTTTAGAAAATTATCCACATGCACGTTGGCAGACAGTCCTGTCGGATTCAGAAAAGAATCAAGTGCTATTTAAAAACAGTTGGTAGAGTAATATAGGTTGAAAGAGTATTTATTGGCAGGGATACAATATGCAAATTATTTGTAATTATAATAGCATGAAAGAAACAGTGGAACTGATTTGAATTGCTCTAAACATTGGTTTTAAGGCTTCTGAAAAGCAGAGAGGTTGGCACTGTAGGCATATTTGATGTGGGTGAAAAGATGATTTTGTTTATCTTTTTATCATAAGTCAGAGCCAACAGACACAGCAGTTTTACATGACAGGGGCAGTTAAGGAACATAACTTGTAATTAATTGGCATTTCAAGGAAAATACATTATAAAATATTTAATATATATATATCTAAAGTCAACAGAATTAACGACCGGTGGTTTATGAATGGCATGGCCAGTTTCCAAATGTAGTTCATAATCAGTTGACATTTTCTAGAAAAAAAAAAGAAAAATATAGTAATGTTTGGCTTCTAGCTGTATCAAAAGTTTAGGTTCTAGCATTGTCCAAAGTTTTTGGAAATTCTTGTTTCTACTGCATGTTGGTAATTCATAAAAATGTAAACTATTATTGAGAGCTGAATTAGAAATGAATATATAATTTTGCTTTCATTGTATACATTTTAAAAAGTTTCCTTGGATTTCCTCATTTGTTTCTCTGTTTTTTTATAAGGCAGTAATTTCTTTGCATGTAGATTTTTATTGTCAAGTTTGGCCATTTAATTATTTTACTACCAAATGTATAGTGCAGTGACAAAATGGAATATACGATTATAACTTTAATATAGAAACAAACACATATATAATGACAAGTGGTAGAGTTTCTACATCAATGATTTTCCCAAAACATTACAAATAAATCTTTCATGTGAAAATAGTTGGCTCTTATTACATAATAGCTTTAGCTTTTTATGAATATCACCAGAGAAGTAAGGCATTTTTGTGATAATACCAGAAATATAATGTTATATTTTGTTGTTCATAACTTCAAATGATTGCATTTTAAATCACAAAATAAAAATATTTTTGTAATTAATTCTTGTATTTGATCTTTTGTTTCTGCTTCTCAGGAGGCTACTAAGAAAAAAGTGATAGAGGAGGAGGAAAAATTTATTAAGGAAATTACGGACTTCAATAATGAATATGAAATAACAAAGAAAAGAGAGCTTTTGATGAAAGAAAATGTCAAAATTGAAATATCTGACTTAGAAAACCAGGCAAACATTTTGAAAAAGGGTATGACTATATGATATTACCTCGTTTATCTGGCATTAATGAAACTGAGCTTGGCTTCAGATATTTTCAGGTGGAGATGTCTGGGGCATAAACAGGTGGAGACACCCAGAAGGCCGGTGGGAGTTTGGTTGTGAGGCTGATGAGAGAGAGCAGAGCCGGAGGATTAGGTTTGGGACTGAGTCTGGAGGAGTTGGTGACATGCAGAGCAAACATGCAGAGAAGGCCTAGAGGAGGACCCAGGCTAGAGCCAGGAAAGGAGAGACTTCAAGGAAAGGAGTAGAAAAAGGGTTAGGGTAAAGGGGAGCACCAGTCGATAGTGATGTTCTGGAAATGAAAGCCAAAAACAATTGTTTGCAAATGAGTGTGAATCAAAACACAAAGTTAATTTGGCATCAGAAGATACAACGAGCAGTGTCATAGAGTGGCAGTTGAGGAATTAGAGAATGAAAGTACAGATGATATTAAATGGAAAATGAGTTTTTCATGGAAGTGCTAAAATGTACTGTTGGATGCATTTAGTCAATGAGGAACAGTAAACACATTTGACATTTTTACTGACTTAGAGCTGTTGTTATGAACGTTTTATTGTTGTGCTTTGCATATGACCATTTTTATTATTATAGGTAATATTTACTGGGCATATGCCATATAAGAACCACCCACCATCCTGAAGATTGTAAATGCTAAAGTTATGCTGATTGAATTTAAATCATAATTTCACCACTTAATTGATCTTGATCTTGGGCAAGATATTTGACTTTTCTTTGTCTCAGTTTCCTCTCTTTATGGGCAGGGGATTGCAATAATGACCTTAACAAGGCTGTTGTGAGGATTCTTCTTCGCCCTCTCTCCCATCTTCCTTCCCTCCTCCCCCCCGGCCTCCACCATATTCAGTTTGATGCGATCAAATAAGCTTTTACCACTTTACTAATATGTGAATTTTATTGATAAATATCCTATTATTAACCTTACTTCATTGTGGTCTCTAAGTCATCGAATCTACTTCTGAATTGTTTGATACTATTTTTTAAGGCTTTTGCACCAGTTCTTGTAAGTGACGTTAATCTTTGTGTGAGTGTTATGTTGAGTCAACTGAAAGACTATAAAATGCTTCCTTTTTTCTCTAGCTGGAAAAATGTAAATACTAAAACAATCCATGCCTTCAAGGTTTGAAACAACTCACTGGTGAAATGTCTCTGATGCTTTTTTCTCTCCTTCGTGTTGTTCAAATTTTAAGCAGATATGAGAGCCAGTTTCTTCCCAGAGCAGTTTTAGTTTCCATTTGTCTCCCTGCCCGTAGGGGCTTGCTCTTCCTTCCCCTCCTGTAATCCGTACCACCACATCTGTTATATCCTGACACTTGATTTTTCTCTGTCTCTTCTTCTTCCCTTGGCTTCCCCTCTGACCTTTTCCATGGAGCTTTCAGCCCGAAACTATGGTTAGTCATCCAGTTTTGTGGGTTTTGAATAATCTTCATCTTCAAACTCCGCAGTTCTTTTATTACTCTCCACTTCTCAGAGTGTTTTTCCACTGCCAAACATCTTCCTTGACGTATTTTTTAATCCCAGACTTAGATTCTGTCCTTACTCCTTGAGAGTGCCAAAACATTAACACACACACACACACACACATATATATATTTTAAAATATATTTTATTGATTTATTACAGAGAGGAAGGGAGATGGATAGAAAGTCAGAAACATCGATGAGAGAGAAACATCGATCAGCTGCCTCCTGCACACCCCCTACTGGGGATGTGCCCGCAGCCAAGGTACATGCCTTGACCGGGATCGAACCTGGGACCCTTCAGTCCGCAGGCCAACACTCTATCCACTGAGCCAAACCGGTTTCGGCAACACCCATATATTTTTAAAAGAAATTATTATATTACTACTGGCCTATTATAATGAACCACTTAATTTACTTATATTCTGTTTAAAAATATCATGGTGAACATAGCACACCAATACCTCAACTTGCTTTGCCATCTCTTCGCAACCTCCTGCCTCTCCCCTTCCAGCCTCACCCAGTAGCCTTTGCTTTCTGAGCTGAAGGCATTGACCTCTGTTGTTTCCTAGTTTGACTACGCTTCCTCCTGCCTCAGGCTCTTTGAATATGCTTTATTGGAATACCCTTCTTATTCTTTCTCTACTTAATTCAGTCTTTCTTCTGATCTCAGCTCAAATGTTACGGCCAGAGGACATCATCTCTGACACAGACCTCCTTCATCCCCTATTAGGTTAGTTCCTCTGATCTGTTCTCTCATGGTCTCCATACTTTTTTTTTCCCAGAGCATTGGAATTGCTTACATACTTCGTTTGTTCATAACTATCTCCCCTACAAAGGTGTAAACTTCCACAAGGACAGGAATTATGTCTGTTTCACTTACCAGTGTATTTCTAAAAGTGCCTAGTATATACATTCAGTAACGAGTTATTTTTTGGTACCTTTTTGTGTATCAGGCACTGTGATGGGCATTGGTGATACCGAGTGTGCTTTTCTATAAGGAAAAACAGTCATTCATGTTCCAATCTGTCAGAAAAATAAGATCTCACTAAACAGGAGTCCTGCCTTCATAGGAGGATTAAATTAGCCTTAAGTTTAAGGCTATTCTAGACCCACTGTTTAAAAAAATCTTAAAAACAAGTCTTGAACCTGATCCATAAGTTACTTAACCACATACCAAATAACAAATATCAACATGGTTTAGGGGAAGACAGCAAAATTCAAACATTTAACAAAATAGTAAACAGTGGCTTGTATCCAATCAAAAATCACTAGACAAGCCCTAACCGGTGGATAGAGCATCGACTGGGGACTCAAGGGTCCCAGGTCGATTCCGGTCAAGGGCATGTACCTTGGTTGCAGGCACATCCCCAGTGGGGAGTGTGTAGGATGCAGCTCATCAATGTTTTTCTCTCATCAATGTTTCTAACTATCCTTCTCCCTGTCTCTCTGTAAAAAAAATCAATAAAATATATATTTTTAAAAATCGTTAGACATCTGGAGCAGTAGCAAATTGTAACTCATAGCAAGGAGAAAATTAGGCCAATTGAAACATGCATATAAATGACAGAGAGGATGCGGTAAGGAAAGAAAGACTTTAAAATTGCTCTTGTAAATATTATAAGTATACTCAGAGACATGGGTAAAATCAAGAGATAAGTGAAAGATACAACAGCAGTCAAAGGCACAGAAAAAGCATTTGACAAGGATCAACACCTTTTGTGATAAAAATTTAAATATAGAAGAGTTTTCTGTGGGAATAAAGGGAGGAAGGCATTTCGGGTAGAAGAAACAATATTAGCAATATTGTGGAACCTTGTAGCCATGCACTGAATACTCTATAAAAGTCACCCTAAATACGCTTTAGCTATGAAGGCTGGAGTGTTCTTTTTGTCTCATTGGTAAGTTTGTTTTACTTAGTGATATTCCGTTATTTTGAATTCTCTGTTGGTAGTCTAACCATCAGCTAACATTCATTTGTGTCCAGTTGGCGCTTAAAAGAATCCTGGTCAGTTTGTTAGAAATCGCTCATAGGTGGCCAAGGAAGCCAGTCCAGGCTTAACATTGTCGATACGTTGCTTAAATTTTTACTGTAGCAGAAAAAGTTAAGAAGTGCTGACATTTATGGCAAAGCCCAAGTAATTAAAAGAATGTCTTTTGCTTACTTGTTTCTAGAAATGCAGTCAATGGAACACGACAGCGGCCAGTTAAACGACCTTCAGAAGCAAGAGAGTGAATTAATGCAGGAGCTGTTCACTCTGCAGAGAAACCTTAAAGGTCACACCTCTATGTGTTCATTTGTTTTGCCAATGAGTATATTCATATAGAAAAGATAGGGTCATATTATTCTTTCAAAATGGATCAACCTACTGGGATATAGTACAATTATTGATATACAGAAAGAAATCGGTAAAACACTGAATTAATCAGTGTTAAATCTAATTTTTGTAATAGTTTGTGTGTGTGTGTGTGTGTGTGTGTGTGAGAGAGAGAGAGAGAGAGAGAGAGAGAGAGAGAGAGAGAGAGAAACATTGATGTGAGAGAGAAACATTAATTGCCTCCCGCAGACATCATCAGGGATCAACACTGCAACCTAGGCATGCACTCCGACTGGAACTAGAACCCACAACCTTTCGGTGTATAGGACAAGGGTCCAGCCACCTGAGCCACCAGAGGTTTCTCAGACTTAGCAGTGCTGACATTTGGGGCCAGGATGTTCTTTGTGGTGGGGAGGGAGCTGTCCTACGTGAAATAAGATGTTTAGTGGATACTTTTAATGTCTCAGATTTTGTTCAGACCATTTTTGTGCCTTTAATTCCTATATCAAAGTAGAAAAATAAAAATCATTAGTACATACATTTTACCTGAAGCAGCAAAAATTAGGATTTGTTCTTATGAATGAGTACAGATCAACTTTATGCTTAATTTTTAAAAGACTAAGACTTTCCTTAATTGTTTAGTTTTTGAAGAGAAAAAGAATGAAGCCATTTGTACTACCAAATACCTAGAGGCAGAAAAAATAAAAATCAGTGAAAAGCCTCAAAATGATGCTGAATGCTTAAGGTAAGAATTGCCCATTCCACTTTGGTATCAAATCTGGTAATTTCTCAGCTTGTCAGATAGATTTCAGCACAAAGCTAACTGCATAGATTTTTGACAGTTTCAGATAAAGACCTTATTTTTTCTCCGTGTATTCTGAAACGTGGTAATAAGCAAGCACATCACTGGCTGGAAAGTGCTACATGTAAGTTTCATGATGCAGCGGGTTGATAATGCTGGATCAATTTTATCTTTCCTTACACCTCCTGTGCGCAGTGCTATTCACATCCTAATGGGTTAAGACAAAGGACTGGTCCCACAACTCCCCTTTCTTTTATCCCTCACTTTTCTTCTAGAAATGATTGGAATTAGTTTTTCATCTTTCTAGTTTTCAGTGGGGAGGGGAGTCATTTTGCGTGGAATTTGTTACTCTGGTTTTGTGCCTGAAGAATGAAGCTGTATTTTCTGTATGGAATATTCAGTTGCTTTTTATGTGCTTGGATAATGAAAGAGTGGCTGATGCTTAAAATGGAATAGTCATATCCACAAGGAGGAAAAAGAAAACTCAGTTTATTAATTTGACTATTCTTTATTAATAATTTATTATATTTGCTGGTTTAATTTAGAGAAGTTTCTATACTTTCTAGACTCAACCAGGCTTAGAATAACCAAGGAAACCTCATTACTGAATCTCTGAAGAAGCAAATGAAGCCCTCTTTCACATAAATCATATAGGAAATATGTCCATTGGAGCTGAACAAATGCTTCATACTAGTAGTGTATCACCTTAGGCCATAATTATAGTAGATTATGAAAAAATACTTGCAATTTAATTTTAAGTTAAGTTTTGTAAGCATGAAATATCAATCTCCTGGCTTTTAGGTGTGATGCAGAATGAGTGTCTATAATGACAATCTGATCATTGATTTTTTTTTACACTTTTAAATATGGGAATGCCCGCTGGTATCAAAGCTAGTAGTGTAAGGGCTTCTGATAGGACCCCCATTTCGGTGGGTTTATCACTCATCATAAAACTGTGCCCTGGGTTAAGCTTAACCACACAGAGTCTGTTAGAGCATGCTTCTCCTCACTGACTGCCCGAAGAGGGACTCTGGGAAGAAAGGAGCATTGGTCCATACACCTAGGCCATTCTTCAGAGTTATCACAAGAAATGCCAATATTTATCAATTCCTGCTTTAAACTCTTTGGTATGCGTAACTTAGTTTCCCTGCTGGTACAGTCTGTAAAAGTTATTTTAGTGTGGAGAGCAGAGTCACAGTACTGAGTGTGTAACATTTTTAGGAAGGAGGGCCTTTAGTCCTATAAATTAGTGCATAGCAAGACACTAATGATGGCAAGCAATGATGCGACATTTATGCCCTCATTCAAGTTCAGTTGGTTTTCTCCCTAAATTTTGGATAAGAATAGTCTTTTTCATCTTTCTGTTCAACTGAACACTGAATTTTGTAATAGTAGTCTTTTTCTTAAATTTTCAGGTTTAGCTACTAAGTGGTATGGCTGTTATTTTTATAGGAGGATTTCGGGAACTTGGCAATACTGACATCTGGGGCAGGTTGTACTCTGTGGTGGGGAACTGTCCTAGGTAGTGTCGGATGTTTAGCAGCATCCCTGAACTCTAGCACTAGATGCCAAAAGCCATCACCCCAGCTGTGGTGCCTAAAAATGTCTCCACACATTATTGCCAGATGTCCCCTGCACACAAGGATATGAGGACAATCACCCACAGTGAACACCTAGCTTTATTTTAAGGTTATTATAATTATACTTTTATTAAACTTTGGTAAGAAAGCAATTATAAAAAATTAATATTCATTTCAATGAGCTTATTGTTTCTACTTTTAGTAATTAATTTTTTTTAAATATGTTTTTTATTTATTTTAATGGGAGAAGAGAGAAGAACCCTGGCACATACTACCCTGACTAGGAATCGAAATGATCACCTCCTGGTGCATGGGTCAATACTCAACCACTGAGCAACACTGGCTGGGCAATTAGAAAAATTTTGATACATATTCTATTTATATTACTGAATCCTTTTATAATGATTACTAGGGTGCATGAAATTCGCGCACTGGGGTGAGTGGTCCCTCAGCCCAACCTGCCCCCTCTCACATACTGAGAGCCCTCAGGGGATGTCCTACTGACTGCTCACTCCCAGCCTGCCCAAGACCAAAAGCTTCTGGCCAAGGCTTTCGTCCTTGGGCAGGGGACCTCGGCCAGGGAATCCCAGCCAGTGATCACCCTGTGATGGGGCTGATCGCCACCTGGCTCTGCCCCGGCCTTGGGCACCCAGCAATTGCCTTGCCATGGGGCTGATCACTGGCTGGGTCCACACAGCCCCAGCCTTGGGCAGCAGCCATCTTGGTTGGGTGTTAATTTGCATATCACTCCTGATTGACTTGTGGGTGTGGCTTATTGGGTGTAGCGAAGGTGTGGTCAATTTGCATATTACTCTTTTATTAGATAGGATGTGTTTTTTAAGTTAATTTGCCCTGTGGAGGTCATTTGTTAAACTCTATCTTGATGCTGACGGTAAAGTAGAGAACAGTACTTACCCTCATGATGGTTTTATGGTCTCTGCTGTAGGTAATCTTTTTGTTTGTTTTTTTAAAAAGCATATTTGAGGTTTTTTAAAATATTTGCTTATTTACTGATTTCAGAGAGGAAGGAAGAGGGAGAGAGAGATAGAAACATCCATGATGAGAGAGAATCAAGGTGGATCAACCGCCTCCTTTAAGTCCCTTACTGGGGATCGAGCCCACAACCCAGGCATGTGCCCTTGACCCGAATCGAACCTGGGACCTTTCACCGACACTACCCACTGAGCCAAACCAGCTAGGGCTCTTTCCGTTTTCCTAAATACCAAAATGTCTGTTCATTTCAAAGATTCTTCATGGAAGTGTGTGGGCTTATTAATGAACAGGTGTAAAGGCAGCCGATTTGTAGAATATTGCTCTGCTCAACACTTCAGCCAGAAGCTTCTCAAAGGCTTGTCAAACTGCGATCCAGCTAGTTCGTTCCTGTGGTCCAGGCAGCACAGGCATGGCAGCGCTCAGGGCCTTGAGAGGAGGTAAGCACAGGGTAAGAGTGCAAACCTGCGAATCCCAGCTCTGGAAGGCTACGACCTCATAGAAGCAGGAAAGAAGAATGTGATAGATTGGACTCCCAACACCTATTATTTTTATCGTTATCCAACACCAGTCACTAAAATACAGTTCTAGATCATGACTTTTTCTTTACTTCAAGTAGTAAACATCCTGGACAACTTGAAACATTTCGGGCATTTTCCTTACCCACAAAAACACATTCTAAAATGGTTTTACATTTTTAATAACCAGTATCTGTGATTGTTCAATGCAACAGGAAGCTTGTTATAGAAATGAAACTGCAAAGTCATCACCCTGGGATATTTTCTTCTGTACATTTGAAAACAGAATGTTTTTGAGAAGAGCATATTTGCAATGAAAACTGTACAAAAAATTCTGTTATAATATCAGAGATACCAATAAATTTGGAAAGGGATTGATATTATATGTGGCTGGTAGAATAAGCAAAATTATTTCAAAGTTTAGGAATATTTACAACGAGGCCCATTTAATTGATTCTATCCTCAAAATTGCCTTATTACTTAGCCCTATGCCTATGTTGGTTTGTACTGGTCAACTTCACTGTCTAATGCCAATGTATAGAGATGCCATATTTATGTTACTTTTCTCCCCTCGATGGATCTCCAAGAGTTTCTAAATATCCATAATGAGAAACATTTTAATTCATGTATCCTTAAACATGTGGGGGAGTGTTTCTGTAACATTATTTAGAATAAGCATCATTGAACAGAATGGCAGAAAGGGCTATCCGGGCTACTTTGAGAAAATAATGCACATTTACTTTGCAGTTCTTCCTGCCATCAGGAAGGAACTCAAAGTGCACAAGTGTAACAGGATCTCAGTTTTAAAGTTTCTGGAAAATATTGGCCAACAATAATTACATGTCTGATTCTAACCCGTATCATCTCTTTTTTAAACCTTTATAAAATAACAAAATTCACATTTCATTGTAGGATTATTCTTAGCTATATATTTTGTCCAGTATTTCTGCGAACTGCATCTTTTCTGGTAAAGCTTCATTATTTATTCACTAGCGGAAGTGTCTCTACAGCAGCGATTATATAGCTTTCAAGCTAATAGGGATCCCCTGTTTTGTGAGTTCTTGCCACACACTATAGGCATTAAAGTTTCTACGTAAATACAAGAGACATTTTGACAGTAGAATCAATTGATTATTTTAGAATTTATATTCTGATCTAAATGTGCCAGGTTGTAAATATCCGTAACCTTTGAAATAATTTTGTTTATTGTACGAGCTGTATGTAATATTAATCATTTCCAAATTCGTTGGTATTTTTGATGTCATAATAAGATGTTTTTAAATTTTCATATGTTTACCTTTATAAATAGCCCATTTGATAGGAGAGTGGGGAAGGTGAGAGAAAATATGTGGTAAAAGGAGTTGCTTAATCCAAGCAAGCCCAGATTTAGGAGAACGGAGGTGACGGCACATCTCTGGTGCTGCCTTGCACACCTGTGACGGTCGCTTCCTGTCTGCCGGTGGCCTGGACGGAGGGAAGGCATAATTAGGAAACTGGACACATTCAACTGTCAAACCGACTTTCAGAAATAAATGTACACAAAAGAGGAGGCCTTACAGGTATTTTTAAATTGTGTTTAAATGTCACTAAAATGATTTTCATATGAATTCATATAGAAGAAACCCATCAGTCATAGGAAAACTAGCAAAAAGTAGAAAGGACTACTTATTAAACCTCTGATGTGATTAATAAACCAAAAAGGGTAAGATTCACAGACTTAGCATATAAGATTTAAAATCCCATGTGTTAAAAAAAGTCATCAACGTGGAGTGATAAACTGGGAGAAATTTATAGTAATTATTATTAACAAGGGATAACAGTTTATCAAATAATCAACTGATAAAAAAATCAAGAAAACACTAAAATCAATAGTTCTGTATTAATGTATTTATTCAACAGACATGTATTAACTGCCCACTTTGTATCATGCACTGTGCAAGTTACTGGAAATACCAAGATGAATAAGATAATTCTGTTAAACTGCTTATCAATTAAATGTGAATTAAAACCACTGAATATAATTCTTCTGTCAAATTTTTAAAGACATTCTTAAATGACCATAATTGAAATTAGCATGAGTGTGGTACAGAGCTAATTTATACATTGCATAAAATTGCATATATTTAGAATAGAAAAACGTTTTTAAAATGTTTATGCCATTTGACCCAATAATTCCACTGATGAGCTCTCTCTGAAGGACAAGAATTCTTACTACAGAGGGAACTGTCAGCTCGGAAGTGTTCACAGAAATGTCACTTACGGCAGGAAAAGAAAAGGGACAATTTAATTGCTGTCCCATGACTGATCAACTGTGGTGTGGCCACCAAGACCTGTGACATGTATCGTAAATGGTATTAATTGGCATGCTTAATTAACTGGGGGAAATGTACATGATACGCTTTAAGCAAAAGAAAAAGCTAGGAGACAATACTGCATAATCACTATTGGATGGAAACAAAAGACTGTGATGGATACACTTAAACCTTAATAGCATTTGCGTCGGTGCACTAAGACTTCGGATGGACTTTTTCCTTTTTTCCAATTAAATAGTACTTTGGTACAGCTCAGTGACTGAAAGGATTGTTCTTTCAGTTAAGGTCTAGGACACTTAGAAACAAATTTTATATGACACTGAAAAAAACTGGAAGGCTGCAGGAAATGATGAAAACACAAGGAACATAGTTGTATGTTGGCTAGCTTTGTTGGCCAACCTCGTCATTAACTGATGATTCCAAGAGAGGTGACTGTAACCAGGGCAGACCGCCCTTAGCTGTGGTGCAGAGGTGAGGAAGTCCGTCCTGACTCCAATAGGCAGTTCGTCTGCCCTGCTTACCATTATATAGCGTTGGCTTGCTGCAACCGCATTAATATTCAGCCCATGATCATCAGCCTCCTTTAAAGCTAGCAACAGCAATCTTTAAGTGCAGTTCTAAATTCTACAGCTTGATTATATGCTGAATAGTGAAATACTTCCTCTAATTTGCTCTAAACGCCCTTCTTAATTTTAGTAGTCTCTCATTCTTATTGTTAACCAACTAAAAGTGAACACCATCCCCACCCAGTTCTGATGGACGGGACAGATGTCACAGGACCTGCGGTCCACCTGAACTGAAAGGGGGAGGGCGCATGTTGGTGATATGGCGGGAAGGAAGAGCCCTACCATTTTATTTGAAAAGATAAATATATTGAAATGGAGCCTTAAGTGCATCGCATAGCAGTGTTAGAGCGGGCAGTTAGATCATTAACAAAAGAGGGAAGGGATGGAACATCACCCTGGGAAGAACCAGTATCTTTGGAGCAAAACATCCCGCCTTGTCAACGAGGCAGGAAAGATAGCTTTCCAGCCACAGCCATGAGCGCGGGGGTCGGGTTGGGGGGCCAGGTAGATGGCGGTGATGTGTGTGACCAGCAAGTTCTGCCGGGTTAATGTGGGAGGGGGGAAACGGGGAGGCTGTTTTCTCTCACTGAGTGCATGTGCAGTGGGAGCCACAATGGGGACCACAACAGCCCAGCAGGTGTTGCTCAGTGGCTGAGTGTGGACCTATGGACCAAGAGGTCATGGGTTTGATTCCTGGTCAGGGCACATGCCTAAGTTGAGGGCTCGATCCCCAGTGAGGGGTGTTCAGGAAGCAGCCGATCCATGATTCTCTCTCATCATTGATATTTCTCTCTCTCCCCTCTCCCTTTCTATCTGAAATCAATACAAATATATTGAAAACAAAAACAACAACAACAAAACCCATTTCCTTCAATCTGACAAAAGCCAGTATTCTCAACCACGAGGCCTCAGGCCTACTTCAGGGTTTTCCCACGCAGGGCAGGACTTGCTCTTTTGAGGTCACTAACCAGTCTTATACCACCCCCACACACTCCCTTTCATTCTTCCTCTTCCACTTAGTTGTGCTTCAGTCTGCATTGTGGTTCTGTGGGATTAACATATTTATTTCTGTACTTATGTGTAATTTCAAGTTTGTAATATCACCTGTTTCTTAATTAGCTTGTAAGGATGGCTTATAGGTGGCATTATTTGGCATTGTAATTGAGATTGTTTTTATTTAGGTGGTTGCCATTATTTTATAGGAATGCGTATTCCTGTTGTCATTTTTTAAAAACAGACTTATTGAGGTATAACTTATATACAATAAAATTCACCCTTTTAAACATGCAATTCCATTAATTTGCCAAACACAGTTAATTATGCAACCACCATCACAATCAAAACACTATACATCCATTACCCCAAAATGTCGCCACTTGCCTACTTATAATCAAGAGCCACAGTCCACTCCCAGTCTCTGATCTATTTTCTTTTCCTACTTTTGACTTTTTCCAATATGTCATATAAATTGAATAAACAATAATATGTAGCCTGGTCTGACTTCTTTTATTTAGCACAATATAGCCTCTTGCTTCACTTCTTTTATTTAATGTAATGTGTTTGAGATTCAACCATACTATTCTAACATCCATAATGTTAAGAGACCGTGGCAGAGTGTATTATAAAAATAATGAAATACTTTAAAGCAGACACAAGAAGCTTAGAGGATTCCAAGCAGCATTTTAGAAAAGCAAACATCTTTACACATTATATTCAAACCTCTGAAAAACACAGATAGAGAGGGAATCATGAAGGCAGGCAGAAAAAGAGAAGACAAAGACCTTACATACAAGAAATGAAGATATGAGTTACAGTAGACTTCTCATCAAAAATCATGTAGAGCAGGAGACAAACGAATGACTATCAAGTGAGAGTTGTCAACTCAGATTTCTCAATGAAAATATATTTTACACATAAAGGCAAAGTGATATTTTAAACAAATATGAGTGTATAGACTTCTTTGAAAACAGACTACATTACAAAAAAAAAAAGGCTATAATAAGTTTTTCAGGAAGAAAGAATATGATACCAGTTAGAAACTCAGAACTATACCAAGAAATAAAAGCATCATGCCCTGACCGGTTTGGCTCAGTGGATAGAGCGTCAGCCTGTGGACTGAAGGGTCCCAGGTTTGATTCCGGTCAAGGGCATGTACCCTAGTTGTGGGTATATCCCCAGTAGAGGGTGTGCAGAAGGCAGCTGGTCAATGTTTCTCTCTCATCTATATTTCTGGCTCTCTATCCTTTTCCCTTCCTCTCTGTAAAAATTCAATAAAATATATTTTTTTTAAAAAGAAAGAAAAGCATCAGAAATTGTTGAACTGAAGGTAAATATAAGAGCCTTTTTATTTTTAAATGCCCAAAAATAAATTACTAAGTCAAAAATACTAGCAATGTAATTTATGTTTATAGTAAATGTAAAAGAAAAATTTGTATTATAATAATGAAAAAATAGGGAGTAATTGGAAACATACTGTTGTAAAGGTTTTATACTGTAAGTATGACTATAATATTATTTGAGAGTGGATAATAATAAATTGAAGATGTGTTTTATAAAATCCAACAAAGGCATTATAAAAATTTTAAAATGTGTATATAAACAAGTCAATTAGTAGATAAAATACTATCATAAAAAAATCCAAAACAGGAAAAAAGAGAGGAAAAAAGGAACAAATAACAGATGGAACAAATAGAAAACAATTAGCAAAAGTTTTAATCCAGCCAAATAAATACTTATACTAACTGTAAATGATCTAAATACACCAACTCATAGAGATCATCATGTTAGATAAAAGAGTATGGCACAACTATACAGATTCTACAAGAAACTCACTTTAAAAATACAGACATAGATGGGTTAAAAGTAAAAGAATGGGAAATGGCAACCTGTGCCAGCAGTGTCTGAGAATTCTAGTTTATGCATGTCTTCATCAACACTGGTATTTCCTGTTTTTCATCTGAACTATTCTGGTGGGTGTGTGGTGGCATTACATTATGCTTTTCTTTTGCATTGATGAAGTTGAGCACTTTTTTCATATTCTGTTAGCCATTGGATATCTTCTTTTGTGAATAATCTGGTAAATGTGTGTGTGTGTATATGCCCGTTTACAATTGTGTTATTTTTTCTTATGGATTTGTAGTTCTTCCTCTCATGCTGTGTATGGTCTCTAGTGACCTTTACCTCTAGTGGCCTGCTTCTTGGGCACTTGGTGATCTTTGATTGCAAACTCATTGTTTGATCATACTCTGTAGGAGGCCTATGAGCCTAAATAATCTTAAATTTTCCTTCAGAGATACTTTTTCTTTGCTTCTGCTAGTCTCGAGGGAGTACCACTGGCCTAGGAGCCCGGCACTCTCCCCTCAAGCACAGGGCTCACCTTGCGGCTGGCCCAGCGTGGTTAGCTTTGGGGTAACATGATGCTCTTAGTTTCTGTGCTCAGGGCAGCCTCTCCCTTCTCACTGCACAGTCTCAGGCCCTGGCTCTCCGCTCTGCAGTCACAGCTCATGGCTTTGCGCATGTTTTTTTTGTTTGTTTGTTTTTTTGGAAAGAATGTTAGTCATCATGCTAAAAATGGAAGACTGTTTCATCACTATTTTTCATATTAAATATGTGCATAAAATAATTTCTTAAAGTAATTTCAAAATATTCAAAGGATTAAAGGCTTAATTGGGGAAAAGAAAGATTGTTACTACTTTTTTCACGCTCAAAAGATATTTTTATGATATATATGTAAAATCAAGTTAATGTTTAATTTTAGAGCAAGAAGAAATCTTAGAGGTCATGTTTTTTTTTTCAATGCACTTAAAATTCTCAGGTGTGGTTCCGAGAGGCTAAATGACTTAGCCTAGGTCATTTGGCTTGGTAGTGGCCAGGACTAAAATAGAGGCCATCAGACAGTACTGTAAATTCCCTACCAAACCATGTTGCTCTCTTAATTACCCTAAATTATTAAGTGTTTTTTATTATTCAGTCTCCCTTATTATATATATATATATATATATATATATATATATATATATATTGATTTCAGAGAGGAAGAGAGAGGGAGGGAGAGATAGAAACATCTATGATGAGAGAGAATCATTGATTGGCTGCCTCCTGCATGCACCCCACTGGGGGTGGAGTCTACAACCCTGGCATATGCCCTGACCTGGAATTGAACCCAGGACCTTTCATTCTGTAGGCTGGCGCTCTATCCACTGAGCCAAAACGGCTAGGACCAGTCTACCTTATTTTATTTATGGAAGTTTTTCTACAACATTTTATGGAGTCCTTATAGAATTACAGAGAATTAAAATTCCTTTCCAAATTCTTTGGTGTTAAGTTGAAATTCTGACAATAGAGCTGCAGACCTGCCACCTATTATACAAGATTGCTGAACTAAATAGGGTGAATTTTCCATTTGAAACAGACTTAAAAAGGAACTAGACCTTTATAAGGAAGAGGACATGCAAAGTGTTTATGAAGCTCTCCAAACAGAAATAGAATTTTTGGAGTTGGTAAGCCATCATTGATTCTTTAACTTTTGATTGCCAGTAGTAATTTGTTACTACTGGTAAGAATTGTTTTTAAGGTACACATGTCATTGAATTGGTGTTTTGCTGTTCTCAAAAACAAAGCAGCAATAACCAAAAATACTGAGGTCAGGATGTCAATCTGTGAAGAGTTTTGAGTTCCTAGAGCGAGGTGCTACATACAGCAAGTTTATATTCAAAGAGAATGCGCACAATTTCAAACTCAGTTAAAAAAGAATTCAAACTTGACCACACAACATGCCCTTGATGGAAACTTATTAGAGGACTCATGCACTAAAGGGGTTTAACTATCATGATGCTAAAAGCTTTTTGTTTTTGATAGGCATAAATTATACTTTTATTATATGTGATCCTAAAACTTCCTCATTACAGATTTTTATGATCTCAAGAACTTTGGATTCAATTATTGAAAATTTATTTTCAGATTGTTTTGGAGCACTTCAAATTGCTTTTAACTTTTTTCTTTGGTTGTTTATGAAACAAACACAGTATTTGCCATTGGTCTATTTTAATTGGACACCCAGATAGCTAGCTTTAAAGCATGTTAAAGTATAAACTTATTTTAATATGTTACATTTCATTTCATGTTTACTTTCTGTAAATGTGTTTCGTTTACAAATGCTCTGGTAGGTTATATTAGGATTTATATTTCATATTAACACTTTTAAAAATAAAATTGAGAAATGCACTGACTTTTGTGGTGTTAAATTTACATAAATTGTATATAATCCCTTTATGAAGAATTTCACTTTCCTTATGAGTAACTATTAATATTTTTTCCTTTCAGACATTGGCACAGAAAAATCATCAGGAAAATAAATCACATGTGAAGCATTGATGAGCTACCTGAGATTTTTTTAAAGCATCTTAGAAGCGAATTTTTGTGATAGATAATGAATGATACCCATTACAGTAGATTCTTGTGGAAAATGTGAGGTTCAGAATGTTCAAAGTTGTTGATGTCTAGAGTTGGTGCAGACCAATATATATTTCTGGTCTTGTTACTTGCTGGAACTTTAAGGGTTCTCATGGGGTTCGATTTTGTTTCTAAAGGAAGAAGAAGGAGCAGTAGTGTGAGCTCAGGTTTCCGAGATCCCCTGACCCTTAAGCCAATCTGTACTTTCTGCTGCTGTTTATTCTTTGTTGCAGCTCGCCGCGGGTCAAGTCAAACACGGGTAGGAAGAAGCCCTCGATTATTGACCCAGTTTAGTCGGTGTCATTTTCACCTACAAGGTGCTCACTTTCATTTCACTCTTTCTCCACTCGCACCATGTCCTTGACAGAGGTCCTCCGAGGGCCTCCATCTGCAAAAGCCAGTGTTCTCCGCGTTTCTCTAGATGCGTCTGAGTTAAGTCCGGGCCACTTGCAGCCCTCACTCAGCACTCTGGGCCTGCCAGTGTTCTTCCCAATGCCGGTTTGGGTAGAATGAGATAAGTCATCCACTTAGAGGCAAGCAATCTTACGGCCATCAGGGTTCATTTTCGCTGGTGGCCTGAAACGCTGCAACCGACGACGGTGTACTTACATTTGAACCAAACGTGGTATTGCCGCCAGATTCCTAACATCACGTATATTTCTGTCAACAATCCTGACTAGGAAGAAAGGTATATTTTCAGTAGTTTCCAAAAAAAGTGTATTGAAACTGTTCAATAAGGCCCTAGACTGCAATAGGTGGGGAAACAGAACCGAACCTGTCTGCGGGGTATTTCAGAGTACTGAGCGCAAATATGAGAATCCTGTGTTGTTGGGGTTTTTTGTGTGGTGGTTGTTGAATTAGTTTAACACCAAATGTGAGGTGTTTACAAATGTCTTTTGTGTGCTGATGTTAGAGTAGAGTACTCAGGTCTAGTTTCACAGCAAGTCTGACTTCGGCATAGCTTTTTTGTAGATGTTGATTTACACCCTTACTTTTTTTAAATTAGCAAAGCTAAAAGTCTCCTTTGAGATAGATGTGTCCCAATTGCCATCTGTTTACATAATTTTCATTTTCAGAACTGATTTCTATTTTGATTTTTTCAATATTTAATAATAAATTATTTTTGCTTAAGAAGAAGAAAATGAAAGGTACCAGGGAATTGCAGTCTACTTTATATGCAAATATAGAGTGGGAAATTGTTATTGGGATTAGCTCTGACTTCAGTTGTGTCTCATTTTAATCCACTTATTTACCCTCATTCTAAATTCTAAGACTTACACATAAAGCCTTTTTCACTTAACAGTAATTTTTGTTTATTATTTGTTTTATAACTAAAATATTATTGTGAACAAAAGATCCTCCACTTATTTGCATAACTAACATACAGTGGCATATATACAGAATAAACTTTTACTGACAATATCAACTGTATTTGTCTGTGTGTGTGTCAGAGAGAGTATCTAAATTAGATATTCAATAATGGAATCAGGATGAATATGAATTGAATTTGAGAAAAAAAAGGGAGGTTCAGTATTTTCATTATTTCAGAATGTGAAGTTGCATATTTAAGATTTAAACTAATTTTCAACCCGTAAAATAAATGATTATTTTAGCACTACATGGTAGAGTAATACAAAGCACTACATGTGATACCAATGAAAATAATGGACTGTTGGAATCAATGTAATCAATGGAACAGGCTCACTGAACAAAGGAAATGCAGCAATCAATAGAAATCAGGTATGAACCTAAACTATACTGTCAATATAAAATATTAGCAAAACAGTAGGTCCATTTTTAAGTTTTTAATAACTAGTAACTCATAAAACTTAAGTAGGGAAATAACAGAAATTATCAGGGTTAGAATGTGTCTCAGAGAGATCTCTATTATTCTGGAAGTAGTCTTTGGCTCTATAGAGATGCAATCCTATATAATGAAAGAGAAACGTGCAAATTTGACCATACCTTTGCTCCTGATTGGCTATCCTACCAGCCACTCAGGAGCAGGGGCGGGGCCAAGTGGCACGAGTGCTGGGCCCCAGGGGTGGAGATGAAACGGAGGTGGCGGCGAGCGCCCGGGTGATGTGAGGGGAAGCAGCGGCGGCAGCAGCAGCAGCGGTGGTTGTGGTGGTGGGGAGCACCTGGCCCCCATGTGCTGTGACTGCAAGTGGTGGTGAGTGCCCAACTCCCAGAGCCAGGTGGTTGCAGGCAACTGGGGCTGAGCTGAGCAGGGCAATGGCTGGGTGCCCAAGGCCTAAAGCAGGGCAGGCTGGGGGTGAGCTATCAGTTGGACATCCCCTGAGGGCTCCCAGTATGTGAGAGGGGGCGGGTTGGGTTGAGGGACTACCCACCCCAGTGCACGAATTTTGTGCACCAGGCCCCTAGTCTATATATATAAAAGCTTAAGTGATCATTATGACTGGTCGACCAATTACTGTGATGCACATTGACCATCAGGGGGCAGATGCTCAATGCAGGAGCTGCCCCCTGGTGGTCAGTGCACTCCCACAGCCAACCTCCCGAGGTCCCTCCCCCCAGAATGGGTGAGATGCCCTGATTGGCTCCAATGGCCAGCCAAGTTGAGGGACCCCACCCAAGCACGAATTCATGCACCGGGCCTCTAGTTCTTAGATAAATGCTCATTCACTGAATTTTCCCTGTTCTTAGTTGTAACCAAAACTCAAACTATGCCAGAGTAATCCTGATGCAGCTCCATGGTTCCTGGCAGTGTCATAGTTATTCACCGTCACAGGCTTTTTCAGAGGCAACTTTCTCACTCTCAGTTCTCTGCTGGGGATAACGTTAGGACGTATAGATAGTTTGCTGCATATTGTTCCTGCTGATTAATGGAGCTATTTGGCCAAAGGGAAACCAGAAACAAAATTATAGGATGTGGATCATGATCAGTGGACTTTCTTTCTTCCCTGGCCTAATTATTGAGATGGGAGGAAACAGCAAAGAAAAAGAAAAGCTGTAAGATATGTACAGTCAGGAAGATTTCTGTACTGTTCATTGTTTTGTCAGTAGTGCATTCTTCTGAGAAAGAAACCAAAATTGAGAGCATTTTGTCTGCTTGTTTTTTCCCCACCTTAAACTTTAAAAAATGATTGAGATTCCTGAAAAGTCCAAAATAAGGTTGAACTTATTGTATTGTAATAAGTTGGAATCTAGAAACGTTTTAAAACAGTGTGAGTTGGGATTGGTGGTTTCTTGTAGAATGGAAATTATGCCGTGAGAACCCTGTTGAGTCTCTTACCAGCAGGGCAGTCAGTTGGTCAGCTGGCTGGCTGCAGATGGACAGGGCAGCCTGCACCAGGCAGGGCCTGCTGTGAGCTGGTGCTGAGGACAAAGTCTCTTTCTGCCCCAGGTCAATCAATCATACATAACTGTGCCACGCTATTATGAATAAGTCATTCATACGCAGTCCAGAAAACAGTAGCAGTTCAGTGACACGATTAGAAATAAATATGATAGGATTTGGGGGAGGGGTTAAATAGCCTCACTAGAGGGTATTTTGTCCCTTGATTTTAGAGAGGGTGAACGGGAGGAGAGAGGAGAGACAGACAGACATTGAGGTGAGAACCATATCAATGGGCTGCCAAGTGGGGCAGGAACCTATAACCCAGGCACAAGCCCTTGACTGGAAGGGAACCCTTGACCCTTTGGTTTGCTGGCTGATACTCTAATCACTTAGCTACACTGGCGAGGACCATAATATGATTTTTAAACTTCTGTGGACAGGCTAAGCTCTTCTGTTACTCAAATATTTATTTCTAGTGTGCAGTTTGAAATCTGAAGGTGTTCATTTTACTAAAAAATATTTTAATATTTGAAACTGATGTATTTTAGGTCAACTTTTATGTCTGTTCTCCACTCCTCGCCTTGTCATCCTGAAGAACGTAAATGAAGCAAATGCATTTGCCTTTCAGAGTCTAGTTCAGAGCATTTTCTGTCCAGGGAATTGTTTTCAGGATGTGATCTACAAATGAAAAAAATATATATATATATATATATTTTTTTTTTGTCATTCGCCTGAAGCAGGGATTAAGTCTTGGAGGTCTGTGGCCCTTTTATCTTAAGATAACAGAATTATTTATTTTTCTATGAAAGCATGGGCAGGATGAAGTTACCTTTGAAAAATGGTGGAGGTAGGAATGCATAGTTAGTTGCATTTGTGCTTCCGAAACATATTTTCAAGTTAAGGTTGTTGCTTGGCCTGGTAATGATTAAATCATCAGCCCAGTGAAGATGATTTTATTTACTGACCTCTAACAAAAGTGACATCTTGAGATACCGTTGATCAATCAATTAATGACGGAAGTAATGCCACAGCTCTCGCAGTTCTAGGAGGGGGAACCTGGATTTCATTCGTTTGTTGTTCATTGTACTGAGGGTCACATTCTCCACACTTGAGGGGACGTTTTGCGGGGGAATGCCGCTTGTAAGAACACATTTACTTAGATTGGAGGGGGAAAAAAGAAAGGATAACAAAGCTGTGACTGATGGTAAAAATGCTCTCTTTAACTGTTGCTTAAAAAGCATCTAGAGCAAAACTGTCAGAGCCAAATGCTTATTTAAACAACTGCTTTTGATACATAGCGAATTTATCTTTAAAAGACTGTCATGAAATTGACAGCGCCAGCATTCAGTTGTCTGGGAAAATAAAGAGCAAGTCAAAATGTGAAATTAATAACAATGGCCCACTTGGAAAACGAGGCCCGTAGAGTGGGAGGAAAATGGTTTGGTTTCCTTCTTCCCGCCAAAGAACGATACTACTTTATAGCCCTAAGTCGATAATTGTCATACTTGTAATAAATTGTCCTAATTAGTGGGTAAATAAAACCTCGTTAAAATAAAATCCTCTTAATCTACATTTAATAGATGCAAATCCAATTGCTAATGAATATTTCTGGATATGGCCCTGTGATTGCGGAGAGGAAGTATTTGCACACTCCAACCACCGTTCACTGTGTGGTTGTTGACAGCTCTTGTTGACTTTGGACAGAGAAGTTTCTGGTTGGGAATGGGTGACCTGGGAGTAATCGCAGGGTCAGTGTAAGGTCAGCTCTAAGATCTGATGCCAGTTAAGATTTGCACAATACCAAGGTCCAGTTTATAAAGCTATTTTTATTTTTATCCAAATATAGTCAAAGCTCGTTATTGAGATTCTAGTTGGGGACAAGTGCATATCCCAGTTTTTGCAGGAGGAATGGAGGTTTGGAATGATGACATGATTTGTGTGACCCCACAAGGGACAGTGGGTCTCTATTTACAACTTAATTGATTGGGCTTCGGTTTCTTTAGTTTTGTTAATCCTCACCTGAGGTTGTTTTCCCATCGATTTTTAGAGAGAGTAGGAGGGAGAGAGACAGAGATAAACATCGATGTGAGAGAGACACATTGGCTGCCTCCCCACACAGGCCCCAAACAGGACCAGGGATCAAGCTTGCAACTGAGGTATGTGCCCTTGACCAGAATCGAACCCAGGACCCTTCGGTCCAAGGGCCAATGTTTTGTCCACGGAGGCAAATTGGCTAGGGTCGTTTCAGTCTGAACAACCTAAAAATATATATTCTTTTTGAATATTGGCTTATTAAAATCTTACGCAACATGTAGCTATTAGAAAATAAGAGAAATTTGAGAATCGTATAAATCACCCTTTTGGTAATCAGAATCAGTGAATGTGAATATTTAATAAACTAATAATATCTTTTATACTCCCTGAGGAGAAAGGGGCAAATCAGTACAAAACAGACTCAAATCAAGTATTATTGAAAATTTACTTTCTCGGTGTCTCTTAAAATTAACACCTATTCATCCCACTTTATTATATACCCCTCTCTGGTCATTGATAATTTAAGGTGATAACCTGAGGGATGGCACTTTCTTAAATTATCAAAGAATGAGAGTTATGTTCATTTTTCAGTACTTGCTAAGGCAGAAATGTGGACTAATAGAAAACTTACAGAAAGATCAGCATGTAAAATAATATCTGATTAATGTGAAATTAACACTCTTGTTTATTTCTTTATTCCCCCCCCCCCATCCATTCTTTTGGTCATCCACCCATCCAGCCATCCATCCATCCATTCATCCATCCACCCATCTACCCACCCACCCAACCACTCACCCATCCATCCATCTATCCATCCATCCACCCATCCATCCATCCACCCATCTACCCACCCACCCAACCACTCATCCATCCATCCATCTATCCATCCATCCACCCATCCATCCATCTACCCATCCATCCACCCATCCACCTATCCACCCATCCACCTACCCATCCATCCATCCATCCATCCATCCATCCATCCATCCCTCCCTCCCTCCCTCCCTCCCTCCATCCCTCCCTCCCTCCATCCCTCCATCCATCCATCCATCCATCCATCCATTTATCCACCCATCCACCCATCCTGGCTCTTGGGACTCAAGTTATACCAATCTCCTTGCACATTCCTCTTGGGCCACCTGGCCTGTCTGCTCTCCACACAGGCCCTCCTGGCTCTGGCCTTGGCATCGTCTCAGGAGCTGTGCTCCCTCTGCTTGGGATGCTCCTCCTCCTGCTTCTGTCCTTCAGGCGCCACTGCAGTGTCTCTCCTGGGAGAAGCCTTCCTCTAAACAGTCTACGTAGTCCTGTGGCCTCATTATCACCCACTCTAATTTAATTCATTAATTCTTCACACTGCCCTTTCTGACATCCTTACTTATTTCTCTTTTCCGTTTGTCACGACTGAAACATAAGTTCTATGAGAGCAGAGGTATTACCTTCTGCACCACTTTCCCCCCAGAGCCTGAAACAGTGCTGATAGACAGAAAGTGTTGAAATATGGTTGAATTACCTTGTTCCTTTAACCCATATTTATTAATTGGGGATTTAAGCATAAATTATTGATTCTCTAATTAAACTGGATTCATTTATTGTTGATTTTCTTATTGAATTAGCCTATCTTATTATTATTTTTTTTTTACTTTCTGAGCCTGTGTTTACTTAGTTGAAAAATGGTAGTAATAATGTTTGCTGGTTTCAAAGCCCATTTGGGTAGAACAACCAATCAAAGCATTGAAAAGAAACTAGAATTAAATAATGATCCAAGATCCACAGTGGGGAGAGTTTGTGGGTCTCTCAGTGGTCACCGGTCTGCTTTCTATTATCAAGCTGCGGATTGGCACGTAATGGCTCTGAATGCTTACTTGCCACCAGCTGCTAGAATAGGAAGTGAAAATTGCAAGTTGGTTACAAGCTATGAATGTGCATTAGAGCAGCTTAAAAGCACTATTTCTTCATGGTAATAGAAAAATTTTTAATGTGTTTGCTTCTATGATTTATTCTGTCTTTCTGGTCTGAAATACAAAGTTTAAGCAACCTTGTTTTTAATTCAGCACCATATTTAGAAAAATGTATGAGTGCCATCTGCTGGATTTCTCTGGAACCATCTTGAACAAGATGATAAAATCGGGGGAAGTTTGGGAATGACAAATTACTCCTTCCTCCCTCCCTCCCTCCCTCCCTCCCTTCCTTCCTTCCTTCCTTCCTTCCTTCCTTCCTTCCTTCCTTCCTTCCTTCCTTCCTTCCTTCCTTTCTTCTTTCTTTTCTTTCCCCCTTCCTCCCTTCCTACCCCATTTATGTAGGTATAAAATTTAAATCTATATAATTTTCAGTTGTCCATATATAATTTTCAAATATGTATTTGACACTAATTTTAAAGTTAGTACCACATTTATACTAGAGAAATATAAAATTTGAGGTACACAAAAGTTAAACTCTAGCACTGTGACAGTACTAGTTCTACTTTTATTGATCTTAAAAGAGCCTAATAAATTTAACCAGTGCATAATCTTTATTTTTGAATTAAAAAGCACAAGTAACAAACTTTTGCCCTAATGGTACATGAAGAGTTGGTAATAACTCAAGTAATTAATTATTTCTATAACTTCTGGGTATGCTCACCTTGATTATTTATAGTGTTTCTTTTTAGTCTTCAAAGATTCATTTGTGAATTGTTGATCCATCAAATAAAGTGAAGTCATTCTACTTAAGATCCTTAGTAATCAACCAGCCAATCAGTTTTATCACCAGATATGTGTTTCCTTTAAAGCGTTACTTTAAAAAATTCTATCTTATTTGAAATCTATAGAATTTATGTTGTTTCATGAGGTAAATGATTGAAGTATTTTCTAGCACAGTTCTGTTGATGAAGGGAAATCGAGATGTCTTCACTGACTCTGAGAATATCCTAATAGTTGACTATTTGACAGTAGTCCATATGTCCAATCAGCAAATCTTATTTTTTTTTCTTCCTTCAAAATATATGCAGAATCTGGAACTTCTCATAACAGCATAGCTACTGCCCTGGTGTAGGCCCCATGACACCTCCTGTATTATTATTTAGAAATTTTGTTCTCTCCACTGTCTTTCAGACTCGCATGTAGCCTCCAAAATGACAGGGATTTTTGTCTCTTGTTCACTGCGATCTCCCAGTGCCTAGAAGAGTGCCTGACACATGGTATGCCCTAAAAGAGCTTGTTTCTTAAGTGAATGGGTTTGCTTTGAGCGATTTTCCTCTTTTTCAAATAAAATGCTTTATAAATTATATCAGCAGGGACATTTTCTTGGAACTTCTGTCAATTCTAACTTATAATGTCCAAATAAATGTAACATTTTTATTATATACACTAGGGCCCAGTGCATGAATTTGTGCACCTTGAAAGGAACTGTGGGCCACAACGCTGCTGTAGGCACAGGGGCGGGTCTCAGCCCATCCTCCATGCCCAGGCCAAGCCCCTCCCATCACCTCCCACCCCCATCCCTTGTCCACTCCTGCTGCTGCTCCCACACACGATGATGCTGGCCCCACTCACACCTGCTGAAGGTGCAGAGTGATTGGGGCTGGTGCCAGCACTGGCAATGGGTGCGAGCAGTGGCCTTGGCATCGGCAGTGGGTTTGAGAGGTGGCTGCCAGGCCTCAATCTCCCCTCAGGAGCAGGGGGAGGTGGAGAAACCCTAAGAGGCCATCGGGCCAGCAGCTGCTGATTGCACCACTGATGGCACCAAGCGATCAGGGCTGGCGATGGGCACTGGCAGTGGGTGCAAGCAGTGGCTCCGTCTCTGGCAGTGGGTGTGAGCAGGGCCAGCGCCAGCAGCAGGTGGAAGTGCCAGACAGGACCATGGCACGCAGGAGCAAAGAATTTTCAGTAACTACCAGAGACTCGCCCCAATGACAGCAACCGGTTCCCCGCCTTGGTCTGGCATCCCCAGTCACCTGCTACACCATCCTGTCGCGGCCGATGCCCACCGTGTTCTGCGCATGCCCCCGGTGGTCAGCCCATGTCATAACGATTGGTTGTTCCACTGTTTGGTCTATTTGCACGATTAGCCTTTTATTATATAGGGTATGTTCAATTTGATTCTATATCACTACATTTTTAAAAAATATATTTTATTGATTCTTTACAGAGAGGAAGGGAGAGGGATAGTAAGTCAGAAACATTGATGAGAGAGAAATCTCCATCAGCTGCCTCTTGCACACCCCCTACTGGAGATGTGCCCGCAACCAAGGTACATGCCCTTGGCCAGAATCAAACCTGGGACCCTTCAGTCCGCAGGCCAACATTCTATCCACTGAAGCCAAACCCGTTTTGAGTATATTACTACATTTTTAAGGAAAAATTGAGCACCTACTGAACAGAATATCATGTAATATGGGACCAAGGGGACTAAGACATAGCCCATGTGCTTAAGGAACGGAACCCCTTATGCTTCTTTCTTCCTGAGGATTGATAAGGGGTTATTGTGAAGTGATAAGGCAATTCAGATTCAGAGCTGCTCGATTTATTATTCTTCAGTGCAAGAAGAGGTGGGTTTAGTCTTGTTGCATTTTTGCTTTATTTTTCTGAAAGGTATGTTAAACCAGGTGGTGATTCTGTGTATTTCCTGATCTGTGAACCCATGACTTGAGTGCGTATTGGTATTAGAGAGACTGAATTCGGAGTTCTGTTCTTGATTTCTCCTGCCAGGCGCTTTCCGTAAATCGTCTCTAATCTTCACCACTGTCCTAAAAGATGGGAATATCGATTATTGTTTTACAGCCAAGGAAGCAGAGGCTGCAGCACTAAGCAAATTACCCAGAGAATATAGTGACAGTTCCAATGCAGATTTGAACCCAGGACACCCTGCATTCAGGGCTCTTCTCCTGGGTTTAAATGGAGCAAAGAGCCCTTTCTCTCCCAGAGGCAGCGAGCAGCTGACTGGGTGCCAGGGACGTTTCAACTGGCCATTCCTCACCAGAGCCACCGTTTCCTCCTTCCCAGCGAGTGTGGCGGTCGCTGGCACAGGACGGTTCATGCCCTTCAGATGTGGCCGTGCTCCTTCCTCTGCCAAGTGTCTCCCGGTGCCACCAGCAAATGAAGCGTGCCCTGTGGGCCCCGGAGCCTCTGACTGTGCATTCCGTTATTACCCAGCCGGGGCGTGATCACGCTTCTCCTCTGGACGGTGAATGCTGGGAGGACAAGAACAACATCACTGCATCTCGAATCTGTGCCAAAGTGCCTCGCATATAGAACATCTCCAGGTAATGCAGAAGGCTTCGTGCATATGACCAAGTTATACTTCGCACACCTAATGGGCTGACCAGGTTTTATAGGCTGACCCGGAACCTACTCATTTTAATATTCTAGGGGAGAGAAGGTGTATGCTAAGATTTAACTAACGTAGTTAACTTTTGAACACTAGAAGCCCAACTTTCTTTCTTTCTCAAATTCCTGTCTTGGCACCCTAGCCAGTTTGGCTCAGTCGGCCTGCGGGCTGAAGAGTTCCAGGTTCCAGTCCCAGGTTCCATTCTGGTCAAGGGCACATGCCCATGTTGCCAGCTCGATCACCAGTAGGGGGTGTGCAGGAGGCAGCTAATCAATGATTTCCTCTCATCATTGGCATTTCTATCTCCCTCTCCCTTCCTCTCTGAAATCAACTTAAAAAATAAAAAAATAAAAAAATAGCTGAAACCGGTTTGGCTCAGTGGATAGAGCGTCGGCCTGTGGACTGAAGGGTCCCAGATTCGATTCTGGTCAAGGGCATGTACCTTGGTTGCGGGCACATCCCCAGTAGGGGGCGTGCAGGAGGCAGCTGATGGATGTTTCTCTCTCATTGATGTTTCTAGCTCTCTATCCTTCTCCCTTACTCTCTGTAAAAAATCAATAAAATATATACTTAAAAGTAAATAAATAAAAATTCTTGTTTTGGCATTTCCCCTGCCACCAAACTTTAATTTGCACTCAGTACAACCAATTGCCATTTGCTATTTATAGTAGCACCCCGACTGTGCTAAGGGGGAAGTTGGGAGTCCTCACGAGCCTGGGAACATTTTTAAAGGAATGGAGGAGGCACCCTGAAAGCAGAGCTGTTGACAGACCGCCAGAATGAATGAATTAGTGTCTGCCCATGGACTTGGGGAAGAGGTGCTGGGGAGAGGATGCTTTTGGTTAACGACATTCTGCAAGTGGAGAAGGAAGCAGACTTGGCTCAACTCCCAACAGGATGATGCAAGGATGAGGCTGCGCTACACAGGCTATGTGTCCATGTCTAATTCGGTTCTGATTTCTGTTTTCATAAAACCTCATTAGTTACGTGTAACTGGGAATATACTTATTTAAAAACTATTTGAGTCAGCCTTGTGCTAACAGAAAAAAAGTGATGATTTAATTTTTTCTTTGCACACCAAATTAAATAAGTGTCTAGACTAACTAGTTCGCATACATCGGCTAGTGAGTTGTATTCATTTCCTGTCTCTGTGTGGCAGATGGCCACCAGCTTGTGGCTCCCAGCCGCACACCTGTGTCCTCGCACAGTTCTGGGTGTCCAATCCCCATGTGCTCTGACGGGACCGAGCAAGGTGCCCGGGCTGCATTCCTTCTCCAGGCTCCACTGAGCCGCCGGCTGAATTCCACCTGCAGCCTCACTCCTCGGCCAGCTAACTTCTCAGACTCGTAGGCTTGGGAAATTAGGATGGAGACATCTTTGGAGGGGTGCGTTATTTGGTCAACCGCTTCTGGGCCTTCTGTCCAAGTGACATAGCCCAACATTCCAGAATAGGAAGGACAAAGATGAGAGCTGATAAGCTTCCGAAGTGACCAATAGTCGTCACATCGGCAGGATCAAGAGTGGGAATGCTTTGGACTCCCTAACAGCAACGCTTAGCATGACCAACCCAGCCACTGTTTACCAGTTCACAGGTGAACCCGTGGATGTGAGGAAGATAAACCGCAAGATCATAGTTGTGCACGGGTCTAGAGAGCGAACAGTTCAAATGAGAACCTCTGGAGAGGTGTTTCTAAGAAGATGAAAGTGCTAGATTACCAGATATATTGGAACTATTGAGAGGAATTCTGAACAATTGAGATAGAGTTTCGGTATAACTCAATGATAAGTACGTAGAAGACAAAGCAAACAAGCAAACAAACCCTCAAGAATATCACCAACTCCAGAGAAAACAAGAAGTTGTGCAAGGAAGGAAAAGCAGTAGGACTCCATACTAGACGGCTGAGCTGTGGATGTTCTCATAATAGTATTTGTGTAAACACTGCATATTGATCTAACAGGGCCACGCAGTGTTGGAGGGCGGGGTGGGGACCAGTGTATTTATGCGGTGGCAGATGTTTTATGGGAAAGAAGACTAACTCATGCCTTCCATGGTGGGAAATCGGTAGACAGTGCCAAAACGGTGAAAAATAAGTAGCAACGTGGGCATTTGATATAGTCACATGAAGGAAAATTCAAAATTAAGCAGCCCAAAGGGTGAAATTATTGTCCGGGAGTGGGGGTGATGGGAAGGAAAGGGGAGGGAGCACAGGAGTTTGTAGCACTACATTTTGGAAAGTTTGCTTTGTTTCTTGATCGTAACTGTAAACAAGACATGCAGAGCAGGTTTTTATTTTAATGTAAACCATGAATCCAGCGGTTGCCAGGAAACCGGTTGTGGGGCGGGGCAGGGGATGCTGATTTGTAATGTGTTGTGAAGGCTTCACCCATGGCCGGTTCCAAGCTAACAGCGGTTTCACAGCTGGCTTGCAAAGTTCCCAAAGGCTAACCATCAGTGCTTGCAAGGCAGTGTAAATCAGCTTGTAATGACTTCAATAAAATTACATTTTTCATAGTGAAAAAGTTCTCTCCGGCTTGCATGGAAAGCTCAATGATTTCTATGTGAAACATGGTTCTAGATTATTCTTTGCTGTGTTTCTCCCCCCCCCCCCATTTAATCCAATGTAGAGATGTGATTTACATACAATACCATGCACAGATTTTTAGTGGGCGGTTTGATGAGTTTTGACAAAGTCACGGACTCACCACCTGGAACCAGAGGACAGAGCGAGTTCATCTCCCCATGAAGTGTCCCGTCTCCTTGAATCACTTCCTCCTCCACCTTGGGCCTGCCTCACGTATCCGCTGTTTGACCATTTTCACCTGCACTTGCCCTTCATGTAAATGAAGTATACGGTGTGTACTCATTTGAATCTGGCTTCACACGTGTCTGGGAGGGTCAGCTGTGTTGTGGCGGATGCAGTGGTGCGCTCAGTAGGGTCCCGATGCGTTTTCTTACATGTCTGCTCCTCAGTGTTCAGCATGTTGTCCTGGCTGTTGGGGACGGTGCATTGTGACGGGTTTCGAGTATGACCTGTTCCCCTAAAGAATGTTTTGCTTTGTCCTGCCAGGTGTTTAGAGGACTAGGGGATTCTTTTGATCCTGTTACCCTTGGTTTTATCATTTCTTTGCTCAGTCCTACTTTCATTCTAAACAGTGTTAGGGCAGAAGCCGTACTCTTCTAGGATGTGGTTTCTGTACTGAGGCATGGCCTTACCCCTCCCTTAGCCTTCTCTACCCCTAAGCCAGTGGTCGGCAAACTCATTAGTCAACAGAGCCAAATAGCAACAGTACAACAATTGAAATTTATTTTGAGAGCCAAATTTTTTTAAACTTAAACTTTTTCTAATGCCACTTCTTCAGAATAGACTCGCCCAGGCCATGGTATTTTGTGGAAGAGCCACACTCAAGGGGCCAAAGGGCCGTATGTGGCTCGCGAGCCACAGTTTGCCGACCACTGTCCTAGGCAGACCCCTCTGTCTCCACCCTGACCACTGTTTAGGCAGCACCTTTTGTCCAGGACCCCGCCTCACAGATTCCGGGTGCTACTGCCGCCTGGGACATGGTCTGTGGCTTCCCAGCCCAGAAAGACCCTCTGTCTCCCCCATCTCTGAGGGGGCTCACCTGCCTGCATCGGGAGCAGATTGCCAGGCTCCCCACCTGTGGTTCCAAGCAAATGTTAAAGTTAATTTAGAACCTAGATTGTGTAGAGGTACAAAAGCCAGTTGATGCTCTTTTTATATGTTTGTTATACAAATTCCTTAGGATTTCAAAAAGAGAACGATGTGCTGGAAATAAGACAGACAGAATGATGTCTGAACAATGTTGAGAAACAGCGGTGAGGTTCTGTGTGCATAGAGAAGTTGCAACACTGAAATTGCACCAGACAAGCGGAGAAGACGTCTTTGAACAGATGTGCAGCCTGAGAGCGCAGATGAGGGGGCGGAACCCTGTCATCACGAGTTGGCCATGCTCTCATCCTCTTGCCCCCTGTTTGAATGGGGCACCGGTTATGCAAATCTATTGGTTCTGAGTTAAGGATAGGAGTTGTTTCCTGGTGCTTGTCAGGTACAATGGCATCGTAATGGTTAGTTTATGGATTGACTCTAGGAGCTTACTGTGGATGTGATAAATGAGTTCTGTAATCTCACCTTGAGTGTTTTTGTGTGGAACATGAACAAAATAGATAGCCTTTTTTGAACAAAACTGGACAAGTCATTCTTTTTTAAGGAACCATGATTCTCTTGTAGGATAGTTTGAAGATGAAGGAGGAACCTTCAGATAGGTGCCTTAGAAGACATCCAACCCTTAGTTCTAGCCAGTTTGGCTCAGTGGATAAAGCCTGTGGACTGAAGGGACCCGGGTTTGACTCTGGTCAAGGGCATGTACCTTGGTTGCGGGCTCCTCCCCAGCCCAGGCCCTGTGTTTCTCTTACAACAATGTTTCTCTGTCTTTCCCTCTCTCCTGCACCCTCCCTAAAATCAATGGAAAAATATGCTCAGGTGAGGATTAACACACACACACACACACACACACACACACACACTCATACACACTCATACACACACATACACACACTCACACACACTCACACACACATACACACACATACATACATGTACTCACACGCACATACACGCACACACACACATACACACACTCACACACACATACACACACACACATACACACACTCACACACATGCACACACATACACACACACACACACATACACACACACACACACACACACACACCCCCTCACCCTTACATCTGTGAGCTGCTGAGTGTGGGGAATATATGTCCTCTCTCTCATTTTTCAGAAAGGTGAAATTAAGTTGTCTAAAACTTCAATTCCTCCATTGCTTATGCTATTTACTCCTTTGACATGGAACTTTGTCTCATGTTTGCTGCCTGTTAACTTTGTAGACATTTTACTTTTTTAAAAATATATTTTATTGATTTTTTACTGAGAGGAAGGGAGAGGGATAGAAAGTCAAAAACATCGATGAGAGAGAAACATCGATCAGCTGCCTCCTGCACACCCCCTACTAGAGATGTTCCCCCAACCAAGGTACATGCCCCTGACTGGAATCGAACCCCGGGACCCTTCAGTCCACAGGCCGACGCTCTATCCACAGAGCCAAATCGGTTTTGGCAACTTTGTCTATATTTTAATAGATCTTTATGGAGCACTAGATAAACTGGAACACTTTTACTTGCAACTCACATTAGCTCAAGAAAAGGAAGAAGGAGTGTGCTGTCCTGCTTAAGGAGAAGTCCTGGTCTCAGGCGCAGCTGGGCCCAAGGCTTTGGCACAGGGATTAACCAGCCTCCCTCGCCACCCCTATGCCCATCTTCCGCTCTTCCAGCTTCATCTTCAGGCTCACTGCCTGTAAAGTGGCGGTAGTGATGGCTACTGGCAGCTTCCGGCTCTTGTGATCAGCTTAGCCATCCCCGTGGAGAGAGACCACCTTTCTGGCTCTCCTTGGCCTGACCTGGCAGAGGTTCCTGTGGGTGAGCCACCTTCTCATCGGCCGGGCCAGGCTGAGGGCCAGGGCAAGATTTGAGATCAGTTTATGCAAACCTCAGGCACTGAACAAGGGAACGTGTATCTGTCCAGAAGAGAATGGGAGGGATGTTGCCACGAGAAGGAAGAATGAATGCTGTGCATCACCAGCAGAAATGCTGTACCCCGAGCAGTACCTCCAGTTTGGCTCAGGTGTCCATTTTTTCTGCCTAGGCTTTCTGTGCCCTTCTCCAGTCAGGCAAAATTAATTAGGCCCTTAATTCTCTTTTCACTTTTACATACATCTATGTTATAGCACAGCCTTTGGGCTCAATTATAGTCAGTCCTTTCTCCTTTCTGTTTCTTCTAGACCAGTGGTCAGCAAACTCATTATTAGTCCACAGAGCCAAATATCAACGGTACAACGATTGAAATTTCTTCTGAGAGCCACATTTTTTAAACTTAAACTTCTTCTAACGCCACTTCTTCAAAAGAGACTTGCCCAGGTGTGGTATTTTGTGGAAGAGCCACACTCAAGGGGCCAAAGAGCTGCATGTGGCTTGCGAGCCGCAGTTTGCCAACCACGGTTCTAGACTCTTTAAGGACCGAGACTATTTTGTTTTTGTTTGAACCCGATTTATTCATCTAGTCAACAAATACTGAGCAGATGCCAATGCTCGAAAGGTAGTGGGATTCAATATGCACACTGTCCCTACACTAAAAGCTTATTTTCAATGGGAAGATAAATGAATAAAGAAGGAATTACGAAGTATGTGTTGAATTTCATGTCAGGTTTTTAAGGGTACTTCGAGAACAGACATGGAGACAGTGAGTGGGTTGGCATGGTGAAGGGTGGAGTAGAGGTGAGAACTGATTGTTTCTGGGAGAGCAAGGGCCTGTTTGAAACCCCTGAGGCAAGAGGTGATAGTGAGTGTTCCGGGACCTGAATCTCATCCAGAATAGAAACAGTGGGCAGAGGCCAGATCTCAGATGCATTAGTTGTTGTTTCAGCTGCCTGGATTTTGCCTTAAGGACAGTGGACAAAGGGTTTCAGTAAGGGGAAGAATCTGATCATATTTACATGGCCATTCTTTCCTGCCACGGTAAGGGAAAGAAACGGAAGAGGAGCAAGACCAGAGGCTAATGTAGTAGGAGGAGGTCAAAATTGATAGTGGCTTGCCCTAACCAGTTTGACTCAATAGATAGAGCATCATCCTGTGGACTGAAAGGTCCCAGGTTCGATTCCGGTCAAGGGCATGTACCTTGGTTGTGGGCACATCCCCAGTAGAAGGTGTGTAGGAGGCAGCTGATTGATGTTTCTCTCTCATCAATGTTTCTAATGATCTATCCTTCTTCCTTCCTCTCTGTAAAAAAAAAATCAATAAAATATATTTTTAAAAATTGACAGTGACTTGAACCTAAATCTTTGTGGGAAAGATTGGAAGGAGTCAGATTTGGGAAACAGGCAAGCCCTAGAAATAGAGGCTTTTGTGACTGATTGTATAGAAGAAAGCAGTAGAGAAATGAAAAAGATGGAGGGATGAAACATGCCTCACAGATTTCTAGTTTGAGCACTAGGTTGCATGGGAGCCCTGTTTACTGAGAAAGTGCATCATGGGGCGGGGCAGGTTGAAGGGAGATGAAGGGGGAAAGGATGAGTTCCAGTTTGATTATGATGAAAGCAAGGTATCTGCTTAATATCTAAGCAGAGAAGCTCAAAGGCAACTAGACAACTAGTTATATGATATATCACTCAAGAGAGAAAACTTGCTTGGAAATAAAGATTTGTTGTCAGCATATAGACAGTCTCTATCTATCTATCTATCTATCTATCTATCTATCTATCTATCATCTATCTATCTATCTCTGTCTCTCTCTCCTCAATTAAAAAACACACACATACAGACAATAATTGAAGACCCGCAGATGGACTAAACGGCCTGGGAGAATGAGTAGAAAAGGACGCTGACAGACTCTGGAGAAACTTCCAGTATTTCAGGTCAGGCCCAGTAGAGCAGGAGGCAGCAGCGAGGAGAAGCAGGACTGCTGTAAGAAGTCGGAGAGAGATGGGTGAGTGAGAGTCTGAGGAAGCCTAGGATTAGAGCTTTACAGAGGAAGGAATGGCAGCCGTTTCCAATACTGCCAAGAAAGGTAAGGATGAAAGCAAGTCCATACTGCCCAGCACCCGATTTCATGCATTCATTTATTCATTTATCAAGTAAGTGTTTATTAATCATCAATTATGCCAGGCTCAGTGCTGTATACAATGAGCATACAGAGTGGAGAAAACCTTATAGTAAGTGGGTAATCGTTATTTGTTGAATAAATGAGTAACTGGATGAATTATTTTTTAAATATATTTTATTGATATTTTACAGATAGGAAGGGAGAGGGATGGAGAGTTAGAAGCGTCCATGAGAGAGAAACATCGATCAGCTGCCTCCTGCACACCCCCTACTGGGATGTGTCCTCAACCAAGGTACATGTTCTTGACCTGAATTGAAGGTGGGACCTTTCAGTCCACAGGCCGACCCTCTATCCACTGAGCCAAACCGGTCAGTGCTGAATGAATTATTTTTGTTAAAAATGTAGATGAAGCTCCTTGAAGATGGGACAAAATATATAATACACATCACTGTAATGTTGCCATTCACCTAGCTTTCCACTTCTCCCAGTGGCTGAACAGTCTCCATGATAGGAAGTTAGTTTGGGTTGAATTAATCCCAAGGTGTCACTGGTAGGTAAAGGACTTACCTGGAGAGCAGGCAGAAGTAGTTAGTCTCTCACCTGATAGGCCTTGTGTGCAAGTGTATTTAGCTATCAGATCTCACTCTCCCTCTTGATTCTTCATGGGAACTACCACCTTTTATCTGGGTTCGCATGGAGCCCAGGATTCTTTTTTTTAAAGTTCCCATCTTATCTAGCAACAGTTGCAGAAACTGTTTATACCAGGCAAGAGAGCCCACTAAAATATTTTCCCGTGGCGGAAGGTGCGCAGGGAGTACAGTGAATTATGTCAACGGTCTTCATTTCTTGTCCATGACATTATTTCTCACCCAGGGCACAGGGGACAGTGACGATAAGGCTGACCGACACCCATTACACTTGTGTTCTACCGTCTGAGGACTTTTTGTTCTCAAGGATGAGTCATAAGAATTTAAATTATTCTCTGATACTTGTCATGAAAAAGGGTATCAGTGTTTTAATGTGAGTTGGGTTAGAGTAGTTACTAGTAAAACTCAGTTTCCTGTAGAAGATTTAAATGTAGCTGCTTTGTTAGCAGAATGTGGGAATAAGAGAGCAGAATGACTAGGGTGGAGGTGAGGGGGGTCTCACACGGTCAGAAGTATATGGGAAATGAAGCGTTTAGCTGCCTAAAAGGCTTTGGTAGTATAGACAGATATTGGAGGCTCCTAACAGCAACCACTCACAGGACAGAATTACTAAAATAGTGCCATGAACCAAACACCTACTACACACTGGACACGTATGCCAGACACGTAGATACGTTCATCTGGTTCTAATATTTATAACATAAGACATTCAAAACACACAAGAAGAAACAGAAAATATATTTGCAACAGGTGATAAGGGAAGGGTTGACATCAATAATATATACAGAACTTCAAAAAATTAATAAAAAGGAACCTGGAAAAATAGGCTAGATATGTCAATAATTAATAGGAAAAGATACAAAGGCTATTTCTATATAATAAAAGGCTAACATGCAAATCGGCTAAACTGTGGAATGACTGGTCGCTATGATGTGCACTGACCTCCAGGGGGCAGATGCTCAGTGAAGGAGCTGCCCCCTGGTGGTCAGTGCACTCCTACAGGGGGAGCGCTGCTCAGCCAGAAGCTGGGCTCACCGCTGGCAAGTGCAGTCAGTGGTGAGAGCCTCTCCCGCCTCCATGGCAACATTAAAGTGCTGATGGCTTAGGCCCAGAGGGAGCAGCATAAGCCATCAGTCAGACATCCCCCAAGGGCTCCTGGACAGCGAGAGGGTGCAGGCTGGTCTGAGGGACTCCTCCCCGCTGCAAAAATTTTGTGCACTGGGCCTCTAGTTTATAAAAAGATGCTGAAACTCCTTTGTAATGAAAGAAATGCAAATAAAAAGGTAAAATTTTCCTGTAAATTGGCAAAAATTAAACAAAAAGATTATGCCAATATTGGTGAAATTAGGGGTGAAAAGCATGCTCTTACATTATAATATTTTGGAAGAATCTATCATTTTAATTTCATAATTTAGTAGGTACCGGAAAGTGTTGTGTGAATATGAACAAGAATACAACATCACTTGTAGTTTTAAATATGGAATCAAGGGCATATTATGCAAACTATTAAAAACTGAGGAATATTTATATTAATCCGTTTTAGAAAATATCCATAATACATTGTTAAGCAAAAAGAGGCAGTTTAGAAAATATAGTACAATAACATTTTAAGAACCTGTAATGTGGAACTTGCGTATGTGTGTGCAGATATTACATATAGATGAATAGATGGTGATAGATTTTTATTAGTTTCCTACTGTTCCTGTGATGAATTACCACTAAGTTAGGGGCTTAAAACAACACATAGTTATTATTTTACTGTTCTGAGACAGAAATTTAAAAATGGGTCTTGCTGAAATGAAATCGGAAATAGGGCAAGGAATTTGGCTCCAGCGTTTTGGAGGTTCTTCCTAGTGCATTAAGGCGTGAGAAAGAAACAAACGGCATCTATGTTGGGAAAAGACTTTTAAAATCCTCATCATTCAGAGATGACATCAGTGAATATAGATTCTATGGAATTGTCCAAAAACATAATAAAACTAACAACTGAATTTAGCAAGATTATGAAATACACAGGCAATATTTTAAAAGTAATTGTATTTTATATATGAGCAATGAACAATTATAAAATTTTTAAAATATACTAATGCATCAAAAATACAAAATATTTTGGAAAGTACTTTATAAATATCTTAAAAAGGATGTGTAAGTCTTCTACATTGGAAAGCAGATAATGTTATTCAGTAAAATTATAGAGTTCCTAAATAAATGAAGAGATATATTATGTTCGTAGATTGGAAATCTCAGAATCTTTGGATGTTAGTACTCTCCAAATAAGCCTATACACTCAATGAAATTCCTATTTAAAATACCAGGAGGATTTGTGAAGAAATATACACTAGCTGATTCTAAAATTTATAGAAATACAAAGGATCCAGAACAGCCAAAATAATCTTAAAAAACAAACAGAGTTGGTAGGATTACACTGCCTGATTTCAAGACCTACTCCTTAAAGCTTAAATCAAGACAGTGTGGTATTGGAATAATGACAAACTTACAGATCAAAGGAACAGAACGGAAATAGTCTTACATATATATGATCAACTGATTTTTGACCAAGGTACTAAGGAACCCCAATGGGGAAAAGGCAAATCTGTTAAAACAAATATTGCTAGAAAAAGTGGGTATCCATACAAAAAATACACTTAAATCCCTATCTCTCTATCTACACAAATGTAAACCTAAATATAAAAGATGGATTATAGACCTAAATGTAAAAGCCAGAACTAGAAACCTTTTAGAAAGGAAACACAGGAGAACATCTTAGCAATTTTGGAGTAGACAGAGTTTTTTTGGGTTTTTTTTGTTTGTTTGTTTTTGTTGTTTGTTTGTTTGTTTGTTTGTTTTTTCCCTCCCCCTTTGGATCAGGCACAAAAAGTGCTAACCATTAAAAAAAAAAAAAAAAAAAGACTTGCTCTAATCGGTTTGGCTCAGTGGGTAGAGCGTCGGCCTGTGGACTCAAGGGTCCCAGGTTCGATTCCAGTCAGGGACATGTACCTTGGTTGCAGGCACATCCCCAATGAGGGGTGTGCAGGAAGCAGCTGATCGTTGTTTCTCTCTCATCGATATTTCTGACTCTCTATCCCTCTCTCTTCCTCTCTGTAAAAAATCAATAAAAAATATATTTTAAAAAAGACTAATAAATTTTTTATCATCAAAAATTTATATTCATCAAAAGGTGTTATTTTAAAAATGAAAGACAAGCTATAGTCCGGGGAAAATATTCATAGCTCATAATTCTGACATAGGACTTATATCTAGAATACAAATAAAGAACTGTAAATTAATATTTAAAAAATGAAGCGAGGCCTCATTGAAATTAAAAACGTCTGCTCTCTGAAAGGCAATGTCGAATGAATGAGAAGATAAGCCGTAGAGTGGGAGAAAATATCTGCAAAAGAAACATCTGTGAGAGAGCTGTTGCATGAAATATACAGATAATGCTTCTTACGCACCTTAGGAGGATTTTATTGGTACTCACCGATAAGAAAGCAACCCAGTTACAAAATGGACCAGCGACCTTAATGGCCACCTCGCTGAAGAAGATACTCAGATGGCCAATAAGCACAGGGAAAGACAGCCACGTCATGGAGGTGTGGGTGTTTAATGAAGATAGAATTGCATTAAGAAGGCCTAGAGATCACCGAAACCGGTTTGGCTCAGTGGATAGAGCGTCAGCCTATGAACTGAAGGGTCCCAGGTCTGATTCCGGTCAAGGGCATGTACCTTGGTTGTGGGCATATCCCCAGTAGGTGTGCAGGAGGCAGCTGATTGATGTTTCTGACTTCCTATCCCTCTCCCTTTCTTCCTATAAAAAATCAATAAAATGTATTTTTTTAAAAAAAGGACTAGAGATGGTTGGTGGTGATGGCTGCAGCAATGCCACTGAGCTGTGCACTGACAAATATTTAAAATGGCAGAGTTCGTGTTCTCTGTGCTTTGCCACAAAAAAAAGAAAAGAAAAAAAAAAAAAAAGAACCAACTCATTAAAATGAACCCTAAAGATCTGTATATTTTATTGGGTGGGAAATATACTTCAGTTTAAAACATTTTTTAAAAGAGAGAAAAATGCTGACTACACACAACAAGCAAACAAAAATCGATTCCAAGGCTTTAAAGCTCCCCAAGTAATTCAACTAACCTGAATATTCAGTGAGGGCTGAGAAATGCTTTAATGGTTTGGGTATGATTGAGCTCCTTGGGGAAACGTTTTCCAGTTGGCCCAGCTGTACACTGTACTGGGCATCTCAAAACTGGATTCCCCAGCACCCCTAGCAGAAAACCAGTCTGGTAACCTTGCAGCTTTTTGCAAAGGGCGAGCGAAGGGTAAATATAAGCCCAGCAGCCTGTGGGCTTGTCTGGTGAATTTCTGGGTTTTGCCTGGAGACTGTGGCAGCCAGGCGAGGCGCCTTCCCTCTTGTCTTCCCTGGACAGACTCTGGTTTTTATTTTTATTTTTTAAAATATATTTTATTAATTTTTTACAGAAAGGAAGGGAGAGGGATAGAAAGTCAGAAACATCGATGAGAGAGAAACATCCATCAGTCACCTCCTGCACACCCCCTACTGGGGACGTGCCTGCAGCCAAGGTACATGCCCTTGACCGGAATCGAACCTGGAACCTTTCAGTCCGCAGGCTGAGGCTCTATCCACTGAGCCACACCGGTTTCGTCCAGACTCTGGTTTTCAATGTGGGACATGTGAGCTTGGAGTGCTGAGAAACCCTGCGGGTCTTGGTGGCAATCTTCTTTGATCTGCTCATCGTTGTTATCTGCATCATCTCTTCCTTCCAACCACGTGCTGGAGGCAACCAGGAGGGAATTCAAATAATCCCTTGGTTGATGCACCAATACCCACCAGCCAGACTGATTCATTTATTCAGGCTCGGCCTCTGAAACTGTCCTGCCTGGTAATCTGTAAATTGCAGGTACGTACAGTGCAGCCAGGATGTTAGCCTAAAAGCCTGGCGGTTGATGGCTCCGAGTCAAAAATAATTATGTCATTGTTCCCAGCTGTGGATTGCACGCCTCTCGCGTGCTGTTGTGAAAATCGGAGGAGTCTGTATTATTCCGATGTGTACCCGTCCGCTGGTTTGTTTGTTTTATCCTGTGAGCCTCCGGTACTTGCTTCTCTAGTCCCTGCCTGGTCTTCTTTCTATTTGGGGGGGTGGGGGAGTCACTGTCCTGGCCACTAAGAGACATATTCCTGAGTCTGGGCATTCCCTTTTGGAGACCTCCTCTCCCTCAAGGCTCTGTGCGAATAAGGCTGAGATTCTCCTCGTTATTCTTCTCAGAAAGTTCAAGTGCTATTTGTCCACCCACCCACTGTCTGCTCCCAGCAGGTTCCCTGCTCACAGCGAGCCTCTCGTGACAGCTTCTCTCTGTCCACCTTCCCCAAACGCAGGCATCCTCCGGGGACCCCAGACAGCAGCTTGCTGGCAATCAATGCAAATTACCCAGACATGACTGTAGACATAATTCCAGAACGTCTTGACTTTAAGGCAGGATCAAGGGCTTTCTTTGTTCAGTTCCGTCAGCAGATGACATTGCCCTTGAAGGAGGGAGTATCTGCGCCCTGAGCGAGGCCTGGTTTCTCCTGCGGCCCGCGTTTGTCGTGTCCCGGCGCAGGTTCGGGACCCCGGCCCTGCTCGGTGTTCCGGAGGGCGCCTCTGCGCTGGTGGTTTCAATATCGTGGCACCACGTTCATCTGGCAGGCTTGGAGAGAATTCAGCAGGAGCGTCCCATTGATCGAACAAAAAGATGGTCAGAACGGAGTTGCCGGCCCTGGCTGGGGTTGCTCAGTGGTGAGAGCGTCGGCCTGTGGGCCAAAGGCCCGCTGGTCCAGTTTCTAGTCAAGCGCCCCCATAGGAGGCAGCTGATCAATGACTCTCTCTTGTCATTGATGTTTCTCTCTCTCTCCCTCTCCCTTCCTCTATGAAATCAATAAAAAAATATTTTTTAAATGTACCTTACAAGGATTTGATTGGTGCCTCACCAAGTAATTAGATTTTGTCCTATGTTATCTACTGAATCCAAAACCCTAAAGTGTTGAAATGGATATACAGTCTTTTCCGTGAGCAAGAGATTTCTTGGTCCCAGTTTTTGAAGGGGAAAAAAAAAATCTGATCTATTTTGTTAAGCAGGCTGGATTATAGTCCTTATACACATCGACCCTTGCGAAAACTCCTAAAACCTTTGTGAAAAAATGTGCTGAATGTTATAGGAATTTAAGAAGCGTATATGCCTTCTATATTCACTAGTTCGTGTGACACTTTCAAGAAACCGCCTGAAGCTGGCTGAGGGAGTGACACTCTCTCCAGGGTCAGTGTGAAGAAAAGGGACAGTTACATATGTCGTCTGAGGTCAGTGACCTCTTGGGAATGTCGCTCACAGAACTTGGAAGGTTGGTCCCCTGGCCCAGGGGTCGGCAAACCAGGGCTCACCAGCCACACGCGGCTCTTTGGCCCCTTGAGTGTGGCTCTTCCACAAAATGCCACGGCCTGGGCGAGTCTATTTTGAAGAAGTGGTGTTAGAAGAAGTCTACATTTTAAAAATTTGGCTCTCACAAGAATTTCAATGGTTGTCCTATTGATATTTGGCTCTGTGGACTAATGAGTTTGCCGACCAGTGACCTGGCCTATGGAGTAGATTCCCCTGTTCATCTGAATTTTTTGGTTGGTTTCTATCTTCTATACACAAGCTTGTGGGTAGAAGTTGTAAAAAAAAAAAAAAAAAAAAAAGGCCTGCATAGAGGAAGGAGACAAATTTGTGAAGAGAAGGGAGGGGGGCAGAGAAGGGGTCAGAGAACTAGGTAGAAGCAGGGGCCTTCCTGGGCTTCCTTAAACTTTTATTAATTCCCACGGACTCCCCCAAATGCTTGGTGTGACTCTTTTTTGTGGAAACGGAATCTTCTATCATTTTGGAGTTTCTGGGGCATGCGTGTACCAATCAGTAATTAGCGGTGAACGGCTGTATGCAAACGCCGCCCCTGGGCGCTGGGTCGCTGGCAGGGTCGAGGGCTCTCTTCGTTTAAGGCAGGGCCACTCCGCACCCTCCAGAGGTCAGGGTCTCCTGTGGGTCAGCACCCTGTGACACCCTCTCTCTGATGGTGGATGCAGGGCCGTGTGACTGGCATTCCCACCAGCAGGAAGAACTCACTGGGGTAACCAAAAACAAGAAACTCACTCCATAAACCCACATCTATAGCATGTTTTGCACATGTTTGAAGTGTTGGGGTATTTACAGCATTTCAATCGCAATGATTGGCATGGTCTTAAAAAAGAAAAATTCGATAAAAACATCTGACACTTTAACATGGAGATTGCACGCTAATTGCCGATAGGGCTACTCCAGCTTGTGTCTGTTATTCTTGAGTCTGGCCTGATGACCTGTACTGTTTTTGTTGTTGTTTTAATTGAGTCATTTTCAGCTTCTCTGTTTTGTTTTTTGTTTTTGGTTTCTTTAAATCATTTTGGCAATGCTAGATCTGCATTGCTGCATGAAAATAATCAACCACCTTTTTTCTATGGAGCAACAGCAACTATGCCCTTAGATGGAGCATCTGCTGTTTCATTAGCTATAAGCTACTCCCTCTGGTCTATCTCTGGGGCTTAAATTGCTACTTGCACATATTTCTCCTTGAAAAGAAAAGGCCTCGCTCTTCCCCTGTCTCCAAGGAATATGGGGAAAATACGCTTGATTCAGACACAGTGAAAGAGCTGACCTTTCTCTGAGGAAATGAAGAATATTCTTCCCTATGTAATATGCAAATAAAAGATGTCCATATTAAAAGAACCACAACTTAAGAGGTTGCAAGATATGAAATAAACCATATGAAACCATTATGAAGTAAACTCTTCTAAGATCTATGACTGGTATATGCAGAAGATGAGAAATGCAAAACCTAACCTGAAAATAGGATTGCAGTGTCAACAAAACATTGTTTTTGAATATAAATAAAATATCTGATATTATTATAAATGAGGTTATATAGTAAGTGAAAAAGTGCCCACACAGCAAAAGCTTTTGTAGATGGCATGTCTCTAAGAGAGCATCCCAGAATGCCGCAGAAATTGAACAGAGACCAGCATTTGTAAGTTTGTCTTACTAGAAATACTGTTGACCAGCGTATTGAAGTCGTGTCTTAGCACTTACAGAAAAGTTGAATAAAAGAAGTTTAATAGGTTGTAGCATTTTCTATGGCAGATGAGGCGAGCTCGGACATAAATATCACAGTTAGCTACACTGAGTTGGTGAGATTGATGAGAATTTTCATGTGTCAGAAGATGAGAGGCTCTGATTGAAACTCAGCCAATGACTTATCTTTGTCTGTAAGAAAATGCAGTTGATCAGAATAAGTCAGCGTGACGCAGCTCCTGGAATGGGCAGTGTTGATGTGAAAACTTAAAGAAAAGAACATTTCCTAAGAATTTAGGTGTTCCTATTACATCATCTTGCCAGGAATTGCTTTGTGCCAAATAACTTAAAACGTAACCTGCCGTAACTGCAATATCATCACCGTGAACTAGAGAAAAAGCAGATACTCCAGGGTTTCTTTGGATGGATTATATGTGCACGTGGACTTCTGTGGCCGATGCAGAGAGATTGGACACTTTTTGTCACTCGATCTCTCAACAGTGACGAGTGGCTCAGCGTCGTGGCCTTTGTGGTTGATGCTGGAACCTATCAAGTTTGAGTAGTTCTTTGCAAAGGCATTCATAAACAGCTACACCAATCAATGTATGCTTCACTTTGCTCCCGTGACGTGAAACTGTGTCTTTAAGACACTAATGTTGGGCCGTACCAGCTTGGCTCAGTGGATAGAGCATCAGCCTGCAGACTCAAGGGTCCCAGGTTTGATTCCGGTCAAGGGCATGCACCTTGGTTGCAGGCACATCCCCAGTAGGAGTGGTACAGGAGACAGCTGATTGATGTTTCTAACTCTCTCTCCCTCTCCCTTCCTCTCTGTAAAAAAATCAATAAAATATATTTTAAAAAGAAAAAAAAAGAAATTAATTCGGCAAGGACTAATCTGGCTCATTTTCCTGAAATGGAAGTCATGGCTTGAACTACATTACCAAAGCTGAAGAGTTGAAAATAAAATTTCAAAAAGATTCTCTGATTTTTAACTTTATGAAAGTAAACTAACATTGCGTCGTTAGAAAGCTTCCCTTTATAATTTGGCATTGATAAAATGAAAGAAGAGCTAAAAGTTATTGAACTCCAAAGCAATTAAGTAACTGAACACTGAGTACAATGATGCTGGGATGCCAGGACTGAATTTGTCTCTAGAAAACAACCACTGCACAGAGTCTGTACATGTAGAGTAACACCAATGTTGGTAAACTCCATTTCCGCATAAGAAACTGAGTAAATCAAATTATCACGCCCAGCTGAAGGATTTGCTGTTGAGGTTAATATGACCTGATGGTGATCATTACACTGACAGGCCAGATTATTATGATCTCTGGCCACTCAGTGTATATCCTATATAATAGAAGAGAAACATGCAAATTTGACCGTACCTTCGCTCAGCCAATCAGGAGTGGGGGCGGGGCCAAGTGGCACAAGTGCTGGGCCCCAGGGGTGGAGATGAAACGGTGGTGGCGGTGAGCGCCCAGCCCCCAGGGCTGGGTGATCACAGGCAGCCGGGGCTGAGCTGAGCAGGGTGATGGCTGGGTACCCAAGGGGGTGAGCAGGCTGGGGGTGAGCCATCAGTTGGACATCCCCTGAGGGCTCCCAGTATGTGAGAGGGGGCAGGTTGGGTTGAGGGACCACCCACCCCCAGTGCACAAATTTCATGCACCGGGATCCTAGTCCTATATAATAAAGGGCTAATATGCAAATTGTCCCCTTGACCAGGAGTTCAACCAGCAGGCAGGCTAGCCATCCAACATGTTCCTCTCCCCCTGGCCATACTGGCTGGACCCCACCCATGAACGAATTCATGCACCGGGTCTATAATATATGTGTATACTGAGTGGTCAGATTATTATGCGCTCAGAGATCATAATAATCTGGCCACTCAGTGTATATTAGTTTCTTTTTTTTTTTTTCAAGAGACAGAGTGTGAGGGAGAAAAGAAACATCAGTTTGTTGTTTCACCCATTCATTGGTTGACTCTTATATGTGCCATGACCAGGGACTGAACCTGGTCCCCTCTGGCACATCCTGATGATGCTCTAACCACCTTAGTTAGCTGGCCACGGCTGCCTTATGTTAGTTTCAATGACAAGTTAGGGAGTAACAAATTATGGGAGAAAATGTCAGTAACAAAATATTTTTATAATCTTGTTTTCTGTTTTAAATTTTCAAATATCTGTTAAAAATATTACACATGCCTTTTTGTGCTATGTGCAGAAATATAAAAGAAATTTGGTTTTTTTTTCCTGACACTTCATTTCTCTCCCATCCCATCTGCCTTATCTCTATGACTAGCTGGGCCTGTAGGTATTTGCATGAGTGACCCCCACCTTGGCCAGAGCCTCTCTGATGCTCAGTCATCCTTTGATGAAAAACTGTATTGAAGAGAATGACCTGTATGAGAATCCAAAGCACAGGGATCTGTCAGTGTCCCCAGAAGTGTGTAGGGGAAAAATGTACCCAACCAGTTGCCTTAAGGATGTTGTTACTGTGGAGATAGATGCATCGGTTTCCCAGATGTATGGCAGTGGCCATAAATATTACTCAATGGGCTTTCCCTGATCAGATGCTATGCTCACCAAACAGCAGGAACATGATGGATGTGGCTTGGGGGAGAGACCATAATTACCAGACAGCAGAGTATCTTTGCTCCTTACACATTCATAAATTTGCTGTCCAGTTTACATAGCAGCCTCTGGTCAGATTGGGTGGCTACATCAGTTACTTACCACCCTTGGGCATAAGAACAGAGTAAGTATCTTGACCTGTAAAGAATGGACAAGCCCCTGGTACTTAGTTATAATCGAGTATTCTAAAAATGGTTGGACCACACCCACTGTCATTCAGCTGAAGTTGTGCATGAGTGTTTAGGAACAATAGTGAGGCTCCCTTGTGCAATAACTAAGAGGAAAAATGACTCTAGGAAAAAATCCACATAAAAACGGGTGAGCTTAGCCTGGCCGGTGTGGTTCAGTGGGTGAGGGTTGAGCCATGGACCAGGAGGTCATGGTTGCATTCCCAGTCAGGCCACATGCCTAGGTTGCAGGCTTGATCCCCAGTAGGAGGCGTGCAGGAGACAGCCAATCAGTGCTCTCCTTATTGATGTTTTTATCTGTCATTCTCCCTCCCTCTCTGAAAACAATAAAAACATATATATATACACATATATATATTAAATGAGTGAGCTTAGGCATTGTTAAAGACTGGAGAAATCTGGGGACAATTTAAAGTGCTGATCAAAGTGCTAGAGGGTGGTTCCAGGGAAAGATGTTTTTACTAATGCTTAAAAAAATGGTTTTTAAAATCTAACCTGGTGGCTTTGCATTTGAAGAATGTACCCAGTGGACTAGTTGAACATGAATGTATTGTTACCGAAGTCATGTGACAGAAGCTGCTAGCTGCCAGCATTATGGAAAGCAAAGGCAACGTGGTTAAAGGCCCTCGTGGGCTTTTCCACAGTAAATTAATTAATGTGAGTTTACACTCTTCTCAGAGGCACATTGACATTCTCTGACATGTACCCATTAATCTAAGTTATGAGATACAGTATTTTAATTACATATTGTGCCACACAAGACTTTATAACTTGTACCACGTCTGTCAATATCCAAGTCGATAAAAGTTGAGTGAGTGTGAAATAAGATTCTGAACAATTAATCTTGAAGTTAAAATAGTATGAAGAGTGAATGGAAAATATAGATGTATGTAAGCTTATTAGTCCCATTTTTTCTGGTTTGTAGTATATAAAATAATTAAGTTTTCCTTTAAAAATCCATCATAATTATATTGGGGGGGGGGAACTTTGCATCTGCCTTTTAGGAATAGTTTTAAATATGCTCTATCGACTTTTCCTAACTGATTGAATTCTTAGACATGTTTTAAGTAAATTAATTGAGAATATTTGTTCCAAGAATTAATGTTGGAAAATGGTGGTATATAATAGAGAGTCAGAAAATCAGAAAGTGCTGTCTTATATAAAAGCCTTCACTAGAGTTATAGTCTTAATAAAACCACAGGTATTTGTTGGAAAGGATTTTGAAGGTCATGTAGTTTAACTTCCTACTGGATGTATAAATCTCTCTTACGTCACCCCCAATAGTCACACAGCCTCTCCTTGAACATCGCCAGCTGACATTGGATGTATTACTTTCCTACTCAGTTCATAAATTTGACCTTCTATCAGGTTTTGGGTTTCTTTCTTTTTTTATTGATTTCAGAGAGGAAGGGAGAGGGAGCTAGGGATAGAAATATCAACGGTGAGAGAGAATCATTAATAGGCTGCCTCCTGCATGCCTCCCATTGGGGATTGAGCCCACAACCCCGGCGGGGCTAGTCCACAGGTCAAAGCTCAGTCACTGAGCCATGGTTTATGCATATGTTGTATGACTTCTACTAGACTGCAGTCTCCTTACGGACCGTTTCAGTATTTAAATCTCTAATATCCTATTTATAACAGGTGTAAATAGGTTCGCAAATATATTATTGAAATAATCAGTGAGATCTGATTTGGAGACATTTATTCGAAGGTTTCTCCTTAAGCTGATCTCTCCATCTTCTGTCAGAGGGTCCCGTTTGCTTTCTTAAGAGTCTCCCAGCCCAAGGGCGGGGCTTTATCCCTAAGGTGGAGCTTAAAGCTGTCTAGCTCCTTGTTGCTTCCTTGTTAGCCCCTTCCAGTGCCGAATGAAGCTCATCTCCATCTCTGTTCTCTTAGAACAGTGATGCTCATTTTTCTCATGCCACCACAAGGTCTCAGATGTGACTGGACCTAAATCATCCCCTTTCCTAGCAACACACACTGATTCTTTGTGTTTATTTCTTTTTTGTTTTTGTTTTTGGTTTTTTTTCTTACAATTCAAGTCATTCTCCATTCTTCAAAGTACTGAGTGATGTCCTGCCCCAGGAGAGGTGCTTCTTGCTGGGCGGTGCCCGGAGTCACCACCTGACTATGAGAAACACAGAGTCAGTCCGGATTACAAGAAATGATCACACTTTAGGATGGGTTTATGGCTACGGCACCAGCATGATTTCGAAGGAGGAAGCCAAATTGGTCAAGTGTTTTTTGTTTTTTTTCTTTCTTTCTCAGAAGAAGAGCTCACTCAAATATCTATGAATGTGACCCTTAAAATTCAAAGCCTAAGCTGATTCCCAACCACAAAAGGGACCTTATCTCACAAAATTCGACTTCCTCATTTTTATAAACAGGAGATGTATTGTCCTGGGTCATAGCTGGCTAACGGTACTATCCCAAGAGACGAAGGTCCTTTATTTCTACTTATCTCTCTCCAGAGATCGTCCCGCACACAGCTCTCTCCGGATGCCGAACGGGGCCGTCTTTTCTATATCATGTACTGTCACGTAAAATTCAAATGTCAAACCTGCCAGAGGGAAATAAGTGCTTTGGTTACAGTGTGTTTTGTGATTTATCATGGAAGGAGCTTAGGTTATATATTCAATAAACCTCAAATAGAAACATGTCCTCCCGTCTCCAGCAGCCCCAGGACTGGCTCTCTTGTGGAAAGAGAAAACCCAATTGTCTTCACGTTACCTCCAAGTCATTCTTTCCACAGGAAAGTTAAATTCATTAAGATGACATTTCGCAGATATGGAGGCATAAATAAATAAATAATATTGAACTAGTTGGTGAAATAATCCAATACTCAGCCTGATTAGAAGTATTGAATTTTTGGCATTATTTGTTGTGGGAATATAGTTCTTTGTTATTTTGCGACACATATGCCTATTTTAGTATATCAAAGAGAACAGTATATAATGGGGATCCTTGCATTTCAGAAAGTAAGAAGCATTCATGGGGGAAAGTGCTTTGTTTTCTGGAAATGATCACATTATCCATAGATCATCAGTAAGGTAAGCTCAGGGGAAGTTCCACACGCTATAGGGCTTTCTTTGAGATTATGCAACCTCACATCTGAAGCTAATACTCAGATTGAAAGTGAATGTCTAAGAAAAAATGTCATAAAAAGTATGATTTAAAAGCCTTGCATGCTTGGCTCAGTGGTTGAGCATCGACCTATACATCAGGAGGTCATGGTTCAATTCCCAGTCAGGGAAACTGCCCTGGTTGTGGGCTTGATCCCTACCATGGGGCCTACGGGAGGCAGCCACTCAATGACTCTCTCTCTCAACACTGATGTTTCTCTCTCTCCCTCTCGCTTTCTCTCTGAAATCAATAAAAATATAATTTTTAAAAAGCTCTCAAACAGCAAAAACATTACAAAATTGAGAAATGTGATATTTTCACTTAATTGGCATACTGTTCTAACATTCTTTTTCCTTCCTTGTTGGTTACACACTCTTTGATGTCTCTTCCTATGACAAAACTTTCATAAAATATTTTTTAGAAAGAAAATAAAAAGATAGGTAAAAATGATTTTTATCGTTGATAATTTGGATACGTTTCTTTCAGCTTCACATCTCACAATTAGTATACACCTTCAGGATTATTGTCAAATTTGGGCGAGTCACCCTCATTGAAGTTATTTTCATAAAACCTGTAAGATCTCAGGGCACTTCAAGTCTTCCTGCAAAGTTACTAATTGTAAATATTCTTTACATCGATGACACTCATTCACCAGTACGCTGTCTCTGTCTTCTTTGTAGTGGCGTATTATGGGTTCTAGGTCAGCTCTGTGGAAGTCAGTATTCCTGTCAGATTATTAATAAACTGGTGGACTGCACAAATCCGTGCACCAGTAGCTCTCTCTGCAGGGCCTGTCCACTCCGCGCCCGCTGCCCAGAAGCTCTCCACAGCACAGAGGCCCATAGGCTGCAGGGTGTGGAACAAGTGCCTCGTCGCCATGGCGACAAGGCAAGCATTCCTCCAGGCTATTCATGCTGCCTACTCTCAGCAGTCACCCCCCCCCTCCACCACCCGGGGCTGGGGGACTCTGGCAGGGCTGAGAGGACTGGGTGCCACCATCTTGTGGCTATGGGCGCTGCTATCTTTGCGATGGTGTGATGGTTAATTTGCATATTACCCTTTTATTAGATAGGATTTAAACACTAAAATTCTCATAAATTCTATTTCATGTAACTCCCACGTATAAATAAGAAAAAATGTAGGGGGCAGGCAACACGGTCTGTGCTGTATTGCGGGCACATGAGAACTTTTATTCTGAGGAGGCATCGGCGGCAGCGCGTTCTCTCCTTCCACTCCACACATCTGATAACTGGAACTTCCATAGAGCATCTTCTGGCTGCATGCCTTCCAAACCTTGTTTCTCCTCCGCTGCGAATGCCGGTGACTGCTGGGCATGCTTTTCTATGGCGAGACCTTTGGCTGCTCGCGCCTTTGTGACACCAACCGGTTAGTCAGCACAGCGTTATTGGGAGCCGGCCCTGCAGCGGCATGACTAACGATAACATCACTCTACCTGGAAGTGACTTCAAACGCTCTAAATGTATCCGACTACCATTGCTCGCCCTGCCCCCAACATGCATGGGGTCTTGAGCAAGAGCACAGGGCAGGCCTTCAGCTCATATGTAAGACATTTATAAGTCATAACTAAAAAACTAAAGTTCAATAAAACATATATCATCATCCTGCCTGGACACACATACCTTCATGACAATAACAATTTGAAAAATACGGATAAGACTAAGGTTTTTATATAGTTTAAGTCAGCAAAATAGCAAAGATGATTGAATTTAATTATGCCTGCATATGTTCTGTTCATGTCTGGGGAGTGTTTGTATAAGTCATCAAATAAGATATACACAATTCATATATTCTTATACATGGACTCCATATCATTTATTTATCTTGCCTCACTTCAGCAAAATCACTAATTAAGGAATTATAATCAAGATTTTTCACAGTATATGTGTGATAGTGATCTAATGGATTAAAATATATGAAATAAAAAATTAAGCCAAGGCCGGTTTGGCTCAGTGGATAGAGCATCGGACTGCGGACTGAGGGGCCCTGGGTTCGATTCCGGTCAAGGGCATGTACCGTGGCTGTGGGCACATCCCCAGTGGGGGGTGTGCAAGAGGCAGCTGATCGATGTTTCGATGTTTCTCTCTCATCGATGTTTCTGACTTTCTATCCCTCTCCCTTCCACCCTGTAAAAAATCAATAAAATATATTTTTTAAAAAATTAAAATAATTTTTCATATTGTAAAAAAATGTTTTCAAAATATTCAAAACTATAATCAAGTAGCAAATTACAAATGAATTATAATAAATAATTAAGTTATTTACATTTAACTAACTTTTAATTTTAATTTTTAATAAAAAATAACTATTAACAGCTCTAATGTTCAGTCTATTTAGTTGCCACAGTAAAAAAAACACACGTACTATGTATTGCTAATAAAGTGTTCCTTTTCCACCAGATACAACTTTATGGACTAGTAAGTGAAACAATAAAATGGATATTATGCATTACTTGGAAATGATGCTTAGTTATATAACCATCTATTTACTTGATAGATGAGTCCAGTACATTAGTTCATCTTTAAAAAAAATATATAAGCATTTCCACCACTCAAACTCTCTCCTACCCTGAAGCACCCACCCCTCTGACATCTTTAATGATTCACAGCATTGAAACTAAGTCACTTTTTATTTTGAGGACATGGGGAATAACTGTGAAGTGTTTGCCTGGGTCTGACAGTGTTGGTTCCAGAGTGGATGTTTAGACTCACCCACTGTGCCCAGAGCACTGTGCACTTACCTGACCCTGAGCACCAGGGTACTCACATGTATCTCTGCCAGCTGGTAGGTGTGATGTGGGTGTGTTTACCACGGTCCTCTACAGCACAGGACTGGGGATGGGCATCTGTGTGCCTGGGGCCATGCGTGTTTCTGTCAAAACCCAAATGGAATGTGGTTGGATCGTCTAGAATAGTCAGGAGAGGATGGTCCACCGCCCAAAATGTGGTTTGGATGTCAAGCCCAATGACACACTAAGGGGATAGAAAAAGGTCTCTTAGTTATATCATGAGTCTTTCTGGGGAGGGCAAGGCAGACTCCCAGGCGAGCCTACCAATGGCTGGGGAAAGGAGAGAAAGGAGACTGGTGTGGGGTGTTTGTGGTGGTTAGGATGTGGGGCTGGAACGAGGGTCCCATCCATGTGGGCAGGGCCTTGCATGGTTTAACCTTCCCTTCTATGCCAAAGAGGGAGTACCCAGGCTTTCTCATCCGCTTGCCCAGATGTGGGACAGAAAGGAAGGAGGTGAGGGTGATGCTTAACAGATGTCAGCATTCAAACATCAGAAAATGGAGTCAGACTCTTTGTTTTTCATTTTATTTTTTAATATAGATTTTTGTGTATTTTAGAGAGGAAGGGAGAGGGAGAGCGATAGAGAAATTGAACCATTAATAATGAGAGAGAATCACTGATTGGCTGCCTCCTGCATGATCCACACTAGGGATCAAGCCCACAACCTGGGCATGTGCCCCAGCTGAGAACTGAATTGTGACCTCGTGGTTCATAGCTTGATGCCACTGAGCCAGCACGGTCAGGCCAGACTCTTCATTACAAAACTAGAGGCTCGATGCAGGCAATTCGTTCAAGGGGCGTGGCCCTGGCAGCCATGGCTTCATCTGGAAGGACTTTCGGCTGTCTGGTCTAATTAGCATATTATGCTCTTATTATTATAGATGTTTCCATAAGTCTCCCTTAGCTGTGACAGAAGGGAAGCCAGAGTGCAGAGACTTAAGAGTGTGAAGTATCTCACCAAAGTGAAACATCAGAGATCCCCTCTCGGGCGGGAAAGTACCTGGATCTCAGGGGACCCTTGAAACTCCTGGGGATCTCTCATGGTGAACATGTGAGTTGTTTGGCTGGATCTGCACCACTCTACTCGAGCTCTGTTTCCTTGAGATGAGGGGAAGTCTATGACAGTACTCCCAGGCACAGTCAGGAATGCTGTTGGTCATACAAGAACCTCATGGGAGCGAGTTTTATGTGCACTCACACCAATCAGCTGCCTCCCTCTGAGCTCTCACCTGGAAGTCACCTTCTGCTTCTCTGTACTTGGGCATCCTTTCCTTCTTCCTCTTCCTGAAATCCCCACCCAGCAATCATCCCTTTCCTCATCTATATATAACTAATTCATCGTGCTTCCTCATGAGCCTGTTTTCTATGACTCTCTTCTCTCTCCCTGTTGTTCATTTCTACGGGATTGACCATTCCTTCATAATTACACAGCTGTCCACAGACTTCCCCGTTGTCATACTCTCCCACAGAAGTCATAGCTGTCGATGACTCCAGCTCCCAGCTCTGCCTTTCTCCTGGGCTTGTTTGCAAAAGTAGCCCAGCCCTCTCGCCGTGACTCTCATTGAGCACCCCTCCACACATAACAGGAGATGGGGTTGGACCTAAGAAAATAGTGATAATTACTAGAGCTCCCATTTATTGAATGTTTACTGTAAACCTCCTGTTGGGCTAAGCTCTTCACAAGCATGATCTCATTTCGTCTTCCCAATATCACCCCTCTCCCCCTACTCCCCCCGCAGTTCATAATCTCGAGATCACAGATGAGGAATCTGGCGCTCAGACATGTGGAATAAGTGGCCAAAGATCACACAGCTAACGAGTTCCTGCCTGGCTTTGAGTCCAAATCCAATTCTGAAGGTGTTGGGGAGTGGATGTGAGTGAACGACCACTGGAGTAAAGACCAAATTAAAATTTAGGGAGGCTTTATTGGCCAGCCAGTCAGCCGGCAACTGCTGTGCCTTTCTCCACACAGGGAGTCCAGAGAGCAGCCCGACCCTTTGTGTAGGACCACTTTTAAGCACATTAACCACATCCTGTTTTTGTAGAACAAGCAACCCAAGACAAAACAGTTTTCCCAAGCTACGTCAGGGTCATGCCATTGACGACCATGTTATTCACAGAGTCATTCTGTTCTTCAGAAAGCTGACAATGTTCTATCTTGCAAGTCCTATGTGCTGGGAAGGGGCCATGAGACCGTATCTCAAGGCCTGCCCTGGTCTCAGCACTGAGAACTCTATCTGGGGCATAGTCCACAGCCTCTCTGGAATGGGAGTCTCAAAAATTCCCACTCTCTAACAAAGGCCAGGCTCCAAGCCACTATATTCCTTCTGTGAGAGCCTGCTGCTAGAATTCAAATTGTGTTGCCATCCCACGGGTAAATTTGCCAATTCTAGGCACAGGTATTAAGTCCCCTTAACTTCTCCTTTCCTTGCAATTGCCTCTTGGATGGTGATGTTTTTCTGCATTGATTATTCAGATTTCTTTGTTGAGTGTGGAAGAACTTAAATTAATTTTTCTAAGTGTAATTTTCATATACCACGTTCTAGTATAACATGTTACTATTAGTGAAAAGTGTGCTACTTGGAAACTTCAAGTAGTCTTTGGTAACTTGTAATTATAATGAATTGTGTCAAGCTATGTGTATTTTTATTATGTATAATTTAACAAGTATGTGATGACTATCTAATTACAGTCTACAGTTCACAAAGTAATATTTTATAACAACATTTCCTCGTTCGATATTTCACCAGTGTCCGGGTTCAGAAATGCAGGGAGGACAGTCATTTCTGCGCTTTAGAGAGCTTATTGTTGACAAAGTGGTATTGCCATATACTAGGCCCTTCTGAAACTTACCATCGCATTTCTCTACCAAACTAATTGCCTCCGCATTTCTGGATTTTTCCTTGCTCTTTGGGGATCTAGCGACACTTTCAATGCATTCACTGTCTACTGCGAGGTCCAGGGGGGATGTTCAGCATGGAACTCCATTCTCCTCTGTCATCCCAGGGCCTGGACCTGTGGTTCTCTCTTTTCTTTCATCTCCTAGAACCTTCCTGTGTCCACCTGAACCTCCTTGAAACAAGGATATAACTGCAGTATTCTAAAATGCAGACTTCAGCCCTAGCTGGTTTGGCTCAGTGGATAGAGCACCATCCTGCAGACTAAAGGGTCCCAGGTTTGATTCTGGTCAAGGGCACATGCCTGGGCTGCAGGTTCAATCTTCAGTAGCGGGCGTGCAGGAGGTAGCCAATCAATGATTCTCATCATTGATGTTTCCATCTCTCTTCCCGTTCCCTTCTTCTCTGAAATCAATAAAAATATGCTTAATAAATAAATAAATAAAATGCAGATTCTACCCAGCCAGTTGAGCATTGACCTAGGAACCAGGAGGGCACAGTTCAATTCCCAGTCAGGGCACATGCCCTGATTGCGGGCTCAGTCCCCAGTGTGGGGTGTGCAGGAGGCAGCTGATCAATGCTTCTTTCTCATCATTGACGTTTCTCTCTCTTTCCCTCTTCCTTCTTCTCTGAAATATATATGTATATTTAAATGAAATAAAACGTAGACTTTTTGGGATTCCCCGAGAACGGAGTCTCCACATACCAGACAGTTTTTAAAGAAAACCACTGAACTAATCTCTACCCATTCTTCAGGGGAGGAATAAAACGGCTGTTATTCTGAGGGCTTCCTGTGGTCTATGCCGTTCATTTCTAAGAGACATGCTTTTATCTGCGCTTAGTTCACACACCAATACCAGGAGGCGGAATGGTCACCCCCATATACTCACCAGGAAAACAGCCAGAGAGGAGAGATAATGCCACTAAATTCCATTTGATTTGGATCGTAAGAATTATTCATGACAGAAAAATCTGTTATCCAAGAATGAAAAAGCTGAGTAAATGTTTCTACCTCCACAAAATGCACTGAGGACTCCCCTCTAGCCCTGCATTCTTCAAGTACTCACTCACAGAAAGATGGTAACAAAGGAAACCCTGTGGGCTCTATCCCTACCCTGTGTGCTGAGTCTCCCCACCTCCATCGCCCCACCTTGGTCCGAACCACCGTCATCTCTCACCTGGACCACTGCCCCGGCCTCTGACTGGTCCTCCTGGCCCGCCCTTGCCCTTCTTCAGTTTATTGGCAACAGAGCAGCCAGAATGACCCTGTTATTCCAAAGCCAACCAGGCCCTTCTCTGATCAGAGCCTCCCATGACCTTTGTTCTCTGAGAGGAAAAGGTGAGGATGTTCCAATGACCAGGAAGGACTTACCCACTCTGTGACCTCATCCTCTACTCTTCTCCTGTTCTCTCTCCACCTGGTCTCGCCACACTGGCCTTTTTGCATTTCCCCAAAGACACGAGACACACTCCTGACTCAGGGCCTCGGCTCCTCGGTCCCTCTGCCTGGAGAGTCACTTAGATACCGCCCTCACCTCCTTTGATGTCATCTTCGCTCATATGTCATCTACTCATCCAGGCCTCTCCAGATCACCCACATTAATAGCAACCTTTTCCTCCAGTCAAATCCCCAGCACCCCGATCTCCTGTACGCTCTTTGTTTACTGCCATCACACGGAAGCCACCTTTTCCCAGACTCAATTTCCTTCTGTGGATATTGGTCGCTCCCCACATTGTAATATCCAAGAGGGTGGGGTCTATATTGTCTCCTTTGTTCCCTGATGTAGGACTGGAAAATGGAATAGTGCCTGGCATGGAGTACCCTCTCAGATATTTGGCAAATAAATAAATAAGTGCTAAGATCACTCAAGTATTTCCCTTTGTATTTCACTCTTTCTTTGCTTCCCCTACATTATCACTGTCGATCTTTGCTTTTTTTTTCATTTAAAATGTTTAGTAAACTCCGACTAAGTTCCAGGCATCGTGCCTGTCCCTTGGGACGCAGACTCCTCAGAGGTGTACTGATGTTACGCTACTCGTGCTGTGTCTGCTCGTGTGGCTGAAACCGTTAGTTCCTGAAATGCCACTTGGGAAATGTGACCAGTTGTAACTGACGAAACTCTTAGAGCGTGCCTTTCCCAGGGCATGGTTACTGGGAACTACATGGGCCAGGCCCAAGCTCGGTGCTGCTGGACAGTCCATTCCCTAACCACTGCCCATCTGCATGCTAGGTGGACTGGCGGCTCTGAGATCAGGGAGCTATTTCCATCAAATAAAGCACCCCACAATGTGTACCAGGTCTTGTTCGTAATCTCTCCTTAGATTCTTATTTCTTAAAAATATATTTTATTGATTTTTCACAGAGAGGAAGGGAGAGGGATAGAAAGTCAGAAACATCGATGAGAGAGAAACATCAATCAGCTGCCTCTTGCACACCCCCTACTGGGGATGTGCCCGCAACCTTGACCAGAATCGAACCCGGGACCTTTTAGTCTGCAGGCCGACACTCTATCCACTTAGCCAAACTGGTCTCAGCTCTTCTTAGGTTCTTGCATAATGTAATTAGGTTTGTATGAAAGGCTGAATGCCTCATAAGTATTTTAAAATGTTCATGTTTTTATGGGGAGAGTAAAAAAAAAATTAAGAAAGACCTTCGTTTGTGAACATTTAGAAATTGAGCCGCAGATGAAGGATATCTGTGGGTTGAATTTGCTCTTCCCTTTAAGTCCATGTAGCAGCCGGAAGGCAAGTTTGCTACACTTCCAGGTGTATGATGAAGTCCATGAACAGAGATGTGAAGGCAAACTTAGTTGTAGGTGAACATTAATTTGGTCTTATAACCATCAGCAGAGTTGAAAAATGACAGTAATAAAATTAGCACTGAATATAGTGCTTACTATATACTAGGTCCTGTTCATAGAATAATCAATTCAACCACCTATGAACTGGGAACCAGGATTCTCCCATGTTAACAGGGGAGGAAAGGCTCGGCTCGGCTTACTAGCCCAAAGGCACCGCTCATAAGTGGCAGAACCAGAATTTGGACCAGGTGATCGGGCTCTGGAGGTGAGGACAGCAACTGCTGCGACATATTACCCCACAGGTGGGACAGGCAGATGAGCCATGTCCCTGGTTTAACTCGCCCCTGAGCGGGACTGTTTGTGCGAACTGTACCTCTGCACTCAGAAATGAGGGGAAATTTGCTCAATGTGTATAATCCTGGTTTGGAACATTTTTACCTTTTAAATGTTCGTTGTCTAGCATCCTACAGCCTTAAAATAACTTCCAAGAGTGACTCAGTATGTGCCTCCCCAAAATATTACTAATGATGAAACAGAAAAACCCCAGGAGTTATAATTAACCAGTCGCACAATGCAGGACACACCCCACTAATTATTGCTTCATGTGGAGCGAGGCCTCGGCTACCGCACATTCACTTTGCATGGCACGGAGTTCAGGGCGCAGTTAGCTCTGCTCTTCCACCTGGAACGTAGCGAGTGGCGTCATTCTGAAGAAAACTGCTGAGACTTTTATAGCCACGGGATTTCACAAGTGAAAATCTTCAAGAAGGTTTTTTGTGTGCTTTAACAACAACAAAAATCAACTTAGATGTTTGGGATTTGGATTGCTGCACTCTTGCTCTTTGGCACATCAACAGGTAAGACTCATAACTTGTAATAAATCCCTTAAAAAATAGTGAGTGTATTCACATCCAAAGTGTAACTGACATGGACTGTGAGACATGGGTTCTGTTTGTATGTTGATTTATTTGTCATAAACTTACCTAAGGACAATGCATCCATTTGGTAATTCTGGATTAATCTGAAGAGCAATTGTGCAGCATCCATTTCCAACGATGTACAAGTTGCTGGTTGGTCTTTGCTTGGCTCCCAGACCTGCTGTATATTAGCCTTATGGCCTGGGTCAAGTAACTTATCCATTGAAGTCTCAACGCCTTCACTTTTAAGTTGGATATGTAATAGAAAATGAGAGAATACACATTTCCAATTTCACTACCTGACTCGCAGTAGATGCTCAGTAAATGTTGAATGAATGAATGAAGTGGGTCATGCTGATTAGAACTTTCACATTTATTTTTTTTTTTCATTTGTGTCATGATTTCAAGAAGAAATATTGTTCTGTGGACATTTCTGTTTTTCTTAATCCTCATTTGAGGATATGCTTTTCATTGATGAGAGAGAGAGAGAGAGAGAGAGAGAGAGAGAGAGAGAGAGAGACATTGATGTGAGAAACAAACATCGATTGGTTGTCTCCTGTGTACACCTCAACTGGGGACCAAACCCAGTCTGGGAATGAGCGAGATGGAACCTCAAACCTGCAGCCTCTCCGCGTGTGGATGACACTCTAACCAACTGAGCCACAGCGAACAGGACAGTTTGTGGGCGTTTCTTATGCGTTAACTCAGTATTCACCGACTTGTGCCCCTTATGCTGTGGAGTGCTTATGCGATTACTATGTAGCCGTTATAGGTTTTGTCTGCTCTTACCATCCTAGCTCAATATTGTTATATTGGCTATTTAAGTTATTGGTCCAGTTTCAAGTTATTAATTTTATAACAAACATGTTTTTTCCCCCCTAAGTGTCTTTAATACCTCTGATGTCAATTAGTCTCCCCCATCACACCTGACGTCTTCTAACTTTCTGCCCTCTTTGCGGAATTTCGTTATGGAAAAAGGGGTGGTGACCAATAACCCCGGAAAGTTACTAACACAGACAACCCCCAACATTTACAACAACCTTCCTGTCGAAATCCAAACTCCCTTCCGCAGACTGGATGATGTAGCTGAGAACTTAGGGGTAAAGCCCTGGAATGCAAAAAATAAAGGCAGCGGGATATTCTAGGAGGAACAGAAGGTTGTGTTAGGAAGGCCAAATCCACGTATGAAACCCCTCCCTCCAATCAGAGCTGGACATATGTGTGTTTCAGGAGAAAAAAACAGACTGGATGGCAGGCAGGAGATACACTGAGGAGGAGCCGCCATATACCAGGGACATATCGAAGGAGACACAGTTACCCTTCCAACAAGAGAAAACAAAGGCAGCCAGAGAAACCAGGAAAACCAAATATGGGCCAGACTAAACTGACACTGATCTTGAGCAATTCATGGGCAAGAAGGAGAATTCATTTCAGCGTTCTCCTTTGAAGGGAATGGAATCTGAACAATAGACCTGCGGAGAAGGAAATGTAATGATAGCATGCTAGCTGGCTCGGGGAAGAAAAATATTTACATTTCTAGTCATAATCATATAAATTCTGTTTATTGATTTTTGGAGACAGCCTACAGACAGAACATGGAAGACCTAATTCCGATGATAGACGGAGTCTGAATGTTATCAATGTTGACAGCATGAATGCGGAAATGCAGCTGACAAGCTGGGAGGTGAAAGGGAGACCAGAGGGTGGGGTGGCGGGCTTTAAAGTGCTTGTTGCAAAGGTAGGGAGTCAGGTTATAAGGAATGCCAGGTAGGAATCACAGACTAGAAGATGACTCAGTTTACAGCGGAAGCCAAAATGAGCTGAGAACTGTTACTGATTGCACAGCTGGAAGAGCTGGGGCCCTGCTTTGCTAGCACAGGCCCTCAGAGGCATCATCAGGAAGGACACCGGGGGGGATGCTGATGGTCCAGGAAGGGGGGGGGGTTTCCCTCCTATTCGCTCCCAGCTCCTGTCTGCATTTTTCTTTTCTTTTTTAAATATATGTTTATTGGTTTTTAGAGAGAAAGGGAGAGGGAGAGAGAGATAGAAACATCAATGATGAGAGAGAATCATTGATTGGCCGCCTCATGGATGCCCCCACTGGGGAAGGAGCCTGCAACTAAGGCATGTGCCCTGACTCTAATCCAGTGGATTCTCAACCTTTGTAATGCTGTGACCTTTAATACAGCTCCTCGTGTTGTGGTGACCCCCAACCCTAACATTATTTTCGTTGCTACTTCATAACTGTAATTGTGCTACTGTTATGAATCGTAATGCAAATATCTGTGTTTTCCGATGGTCTTAGGCTCTACAGCAGTGGTTGAGAACCGCTGCTGTAGAGAGTGACCACAACATGAGGTGGTCGCAGCATTAGAAAGGTTGAGAACCACTGCCCTAATCGAGCCATGAATTTCTAGCCCGTAGGTCCAGGCTCAACCGCTGAGCCTCAGCTGGGCCTGTCTGCTTTTTCATCAATGGCTTTTCACGCCAGCACAGTCATTCCAGTAGCAGGCACTGGTTCCAGTTTACAGTTTTCTGATATCCCCGAACCAGACTCATGAAGCCACTCAATGATGCCAGCAATAGTGAGCTAATACCCCTCCTCAGGGCCCTGAACCCCAACTCCGGGGCACCCCCGCCCTCCCCATCTAGCAGCCCTGTTCCCCAGTTTCCACATTTGCGTAACTTATCCTCTTCCATTTCTCCACCAGCTCTGGAGCGGATAGCTGCTCCCTTTGAGCTACTCACAGGGGGCCCCTGTTATCTTCATTTCTGCAAAACCTGATTAATAACCTTCCTTATATTCGACTCTCACAGTTAAAGTACCTGGTGTGGGTTCCATCTCTTGCCCTGGTTTGGGCTGTTCCAGGGACTAGGAGGGTTACATCCTCATTTATTATTGCAGTGGGTTCATAGGTCATGTGATAACATTGATCACTTGCAACTTGGTTGCGTCAGCACAGTGTACGGATACGGGGAACCATAGGGCCTGCATACGTTTCAGGTGGTGGCTCCAGGAACAGGGCTGTGGCTGGGGAAGGGCAAGGGATGTTGCTTATCTGTACAATTTTTTTAAATGTAAAAAATTGTATTTGATTAAAAATAAGTTGCATTTCCTATTCCCTCCTCTTTACATTTATGTGGCATCTCATTCTTCAGAATATGAACTCGTCTAAAATGTTGAAGTGAAAAGCTGGTGGATTTGAGAGTCACAGGCTTAGTTAGTATTTTTCAAGTGAGAGAAGAAAGTCCTCAAGTTCAAGTCTTCATACAGCTCTAGCCAATCCTGACAAATGACCATAAAGTGAATAGATTATAAATAGTCACAATAAATTGAATAAGGGATCAATAATAAGTTGAAAAAAATAATTATAAAGTATAATCATAATCTAATATATTGAACTCTGCCTCCATGAAACAGCATGAAATGAAGTTCTTTGTTTTGAGTATGAAATGGAAACAGAAGGTCATAGGGAAGGGATACATTTGAGTCAGTGGATGACAGAAATAAAGAGGACCTGGTTTCCCCAAAGCCTCTCACTGTAGGTGAGTAAAGTGAGTTCTGGAAAGAAGAAACTTGGTTGAAACTAAGTGAAACTTTATGCTCTCAGGAAATGTACATCAGACACCTACTGTGTGCCGGGCATGGAGCTAGGCTCTGGGGACAAAGGGATTCCTTCTACCAAGAAAAGGCAGGAGCTCAGGGAAGACACAGTATCTTGTTTTATTTTATTTTTTACATTTTTATTTATTGATTTGAGAGAAAGACGGAGAGAGAAACATTGATTTGTTATTTGACTTATTTATGTATTCATTGGTTGCTTGTTTATATGTCCTGACCGGGGATCAAACCCACAATCTTGGCATATTGGGGTGACGGTCTCATCAAATGAGCTGCCTGGCCGTTTTATGCCTTTATGTCTCAGGCCCAGCCACAAGGGGTTTCCACGTTACAGTTCATTTAGTCTTCATCACGAGTCTGTAAGGTAAGTGGTAGTATCTCCGTTTTGCAGAGGAGGTGAGACTCAGTCAAGGTTAACTAATTGCCCAAAGCCAGGAATTTCTGATTCCAAAGCCCATACTCTCTCATCTCTGCAGCACTGTGATCTCCATGGTCATGGTCATAAGTGGCGGGGGTGAGGGGGGATCTTTTTTGAAGAGACGCTCCCTGAGTCAGACTTGTTCAACTGGAAGACGAACTTCAATGAGCCTTCAGAGTGGGAAACGCAGCCCCCGGTTCCCCCCAGCACTGACGCGCCATCTTTCTGTGACAGGAAAAGAGATCTGCTATGAAAGGCTGGGGTGCTTTAGAGATGGTTTGCCATGGACTGGGACTCTGTCCAGGCAGTTCGCTGGTTTGCCCTCGTCCCCAGAAGAGATAAACACTCGCTTCCTGCTCTACACGCGACACAACCGCATCGTCTACCAGGTGAGCCGGCACCCGCCTCCCAACAGATTATTCTAAAACAGAAGCTGTAGCAATAGACACAGGAGACAGATGCGGTAACCCATTCTGGCAGAAACTGTTGGTTTCTTCTTTATTGAATTTATTGGGGTTTCATTGGTTAAAAAAAAAGTTTATAGATTTATGCACCCTGTGTCCAAAGCAGCATTATTTACGATAGCCGAGATATAGAAACAGCCCAAGCGCCCATCAGCAGGTGAGTGGAGTGAAAACTCCCGTGGTACATTTACACCATGGGATACTACACGGTAAAAAGGAAGGAACTCTTACTCTTTGAGACAGCATGGATGGACCTGGAGAGTATTACGCTAAGCAAAATAAACCAGTGAAAAAGATAAGTATCACATGATCTCACTTATATGTGGAATCCAATGAACAAAATAAACTGGTGAACAGAAATAGAACCAGAGGGGTGGACACATGATGAGAGGGGAGAGGAGTGGGAGGACTGGCTAAAAGAAGGTTAAGGGATTAGCCAAGGAACGTGTATATTCATAACCCATGGGCACAGACAGCGGAGTGGTGACGGCCAGGGGTGGGCTGGCAGGGGCTGGATGGAGGTGGGCAAAGGAGGGATATAGGCGGGCACCTGGACTAGTGTCAACAACAAAAAATAACATAGGTTTAAGGTGTACAATTCTATAATTCATCATTTACATATTGTATAAACTATTGATTTTAAGGCAAGCATTTCTTTTTACATTTGTGAGCCAGATTTTTTTCTCATATGACCTATCCTAGAGTTTAAATATGAAAATTACACTGCATATGTTGTTTCATAGAAGGCAAATTTGGTGTTTTGTCCATTTAATAAAATACTGTTTTGATATATGTATTTTTGAATCTTTATTGTTGAAAGGATTGCATTTGTCCCCTCTTGTCCAGCTAATATACACTGAATGGCCAGATTATTATGATCTCTGAACCCATAATAATCTGGCCACTTAGTGTATATCCTATATAATAAAAGGCTAATATGCAAATTGTCCCCTCCACCAGGACTTTGACCAGCAGGCAAGCTGGCCAACTGCCCAAGTCCCCTCCCCCTGGCCAGGCTGACCAGACCCCACACATGCATGAATTCATGCACTGGGCCTCTAATACACACACACACACACACACACACTGAGTGGCCAGATTATTATGCGTTCAGAGATCATAATAATCTGGCCACTCAGTGTATTAATTGAGAGCCTTCCACATGTAAGACTGTGATCATGCCACAGTGCCCAGTACATGTTAAACTGAATAAGCAGGATAGGGTCTTACAGGCATGACTAGTATATTAGGGGAGACGGGGTATGTAAACAAATGCCTTTATTGCAACACAAATTGTGATCTGTGATCTGTGCTCTGGAATGATGGGAAACATCTGGGAGGGATGGTGGTCACTGTTGCGCAGTGGGACTGATTTAACACCATTGAATTGTACTTGTAAAAATGGTTTAAACAGCAACTTTCATGTTATGTATATTTTACCATGATTTTTTAAATGTAGAGAGAATTGCCCTGGCCAGCGTTGCTCAGTGGTTAGAGCATTTGGCCTTTGCACTGAAGGGTTGCAGGTTCGAACCCCAGCCCTGACCAAGGTGTGGGAGGCAACCAACTGATCTGTCTCTCACACATTGATGTTTCTCTCTCTCTCTCTCCCTTCCCTCACCTCCTTTCCACTCTCTGAAATTCAATGGGAAAAATATCCTCTGCTAAAGATGAAAAAATAAAGATAAAATGTAGAGAGAATATGTCTATGTTGAATACAAATGTTTGGTGTACCTCTGTTGGTTAGGAATTTCAGGGTATGTGTGTCTATTCAGGACTAGCTGTATCTCCTGGTCTTGACCCTCAGCCCTCGGAGGACCCGTTGGTCCTTCATCCTTCTGTACAGTGGTCATGCACTTGAACCTTGTAGACCATGAGAAACCAAGTACTTTGCTAATAAAGGGGCCATAAAACCCATGTCCCTCGGGTCTTCTCCACTCCCTTCCACTTGGGAAGAATCCTGTGTGACACACCAGATGTGTAGCTGAATTTCGCAATGGATAGAAGCCTGAGGGTTTATTGTTCAAGTGTTTTTAGCAACAGCTGGGGCACAGGATGAGTCAAGGTGTTATATTTAAGCAACAAAAGGATTGTCCTCGTCTTGACCGAAATGCTCTACAGTATGAATCTGACCGCCTTTGCTTATGAGAAAGTAGAAGTGAACCACACAGAGGTTTAACTTCCTCTGTTTCCCGAGGGAGGAATGGTCAGGGGGAGCCTGGTGCGAGGACCTTGGTCTTCTGAGAGTCTATCTTTCTGCAGGAATTAAATGACTCACTTCCTCCAGGAGTCCGTGACTCTTTAGCCCGGAGTGGCTCACGCAGACGGTAGGGGTGACGCGCGTTTTGCAGGAGTATGCTGGTTTCTGTGCCTGCAGCCATTGTCAGGATTGGAACAAGCCTAAGTGGTGACTGTTTTTGACACGCTGGGAGTGGGATGATCTTCGCAGTTGTCAGCCGTGGTGGTAGAATGGGTTGATCACGTATCTACTCAGCTCCATGACTCCTCAAGGATAAGAAAGATGAGAAAAGGCTCGAGCATCCAGCTCAACATGGGTACTTGTGGCATCAGAATCCCAGGTGTCTTCTTTTGATCCCATGATGTTTGGCATTTCCCATTGTCTAGGTTAGAATGTCATTTTACAGGGTGTGCCTTTTCTACTTTATTAAATTCCTTAGTGGCTCCTTGTGACAACAGAGCATGCTCAGATCCCGCAATATTTGTCTTTGTCCGATTGCCACTTTGAGACTTGCTTGGGGTCCCCCTTCAAACTATTCTCATGTTGGGGAAAACCTAAACAAATATTTTCTACCAAATTCCTCCCCAGAGTAGATTTTTGGGGTGTAGAAACAGAAGGATAGTAGGTGTTGAGGGGGCTCCAGCTGGAGTTGGAATGGGCATCTGGACTCTTTTAGATGCATAGATGGACAAATGTTTTTGCCCCTGAGCTCCAGTGCTTAGCAGGTGAGTGCTCCCACAAAGCCTGAGTACAATGGACTTTATTTCCTGCCTCAGCAAGTCCCACATCCGGTCTGGGCCCTGTCAGGAGAGAACACTATGTACAGAGCAGACCTTGAGAAGCCAGTAGTGAAGCGCGTGACTTCAGAGAAAGACCACGTGGGTTTGGCCCGCACTTAGGTCTCATTGGCTGCAGCACTTCTGGGCAAGTGGCTGTGCCCCTTTCTGTCACTGTGCCCCTTTCTGAGGTGTAAAATCTGTACTCACCTCACTGCGCCGTGAAGGCTAAATGGGCTACTCTGTGGAGCCCTGAGAACAGATCCTGCCACACAGACAGACCTGAGGTCAGCTCTGTTGAAATTACTGCGTAAACCAACTGCAGATCCATTAGCCAGCGATTGTGTGATCAGTGGCATGTCGCTGCTAACTCAGGAAGCTCGTCACAGACTCTGTTTAAATTTCTTAAGTATCTAAATGTGTGGCTTCCCAGTCGTAGCATTCACTACTGTCAGACTTGCTATTTGCTGATAATTCGTTTTTGTCTTAATAGAATTGCTTATACTTTGTGCGTATTAATCCTCTTAATAACAAAATCACTTAAGTCAATCATATTCTAAAATATTTGAGAGTTTGGTTATAAAACCAATGCAACAAAATATAAGAAATACAAAATAATATTTAATGTAATCACAGGAAATTATCTTTAATGTGCTGTTGTCTTTCACGTGGTGAGATTCTAACTTCTATTCCTCGCTCAGAAAGCGGGGTGGACAGTCTATTTTGCCACCAGGCAGCATGCTTCTAAGTCTCAAATAAGACAATTCCTGTGAATTACATTGACAGTCAGTGAGCAGTGCTATCCCAAAGTAAGGCTTGCCGAAATTCTGATGGAAATTGGTTCAACCTTGTCTTACAAACATTGCTTTAAACCCAAACCTGTCTATTTCCTTTCTTCATGATTACATTTACATATTACATTTCATCATGCATGAATAATTTCTTAGTACTTTCTCAATATGTATCAGTAACTATTTCTTTGGTAAAAGTGTATTAAAGAAGGTTGATAAAAATTAAATTTAGCCCGGCTGATATGGCTCAGTGGTTGGAGGTCACAGTTCAGTCCTGATCAGATCAGGTCAGGGCACATGCCAGGGTTGTGGGCTCCATCCCCAAAGGGGGGCATGCAGGAGGCAGCCAATCAATGATTCGCTTTCATCGTTGATGTCTCTCTCTCTCTCTCCTTCTCTCCCTTCCTCTCTGAAATCAATAAAAATATGTGTATTTTAAAATTAATTGTAGTGGGAGGCTTTAGAGCAGATTTAGAATTTAAATATTAAATAAAATGGAAAGATTGTTTCATCTTAATCTCTCATCACTCGACACAGGAGATCAGTGCGGTTAACCATCGAACTATCCATGCCTCGCACTTCAGAACAGACAGGATGACCCGCATCAACATCCCTGGGTGGAAGTCGGATGGAAAATGGCAGCAGGCCATGTGCAATGTATGATGGGAACACGTTTACGGTTAAGGCGAACGTACCTTGTGTGGCATTCATGCATATTCATGGACTCCTCCATTCCTTACTTACGTGGTCCACATTCCAAGGCCTGACACGCCTTCCCCATTTCCCATTTTTTTCTCACTTCTCATGAGCTGCATAGATTATAGTGGAGACCTGTTTTAAAAATTATTCTTTGGTAAATTCTCATCTTTTGAAAATAAATGAATGGCATGATCCATTGCTTATTTAATGAAGGGGAAAAAATTTCCAAGTTCACTTCGAGAGATTAATTTTCCCCTCTTAATGGTATACTCAAGATGAATACACTGCTAGCATAGCAAGCGATGAATTATTTATAAGTGATGGAGTGTGTTAGCATCGGGCCGTCTGAATTCATATCCTGGTCCTACCTACCGGCTCTGTGATCGTGAGCAAGTTAATTCGGCTACCTGTGCCTCAGTTTCCTTATCTGTAAGTGAGGATTAAATAAATTCATATATGCCATACGGTTAAGACAGTATCCAGCATGCAGCAGGTCCGGCTAGTGTTATTGCTTATTATTGGTTTTCTTTCATTTTTATTCCTTTAAAACTTACTCTAAATCGTCGGCCCAGGTGTTGCTCAAAGCAGAAGATGTGAACTGCATTAACGTAGACTGGATTAACGGATCCCTGGAATACATCCCTGCCGTCAACAACCTTCGTGTGGCCGGAGCCGAGGTGGCTTATTTCATCGATGTCCTCATGGTAAGAAGAGTTATCCTTGTAAAAGTATATTTGGTTGCTTTCGCATCACCAAGAATTTGTGGCACTCTTCCGTTCTTTCCATTAGCGTGCACAGCACTGAACTTGGGCAACAGCAAGCCCTCCCTCCTGTGTGGTGGCTAGGAAAGGAGTCAGTCCTTGGGAAAGCGCCTGTGGTTACACAAAGCGCCACGCGGTGGCAGTGTTCCTTCACAGGCTCCTCCACCTTCCCCTCGCTCAAGGTCACTACCTTGATCTGCCTGGAGGACCATCTTTGTTAGTTTTCATCACACTGTAAACCTATCCTTAATGATGATGACCCATTTCCGTCTTATGAATTCTGTTTGTTTAGAGCGTGAAGAAATTGGTCCCGTGCAGTGAATTAGATCTGTAGGCCAGTCCAACCATAGTTCTTTAACCTATATATTTTCTAAAAAAAAAAAAAAAAAAAAGGACGTTGCTATTTATAAGGGATATACCCAGAGACGCTTATAAATGTCCGAGTGCTCTATCACTATAGAAAGTAATTCCCCACTACAAAATGGGTGGAGTAAGATCTAAAGATTTATGACCCTTTCCCATTCAATGCATGTTTTATCTGCACCTGCTGTGAGCCAGGCCCTGTTGTGGGCACTGCAGGCTCACGGTGAGCAGGACAGGGTCTGCCCACAGGGTGCAGGCGGGCTGGGAGGCACTGCAGGGCAGTGGGACGCAGAGGGATGTGATTGGCAGCTAGCTCAGGTGGGTGATAGGGAAGGTGATGTGGGAACACTGAGTAAACAGGAAACAGCCTGGAGCAGAATCAGGAGCCAATACTTACCTCTGCCCCCACAAGACTCTATTTGCCCCTGCACATCTCCCTCTACTCCCACAAATCTCCCTCTGTCCCCCCAAATCTCTCTCTGCCCCCACTCTGTCAGGGGAGAGTAGATTTTAAGAAGGCACTTAGAGTGGGTCTTCCTATACAAAGAATGAAATCAGACTAATCTCCTTCTCAGAGGAAAACCGGTCCTAAATTTTGGGGAGCTTTCTCACTGATCCTGGGGTGTCTGAGCTATGGGCTCTCTAGGTCCCAAGTCATCTCAGACATTTGCTAGAGTTGCCTTCAACTGTAGGAAACAGGTGGGCATGGTGGACACGGGTGGTGGATAGCAGGGAGGGCAGGAGCTGCCTTTGACTGTGTTGGGGCCCTTGAGGAAGGGTTGGCCTCTGGAGGGATGGCATGGGCCTGAAGCACAGAGTTGCCCCTGGACGTTCTCCTGTACCCGTGAGCTGCCTCCCACAGGGCAGGGGCTCCGGCAGAGGCTTCCTCCAGGCCTGCCTGGTGTGCCCTCCTTCTAGCAGATGAGCACAGAGGTGGCTATGGGTGTCGCCCTTGCTAGACCCCAACCTGAATGTGATGGGGGGTGCCAGCCCCTTTTCCACTTTAAACAGAGGTAAGCCATTCAACCTGCTCTTTTCAAAATGTCTGTCCTGTTTTCCTTTTTAAAATCCCATCAGAAACAATTTGGATATCCCCCTTCTAAAGTGCACTTGATCGGCCACAGCCTGGGAGCGCACCTGGCCGGGGAGGCCGGGGCCCGGACGCCAGGCCTCGGGAGAATAACTGGTAAGCCTTCCCTGCCCTGTCCCTGGGCCTTGCCTGTGTTTACATATTATTTTTATGCACAAAATCGAGTATCTGAACTCCAAGTGGGGTCCCAGAAACACTCCTGGTAGGTGTGCTCTTGAGTAGAACGGGACTTAGTGTAATAGGCACCATGCTGCTCCCTAGGGCTGGACCCGGCCGGGCCGTGTTTCCACGACACCCCCAATGAGGTCAGGCTGGACCCCTCGGATGCCAGCTTTGTCGACGTCATCCACACCAACGCAGCTCGCTTCCTCTTCGAGTTCGGTAAAAAAAAAAAAAAACTTTAACACAAACAGGCGACACTTAAGCAAAGAGATTTGGAGAAGCATTCCTCCTACTTCTAATGTCTATTTCAGGGGCCGGCACAATCAACGCTTGTGGGCACCTGGACTTTTACCCAAATGGAGGGAAACATATGCCAGGATGTGAAGACTTAATTACACCTCTATTAAAATTTGATTTCAATGCTTACAAGGAAGGTAAGTACTTTGTGAAATATTAAGGCTGCTATTGCACATTTACTCAGTTCCTTCCTTGGACAGGATCCACATCCTTTTGTATGTAATAAATACAATCTATACTAATAAAAAAGTAAGATGCAAATTGACCCTACCTTCATGATGCCCACCAGCCAATCAGGAGTGAGTATGTAAATTAACCCAACAAAGAGGGAGGATTAATTTGCAGATGTTCCACACCACCCCACTCAGGGCCTCTGGGCAGCATGGAAGGCAGAAAGACGGATCCAGCTGGAGCAAAAGTGGTACTGGCAGCCAGGGGAAGGAAGGCCCATTCTTGCACGAATTTTTGTGCATTGGGCCTCTATTATATTAAAATATATTGTATTATGTTAATTATATTATATTATATTATATTATATTTTAATATATTATATTTATTATATTATATTATATTATATTGATATATTTTAGCCACACTAGCTGGTTTGGCTCAGTCAGTGGATGGAGTGCCATTGGCCGGTAGACTGAAGGGTCTCGGATTTGATCCTGGTCAAGGGCACGAACCTCGGTTGCAGGTTCCTGGCCTGCAGGAAGCAGCCAATTGATGTGTCTTTCTCACATTAGTGTTTGTCTCTGTCTCTGCCTCTCCCTTCCACCTTCTCTAAAAAAATCAATGAAAGAAATAAAAATGTGCATCATATATATGTACTGAGTGGCCAGATTATTATAACCACCTGATGTTCGTAGGCAAATCAGCTATAATTTCGTGCTGAAGTTGCCAGAGGGCCAGACCGTTATAAATAGGGAAGCAGGTTGTTTACCACGACAGTAGAAGTGATTTTTTTTTCTCTGAAGATGTGGGTAAACAACCCGATTTAACAGCCTTTCAACGTGGGGTGATGGTTGGCACTCAGAGCAAAGCAGCTGAATTCGTTAGATGTTCAGGAGCAGCTGCTGTTAAAGTGTTTAAAGACTGGACCATCAGCCGAAAATCTGGGTCTGAAGAGTGAGTGCATCAAATTGCTGCAGATCTTAATCAGGATCCTCTCAAATGACCTCTGAATGCACCGTTCGCCGTGCACTGCATCGGATGGATATGGAAGCCGAAGGTCTGTTCGAACACCTTTGCTGTCTGCAGTTACCAAGATAAAACGTCTCCAATTCGCACAGGAACAGAAGGATTGGACAGTCAAGCGCTGGAAAAAAGTCATGTGGACCGATGAATCACGTTTCCAGTTGCATCATGCAGATGGCAGAGTGAGAATTTCGTGGAAACAGCATGAAAGCATGCACCCCACATGCATGAGTACAACCTTTCAAGCTGGTGGGGGCAGTGTTATGGTTTGGGGCATGTTTTCCTGGCATGATTTGGGCCCTTTAATTCGTATGGAACAATGTCTGAGTAGCACAACATACCTAAGTATCACTGCTGATCAAGTTCATCCTATCATGTTAATGGTGTATTCCAATGGAGATGGCTTCTTCCAAGAAGACAATGCACCATGCCACAGTGCTCGTATTGTGCAGGAGTGGATTCAAGAACATGAGGGAGACTTTACCTTGCTGAGGTGACCCCCACAATCACCAGATCTCAATCCAGTTGAGCATTTGTGGGGCGAAGTTAAAAGAGCCATCAGGCAGCTGGTTCCACAACCATCAAATCTCACAGAACTGGACAGTGCTATTCATCAGGCACGGTGTCAGATTCCTCGCATCACCTTTCAACATCTCGTGAAGTCAATGCCAAGAAGAATCGCCACAGTATGGAAGGCAAAAGATGGCCCAACGAAGTACTGATGGGTGGTCATAACAATCTGGCCACTCAGTGTATATCTTTTAGCCCAAAATATAGCCACATGTATGGATCTCCCACTCATGAGATCCACGAGGTCAGCATCCTGTGCTGGTTGCCATTGTACCCACAGTCCCTGGCAGCATGTCCAGCCCATTGTAGACACTCAACATCACCAGGAGGGTCTGTTCATTCAATACAGTGGTATTGGTGTTTACTCTGTGCCAGGCATTATCCTAGGAACAGCAGTGCAGGAATGAATACAAAAGACAAAAAACCTCTTGCTGGTGAAGATAATATTCTAATTTACCAGAAAGGCAGTAATAGAATATGTGCTAAGAAGACAACATCAAGCACGGGATGGGAATATGATATATTGTAGACCATAGGGGTGAGGTGGGAAAAGGAGATTTTTGATAAGGTGGCCAGGGAGTTCTTCCCAAAAAGATTACCTAAAGGAATTAGTCCCGTGGATGCATGGGGGGAAAGGCATTCCAGGCTGAGGGGAGGGGTGGCAAGTGCAAAGGGCCTGAGGCAGCAGCCAAGCTGTATAGGCCATGGGAATAACGGTCCATGCCATAGAGTAAAAGTGTTAAGGACGGTAAGGAGAACACAGATGACTAGGATGCCATGAGAACTTCAGAATGCACAGATGTATTGAGGTCTATCTTATTGATTATGGCAATAATGCCTGACAATGACAACACAAATTTGTCTTTAGCATCCTTTATAACACCATAGCTTCCTTTCCCTCCACCTTTCCTTCCACCAGCTCCGCTGAAGGTGGGCAATGGTTAACAGTGCTGGCTTTGCTATGTTTGAGTAGGAGGGAATTCAATCTTTCCTGCAGACAGGGAGTCAAAATCACTTGGTCTAAGGAGATGCCATAGGCACAGAGATGCTCCAGGCTCTAAGTGCTTATGTCAGAGATCTGGGAAGCTAGGAGGACATTAGTGTCAGAGCACTGAGTTATCTGCATTTGCATTTGTATATCTACCCTGCTTGACTGTCCCTTTAGATTCACACAGAGAATTCTTTGGCAGAAAGAAAATGCTGGGTAATATTGATCCATATTGAGCAGCATCCACGCATACACACCTGGTCTAGCTGTCCAGACCCAAGTCAAGAAACTGTCATTTAACGTTGCTTTTCTAAGACATGGGTCATTATCTCGGTCATCAGTTAATCCGTTCATTGCTCTCAGTTCATTGGAAATTGTTTTCGCAGAAGTGGCTTCCTTCTTCGATTGCAACCATGCCCGGAGTCATCGCTTTTATGCAGAAAGCATCCTCAATCCCCACGCCTTTATTGCTTACCCTTGTAGGTCCTACGAGTCTTTCAAAGCGGTAAGTAAAGCATTTTGCAGTGCAATTTAATTAGCAAGTCATTTGTCCAAGCATGATCAGCCAGCTCAAAATTAGGGCTTTGAGTTTGTGGTTTAAAAAAAAAAAATGCACCTGCCGCTTTGGAAAATAGTAGATTCTTTCTGTGCTGAATACTGAACAGCAGCAGAGGTTGCTGAAGGGCTTAAGTAAGTAAACCAGCTATTTGAATTCTGGTTGTTTCAGCTCTTTTGAACGTTATATCCAATTTTGCTCTTTGGGGCCATTTGTTAGGCAGTAATTAGATGCTAGGATAGGTCCGAGGCAAACATTTTTCTGTGTATATATTTTAAGTGTCATCTTCAAAGATGCTCCAAGAAAGCGGAACCAATCAATAGCTACAACCAAAAGTGTTCCTATTCATGAGGAACATTGACATTGTTTTATTAAAATTTAATTATTTATACCGAGCAGAACCAGGGCATTGATAGCGCACAGAAACTCCATACAGATCGATATGTGACAAAACACCCAATCTGATTTGAGTGGAGTCCGGAGGCACGCGGCGTTGGGGGGATCTGAGCGGAGCGTGCTTTTCACGGGGTTACCGCTGTGCAAATCTGTTTTGCAGCGGGAACTGGAAAGAGGTGCCCTGTTGTGTTTGGAGACCACTATTTGGTCAGGGTAGAGAAACATCACAGAGGTTCCCCTTGAAGTTCACTGTAACTAATAGCACTTTATGATTAAGTGCAAGATTGGAGAGGAACAAGCTTTGTCCTGTTACAGAGCAAGGAGAGTGGGTGCCGTCTAACTGTTTCCTTAACCAGCCCCTGACTGTGAATGTGCCTGGTGAACTTCCCTTATCAGAAAGCTGGACAGCCAAACACTGACATCTCTCCCACTCCACCACCACCCCATAGCTTCCTCTTCCTCCACCTCCCCTTCCACCAGCCAGGTGCTGCTCTGAGAGGCTGCAGGGTCCCAGCCTTTACCATAGGGGCCTTCAGGCTTACGGTGTATTCAGAGATAATGGGGTTCAATCTGCCCCATTGGAGAGCCTTAGACTCCTGTGCCTCAGGGATGCGCGTTATGGTGGCAAACTTAGAGAACTTCGAGGCAATGTCCTTGCCATGTTTTACTGAATTTTAACACAAACAATCATAAAAATGAAATGAAATGAAATGAAATGAAATGAAATGAAATGAAATGAAATAAGGAGGGGTTCCAGCATCAGACTGCCCCATTCGTATGGTTTCATCACTACCGGATGTGCAACATCCAGTAGTGGACAAACCGTTTCACTTCCGTGCAGACTTCCGTTTCCTGGTCTCTATAAAACGGAGACTGACAGCATCGCAATAGTAAGGGGCTTTGTGAGGATCAGTTGAGTTGGATGCACAGGAAGTGCCTAGAATAGTGCCTGGCACAGGGTCTGCGCTCAGGAAATGGAGGCTGTTGTTATTGTTGTTAGAATTTTCCTTTATAGAAAATGAAGGTTTAAATGGGGTTTTACTATCGTCCTAGCCCAAATGTCAAAGTTTATAAATCTGAAACTTCAAAACCTAAAGTAAAATAGAAAATATTCAAACACTCCTACCCAGGAGTTTTTAAAGTTAGCATCTTGTTAGTTTTGCTTTAGATTTCTAAAATTATAAAGAGAAGGGAAGGGAGAGAGCGAGAGAGGAACATCGATTTGCTGTCCCACTTATGTATGCATTCATTGGTTGATGCCTTGCCTGTATGTGTCCTGACCAGAGATGGAACATGCAATCTTTCAGTGGCTCTCAACCTTCCTAATGCTGCAGCCCTTTAATTCAGCTCCTCATGTGGTGGTGACCCCCAGCCATAAAATTATTTTCGTTGCTACTTCATAACTGTAATTTTGCTACCGTTAATGAATCATAATGTAAATATCTGTGTTTTCCGATGGTCTTAGGTGGCCCACAGGTTGAGAACCGCTGCTGTAGAGCCTAAGACCATCGGAAAATACAGATATTTAAATTACAATTCATAACAGTAGCAAAATTACAGTTATGAAGTAGCAACAAAAATAATTTTATGGTTGGAGGTCACCACCACATGAGGAACTGGATTAAAGGGTCGCAGCATTGGGAAAGTTGAGGACCACTGGTATATTGGGACGACAGTCTAACCAACTGAGCTACCCAGCCAGGGCCTTTGCTTTAGATTTTATACAGATAAAACTAAAGAATTGAAGTAGCTTATATTTCCTCACTACCTCCACTAAAGGAGAATTTGAAGTGGATCAGCTATATATAGAATATATAGCATCCCACTCTAAGTGCCTTTCTGGGTTTGCTTTATGTTGTTGTTGATAAACTTTGTACATTTGAAAGCTACATTGATGTATATCGAACTGCATATTTACTTTGTAGGAATCAGCCACAATTTGTTTATTCATTCCCCGCCCCGCCCCCCCCCATTAATGTGTGTTTGGGTGGTGTTTAATGTTATTAAAAGCAATTCAGCAATAAACACCTGTGCATGGCTCCTCCAGACATGGGGGGAGTGGCTTGATGGTGGAATAAAGGAGTGAGATTGTCAAAGAGTATGTGCATGTCCATCTCTACTGGACATCCCCAACCCGCTGTCTGAAACGGCTGTGAATGTATATTCTCAACAGAAGCAGATGAGAACCCCACTCAGTGTCCCCACTGGTCCTCGGGGCTGCCACTGGTTTTCGTTTTTTGCAAATCTGCCCCGCATGAAAGCGCACGTTGTTTTAATTAGCACATCCCTGACAACAGTAAGACTGAGCATCGTCTTACAAGTTATTGACTAGGTTTCCTCTCCTGTGGATTTTCTATTCCCATTCTTTACCCTCTTTTAATTTCTCCGAAAGGCCATTTTTCTGTTCATTGATTTTGTCTTATTTTGTCTTGTTCTTGAAAACAGGCAGGGTAGCCTATTAGTCAATTTAGCCATTTTTAAATGCATGTTCTTTATTTAAATTCTAAAGACTTATTATTGTTTAATAACATAGCATGAATGAATCAGAGTACAGCATTTCTGATTATATGTCTGATGACCTCTTGTTTTCTGTCACCAGGGAAGCTGCTTCCATTGTCCCAAGGAAGGTTGCCCAACGATGGGTCATTTTGCTGATAAATTTCACCTCAAAAACAAGAAGCCTAATAGACCCTATTATTTCTTAAACACCGGGGCGCTTTCCCCATTTGCCCGTAAGTATTACAGCTAAGTTTTATTGTAATGCGTTCAGGTTCTTATATTTCCAATTCTGATCGTTTTTACTGAGGTTCTACTAAACAAGGAGGCACTGGGCCATGAGAACGTCCTGAGGAACAATGGTGTGAATTTAGGCTAATAGGGAAGATGTGCAGAAACTACAAAAATCTCAGTTTCAGTGAAACTTGTGTTAGGAGGACAGAGGAGGGAGCTTCCATCACCAGGTCAGGGAGCTTCTGAGGAAAAGCAATTTCTTTTTTTCTTTCTTTTTTAATATATTTTATTGATTTTTTACAGAGAGAAAGGGAGAGGAATAGAGAGTTAGAAACATGGACGAGAGAGAAACATCAGTCAGCTGCCTCCTGCACACCCCCTACTGGGCATGTGCCTGCAACCAAGGTACATGCCCTTGACCGGAGTGGAACCTGGGACCCTTCAGTCCACAGGCCAACACTGTATCCACTGAGCCAAACTGGTTAGGGCAGGAAAGCAATTTCTAACCGGAGTTTTCAAAGCAGTGGCAGGAGAAGGAACTGCCCGGAGGTCACAGGGCGGCACTGAAGGGCCCTATGCTGGTGACAGACTAGGAGGAGGTCATGTGAGAGGAGGCTGAGAGACACACGGGTCCAAGAATGAAACTGTGCGCTGCTTGGGGCTCAAGGCTCTGTCTTTGGGCTCATGGAAAGCCCTGAAGGGCATTACGATGACCAGATTTGCTTGTTTTAGAAAAATCAGTCTAAGGAGTTGCTGCCTAGAGCAGACGGGACAAGGGGAGGCAGGGCTACCTGCTGGGACAGGGCTGAGTCCCCGGGGTGTGAGGGGACGGATGTGTGAACTGACTGCATGGTGCTCATCAGTCCACGATATCTGCAGTCTATCAGATCATCTGCTCATGTGCTTTAAGTCCCAGTGTTATCTGTATTACCCCAACAAAGCTGGGGGGCAGGGAGTGAAGAAAAAGGACGGTGTTGCAGGAATCCAGGCAGAAGCAGAGGGAACACAGAGATGGTTAGGAGGTGGCAGCAAAAAGGAGCGTGGAGAGGGATTTGAGGGGTGCAGGAAGTGAGAGTCTTGGTGATGCTGGCTGGGTGGGCGATGTGCTATTTTCTGCATGTTTTAGCACAAGAAAAGAGACATGCTCTCTCACCTGTGGAACCTAAGGAACACAATGAATTGACCAACACCAGTGGTTGGCAAACCGCAGCTCTGTTGACTAATGAGCTTGCCGACCACTGTCATATACTACCCTTTACCTCTTTGCACATAATATGCCACAATTGCCTAATCCTCACAGCTTCCAACTACACGGTAACATTTACTCTAAGAGCCGGAGCGGGGAGGCATGGAACAGACTGGCATACCCCGATGTAGCCTTGGGGGACGAGAAAGAAACCAAAGAACTTACATACTTACATTGGCCATGGCAACAGGGGGATGAAGACCTGGGGGGACGGGATGGGAGATATCTGTAATACTATCAGCAGTAAAAAATATATATATTTAAAAATTAAACATAAAAAAGTAAAAGAAGATTAAAGGAAGGAAAAAGGCTGGTTTGGAGTACGTTGACAGCCAGTTCTAGCACATGGGGTTGGAGAAGGACGCGACCACAAGGCAGTGGGAGAGGTGATGTCCGCACCTGCAGATGGCTGTGGGCCGGAGTTTATCCAGCAATCGGAGCTGGGAAAGTCAGGGATGGTATCCCCCAACAAAGAGTCTCAGGTTGAGAAGCAAGGGAGCTGAGTCAGAGGCCCCACCAAGGAGGCTGAGGAATGGGCAGAGGGAGAAGGAGACTCGGTGGGGCAGTAGTTAGAGGAGCCCAGAGAAGAGAGGCGGTGAGGAAGGGGGGATGGAGTTCATTCCCTGTGCCACCAGTGCTGGAAGGTCAGAGGAGACGGGACTCCTAAGGGCTCGTGGGATGAAGCACCCAGTGGTCATTGGTGAGCCTGGGGGCGGTGGTGTGTTTGGAGACGTGACTGTGGGAGCCTTACTGCTTGCTGTGGGATGGGCCGAGGAGGGAACGAGAACTCTTTGGCCAATGATTCACTCATGAATTGGAAATTCTCTAGAGTCTAGGAAGATTTCTCCCCCTTTCAGATACTTTGCAAACTTTATGAAGGATTGCATTTTTTCAACTTGTTATTCAGCGTAAGCATGTAGTGATTACAGAATTCAGAATGAACAATCTATTTAGCTCTATGGTTTTTAAAGTTACACTTGCCCATTTGCAAGGGATTTCTCCTACCAGCAGGTTTGTGCTGACCCAGACCTGTACCAACCGGGCATTCCTCGTTCATGTTGCGCAGGAGAGAGGCAACAGTTCACTCTAAAGTAATCATAACCAAGCACAGGCCTTGCCTGATGGGGTTTCTAGTTTTTTTCCCAGATTCCTTGTCAAACTGCAGCATGTAAAACCTGACTATGGAGCGTAATATGTGCCACAAAATAGAAAGGGAATGTTCAGAAGAGACACGCAACATCCACTCTGAAACCTCATGAGAATGCCTGGAACATTGAAGAATGTTCTTTCTAAAATATTATTAAACTATTTACTTGTGGGAAATTGAAATGGGAGCATTTATATCTATTTTTAAGTATATTTTTATTGATTTCATAGAGGAAGGGAAAAAGAGAGAGAGAACTATCAACGATGAGAGAGAAGCATTGATCGGCTGCCTCCTGCACAACCCACACTAGGGATTGAGCCCACAACCTAGGAATGTGCCTTAACCAAGAATCAAACTGACCTCTTGGTTTATAAGTCGATGCTTAACCACTGAGCCACTCTGGCTGGGGTATGTATATTTTTAAATGTCATTTTTCACCAAATTCACTCAAGCAATCTAAACTGATATTCTTCCTCATGAACATGAGCAGCCTTGTACCATTTTAACCCTGATTACAAAGTTTCATTTACATTAAAATGCCAGGATGTCATGTTTTTGGCAAAGTTTTAACCCTTCATTCTCTCTCTTGCTCTTTCAAGGTTGGAGGCACAAATTGTCTGTCACACTCGATGGAAACAATGTCACTCAGGGGAGCATCTTTCTCCGTGTCAGTGGGACAACTGGGAAGATGGAGGAGTTTGGGGTGGCCAGGTAGGCAAGGCCGAAGACCAGCAGGTACCATGGTGCTGGACCTTGGTTTCACTGGCTGGGTGAGCAGCTCCATGTCGCCTTTCCCTATAATCCCACAAGCTGCCATGTTGCATGTGACTTGTCTTTCTATTTCGTGTTTTCCAGATATAAACCAGAAATAGTAACATGCATCTCTCCACAGCACAAGCTACCAGCAGACAGTGTTAGAAAATGAAAATGCAGAATCCTATCTAATAAAAGAGTAATATGCAAATTGACCATCACTCCAACACACAAGATGGCTGCCCCCATGTGGTCAAAGATCCTGCCCCCATGTGGACACAAGATGGCCACCAAAAGATGGCCAGCAGAGGAGGGCCATTGGGAGCAAATAGGCTGGCAGGGAATCAGTTAGACATCAATCAGGCTGGCAGGAGAGTGGTTAGGGGGTAATCAGGCTGGCAGGCAGAAGCAGTTAGGGGCAATCAGGAAGGTAGGCAGGTGAGCAGCTGGGAGCCAGCATTCCTAGTAGGATCAGGCCTAAACAGGCAGTCGGACATCCCTCGAGAGGTCCCAGATTGGAGAGGACGCAGGCTGGGTTGAGGGACACACCCCCGTGTGCATGAATTTCGTGTATCAGGCCTCTAGTAGATAATAAGGTGTGTGGGGAAAAGTTGTCAGCAAGAGAGTGAGAGTTATCCTGTTACCAGGTCTCTTTAATATACAAACTAGGCATTTGTTTTCACTTGTGAAAATTTCAAATGACATAAAATGCAACTTTCTCTTCCATGGTACACATGCCGACGCCTTTCACTTTGACATTGTGAATATCCAGTGCAAGATAATGAGTCTTATTTCTCTCTTGGCAGTGGAACACTTAAGCCAGGCATGACCTATACAAAATTAATTGATGCAGAGGTTAATGTTGGCAACATCACAAGTGTTGAGTTCATCTGGAAGGAACATTCGTTTAGGCGTTCTCGAAATAAGTTGGGAGCAGGCATGGTGGTAGATATATCTGGGAAATACGGACATGAGTAAGTATCACTTTTCCCTTTGCATTTTCAAACACCGTTTAAATTTAATGAGTGGGACCTAAAACCCTCATATAATTTGAAATTTGCAACTAGTATAAAAATGTGTACATCTTAAAATGTTGCAATTAAAATCAAGGAACGTTATTTGAGAAATTAATGCTATATTTGCAAAAATGTTTACAAAATAATACGTATTCATTCAAAAATCTACCGATGTCTTTTCCCCTTGGGTTCCTACTAATATCTTTTTTTTTCCCCTTTCCATTTCTCAGATCGACCTTCTGTAGCCAGGACATGAAAGGACCTAATATTGCCCAAAGCCTGAAGCCATGCTAATCCGAGATACAGTCTTGATGAATTTATTTAATGGGAGAGTGAAAATTAATCTCCAAGGTGGCCTTTGTGAATGCGATAGAAAAGGATAGAAAAGTACAGTTGTTTTTTTTTTCTGTATAGAATGTTTTTCTTATTGGTAAACGTTTACATGTGCCTTAAAACTAGACTGGATTCTAGGCCAGCATAAAGGATGGAGACCTACAGGAATCGGGAAGTCAATGACAAAACAGAGCTGGCCTGGAACCTTCCCAGGTGAGAGGAGGGGACAGGACAGTATGGTGCAGCTGAGACTCTCCGGCCGAGTGAAGTTTATTTTGAGTATTTCCAGGAAGAATCATCATTGTTCTAAAATGATTTAAAGAGTATTTATTATGTTGTTCGACCTTGCTAAGACAAATTATGGCTAGAGTTTGTGATATATAGATGACAACCCTGTGGGTTGGTATGTCTACTATTAATAATGAAAACTAATGGGAGTATATTAGTATTTCCAATGTTTTCCTTGGCCTTCAGGGTAAGTGGGAGAGAGATTTTGGAGCTTAACTATGTTGTGGGCCTCAGCTAGCAATGGACTCTGGCGGTCAGCAACCCCTTCTAGAACCGACCGTCCTGACCCAGAAGTTCTCAACTCCCTGGGCCTTGAAGGCCCTGATGCAAATTATTTAGCCCGGAGGCCGCATTTCATTTGTAAACCACTTGACTAGCCCTTTGAGTTTGCAATAACAAGATTGTCATATTTAAATGTCAGTTGTCGTTTTGTTCTCTTATTTTGCTTCAATTTCTTCTGATTCAGTTGTCCTTCTCCGGTAAAATGAAAGATGAATGTTTTTATCACTTGTTTTCTACCACTGGAGTCGGTGTTCAGCTCACAGCACTGAGCTGTAACTATTGTTGAAAAGAAAAGATGACAGATACTCTGCAGAGAGTGTCTTGATTCTGTTGGTGCCTCACCGCCAACTGAACCTGAAGAAGAGACCCGCGGGTGGACATACACTTGACCTGTGGCGAAGAGCAGAGAACAAAGTGGGGGCAAGTGGGAGATGGAAGACTGATTTGTGGAAGGAGGAAAGGAGATGGCATGTCAGGCTGAGGCCTAAGCCATCCCAGAAGCAGGGTAGCCCTGAGCACTGTCCCTCAGTAGAGGCCCAGCCCTACTGTGTTGCAGCAAGTTGGCCATGGAATTGGTTCTAAGAGGGGACGGGGGACTCTCAGTGTGAGAGCAGTTGTCCAGAGGTTGTGCTGTTCTCTACGTTGCCTGGCTCCCTTTTGGAAGGGCTCACCAGCCCAGAGGAAAAGTCATGAATCAGGACATGGCATTAGGCTCTGGGAGTCCTGGCTAGCTTCCTTGCCCAGAAAGTCTCCCGGCCAACTGTTTCTAAGTTTGAAAAGGCAAGTGGGAGTCCATTTCTTGGAACCCTGCTTTAACCAAATATAGATTTTCTGTCCCATAGTTCTTAATATCTGCCCCTCTCCTACTTTCGCATCATAAGAATATTGTGAGAATGACAAATAGTACATGGGCTATCTAGGCAAAGGGATTCTGAAAGTTCAAGGAGACAACATTATTATCTGTGTGTTCTGCTGCCTCAGAGAGCAAAATACTGCTTTTCTCTCTGAAGGCCCTGTACTACTGTGGCATGGAATTTGGGGCCTGCAAATGTTCAGGAGCGGTCTGTTAGAAAGTTCTGTTTCTGCCATTATTGCTGAAAGTGACTTATAATCCAATTAGCCATTTACTTCCTCCACTCCCTCTTACCATTGGTTCATCGTATCACCCACAAACATCCACCTCTGAACTTGCTAACCGGAGCGACCCCAAGCCAACCACAACAGCCTCTTCAGTCTCAGGAAGTGACATTCCCAGACCTCTTTGAAGTCCACCAACCCATTTCTTTTTATACCCAGCTTAAGTTGCATGATTATTTCATTCAGTAATAATGCCTATCAACACCCTAAGCTACCTGTCTTTTTTTCTTCTTCTTCTTCTTCTTCTTTTGCATCCTGTCAGACAAAACATCAACCTGACTTCTCTTTCTCTCAACAGCGCCCCGACAGTTGGGTGCTACTGGGGCAAATGGCATCATGGGGAGAACATACATGATTATAAATTGGTCAACAACACTGTCCTAAAATCTACTTGTTTTGTGTGTGTTTTGGTTTTTTTATATCTCCTATCCTGAATCTCCTACTACTTTATACAGAATACGGAAGTCCTCAAGAGAGCAAATCTGTCCTCTTTTTGGTCCAAACATACGAGTACCTACATCTGCATCCACTATTTTTTTTTCCTTTCCACTTGGGCAGCTGCCCCCCTCCTATCCAAGGCTATTACTTGCCTTTCCGTTGGCTCTCACCCTCTCCTCCTTTCTTGGGACCCTTATTCAATTGGTTACATTTTCTTTCTTTTGTTTATTCAAGCTCTCACCGTATCTGAGTTTTATAAATTGAAGTCTCTCCCACTGGAAAAAATAATAATAATAATGGCCAACCCTAATTTCTCCTCTGCTCCTGTCTGACCTCAGAACACCTCCCCCAAGATTTCCTGTGACCCCAGCCACGAAGCTGAATGGGAGATTTTACTCGTGTGTTTCCTCTTCAGCAGACTTCAACACTGGCAAGTCCCTCCTGCTCTCTCTCTTTTTAATGTCAAAGATTTTTCTTTTATTGTAAAAATTTTCAAATATTCTCAGCAGCAGGGGAATTGGTTAAAGAAAACCACCCGGTACCGGTCAGCCAGTCTGAAAACGTTCACATTGCAGCAATTCTGTTGGCTGGGTTCCTGCACAAACACACACTCCTGTTTTGTTTTGTTTGTTTTTGCTGGAGTGGTTCAAAGCATATCCTAGACCTCATTCTATTTCTCCCATTTACACTTTAGTATGTATCTCTAAACAAAACAACAAAAAAAATTGCTTAATATAACAAAATATCGATTTATAAAAATTAACAATAATAGTCAAATGAATTCAAGGTTCACTTAAAAAATTAACAATTCCTTAATATCACCTTATGTTAAGATGGTATTTACATTTCCCAGATTGTCTGACAAATGTCTTTTGGCAGTGAGCTGGTTTAACTTGGGACGTAGAGAGCCCCCTGGGAAGACACATGGAAATGTCTTTAATTATTGTCAGCTGAACTCAAGGTGACAGGAAGAGTCACGCCCTGGGAACAGGCTTCACCAAAAAGGCTCACTTGCTATCAGCTTGGCCTTCACATTTGCCCAGGTGTCAGGGAGCGGGCTTTTGATATGTAAATCAAGTCAAGCACCAGGAATGCAAATAATCTCCTTTGATCACAACTTTTGGTGTAACTTCCTGGTATTTGGGGGATATAAATAAACACAGCTTGGAGCTCTCTGAGTCCCTGTCTCCATGAGAAGACAGCATCCCACCGGGCTCCCAGCTTTCTTCTATTCTTTCATCATTTCTCAATCCCCTGGCCGCCTCCATTCAGAACCGGTTTCATCTCTCTTTCCGAGCTGATCCCTGCCATATTTCGTGCCCACCCACCCCCCCCCACCACCCCCTGTGCCACATTGGGATCCAAGCAAAATCCCCACATTGCCTAGGATGGACCTGTCCCTAAGTCCCTCTTGATTTATGACAGCTCCCCTCGCCCTTCTTCCGCACCCAGTTATTGAGTAAGCCAGGTCGCCATCCTGTAAAACGTCTCCCATGGCAGGGACGGGATCCTCTGGCGTCATTGGGCATTTTTCTGTAATCGATATGTTCCTTGTGAACTAGCACTTAGGTGGAGGGACTGGATGAGATTGTGGGTCCTCTCCGCTCAGCAGTGGGAATGGCAGTCTCCCTGCTGGCCAGTGGGATGGGCAATTTCTGCTCGTGCCATACAGCTCTCCAGCTCGCTGCCCACTTTTTCTAAAGGATCAGCTGTGTAGTAGCACTTTGTCAACCTGAAAAGGCTGTAGCAATTAGAGTTGTAGGTAAAATTGAATACTAGGTGGCTTGGCATCTAGTTGTTACGTGGCCAGGGGAGAGGGAAAAGGCGCCTAGAGGAAGGTTAACAGGTTTGTGCTCTGGGGGTGGCTGAAGAAAAGGGGTAGTAAGAGGCTTTGAACTCTGTATCATGCCTAGAGCTGGAGGAGGCCGATCATACATGCTCCAGTCAGCTCAGGAAAACTCAGGTCCCTGGTTGAACGGTGCGGCCAGGTCCCCGGGCTCCTCAGATGAGAGTAAATAACAGAAATGACCCTTCGGAAGAAAGCCCTCGGGTTCTGTTGACTCTGCAACTCTCCAGAACAAGCAGCGAGCCTGGGGAACAGAACTGAAATTTATGCCGAGTTACTTCCCAGCCTTTTAAAACCTAAGCTGTGTTAGATGAACATCAAAATCTCACATCCCTCCTGGGGTTTGACTCCCCCGTGTGGGAAAACCAATCTGTTTTCTATGCCCTTCGGCTCAAAAGATTGTGTAAACCTTTACTTTCTGTAGATTGTTGTAATAAAAATGATAGGTGTGCTTTGCGTTTTGTTAGTTTGTTTCTCAAATACATACTGATGTTGTACTACCAGATGGGCTTTTTAAAAATCTTACACACGCTTTTCTAAGAGTTCTGCCCAAATGATTTAAGTCCCGGAGTCGGAAGACTGGAGTGTCTCCACTGGCTTTTCTTCCAACGTGAGAGGCGAATGACTACAGAGACTGAGCCAAAGGTTTTGGCCAATGTTTCTTCCTTACTCAGGTTAGTTATTTATTTAGTTAATCCTCACCCGAGGGTATTTTCCCATTGATTTCTAAAGAGAGGGTGGGAGGGAGGAGGAGGGACAGAAAGAGAGGAAGATGAATGTGAGAGAGACACGTGGATTGGTTGCCTCCCACACATACCCTGACCTGGGTCAGGGATCCAGCCTGCAACCAAGATACATGGCCTGGACCAGAACTGAACCTGCGACCCAGCAGTCCACAGGCCAATGCTCTATCCTCTGAGCCTAATTTCTATGTTTGAGCTTTGCAAACATTTAGCCTTTACATAGTCATACCTTTTTCTTTTCTTTTCAAAAGCTTTTCATTCATTCATTCATTCATTCATTCATTCAACAATTTACTGAGTTACCCTGGGGCGTGCAGGAGGCAGCCAATCAATGATTCTCAGTCATCACTGATGTTTCTCTCTTTCTTTCTTCCTGTCTGAAATCAATAATTTTTTTTAAAAAGCCACAAGAATGTCAGACACTTTGGGCCACTTTTGGAGAAGTGTTTATGTACTAGAGTCCTGAAGAAAAATGGAAGACCTCTTGCTGTTCGATTCCTTCTTCTCATCCCCTGATATATCAGGCATTGTGCTAAATGAGACAGTTCTACAAGAAAACAAGGTATTAAGAGACAGTCTCTGCCCTTGAGGTATGCACAGCACCGAGGAGGAGACGGGACAGGAAATCACTGATCATAACCTGTCGTGACAAGAAGTGGGGTAGCAGCAGGCACGGGGACAAGAGCAGCAGAGAAAAGAACCAGTCTACTCCCCTACTGCTCTTCCAACTTCGTCCTCCGCTCACTGACCTCTGATGGAGGCAATAACGACAGAGAGAGAAATTATTTCTGGATTCTGTGGTTACCACACCTGTTGCTATAAGTGATCTCATTTTGGGGTTCAGTGTTCTCTATTTTCCAGCAGCTACGGTCCTGGAGGAAGAGAGCTGACATTTCATTCATTCACACACACACAGACATCTATCCATCAAGGGTATGCCCGTCAGTGGTGGCCAGAGGAGCCATCAGTTCCCTGAGGGTCCCCGAAAGAGGGGTAATGGCCATACCCACTAGACTTAGGACGATGCCAACCAGAGCCCGCTAAGCCACTCACCTCAGGCTATCTCTAGTGCAGAGGTCCGGAGTTCAGTGCAGAGCAATGCCTGCTGTTGACCTTGAAGGTGGATGCAGTCCCCAAGCTTGAGTCCATCATTTAGGAATAACCTCAGCAAAGGAACACTGAGAAGCAGCTTAGGCTGGGGATGTGTGAGCACGTGCAGGAAGGCAAGTGGTGGCACTTAAAGGGGAGGGAGACACCATTGCTGCCTGACTCAGCTGAGGGAACATGTGGGCAGCCGGAGCCACCTCTGGACACCATCCTTCCTGGGAGACAACACCCTGGAGCTCTCTGTTTGAAAGGAACTCTACCCAAACCATCACACCGGCTGCAAGTGTGAGGAAAGGGCAGGTTAGCGATTTGATGGCTCAAGAATGAAAAGATGGCCCTAACCAGTTTGGCTTAGTGGGTAGAGCGTTGGCCTGTGGACTCAAGGGTCCCAGGTTCAATTCTGATACCTTGGTTTGGGACACATCCCCAGGAGGAGGTGTGCAGGAGGCATTTGATCGATGTTGCTCTCTCATCAATGTTTCTAACTTTCTATCCCTCTCTCTTACTCTCTGTGAAAAATAAATAAAATATATTTTTTAAAAAAAAGAATGAAAAGGTGTGTGTCGTTATGGCTTCTGGGGGGCAGAAAGGAATTTCCATCTTACTTCCCCAGCTGAACATCCCTAAGTCGGCCGGGGAGAAGTAGGCCCCTCACAGGGCAGGGGCTACCTTCACAGATTACAGCATCCACTCCACATGCCTGTGTCCTACTGACACCATGCCTACCGTCACAGGGCTGCTGGCCGGTGCCCTGGAGTTGCAGGGGGGAGGCAAGACTTTCTCAGACTTGTCCACAAAGCTTTCTTTCACCAGCACTTCCAAAGGCCAGACCCTAAATATCGTCCCCAAGCATCGGACCCAGCGTGTCTCAGTTGCAGACTTGATTTTATAAAGCTCCACAGGTGTTTCTGAGGTTTCATCAGAACCACGGGTTTGCGTCACTCATTGTCCCAAAGCCTCACCTGGTCTCCTGCCTGGAGCAGGCCGGAGGCAGGTGGAGTCTTGAGATACTTGGGGAACCATCAGGCTGAGGTTGTCCCTCACTCCTTCACCTCATGCTGGCCCCTGCAAGTCCACCATCAGCACTCAAATCAGTGGTTCTCAACCTTTCTAATGCCGTGACCTTTTAGTACAGCTCCTCATGTTGTAGTGACCCCCAACCATATAATGATTTTTGTTGCTACTCCATAACTGTCATTTTGCTACCATTAATGAACCCTCATATAAATCTCTGTGTTTTCCCATGGTCTCAGGCTCTACAGCAGCGGTTCTCAACCGCTAGCAGAGTCGCCACAACATGAGGAACTGCATTAAAGGGTCGAGGCCTTAGAAAGGTTGAGAACCACGGACTTAAAGCGTTTAGCTTTTTCCTGTCAACATAACTAACTAAAGACTGAAATGGAAAGTGCATGGCCAACGGGCTGCCACTTTTCACTGCCTACCCATGAGGCCCACTAAGAATCAATCACCATCCTCGTTCCCACGGAAATCAGCTGTGGCCTCTGAATCCTTCACCCTCTCTTACTCCAAGCAGCCACTAGCCACTTCATTATTGACACACAAATCCAATGCGATTTGTCATCTTTGGCTCGAGGCGAGACCGGTGTCCCTGTGTGCTTTGAGTAGGCAGTACCATTTGTTTGCATCAACTTAGCATGCAGAGGGGGTGAGTGTAGAAGATGATAAAGTGGGAGAAATCGGGGCTACTTCATGTGTCTGAGGCTGGTAGTTGCAATGGGCCCATTGCTTCAAGAATCTATAGAGCTGTGACTGGTTTGGCTCAGTGGATAGAGTGTCGGCCTGCAGACTGAAGGGTCCCAGGTTTGATCTCGGTCAAGGGCATGTATCTTGGTTGCAAGGCACATCCCCAATGAGGGGTGTGCAAGAGGCAGATGATCGATGTTTCTCTCTCATTGATGTTTCTGACTTTCTATCCCTCTCCCTTCCTCTCTGTAAAAAAAATCAATAAAATATATATATATATATATTTTAAAAAGGAATCTATAGAATTCACCAAGCTGGGGAGCAGGAATCAAAAGGAGGAGATCCAGGCTTGGTCCCACCCTCATGGAGGTTCCTGTTCTATATTCACAGAGGGGGTTCAGCTGAGGGATGAGTATGAGATTGGGCAGTCTGGGAGGAATAGAGGGATGGCACAATTTTGTTGATGTACATCAGACAAACGCGGGATGTACCATCGGCTGTGATTTCTACTGAACTTATTTCCTTCACAGTAAAATCTGTGGTGAGAATGGAACATGTCCTTTAGCCTCAGCAAACATTTTACCTACCAGGGGCTATTCTTCTCAGATTTTTCTCAGATTCTCACATCCCTCGTGGGTTTTACTCTTTCATTGCCTGCATCCATTTGCATAATTTCTTGCTACTTCTTTGTTGGTTTTGTCCCCAATTTCACTCCGAAGGATCGGTGGCTCCAAAGTTGTTCTCTGAGATGGAAAACCAGAGAGGACAATGGTAGCACGGAATAATAGCATAAACTTCACACCAGCTCTGGGTCAGAGGAACCTGGTGGATGAGAAGAACGAGCTGAACAGTGAGAGGTCTTCCATTTTCCTTCAGGACTCTAGTACATAAACACTTCTCCAAAAGTGGCCCGAAGTGTCTGACATTCTTGCGGCTTTTTTATTATTATTATTGATTTCAGAGAGGAAGAAAGGGAGTCAGAAACATCAACGACGACCGAGAATCATTGATTGGCTGCCTCCTGCACGCCCCATCCTGGAGATTGAGCCTGTGTGTGGTCCCAGGTGCGAGGAGGCAGGAGATGATGCTGTGTGTGTCCCAGGTGCGAGGAGGCAGGAGATGCTGCTGCTTTTGGAGAGAAAAGGAGGTGAGAGCAGAGCTGACAGGCTACGGGCCCTGTTTCCCCTGGGTCTTGGGACAGTTTGACCACTCGGCTGAGCGCCATTCCTGTACTCTTGTCACTGCTCACTCCCTGGGATCCATAGGGGAAGACAAAGGAACGGCTGTTGGTTTATCTGCAGCTCCTTATTTCTCAGACTCCCAAACTCCTCCTGATTCATTCATTCAACAAACCTTTGTCTGAGGGAGGAGCCTGCGTGGACCTGTTTGAAGAACAGCTGGGGCCAAGTGGCTATGGCCAGAGTGTAAGGCGGAAGGTCAGAGGGTGTGACGTCAGCGAGCACGGAGACCAGCTTGGGAGACCTGGTAAGGGACGGAACTCCTTCCCAGGAAGTCGGGGAACCAGTGGAGATGCAGGGTGATTCCTGTAAGTTAGTTTTACCTTCACCTTTGCAGAGCTGTTGGCCAAAGACACGTCCCCCTTTTATAACGAGGCTCGCCATGAACAGACTCATGATGAAAACCTGGTGGCGCTGGGGATCTTATGCGTGTGTTTTCTTTCCATCCCCTTCGGTATTTTGTTTAAGGAGCCAGTCATCCTGAAGAAGGACTTCCTTGTACCCGCTTTACAGGTGACTGTCTTCTTTCCCCAGGGCTTTAGTCTCTGGTTCCTCCTTTCACACAACCCACAGGCCTTGGAGTCCCTGTGCTCAGAACACCAGTCTCCAGAGACTTCCTGCCTTCCCTCCGGGGCATCTGGGACTGTGGGCCCGGCGCCGGGCAAATGCGACCATGGCTGGGCTCTCTCCACCTGTGACGTGCGACTGAAGGGTGGGTTTTGGTGGCACGTCCAAGCAGCCCCTCTGTGGCACTGGAGTGCCTTCCATGAACTGGCCCCTCAGGCAACCTGGGCTTCCCAGAAATGGGGTCTGGAAACCCAGGCAGCACTGGGGCAGTCTACACCGGGATTTGGGGTTTCATCTGACCTCACGCTGCCCGCGAATCACAATTCCCATTGGCGCAATAAAAGACAGCCTTTCTATTTGCATGCTCTACCGAATCATGACTTTAAGGTAACTTAGAAACAGCCAATGTAAAGGGAATTTTCTGCCTTTTATAGAAGAGTTCCTTTAAAGATATTAGGGATATGTGCAAATATTATTTCTAAAGAAATATTCTTAAGCACTGCCCAAACCATTAGGGATATTTGTAGCCCAGTACGACATATATATATGTCTTTAACTTTTAATGGGCTTTAGGGGAAAAATCAGTGAATAATGAAATACTGAAATACTCTAAACATTTCTACTGGGAAATAAATGGCACTCTAGAGGCCTGAATAAATCATTACAGCTAATAAAATTTCCTGAGATTGCCTCTAGTGGATTTGCACGAAGAAGATTGGATTTGTACAGATTTATACAGTCAAACAAGGCCAGTCCATATGAAAGAATGCTGTTTATCCAGCACTCGGTCAACATAAATTGAGACTATTCATTAGGAAGCCACATCCACAGTGGATGCCCTTTGCAGCTTTCCTCAGAGAGGGGAGAACAGAAGCTTTCGCGTTGCTAGTAGCACTTATTACTGCCAGTGATGGGACCCCGCAGGGTTTATTCCCAGGCTGTCTGACTCAAAAGGCGGTGTGTTTTTCCTTGTGTGTTTTTCTTGTCAAAATAATACCTCATTTTATTTACTTTTCCATATGTTTTCATTGATTTCAGAGAGGGAGGGCTAGGGAGAGAAAGATGGAAACATCCACGATGAAATAGAATCACTGGTCAGCTACCTCCTGCTCGCCCCCCCCCTGGGGATCAAACCATGACCTCCTGGGTCATAGGTCAAAGTTCAACCACTAAGCCACACTGGCTGGGCAGCATCTCATTTTAATCTGCATTTTAATGATGGTTTGGTATTACATTTGATACATGTATTCTACATATAATTTTCACTTTGTATTATTGTGTGTTGTGTATGTTTTTAATTTCTGACTACTCTGTTTGTGTGCCTTGTCTATTTTATCTGCATGGGTTGCCCTTTCCTTATTGGTTTGTAAAAACTTTGTATATCAGGGATTTCATTTTTTTTTTTTTGTCTGACATAGTATATATTGCAAATACTCCCCCAGGTTATGGTTTATATCTTGTCTTTGTTTTTACGCCATGGAGATGTTTTTAATTTTTAGGCAATGTCAGCATTGGTGTAAAAAGGGGGTTTGAGGACACCTCTCTATTCTGTTCCATTTATTTGCCTATCTTAGTTTCTCAACCTTGGCACTATTGACATTTGGGGGCCTGGTCTTTCCTTATTTGGGGCCAAATAATGGCTGGAGTTGGGAACAAGGGGCTGTTTTGGGCACTGTGAGATTTTTGTGTTGTTTTGTTTTGTTTTGTTTGGGGAGTGACCTGTGATGCAATGTGAGTTGTGTAACAGCATCCCTGACCTCCACCACCAGGAGCCAGAGAATCCCATCCTCAGTGATTATCAAAAATGTTACCAGATTTTGCTGAATACTTTTGAGGGGCAAACTGCCTAGGCTGAGAACTGGCCTATTTTATTCCCAGTGACTGTAACTTTACATATATATATTAATATCAGTTAAGTCAAGTTACCCTCTTTTTACATGAATTTCCATTTTTACCGGTACACTTCCAGAAATTAGAATAATATAGTGAATTAAGAAAAAAATCCCGATATGAATAAAGTTGTTACCTAAAAAAAAAAATTGTCAGGATTTTATTGGGTTTGCATTGCATTTAAATATAAACGGACAAGAGGCCCAGTGTACGAATTCATGCACGGGCACTGTCTGGCCAGCCCACCCAGATTGGGGTTGCTGGGGGGCTGGGTCAGCCAAGGGGAGGGGCCATGAGAGGTTAGTTGACTGGCCCTGCCTCCATTGGGCTGGTTGGCTAGCTGCAGTGCTTGTCATAGCGACTGGTTGTTCTAGTTGTTTTGGTTGCATGGCTTTTATATACGTATATAAATAAGAACGGACATCCTTTATGATACACAGGTATCTGCTTAAAACCCTGTCTCTGTTGAGTGGGGTGTTCTTGCGAATTCCTCAGTAGAGGCCTGTAGTCTTCTTTGTAGAGGCAGGACTGGCAGGCTGGTTTGGTATCTCAGATCACAAACTTTGATTCAAATCCTGACGCTGCTGTGTTCTGTGAATGATCTTGGGGAGCAAAGGGACTTTTCAGAAGCTCAGGTGTTTCAATTACAAACTGCTTATAACAACAACTACTACCCATATTTTGATTAAGTGATAGTGTAAAAAAAAAATCCCTCGCTCTTAAAAGGTATTATTATTAGTTACTGTTGGGATTCCTAGATATTTTGTATCTTACTGGGGTTGTGTGTGTGTGTGTGTGTGTGTGTGTGTTTCTTTAAGATATTTTAATTGTAAGTGGGTATAAAATGACTCATTGTGTTTTACTGTTTTCATGAGTTGAATGTCTTCTGGAATGATACTGTTTCCTGAGAAAGGAATCCGTTGATTTTTGCATATAAATTTTACAATTGAGCACCTTCCAGAATTATCTTATGGTCTTCAGCGGTTTTTCATAAATGTAGTGATAGCGTCTGGAAATAAGGGCACATTGCCTCCTCCTCCCCAGCTGGTAGACTGTTTGGTATTGAATTGTTGCATTATTTAGCACTTCAGCACAATTTAAATGGTATTCAATAACAAGTACCCCCTTTTTTTTCCCCCTCTGGTGTAAATGAAAATGCTTCTAGTTTTGCACCATTAAGCTCTGGTTCCTGAGAAGCATTCCGATTATGTTGGGAAGGTAGTTTCGGAGTCTTTCTAAAGTGTTTTTAAATGGGGTGTTGTTACTCAAGGGGTTTGTAAATCTCAGTTATAAGATGAATAAGCTTAGAGACCTGCTGTGTGGCTTTGTGCCTTTAGACACCATCTGTACTGGACACTCATGAACCAGTGAGAGGGTGGCTCTCATGTAAAGTGTTTGACCACCAGAAAATAAACAATCACATTAAAATAATAAATACCGCGTGAAAGCATAGACCAAGAGACCAATGGAACAACAGACACAGACCCATTCAAATGCAGAAATGAGACATTATGGAAATGACAGGCGCCAACCAGTGCGGACAGACCGGACTTTTCAACAAATAGTGCCCGGACAACTGGTCACATGGGTGCCCTACAATTCTAGGTGGGTTAAGACTCACGTGTAAAAGGGAGAACTATAAACAATCAGACAACAGCATCAAATATCTGTATAACTTCTAAGTTAAGAAGGATTTCTTTGTAACGATATAAATATATACAGGGGGACCTCACCCAAAAAATACACACACACTTTGGAGTTATTAATTCCAATGGGTTAAATCTGAAAAGAAAGAAATATCCAGCTGCGATATCAGCTGTGAAGTGTGCATACATTTGGGGGGACACCTTGTATAAGTATCATAAGGAAGAAATATTCAGTTACACTAAAATTAAGAATTTCTGTTGATGAAAAGAAAACACAAAGAAAGCTAAAAAATGCCTCAGTCCTGCCACTGGGAGAGCCATATTGCAACACATACAACTCACAAGTTATTTACTAGTATATCCAGAATATGTAAGGGATGCTTACAAATAAGAAACAGAACAACAACCCAGTTCAAAAAAATAGTCAAGAGATAATTTGTGGAGGAAACCCAAATAAACAAAGAACAGAAGCTCAATGCCATCGATAATCAAGGAAATGCTCATTGGAACCACATGACTGTTTTACCGCCAACAGATTGGCAAAAAACGTAAACGTCTGATACCATCGAGTTATAGGAGCCTGTGGAGCAACCAGTTCAGTTAGACAGTGCTGAGGGGGGTGTAAATTGGAGCAGACTCTTTGGAAAGAATTTGACACTCTCAAGACTAAGAACGAAAGACCTGACATTCTAGCAAGTTCGCTCTCAGATATGCGGTGTGAAAAAATGGGCACAAGTGTACAGGGTCAGGTAGAAGAAGGTTCACAGCGACAGTCTTTGTAACACCAACACGACAAACTGTCCGAATGACAATACACGGCAACATAGATCAATTCAGTGTGGTATGATCATGCCCTAGAACACTACCCACAACAGGAATGAGCTTCAGAAGCACAATGTTGGGTGAAAAAAGGAAATCACAGAAGAAGGCCTATCATGTGATTGCATGGATAGAAAGTGAAAAACGATGCAAAGCCGAACAGTAGATTTTTAGGGACACAAACACATGTGGTGTTTCAAGCACCCAGAGGTTACAGGAAAGCAGAGGTGTGATAAACAAGTTTTGATTCATGGCCCCCTCTGAGGGGAAGACGAGGATGGAATAGAGGGGGGTCATGCAGGAGATTAGTCTTATTCCTTCAGCTGGGTGGTAGATATTAGTGAGATTGCTCACAATGCATTTGAGAAATGTTATTTAGAACCCTTCTTGTGCAGGGGGATGGCAGTGAACAGAGAAGACTGACTTCTGGCGCTTAAAGACAAACAACATAACTGCTTAGCTATATTGCTTATATGGCGATAAATGCCGAAGACCTCAAAGATGAAGCACAGAGAAGAGAAAGGGTTGAGCAAAGGGAAAATAGTCACTTTATCATGATCCTTTATGCCATACACGTAATATATAAATATTCTTTTGTGACAATTCAGTATTAATTTTTTGAGCAGCTACATAGAGACTAAAGAGAGTCTCACTGTCTGATTTTCCCCCCCATGGAATTCCAGGAGGGTAAACAGGTGACTGCACAAGTCAAATGCTTCCATCCATAATAATAAAAGCGTAAAATATTCTAATTAGACCAGACAGCCGGATGACCTTCTAGACGACCTTCCAGACAAAGCTGGGGCTGCGAGGGCCGAGCCCCTTGCATGGATTTCGTGCATCGGGCCTCTAGTTAGTGAATAAGACGGGAGTGTGATTATAAAGAGCAAAGGCTGTGCCTCAGAGATCTGACGCTGTGTTTTCTGAGCCACAGCCGGGAGGCCGGGGACGCCAAGCGGAGCCCACCTTCCTGACAGGCCCAGACTTGGGCTCCCGCTGCCACTGAGAGGTCAGTTTGGTGCTCGCATGCCCGCGTGCCCTGAAGAATCACTCACTCTGGGTCTTAGAGGCTTCTGTCCTCTGATGGTTTAACCCAGCTTCCAGATCATGAGAGCTCATCAGCATGCCAGGGCAACACTTCACAGGCAGCGGGGGCAACTGGGCCCATCGTTCAAGACAATTTACTCCTCCTCTCTCACAACTCATCTGATTTTATCAGAACTAGTTCTGTGCTTCACATTGAGTTGTTACAAGCAGATCACTCACCTACTCTCCCCCCCCCCCCCCATATTTATTTTTTATTGATTTCAGAGAAGGAAAAGAGAGAGAGAGAGAGAGAAACATCAGCGATGAGAACCATTGATCGGCTGCCTCCTGCCAGCCTCTCACTGGGAATTGAGTCCGTCTCTTGGGCCTGTGTCCTGATCAGGAATTGAACCGTGACCTCCTGGTTCATAGGTCGATACTCAACCACCGAGCCACCCTTGCAGGGCACTCATCCACCCACTTGACCATTCATTCTGCACAAAGGTCTCCGCCTACTTATCCATAGTTTTTTCTTTGTTTCTGCAGCTGCTGTCTTATCTTTTTAGGGACACACACCTAGGACTTATTGGCAGTGACTCCTTTGTCATGCACCCCAACACCCTTCTCCTGCCCTCACACGGCTTGTGTGCTGGTAGACCAGCCGGACGCTGAATAATACCTGGTCTCCAGTTCTCTCTGGGGCTTTCCTGGTGATGTTTTTCCTGGATGGAATTTTCCGAGTGGAAGCTCAGCTCGCTCTCTCCTCAGGCCACGGGTAGGTAGCCTGTCGCTGACTCTTCCTCATGCTTTCGCCACCGCGCCCTGGGTTAGCTCGCCTTTCCTTCCGCCTTGTTGTTGAGAGTGGTAAATGAGCCAGGCAGCCAAAGCTGCGTCAAAATAGCACCCGTTTTTCTGGAATGACTGCATGATCTTGTTGGGCCAGCAGTGAAGAATCATCTTCCACGTCGTGTTTCTGAATTTATTGTGGGTTACACAAGCTATTCATAGAGAAAGTATGTGGGCGGGTGGTTTTTAGCTGTGTTTGGCAGGCTCCCTGAGAGGCTCTGTGTTATCAAAGCCATCTCCGCCATGAGCCTGCTCATCCTCAGAAGTGGAATAAAATGGAACTGCTTTAAAAGAGAGACTCATTGAAGCATTGATTACCCAGATGTAGAGATAAATGTTATGTGTACCCCACTCAATTGTTATTGATAAATGCTTTTCCATGGATAAAACTGGAAACCTGTCCTTGGGAACTTCTCTCTTTTCTTATCCTTTTGAATGGAACTATAGACAACAGGAAATATTTTCCTCCCGAAGGGCATTTAGCCTGGCTGGTGTGACGCTGGTTGAGCATCTACCTATGTACCAGGAGGTCACGGTTTGATTCTTTGTCAGGGCACAGGCCCAGGTTGCAAGCTTCGTCCCCAGTAAGGGGGCAGCCGATCTACAATTCTCTATCATCACTGATTTTTTCTCTCTCTCTCTCTCTCTCCCTTCCTTTCTGAAATGAATTTAAAAAATACATATATTTTTAAAAGGGCATTGTGGGATATGTAATGTTACACAGACATAACAGGTATGGCAATGATAGCCTAAATGATGGTGAGTAGTAGGAAATGGACCTATACATTGCAAAGCTCATAACATTTTATGCGCAGTGGTACAGGGTTAACTCTAAGTAGACTGTGAAAAGTTAAATATCTACATATACAAATATACACATATATCTGTATCTCACTAGAGCACCATAAAATCATAATATACAGAGGAATCATTAAAAAATAAACCAACGGAGAAATTCAGATAAGAAAGTATAATCAATGAGTTATTTACATAATCAGACATAGCCACAGTGAGACCCCAGGGGAACATGGGACCTGATTTCAGGGAGGAGGCCTGGGGTGGGAGGAGCCAGGTTCCACCCACACTGGCACAAGCAGCAGGATTACCGGGTGCTCCGTCCAAAAGCCAGGAGCTACAGGGCCCTTTCCCAGAACCCAAGAATCAGGCGGATGATTATTTACTCTAAACAGAGAGAAAAATATGGGCGGATGTTGATAGAGATCGAGAACATTATTACACTGGAGCAGAGTGGGGAAAAGCATGGAGTTGGGGCTGGGGGCCTGGAGTCCAGTCCCGGGCAAATGTGTTCTCTAAGCCTTGGTTCCTCCAATTTCAGTAAAATCTTCAATATTATTTCTAAGATGTCTTACTTTAAAAATATCTGGACTGATACGAGGCTATTTCTAAACTAATTCTTTTGTTGTTGTTTTTTAAGTTTTCTTCCAGCACTAATTCTGTAAAATTCTATTTTATTTTGACTTTCTTTGATCATAGACTCCCCACCTTATAAAGCTCTAGGTGAATATCTGGATGTTTTCATGTGAAATTACTTTTACTGATATCCAGTAATGAGTACAGATTCAAAAGCTTTGGATTTTTTTTTTTTTAAAGTGGTCTTTTTATCATGGAGAAAACACACCTTTTTCACTTCCCTGCAATATATTTAGTTGACACGCCCTCTTGTGGAAGAATCTGTATATAGCACCAGACAGTGAAACTGCTTCCAGATTTGATAGCCCATGATAGTACATTTTATGTATTAAGAAAATATATATGTACCTGCTTCTATTACAACTAGAGGCCCAGTGTATGAATTTGTGCACAGGTGAGGTCTGGCCCAGCCCAGCCCCAAGGTGGATGGGGCCTAGGACTGTCAGGAGGAGGAGATAGTGGGAGGTTGGCTGGCTGGTCCACCCAGATCAAGGCCTGATCAGGGCCAGGCTAGCTGGGGGGAGGGGCCAAGGGTGATTAGCTGGTGGGCCCCGCCCCATATTAGGATGAGGGGTTGATTGGGGGAGGGGCCAGCTGTGGTGGGGGGGACTGTGGGTGGTGGGTTAGCCAGTCCTGCCTCCAAATGGTGGGGCCAACTAGGGGTCAGTGGCCAGGGAAAGGGCCATGGGAGGTTGGCCAGCCAGCCTCACCCCTGATTGGTGTGGGGGGGACTGATTCAGGGTGGAGCTGGCTGGGGAGAGGGGCTGCAGAAGGTTAGCCAGCTGGTCCTGCTCCCTAATGGAGTAGGTGAGCAATCAGGGACAGGGCCAGCCAGGAGTAGGAGCTGTGGGTCGATGGGATTGATGGAGGTTCATTGGAGGTGGGACCAGCTGGGGGAAGTGGCTGTGGGAGGTTGGCCGTTCACTGGCCACAGTGGAGGTCATAGTGACTGGTTGTTCCAGTCGTCACAGCATTATGATCGTTGGCTTTTTATACATTCAGATAAGACTGAAAATTCAAGTTCTCCTTCAGGTTAAACTACTAGTTGGGATTCAATGTTAACTATATAATAAAAGTATATAGGATTATAACTTTTACATTTTTTCTATCCCAGGAATTTCTAGTTACCATTAGATTAACCATGTGCCTGAGATGTATAAAATAAAGATTTTGTTTTACTGAAGAAAAAAAAAGCATTAAAATAGAAGACGCTTGTGTCCTGAATGAGCTCCCTCTTCCCTCGATAATTCCTGCATTTTCAGGGGGAAGGGATGAGCACATCCATGGGGGCAGGAGAGAGAGTGCAGGCGGGATGTAGGGTCAGTCCCGCAGGGACAGTGGGAGCTGGTGCAGCATCTCTTCTGGGTGTTCCTCAGGCAACTGCCTCCGGGTTCATGGGAGCCCGTGGCTCTGCTCTCTGGAGTGAGCTTTAAAGCAAATCTGTTCCTTTAAAGCAAATCTGTCCCATGTGAGGACACTTCTCTCCTGAGGATTGGCTCGCCCTTTCGTTGAACAAAATACTACGAAAGACAACTTCCTAAGCTCCATTCAAAAGCTAATTTGACCGTATTTGCTGGTTGCTTTAAATATATATATATATATAATTATATCTAAGGCAATTTAACTAAGCCATGAATCTGATCTTTAATTTGCATTTTCATCCATTATAAGTCTCAATTTTAATACATTGGGATAATTCACCCAAAACCATCAATTGGTTATGTTCAAGGGAATCTCATAGAGCCAATAAAAAGTTAAACTCACTTAGCAGTTAGGGCTTTATGGAAATCATCTGAGGCTTAAATTTCACGGGGGCCAAAGCAATTACTTTCATAATTAGTTTTTAAAACACTTCCTTCTAATTGCAAGCTCCTAAAATGACTCACCATTAAATTTAGCTCCTTCTTCATAGAAGAAGGCCAGGATAATAACCCATGACAACTATCGTAAGAGTCAGACGCACTCTTGTTTTCTTACGTTAACTATGAAAGAAGTCAGGGATAACGAATATTTGGGTGTTTTTCTAACCTTCCCCTAAGTGGGCCCAATGCCCATGGCTTCCCTGCAGGTGTGATGGTCATGCTATGTGGGCAGATCAGGGTGCCAATGGTTCCCATCACCGGCACCGTTTTGTGTCTGATTCATCCTGAGGAAGTTTGCTCTTTGGGTGGGAACTTGTCTTCTGAGGATCACACCACTGGAGACAGAGGGGCTCCCACTCTCCTGGGGAGGAAGGTGGGGCCATCAGGGAAATCACAGCCTGCCCACCCTGTAGCCCTGGTTAGTTGGGTTACACATTACAAGGGGACTTCAAAGAGTTACACATTAGAGAGGAACCAAGATGGCGGCATAGGTAAACACCTATTGTGCTGCCCTGCGCAACTGTTCTAAAACTACAACATAACAACAAGACAAACATCATCCAGAATCACCAGAAAGCTGGCCGAGTGAAAATTCCACAAATAAAAGTAAAGGTTGGACACTGAGACTCAGAAGAGTGGCAGAGTGCAGCCTTGAAGACACGCATGGAGCCAAAGATTCGGAGCCGTGGGGCGCACACGAGCTATAGGGCTGGCAGCAGCAATCCCGGCTGGATTTCTCCAACGGGAAGGGCAGAGACGCCCCACTGCACAGATTCCCCAGTGCCAGGCAAGGTCCGAGGAATGGGGTACACATCCTGGAAGCTGGGCGTAGCAGAGGTCTCCTAGTCTGAGGAGAATCTGGATTGCTTGGAACAGCAGTTTGCGCGCGTGAAGTGTGCAACAGCACAGATGCACGACTTGCTCCCTGGCGACTTGACCCTGGTTCGGGAGACCACAGGACTGCTTTGTTTTACAACCCTGGGCGAGACTTTGGGTGTTCAGACTCATTTGGAGAGATGCAGAGTTTTTTGGCAAGGAGTAGAGACTAGCGGCTTTCTCTTGGAGGTGCCTGCAACCATTACCACCCAACAGAGACCCACGTGCCGCATAAGACATAGCTGATGCTGCCTGCTCAGCTCAGAGACTCTGCCCATCCAACCTGAACACAGTTTCCCTGCACAGCCAATTGGCCTAGAGGTCAAACCCTCCCATAAAGGATTGCAGTAAGAGTACCCACCTCAGGTAACTGGGGAGGCTGAGCTACTGTCCCTTAGAGGACATCTACCACATAAAGCAGCCACCATGCAGAGACATGGAAAGAAATCAGGTGTGAAAGAAATGGAGGAAAAAAGACAACTAGACATAGAGTTCAAAACCACCTTTATAAGGCTTTTCAAGAGGCTCCTAGAAAAGGCCGATGAACTTAATGAGAACTACGAGGAAATGAACAAGACCAACGAGGAAATGAACAAGACTTACGAGGAAATGAATGAGACCTACAAGGAAATGAACAAGACCTACAAGGATATGAACGAGACCTTCAAGGATATGAAAAAGGACCAACTAGAAATCAAGCATACACTGACTGAAATAAAAAATATTACACAAAGTCCTAAAAGCAGTCCAGTGGGCCACAAGAACCAAGTCAAAGATTTGAAATACAAAGAAGCAAAATCCACTCGGCTGGAAAAGCAAGAAGCAAAAAGAATCCAGATAATTGAAGTTAGTGTAAGGGGCCTCTGAGACAACCTCAAGCATGCCAACATCCGAATTATGGGGTGCCAGAAAAAGAGAGAGAGCAAGGTAATGAAAAGGTACTTGAAGAAATAGTGACCGAAAACTTCCCCCACCTGGTAAAAGAAACTGACTTAAAAGCCCAGGAAGTACACAGACCCCAAAATATAGGAATCTAAAGAAGACCACACCAAGACACATCATAATTAAAATGCCAAGAGCAAAAGATAAAGAGAGAATATTAAAAGCAGCAAGAGAAAAACAGTTGGTTACCTACAGGGGAGCACCCATACGATTGTCAGCGGACTTCTCAACAGAAACGATGCAGGCCAGACGGGAGTGGCAAGAAATATTCAAAGGGATGAACAGCAAGAATTTACAACCAAGATTACTCTATCCAGCAAAGCTATCATTCAGAATTGAAGGTCAGATAAAGTGCTTCGCAGATAAGAAAAAGCTAAAGGAGTTCATCACCACCAAACCAATATTATATGAAATGCTGAAAGATATTCTTTAAGAAGAGGAAGAAGAAAAAGGTAAAAATATAAATTATGAACAACAAATACACATCTATCAACAAATGAATCTAAAAATCAAGTGAATTAATAATCTGATGAACAGGATAAACTGGTGAATATAACAGAATTATGGACATAGAGAGGGAATAGACTGATAATTCTTGGGGAGAAAAGGGGTGTGGGAAGTACAGCAAGAGACTGGACAAATATCTTGCCACAATGGGAGAGGACAGTGGGGGGAGGTGGGGAGATGAGGGTGGAGGGTGGGATTGGGTACAGGATGGAGGGGAGCTATAGGGGGATAAAAAAAGGGGCAACAATGTAATTAATAAAGAATTAATTACTGATGCCGAGACCGGTTTGGCTCAGTGGATAGAGCTTCGGACTGCGGACTGAAGGGTCCCGGGTTCGATTCTGGCAAGGGCATGTACGTTGGCTGCAGGCGCATCCTCAGTAGGGGGCGTGCAAGAGGCAGCTGATTGATGTCTCTCTCTCATCGATGTTTCTGACTTTCTATCCCTCTCCCTTCTGCTCTGTAAAAAATCAATAAAATATATTTTTTTTAAAAAAAGAATTAATTACTGAACAATAAAGATTTAAAAAAGAAGGGAAAACTTGCACACAAAAAAGAGTTACACGTTAGCCTGGGAGAGTGGCCCCCAAGTGTTCTCAGACCTGGGCCACCTGGTTAGAAATCCAATGTTGAGGGTGGTGGTAAGCACCTTTTAAGAAATATATATTTTTACTGATTTCAGAGAGGAAGGGAGAGGGAGAGAGAGATAGAAACATCAGTGATGCGAGAGATAATCAATTGACTGCTTCCTGCATGCCCCACATTAGGGACCACGCCTGCAACCAGGAGTGCCCAGATCGGGAATCGAACCGTGACCTTCTGGTTCATAGGCCAATTCAACTACTAAGCCATGCCAGCCAGGCAGTAATAAGCACTCTTTAAAGTTGATACCAACTTTGGAGGCGACCAGAGCACATGGTCCACATAAAAATATTACCTGAGACTCAAAAGTCAACCATAAGGTGCTTTGGAGACGTTATGGAGGATGTTCCCGCCGAAGATGACGACACAGAATCCCCTCCTCCCATGCACACGCCAAATTGACAGCTATACACGGAGCAGTTCTCTCTGAAAGAAGTCTGGGAATTAGCTGACCTTCTACACACTGGGAGACCAAGAAAATACACACGTCGAAACAGGTCTTGACCCACTCTTAACTACTAGGAGCCACCAAGAACAAATTAGGAGGCTTGGACAGTCGCAGAGATTTGGGGGACGAAGGAGAGCTCAGGCAGGCTGAATGAGAAGGTGCCTCTCCTCCCTGAGACCGCTCCATCAGGACTGGGAGAGGTTGGCTGTTTTATCATCTCATACGCGGAAACCAACACACACAGGCAAGGAAAAAGAAGAAACAAAGGAATATACTCCCAAAAAAAAGAACAAGATAAAATTCCAGAAATAGACCTAAATGCGATGGAAAAGAGTGACTTACCTAGTAGAGAGGCCTCGTTCACACTCATGTGGGTTCAGTTGGCCATTCCAATGACTCTGTTTCATATTATATCTTCAGGGGAATTAAATGTGTAGAACTCACACATCCACAAGTCATGGCAGCTAGATTCAGTTGCAATTGCCCACGGATACAGGCCTGCCATCCCGATGCCAGGGAGTGCCCATTGCTCAGCCATGGCCAGGGAAGGAGGTCACTCTCCCCAGGTCTGTTTGCTGGAGAACCGGTCCAACCTCCGGTGGGCTGCGTCTCACGGCCAGGCAGGGTAGCCAAGGCCTTCGAGGGTCCTTTAACCTTGACTCACAATGTCAGCCTTGTAGATTCAGGTCACATGGATGCCACTCCCAGAGTCTCTGAATGGATGAGGGGTGTTTCAGGAAACACCGACCATTCCCCTCTGATGTTCTCTCTTTGGACATCTTCCCTAAAGTCACCAGTTCTTCCGGAAACTTGGTTGTATTCTGAGGTCCTAGAAGAGATACTCGGTTATTGGAATATCCAACGGGTTTCTTTGCTGGAGAGAAGTTCTCCATCCCCGTTGAGCTGCTCTGATGGGGCCAGCATCTCCCCCGCATTTGGCAGAATCGTAGTCATTGTCCCGGGAGCAGCTGGTCAGGTATCACTGGGTAATGGCAGCAACTGCCATTGGTCGAGTGCTTACTTCTGCCAGGGACTGCGCTAAGCCTTTGCCTGCGTTATTTCGTATATTTCCACAATAACTCTGCAATGAAATCACCACTATTGGTCCCTTTGTACAGAGAAAAGAACTGAGGCTTGGAGAGGTAGAAGCAAATTCTGTGGATTTCTTCTGTATATAAAAGGCAACCTGGGAAATTTCACTTCCGTAAGGGAAATACTGCTTCCCTTACCCGTATGTAGACTCAGTTACAAAGCTGGTATTTGCACATCATTCCCTGAAAGGCAGTGCACCAGAGCATTCACACCTAGGCATTAACAGACAGGTAAATATTTGCTTCAGGGTTGCGTCTGCCAAGGCTCTAGAAAAACCTGAGACACCCCGGATATTATGTTTGCAGATGCGGTTCCCGTAATCTCCAAGTGATGAGCTCCTCAACTCGTTTTTGACAGTGACCAGCTTCCGTCTTTGGTTGTCAGTCTATTAATGTCACCTTCTCCCCTTTGAAGTATGTCAGGCTTTGGAGGGAGCCACACGGAGCCCTCCAGGCCAGTGTTTCTTAAACCTGAATGTGCTCCCAGAGTCTCCTGCGGCTCTGAGAAAATCCGACTCAGCAGGGCTGTGGCTTTGGCATTCCTAGCGAGTGAGGTCCCAGATGATGCTGAAGCTGCTGGTCCGCGGACAGCACTCTGAGCCACAGGAGCCGAGGTCCCTCCCAAGTGGAGGAGAGGAAACACCATATGCAAAAGGAATTCTCTCCCACACTTTGCAGACAGACACTGAGTCTGGGACCGTGAAACCATTGTGCGGAATGAGAGATTTCCTTGGGAAAATGTTTTGTTTTGCCAAACTTGCTAAGTATTTGATATGATCAAGTTCTGTGTTTTATGCTAAAATAACTTCAAATATTTTCCGAAGGGCTTCCAGTGTTCTGTGAGGATGCTACTAGGATTTGGGGAGACAAAGCTGTTGGAGAAATTAACATGGACAATCCTGACTAGCCAATAGTGAGTTAGATGCATCTAAAGGAATCATATTTTTTAATATGTTTTTATTGATTTTTTTACAGAGAGGAAGAAAGAGGGATAGAGAGTTAGAAACATCCATGAGAGAGAAATATTGATCACCTGCCTCCTGCACCCGCCACCGGGGATGTGCCCACAACCAAGGTACATGCCCTTGACCGGAATCGGACCTGGGACCCTTCAGTCAACAGGCCGACGCTCTATTCACTGAGCCAAACCGGTTTCAGCAAAAGAAATCATATTTTTTGTCTACACATTTTTTTTCTGTGAACTTTTTTTTTATGACCTAACTACTTGAAAAGCTCTTGGGAAGTAAAAAATGAATCATAAGGCATGAAATATACTTCACAACTGTACTGTCTCCTGGTGTGACTCTGATCCGTTGTTGCATCCTAATCAGGACACTGAATTATAGAAAAAACAACTGTCACCATCCAGTCTGATTTCATGGGAGTTTGTGGTGTGTAAACACCTAGGAAGTGGTTATTCCAGCAGCATCCTCCACCTGCCACCTTTGCAGATGCCTTGCCTTTCCTGCAACGGTTAATCGAGAAAAGGATTGGTCACTACAGGGCAGTGACTGGGGGATGGTGTCACCCCCGAGAAAATGGGATATTATTGCCAGTAATTTTTACGACTCAGGCAGTTTTCTCAGACATTTAAGAAATACTTTGCATAACGGCTTATCCAGGAAAGGATGTTTTAGAGAAAAAATGTAATTTAATTGAACTTTAAGCTAGATTTAATTAAACTTCAATTATCCAAATGACTGCCTCATCTGAAATATTTACTTTTCGTCTGCATGTTTAGTATTCTCTAGGCAAAGTCATAGTCATCATAGAAATGAAAAGTATGTAATTGGCTTCATTATCTGCTGTTCTGTTAACTGATTTTTCTTATGCGCTATTAATCGCCTGTCAGCTATTTATGAGAAGCAAGTTTTCAATGTATATATGAAACTCAGATTTGATGACATGTATCATTTCACAATTAAAATATCAAATTATGTGTTAAGTGTGTGACATTAATCACAGGCAAGATCTATTGGTTTAGAGGAGGGGAACTTTTGAGCCTAATTAGAAGAAATGAAATAGATAGTTGGTAAATTCTGCAAAGCCTTCTAGAAACACAAATGAAACAGAAAATGTTCATCAGAATAATAATATTACCTATGAAGTGCCTTCTCTGTGCCAGACCCTATTGAACATGCTTGACCTGTCCCGTCTCCTTCATTCCTCACAGACACCCAGCGAGGTCGCTTCTATAGCATTCCCATTTCGCAGACGAGGAAACTGAGACACAGTGAGCTTAGGCAACAAGTCTGAGGTCACCTTGGCTCACAGTGGAGTTGGGATTCACTCCTAGGCTGGTTTCAGAGTCCCAGGACCTCCCCACAGAAGTACTGAAAGTTTCGCATCTTTTAGATGGGGCTACAAATGATGGCCCACAGGCCAAATCTGCCTGCAAACAGGGAATGGTTTTTCACTTTTTTAAAAATGTTTTTAACTAATTTCAGAGAGGAAGGGAGAGGAAGAGAGAAATAGAAACATCAACGATGAGAGAGAATTATTGATTGGCTGGCTCCTGCACACCCTACCCGGGGGAGTAACCCCACAACCCGGGCATGTGCCCTGATGGCCCTCTCCGGAGGCCTTCGCTTCCTGAAAGGGATTTGGGGCAGAGAGGGGTGGAGAGCTTCCTTGGGGGCTGGGTCAGGGGTGAGGTGGGTGTGAACTGGCTCGGAGGAGCTGGGGTACAGCACGGCCAGGGAAGCCCCTTGTGTGTCTTATTCAACTGAGCCGTAAACCCATGAGCCCTAATGACAGCGTGGTGACCTTTGCTGAGAAACTATGCCTTCCATACATGTCTCATCTGGGGAAAGGTCTTTCAGTGAATTATGTTTTTTAAACATTGTTATGATTACTCTTTCCCTCCCAAAACAGAGATTCCTAGAGGCGATTCCAATTCCCCGGGGAAGGAGAGAGAACCGAGGATTTGTTTTCATTAAAACATGTGTTCTCATCAGTGCGGATGGCCTGCCATGACGATGTGTTCGTGCCGAGGCCTGTGGAGTGGGTCCAGCCAACGAATCAAAACCCCAAGACGCCAGGCGTGGTGTCCATCGGTGCCTGTCTGCCTCCTCAGGTGATTGTTCCATGCAGCGGTGAGAGGTGGCCTCGTGGTATCGTGTCTATGCTCGAGAGCACGCCCATCAGAGGCGCAGGCTCTTGTATTTTCGCATTTGTTTTATATCTGCATTGTATGCCGTTCCCGTTCTGCTGAGTTACAGCCGAGTTTTCACACGCACACACACCAGGGTCCCTGGCTTCCGAGTGGTTCATTTGACGGGAAAAGGCGGTGACAGAAGCAGCAGCACAAATGCCATCGCTCGTCATCTGCTCGTGAACTTACGCGGTAGAAAAGACTCCGGGGAAAACCTCGCTGATGAGTCCTTAGGTCTTGGAATTCACTGTGGGAATGTGATGATGCTGATAAGACGTGCAACGATGACCACAACGTGGACTGTGTTAGATCAGCATTCATCTGTCCTTGACACCCTGCTCCCCAGTCTCCAGTGGCATTGGTCATGAATATTCATCCACAGGGGAATTGATGATGTTGCTGTTTTCATGCTATGTTCAAATATTACACCAGTATGCTCAAGGAAATAAATTGTGTGTGTTTTTCCCCCAGAAGAAGTAGAAAATACTGCTTTCCAGGATAAAAATCAATTAATTTGACCACCAAAGGCATAAATCAACTCGAGACTACACAGGCATTATTCAAATTACATTTCTTACAATGAAAACTGTTGCAAAGCTGCTATCACAGAAGGGCCTGTAAGACCAGCCATTGGCCACAACGATAATGATATATATTATTTTGGGATAAAAACAAATAATGAGCCACCAGACAAATTCCTTGAGAGATGGCGTGGCTGGATTTGCACAGTGTTGATGGCACGCCGTGTGAAGCCGTTCGGACTGTGCTAGACACGGGTCCCAACTGCAGCTGGACAGCCGCACGGCTGTGAGCGTAAGAGCTGGTCACACCTGTTCTGCCGTGTGTATCCCTAACTGGCCATGTAACGGTTACTGTGTGAGCCACAGCACGGCTGAAAAGGACGCACCGGGGGAAGGAAGGAAAGAACACCAGTGGGTTTGCAGCAGCAAAGGGTGTGGCTCTCGTGCTATTAAAGGTAGCTGCCCCTCTGAGGAGCCTCAAGTTATTTCTAAGTGTTTGATCCCCTAATCCTATGTACAGAGTGAAAACAAAAGAGTACAGGTTATTAGCTTAATTCCCCACTTTCCCCCCCTTCCTCCCTCCCTCCCTCCCTCCTTTCTTTCCTTCCTTCCTTCCTTCCTTCCTTCCTTCCTTCCTTCCTTCCTTCCTTCCTTCCTTCCTTTTTTCCATTTTCTCTTTCTTTTGCTTGTTCTCTCTCTTCCCGCCTCTCATCCCAGCTCCCAGTATCCCGGCTGTGATCTGGGTCTGCTGAATTTCACATCTCTGCCCATCTGCCCTGTCTTCCTGCTCAGTGACATCTGGAACCTCTTGTTATTGCATTTTTTGTCGTTGGATTCCACTCAACTATATCTTGAAAGTGGCTCGGAGTAGCTTGGAAAATGGGTCAAATGGTTATACAGCAAGGCTAGAGACCTCAGAGAAGCTAGCCAGATCTGTAACATCCTATGTGTGATGTTAAGAAGAGTGAATTTGATCTAGAATCGTGCTCTCCGATACAATAGGCATTAGCCACAGGTGACCACTGATCACCTGATATGGCTAGTGCCACGGGTTGAAATGATAATATTCTGAATATTTTACCTGACATAAATGATTAAAACATATTTCTCTCTCTCTCTCTCTCTCTCTCTCTCTCTCTCTCTCTCTCTCTCTCTCTCTCTCTCTCTCTCTCTCTCTCTCTCTTTACTTGATCTTAATGTGGCTTACCATAGATTTCTGTTGGACAGGTCTCCTCTGGAAAGCGCAGGGCAGGGAAGGAGGCTGGAGTTTTAATGTCACGGCCAGTCTGCAGTTCAAACCTGATTGCCCTGTAGTATGTAGAGGACAAGACAAAGAGAGGAGACAGTGTAAGGGCAAGAAAAGCAATTAAAAAACAAAACTACTGTGATGGCCCAGGTAAGAAATAATTACTAGATTCAGTGTGATAAAAGTAGTGCTTTTATGCGATAATATTGCCATTTTCTGCCTGAGTAGTCGAAAAGCTGAGTACAAATAAGATAGGTTATGCCGAAATGATGCATGTGCCTTTGTTCTGGAAAGCAGATGCCTGGTACTGCACATGTGTATGCACACATCCATGTTGACCCCTCTTGCTCAACCCATTCTTGACTATTTTTTAGATCAGCTCCACAGTTAACACAGTCTAGGAGCACATGGCCCACTGGGGTGGGAGGGGGGGTTGGGGGAAAGAAGCTGCCCCTCTCGAAGGAGCTCTGCTGCTTCCCGACCGAGTGTCCTTGGGCGAGTTAATCTCTGTGGAGAATTAAGTGCCCAAACTAAGAAAGCATGTAAAGCTGAATAATTGATGCTATACATTTTTAAGTCTGCTTGTTATTCTATCCCACAGAGTAAATCATCTCCAGGCACAGCCGAGGAGGGACGGCTGCAATTATACTCCCTGAGTCTGGGTGAGCTGAACCCTCTCATATGGGACCACATGGTTGCTCCGGAGGGTGGGGGGCAACAGCAGCCCCAGATCCTCATCATCTTCTGCTTGGGGGAGGTGGGTTGACACCCCGGGCGAATGTGTTCTCCCTCCCACCGGTGGCCCTGGCGGCACACTGGCCTGGATAAGGGAGACTCTCTGAAGGTTAAGTAAATGAGACTTTGTTTGGGTCCCCGGCTGGTTATCTGGCCAGACAGGTGTCCCAGGATCTTTCTTTCTCTCGCCTGGCATTTGGTATCACAAGGTGGCCAGAATCAGAGCCTAAACTTATATCAATATTTAACTTCTCTGCAATCAAAGCTATTGGATTCGAAACACACAAGTTTGGCATTTTTATCTTTAAATATCTAAGGTTGCAGAGTCAAAGTTATACAATGCATGGCTGACTCCAGGGATTATTTTTCAATGAGAGTCCACTTTCAAGGCCAAGAACTACCTGGGAAAGGACTGCCATAGCTCTGTCCCCTTCTTTAGGGACCACCTTCTAGCCTGCAATCCCGAGATGTGAGGAATAACAAAGGCTGGTGAGGAGCAGAGTTCTGGTGGGGACTCCCATCCATCTCCTGTGTTATTTGAGAGTTTCCGATGTGGCCAGCAGATTGAACTGCTTCAATCACACATACATCGCACCTGGGGTCCAGGCAACCTTGGGTAAACTTCCACTGAACCTTGAGGTAGCATAAGGCCTCGAATTGCTTGTGAAAACAACGGTCACTATTAGGATTGAACAGGAAAATGCCCATTAAATTAAAAATTCTACAGAAATGGAGTGAAGAATTGAGCAGTTAATTTTTATAATTTGTTGAATTAAAATTTTATAGAACTTGAATGAAAAATTGAGCAGTTAATTTTTATAATTTGGGAGATGGCAGGAAAATAGATTTTTAAAGTGAAGAATTAAAAAAATCTGTCAAAATATCAATGTTATACATAAGTACTATTCAGATCTCATGATAAAATTTATAGCCCAGGATTCAATGTTTGGTATTAGAACTTGCTGAACCCTACAGCTAAGTTGTAAAGATAAGTTCTTGGAAGTAGGAGAAATCATCCTACAATATAGTAACCTTTATTGGTTAAGGTAATGCTCATTGCTATACTACTGAAATATTGCTTAAAACAATGCGAATTTATTTCTTGCTCATGTTAAATTCAAAATGGGTCTCATAATTGATGGCTAGGTTTCTTCTAAGCATAGAACCCAGGCACCTTCTATCTTGTGGCTCTGCTATCTTCAACATATGGAATTCATGGTCACCATACTTTCCTGCATCAAGCCATGGACAGCAAGGCATATGAGGATCATGTGTGGATTTTTATGAACAGGTCTAGGACTGGTGCATATCTATGCACTCACAGCTCATTGGCCAGAAGTTGATCATGTGATTCACCTCCCTGCAAGGGAGATTAGATAATAAGGCAATGATAGGCAACCTTTTGAGCTTGGTGTGTCAAAATTCGCCAAAAAAACGAGCAAAACTCGGGTGGTGTGTCACTTGGAGAAAAAAAACCATACTTCTCTGTATGTGACTGCTTATGGCCACGTGTCATAAAAAATGGCTATGCGTGTCAGTGCTGACATGCGTGTCATCAGTTCGCCATCACAGTAATAAGATATAGTTCTATTCCATATAAGAAGGGGCCACCAACCTCTGCCACATACTCCATAAACAGACAGTCCTAGATAGCTCATTAGTGATCTAAATGAAACAATAGGGTTGATAAAATTTTACAACTCAGCTAAAGGGTTCAGCAAGATGGAATTTAGTAGTCATTTAGTCAGAGCTCATCCAATAGACTGCTGATGATGTACAATTCTCTTTTTGGCTTTTATATCAGATTGGGAAATTGAATCTTTCTAAAACATTCTAAGACTTGAACCTATCTTAGTTTATAAAATAATTCCCCACGGACTCTAGTCTCTGTCTCAGAATTTGATGACTCTTGGTCCTAATTCTATAGCCTCTATTGAGCAAAGGTCACCTGAATTATGGATTGAATGTTGTGCTATCTAAAAGGTCAACTGAGAAATTTTGTGTGAATTAATTGCTAAGTCACACAGAACATATTTTACTCCACAGTAAACCTAAAAGTGAACATTGGCTCACATTTGGGGGGGGTGGGTGTTCGCTTGCTTGCTTGCTTGCTTGCTTGTTTTGAGTAGAAAGGGCTTCAGAAAATCACAGTCCTTTACTGAGAGGTTGTATAGGCAGTTTATACTGTAACAATTATGTAGTAATAAGTTGTTTTATTATTCTCATTTCCTCATTGGTTGGTTCATTCATTCAACAGGGTTCTATTAAAGGTCTGATATGTACTATTCAGGGAATTCTTTCTGGTGCCTTCTGTCCAGATTTTAACATTTCCCTTGCCTAACTTTCTTTACAGACAAATAATTCTATTGCTTTTTTTCTACACCTGAAAACTTTTGTCAGGGAACTGAATTATTGGACCATTTTTGACCTACAAATGTGGCAACCTCAAAGGACTCAATCTGTATCTCTGATGCTGTCACAGGGAATGGCACCAATCTCTTAAACTTATGGTATCCCATCACCATCTTTTAAAATTTTATTGTAAGCAATCTATCACCCACTGAAAATATCCCGGTTCTTTTCCATCAAATACTTCTCTTTCAGATTATTTTTCCCAAGCCATTTTTTCTGAGTTGAATTTTATTTTTCTCAATCATTCATAATTTCATTCGATGGTGGGGTCACAGATTTCACCTCTACGCTCTTAGAAGTATCTTCAGTTCCTCTTGTCAGCTCATTTATTCTTTTCCCCATGTTATCTTTGAGAAATAAGCTCGTTCGCTGGACTATTAAATTAAAACATCAAGTGCTTTCCTAAGAGGAATGAACTCTCTTGAAGAATTGCCTCTATTTCACTGTTTTTGAGGGGAAGGCAAGGTTAAACAAAAACTGCCTGAGCTGGTTAGCGTTCAGTATTTGTTTTCGAGACTCTTGCTATCAAGTCTGTGGAAACAATTTGGTTTCGCATGTACCCCCCGCCCTGCACAGAGACTGTAAATTTAAAAAGAGACAGGCTGGAGTCTTGGCCATCATGAGGTTATGGTGATCCTAATCAGACTGGGAGAGAATTGCGCATATCTACCCTTTCCCCATCTTCCCACAAGTCCCATGGAAAACTTTACCTACTCTATCAATTTTGGTTTATTTATGATTAAACCTAGAAATGCATCCTTGGAACTGCTCAGAAAGATAAGGCTTGCCTATAAAAGGACCTTTTGGTGCTATCTGGTTGTGCGCGGGGCCTGACGGATCTGCCACGGTGAGTCGGGAGCATGTTTTCCCAGCCTAATTTATGACCATTTCCCTATCTCTCCCCCCTCCCCAAAAGGTCTAACCGACTTGAATTTTGCCAATCTTTTGAAAACTAATTGAGCCCGATTCACTCAAACTTTTAACTTTGTTTAGATGCTTCTAATCTGGACACTTTCGCTGCTGCTGGGGACAGTGGTAGGTAAGTCAGCATATTTATATAGTGTTCAGTCCTTTCAGGAAGGGGTATGACGGGTGAATTCAAGCCACAATGGGGACAAAGAATAAAGCAAGAAAGATTCATGGTCAAGAGCGCAGGCATCCGGAGGAAGGTTGCCAGATAAAAGCCCAGGCACCCACTTATTTCCCTGAGCAAAACTCTTAACCTCTCTGGGCCTCACTATAGTCATCTGTGAAATGGGCATATCCTACCACCCCTCTCATAGGATCACTGTGAGACTTAGGTAACGTAAGTCACGTAGACCATCGTGCCCAGCACCTGGCATATAGTAATACGTGGAGAATTACAGCCCCCACAAGCTCCTCCTCCTCCTCCTACTGTTAATCTAGGCTTTGTCTTCCTCAAAAACCCTTCCTTTGTGTTGTCCTTTGGGGTAATATTTAAGCCCAGAGTTGAGTCAAACCATGAATTTTCTGTTTGATTGTTTGTGAGGAGCTTCATTCACCACGGAATCCAGGATGCCCCTTTAACATGGGTCAGGGACCTAAACACTCGGCCACTCACACATGTAAAGTGTTGGCCTTTGCAAGAAATGAGCTCTCCACCCACAGCCCAGAGCCAGAAGATGGCTACAAGGAGTTGAGAGCCTCACTCCCTCTACCAAGGCCTGCGGGCACCAGTGGCTCAAGAAAGACACCTGAGTTGAGAGGCTAAAGGGGACCCCCACAGCCCTGCACAGAGAGATGAGGGGAGTGCATGGTCCCATATGGTAGAAATGGGGAGCAGTGCCTGTCCTTAGCTTGGGCATTGTCTATTGAAACTGTTTTGTGGCTGTGTGGATAGCAAGGTGCTTGGGGATAAGGAGGCAGACAATGTGCCACAAAATATAATTTAACTCATACTTTGACATAGAGATTGTTAAAAAGGAGCGTTCTGGTTAAAGAATATTCTTAAAACGCTCCTGGGTGATTGCAGGGAAAGAAATCTGCTTCCAAAGACTTGGCTGCTTCAGCGATGATGCCCCCTGGGCAGGGATTGTGGAAAGGCCCCTCAAAATATTGCCCTGGGGCCCCAAAGAGGTCAACACCCGCTTCCTCCTGTACACCAACGAGAACCCCAACGACTTTCAGGTACGAGTGCGCCTCGCTTTCCGAGCTCAGGCCCCTCTGCTGGGTGTGATCAGGACACTGAGATGTAAGTCTCCTGAAGGGAATAAGCCCGTGAATGTGCCTCTTGGTAGATGTTTGTGAGCTTAGGTATCAGTTTATGTAACTTCGTTTATAGAAGGTCCAGCACCTTGACAGTGTTCTCATCCTGCCTCTATGGTACCATTTAATAAATCACTGAAATATGGACATACAGGGTGTCCCCCAAAGTGTGTACACACTTTAACAGCTGACAGCTCAAATTTGAAAATGACATGCATTTTATTTTTTTTATTTTTTATTGTTTAAAGTGTTACATATAATAGTACATATATCTCTTTTTCCCCCATTGACCTTCCCCCAGCCTCCCCTACCCCTGTGGCATGCCCTCATCCCACCCTCCCAGTGTCTTGTGTCCTTTGGTGTGCTTATATGCATGCGTACAAGTGGAAACGACATGTATTTTAATAGACACAGTCTTTACAATTATTTAAAAGTGTGTGTATACATTTTTGAGGATAATATATTTATATATAAAACCTCTCAATATTATATATATTCTATACTCTTCCAAGATATTTTTGTTAATCTTCACCTAAGGACATGCTCAAGAAGAGAGGGAGAGAGAGAGGAAGAGAGAGAGAGAGAGAGAAGAGAGAGAATCAAAGTCCCAGTCCAGATAGGTGCTCTGACCAGGAATAGAACCGGCAACCTTTTGGTGCCTGGGACGAAGCTCCAGCCAACTGAGCCACATCCACCAGGCTCTTCCAGCATATTGTACATATGTAAAATCCAGACCCACACAAACCCTTTCCCTGCCTGGAGGTGAGACCTCTGCCCCCCATATTTTAGCAGATGCATCCCAAGTCGAACCACTGAAAAAATGTGACTTGGAGAGCAGCGGCTTGGTGATGGTTGCAGACAGCTTGGTTGAAATGGGAGAACCATCACTCACAGGCTCCCATGCCCGGAAGTCTTCTCCCATCGCCGCCCTTTACACAAACAGTTCTGCTGGAGTCTGAGAGACTTGACATGAAACACTTCTCTCCTGCAAACAGGAAATCTTTGCAGATCCAGCAACTATCGAGGCCTCCAATTTCAAAACGGATAGGAAAACCCGTTTCATTATTCACGGATTCATAGACAAGGGAGAAGAAGGCTGGCTGGCCCACATGTGCAAGGTGAGACCCGGTCCTCTCTTCAGGGAAGATTGTTCGGCATGATCATTGGCCATAGGGCGGGCACAGCCCCAGCCAGGCAGGACAAACTCTGGCCATCGTGACTCTGGAGGAGCCTCTGATCCTGCTGGCCTGAGTGTCCAGGGGAGGTCCCGGGGGTGAAGGAGGTGGAGAGGTCCCGGCACCGTCAGGGCAGCAAGGTTGGCAGGCGTCTGGAGGCTTTGGGTAACAGTTATTCCATAAAGATATCTCAGAATTGAATGACACATGTTGCCGTACTGATTCAACAGGAGTTGCATTTTCAATAGCGTTAAGTGTTTTCAGTAGATCTTCATCGCTATATGAGGAGCTAATAGAACTTATTAAGCCCAGAAGAATGATTTTCCCTTGCGACTCTGTGATCTCCTATGGTAGCAATATCTAGAAAGACTGTGTAGCTTTTCATTTCCAGCTTCCGTTGTTGCCATGTATTGTGATCCTATTTCCTTTCATTTGTCTTTGGCTATGTGCCCTGTGAAAATGAAAGGTTAAAAAGTCAGAAAATCAAATAGAACAAAATTTCTGAGGAATGGCTAGGTAGCTGCTCAAGGAACATTATATAAGAGAACACATTTGTCTAAAAACTTTGGTTAGTTTTTCCATTGTGGAAAATCTTACTCATGTACCTTCAACATATTGAATATTTAAGGGGGTCCTGAGATGGTCTTCCATTTATTTATTTATTCATTCATTCATTCATTCATTCATCCATTCAGTCTTTATTGAGCACCTACTATGTGCCAGGAACTTTCAGGGCACTGGAGATAGAGCAGTGGACAAGAAAGACAATGTCCTGTGGTCTATTCTGGTAAAGCACAATGTAGTTTTTTTAAAAATATATATTTTATTGATTTTTTACAGAGAGAAAGGGAGAGGGATAGAAAGTCAGAAACATCGATGAGAGAGAAACATCAATCAGCTGCCTCTTGCACGCCCCCTATTGGCGATGTGCCCGCAGCCAAAGTACATGCCCTTGACCGGAATCGAACCTGGGACCCTTCAGTCTGCAGGCGTATGCTCTATCCACTGAGCCAGACTGGTTTTGGCACGATGTAGTTTTTTGACATCAGGAAGCTCTAATGACACAGTTTGTGTTTTCCCCTGAATCAGTTGTCTATACAACTGTTGCAGTAGAAATCCCAAGAATCCAGTGCCCATTATGGCCAGCCCTCCAGTTTGGGGTCAACGTTAAATTTTGAAAGGGAATCTGCATCCACCACAGACTAGATGTCTGTGGCGCTCATTGCTTTGGGGTTATAAGCAAGCATGATGTTGTGAATCCTAGTCCTCACAGGCACCCACCGGAGATGGGTAAAGATTCTGAATCGTTTGCCCATGTACTGTGTCTCTCCCGCCAGAACATGTTTCAGGTGGAGAGCGTGAACTGCATTTGCGTGGATTGGAAAAGCGGCTCCAGAACCGGCTACACGCAGGCCTCGCAGAACACCCGGATTGTGGGGGCCGAGGTGGCATACTTTGTCGAAGTCCTTCAGGTAACTTGTGTGTAAACACACGCGTGCATGGCTCTCTGGATTCCCTTCCAGAGGACAGCAGACCATGCTGTAGGTGTGACCATTCTGAGAGACATTTCTCTGCTGAGGCTGGCTTTCCTCTTGGTTGAAAAAATAAAGCCAACACAATTTTTAAAAAGTCCAGATTGGGCTGCATCAATATGCCTACTGAGATCAATAAACTCGTGTGTTTTTTTTTAATGTAATATTATTCAGGTAGGTTGTTTCTAGTGAATTCCCCTAGTACAGTGGATGGCAAACTGCGGCTTGTGAGCCACATGTGGCTCTTTGATCCCTTTAATGTGGCTCTTCCACAAAATACCACAGCCTGGGCGAAACTATTTTGAAGAAGTGGTATTAGGAGAAGTTTAAATTTAAGAAATTTGGCTCTCAAAAGAAATTTGAATCGTTGTACTCTTGATGTTTGGCTCTGTTGACTAATGAGTTCGCCGACCACTGCCTAGTATTTATCTTAATTGTACCAGTTATTAAACCAAGTTGACGTGGTAATGGCAGCCTTGAGATTAAACTAGTTTGAAAAAAAATTTTTTTAAGAGAAGCACAATAACAAACTAACCTGATTTGTTAACTGAAAACAAAGATGTTAAATTTGAACATGCCTAAATAATTGCTTTCATTATTAGTTTCTGATCCAAATACGTACTTTACTGACTCTGGGTAACAATTCCTCGTGTCCATTGAAAGGTCTCTCTCTGTCGGAAAACAACAAAAGAGAGCCCTGCTTCTACCAGTTTAAGTGTTAAGCCCATCACCATTTCCTATCATATTTTTAAAATATATCAAAATTAATCGCTTTGAGGGGGGAGTATATCTTCTTAAAGCTCAGGTGTTCAGGGATCCCCTTCCGTATCCGTCTTGAAGTCCGCATTCTGAATTTGAAACCACTCGACGGCCTTTTCTTTCCACCAGTCGGCATTTGGGTACTCGCCTTCGGATGTCCACATCATCGGCCACAGCCTGGGCTCCCACGCGGCCGGGGAGGCGGGAAGGAGGACCAACGGGACCGTTGGCCGGATCACAGGTTGGTCAAAATAGTAAAAGCTACACAAGATGTAGCCCACGTGGGGTCTGGGAGGATGGAAATGTGTGCTTTTTCCATAGGAGAGAGGTTTTCCCATTTGGTGACCTGAGCCACATGATCAGTGGCTATGGTCTTCGGCTTACAGAGTTCTGTTTAACATATAAATATTGCATGTGGCTAAAATGTGAATAAAAGCAAGGAGAGGTCTTACTCATGTCTGTTTTGCCTTTTTTAAGCACTCACCAATGGCAAGTTTTAGGAATAGGATAAACGGCACAATTTATAGATTAAATAGCAAATGTAATTCAACCCAAAGAGCTCAAAAATGCATCATGAATTATATTCTGTTTCAATAGCCATTGACAATGAGCCCAATTGTCATCAACCACAGCCCAAGAGCTGAGTCGGGGGCAGGTGGTCTGGTGGCCCTGGGCTACCCGCTCAGCCTGCTGCTCGTTAAACCATATGATTTTACAAATCTCAGGCTCCTTGCATTTGGCCAATGGGATCCCGTGTTGGATACCCAGGTCCTATAACAATCCTGTACGTTTATAGGAAAGACTTCGCTATCCTGTGTCTGAGAGTGGATTCTTTCTAGAAGCACCCACTGTCCTCCTCTACGCTCCCCCTCTCAGTTTCTTCTTAATACGTTGGATAAGCTTGCTGGATGCATCTGGAACGTCCATCATTGACTTGCTGGAGAGAACGGTCTTTCCCATAGTCCATAAATGTGTACGAGAGCCTACTCAGAGGGCGCTTTGTGAAGCTGTGGTCCTGGTGATCTTATGAGAGGCTAGACTAAGGAGGGCCTGCCTTAGCCATCAGCAGGAGGGCAGTGTCTGGCTCTTCCCTTATAACTTCTGCTAGTGAATAGGGTTATTAGCCCACAGTCACCCCCAATAAATTTAATGTAAAAATAAAATTAAGAAGGACAGTGATGGGGATCATCTTAGTGACTTAGGTATTCATAAGTGAAGCAAAATCCTATGGTTTGAGGAAAATTCACTTTAATGGGAATAGTAAATGAGACACAGATTTCCCTTCAAGATATAGTAAGGTAGGAAAGAGCTAGCTTCAACTCTGTCATGCCTAACTCATAATGACCGCCAATGTGTGCTCTCAGGTTTGTAAGGAATGAACACAGGTGAATGCGCAGGTGCACTGATAGATCCTGACGTCACACATCTTGTTTCTTTAGGTTTGGACCCAGCTGAACCTTGCTTTGAGGGGACACCTGAATTAGTCCGCCTGGACGCCAGTGATGCTCAGTTTGTGGATGTAATTCACACGGACGCTGCCCCCATCATCCCCAACATGGGTGAGTTCCTCAACTCGTCTTCCTAGAATGGTTTTTGAGTGTCTACGTTAGTGTGTTTTAGAGGGTTTTCAGTGACTGCATTAACATCATCTTTCCCATACTGCGAAATTCCTCAGGATTTGGAATGAGCCAGACTGTGGGACACCTGGATTTCTTTCCAAATGGAGGAATGGACATGCCTGGATGCCAGAAGAACATCCTCTCTCAGATTGTTGACATTGATGGGATCTGGGAAGGTAAAACCATTGTGTGCATGAGAGGTTTTCCTTGGGGGAAGATTTGTGTTTTGTTTTGCTAAACTTGCTGAGTATTTCGACATTGTATTGGACTCACATTTCTTATAACAAAGGACTTTTAATTGTATCCCCAAGACATGGGGTTTTCATTGGGAGAAGTGGCATGAAGGGAGACTGAGAAAGAAAATGTATTTGTAGTCAACTTTCCAAAGTTCGCATTCAGGAAATGCATTACTAAGTTATACTTATATCAATATGGACCAAACTTTTCCTTCTGAAGTTATTTTTCCTTTTATCTAAAAAAAAACAAAAAAACACACACACACAACTATTTTTCTATTTTCAAAATTGCTATTTTTCATTAGCTATGGCCTAACTATTAGCATCTCGAACAGTACTTCTAATTTCATTACGAATCATAAATACAGTTCATAAGTGATTTTGTCCTGTGACCATCGTGAGTTCACACTAATTAGAGAAACCTATTGAGCAATTTAACTCTATTCTGATCATGACATTAACTTGCAAGGATAAAATCTGCCACTGATTACGGAATCATGTCTAACTTCCAAGGCTCTCGTGACTTTGTTGCCTGTAATCACCTGAGAAGCTACAAATATTACATCGACAGCATCCTCAATCCTGATGGTTTCGCCGGCTACAGCTGTGCCTCTTACAGCGATTTCACTGCTGTGAGTAGACTCCACCTGGGCCCTAAAGGATTTTGTGAACATCATTTCTCGTTGCTGCTGCGGTTCAGTGTCCCTGACCCTCATCCAGTGGATGTCACTCTATGACTGCCACATTGCCGAACCCTTTAGTCCTACAGATTTCTTTTCATGGTGAACTTTAAGGTACTGGAGAACTTTCGAGAAATGGGCTTGTCTACTGAAATGTCTCATATCTGCCTTGCTCTCTCACTTTTGCACATGTCAGGTAAATGCTCAATCTTGCTTTGGAAATAATTCCAGGTTAAAAAAAAAAAAAAGTCTGTGAAAATATGGATGTGTCTCTACAGGATGCTGATGGACATGGTAACCTTGTCTTAAATGCTGACTTTATAAAACTTTGTAATAACTAGAGGCCCGATGCATGAAATTCGTGCAAGGGACTTGGCCCTCGCAACCCTGGCTGCCTCGGCCAGATCCCAGCAGCAAGCTAACCTACCGGTCAGAGCATCTGCCCCCTGGTGGTCAGTGTGCATTATAGCGACTGGTTGAACGGATGAACGGCCTGACACTTAGCATATTAAGCTTTTATTATATAGAATAGTCTCCATCGTGCAGATTTCTCAGCCTTTCTCTCCAAGCTGGCAGTGGCCAGGTGATCACGGTGGCGGAGGTCAGTATGTGTTGGGCAGAGGAAGAATTTGGGAGTCCTCACTATTGATGGGCCTATGGCAAGTGTCTGCTGGTGAATTCTGGGGACATCTACTCTTCTGGCTCAGGCAATGCCCTCAGAGAGTTCTGGTCATTCCTCCTGGCTGGCTCACTGCCCCTTTAGCATCTGCTGGACGCAGACCCTGTACTCGGCCCAGGCCATTGATCCAGGATGGAGCAGCCTTGCCCTCCTCCTACAGTGGGAATTGCTATTTGTCCTTCCCTCTCTGTTCCTTCCTTTCCCTCTTTTATTCCCACAATTCCTTGGCCTACAGTTCCTATATGATATGCATCTTTTCTAAACCCTAACCTATGGCTAAGCTTTTACAACCAACTGGCATTTTTTCTCCACTCAGAGAAAATTCTGAGATCTGAATTCCTTCCCCCCCGCCTTTATTGATTAAGGTATTACATATGTGTCCCTATTCTCCCATTGCCCCCCACCCCTGACTCATGCCCTCAACCTCCTGTGTCTGTGTCCATTGTGAGATCTCAATTCTTTACCCTTTGATATGCTAAGTGGGAGCTAAAGGAATTGAGGAAAACCCACAGTTGAGTCATTGTCCTCCTACTGGGTCCTATTTTGGGGATCAATAGCTGCTTATCACCTCTTTCTCTGTCCCTTACAAACTCTCTAAAATAAATTCTGACCACCTGCAGGCAGATGGATGTGTTGGGGCCATGGGAGCAAGAGGAAAAATATTAAAACATGTGTATGTAACTATAGACATAAATTCTCTTTTGTGTGATTTTTGTTCGTCTTGTGTTATTTAGCAGTGAAGTTGCTGACTCGTCACTGTAAATAACGAGATGCATTTTTAACCTTTGCTGAGACACTATTAAAGTTCTCTTTTACCATCAGGACAGAATTGGTTTTAGAATATTTGAACTGTAACAACACATGGGACCAAGCGGATACACTGTTATTTGAAAGAGCATCCTCATCCACCACTTGTTTATTTTCCCCAGAACAAGTGCTTCCCCTGTCGAGCTGAAGGCTGCCCACAGATGGGACATTACGCTGACAGATATCCTGAGAAAACAAAGGCAGTAGGCCAGAAGTTTTATCTGAACACTGGTGACGCCAACAATTTTTCCCGTAAGTCTCTAGTTGATTTGCCTTAAACTCTTCATGCTAAGTATTTTATCATGAGCTCAGTGAGAATGCATGAACTTGCTTTTTTGTACAGAAGTTTTGATCTCCCCTCCCCAACATAGGAAAATAATCAAATGCTGTGCTCAGCCATTTAGACAGTACAACAGAATTTGAAGGCTGAACTATAAATGAAGCAAAACATTCTTGTAAGGTTCTACTCCGCCGTGAAGAGAAACTGCAAGCAGGGAGTCCGAATAAGTGAGCGGTTTAATCAGGCTTTATTGGGGGTCTCCGGGCGGGTTCACAGCCTCGGGGGGGAATGGAGCCAGGGAAGCCGCACCCTGTGACTGGGGCAGAGGCTTTTTATCCCCCTCCCGGGATGATTGGTGGGTTTTCCATTGCGACTGCGGTAGCGACAGTTTGTCGTGCTGGCAGATGTATGAGGAAGGTAGGGACTTTCCAAAACAGGGTGTGTAAAGGTCACTGAAATACCGGGGCAGTCAAGCATCTCAAGCCAGTCTGAACCAGCAAGGCCCCAGGACACCGGACATTCCCGGCTCTATAGGATAGGGAAAAGGGGTGACGTGATCTCATCTGGCTGCTTCCTGCTGAGGAGGGATGACGTTAGGAGTTCGGAGGGGGTTGAGTGGAGCCAGAGAAGTCCGAGTCCGTGGGGGTGGTCAGGGGCTGGTATGGCTGGAGCAGCACTTGATGTACTGCGACCCTGGTGATTTCCTGAAAGCGCGTCTGTAGAAAGCGAAGAAAACAGGGCGCTATTAGCAAGATCAAAACTATTATGAGGAGGGGGCCTAAGAGTGGAGCTAATAGGGAGAACATAGACGATTTCCACCACGATGAGGCATCCGCGGAAAATTTCTGCCTCTGGAGCTCGGTGCTGAGCTTGTGGAGGACTTTTCCACTAGGCCTGCTTCGTTGATGTAGTAGCAACATTCTTCCTGGAGGAAAACACAGGTTCCTCCTGTTCTGCCATCAGTGGGTCTAATGCACGGCGATTCTGCAAGGAAACTTGGGCAAGAGGAGTTCTCTGCCTCTGGAGAGGCCAGGGATTCTGCCGAGGCATCTACACATCTAACTGGGTTGGGCTGTGTCCCGAGAGCAGCGGGTAAGCTTGAGAGAAAGAGGGCCAGTAGGAGCGGCCTCCCAGTCTGAGGACTGCAAGGCCATGTGGTTATCCCAGTGTGAATCTCTTTACCCTGGAGAGGCGGACCCAAGTGGGGATGCCGAGGACTTTTCCCGCTGATGGCGTGGTCAGGATGACCGTGTGGGGGCCTTCCCACCTGGGCGTGAGGGGTTTCAGGGAGAGTGCCTTTACCAGGACTTGGTCTCAGCCCCTGGACTGGGTTCAGGGAGGGATGAGTTAGTGTGCTCCCGAAGCAGAGTTCGGAGGAGGGATAGATAGGGCAAGTAGGAGGCCAAAGGAGGGGGAAGAGCCAGAGGAGAGGCGGACAAGAGGAAAGGCCGACCGTAGAGGAGCTCAAAGGGGCTTAGATGGGAAGGTCCCCTAGGAGCCGCCCTCAAGCAGCTTAGGGCCAAGGGAAGGAGGTCAGGCCAGGACTGCCGGAGCTCTAAGCTGAGCTTAGTCAGCTGCTCCTTGATGAGGCCATTGGCCCTTTCTGCTTTACCCGATGACTGAGGGTGGTAGGTGGTGTGAAGTCTCCACTTGATGCCTAGAGAGGTTGAGACTGCTTCGGTGACCTTGGAGATGAAGGCAAGTCCGTTGTCAAACTGGATGGATGTGGGGAGGCCGAAGCGTGGGATGATGTCTTGCAGTAGGTGGGTGGCCGCAACTCCTGCAGTCTCTGAGGCAGTGGGGAAGGCTTCGATCCACCCTGAGAAGGCATCAACCGTGGTTAATGGGTATTTTAGGTTTTTATGTTTTGGCATGTGGGTGAAGTCGACCTGCCAGTCTTGCCCAGGCAGGTGGCCTCGCATCTGGTGGAGGGGAGGACGGATGTGGCAGGCCCCTTGGCTGTTTGTCAAGTAGGAGGTTGTTCTTGAATGCCCACCCGTCCCTGGTCTGGACCTCGGGGGAGGACCGGAGGTGATCCTGTTCCCTGGGAGAGTATTGCGGCCTGTAAACCTTGGAGAGGAAACACATGGCAGGTGCGGAGCCTGTGCGTGGATCAAGCAGTCTGGTCAGCAAAGGTGTTCCCTTTGGCCACTCGAGAGTTGGATGTCTGGTGGCCTCTGCAGGGGATGATGGCAACCTGCATAGGAAGTTGGATAGCATTTATGAGTTTAGTAATGAGTTTATCATTGAGGACAGGTGTGCCCTTCGTTGTAAGGAAGCCTCGCTCCTTCCAGATCATACAATGGGAGTGCCAAAATGTAAGGTTCTACGCCGCAGTGAGAGAAACTGCAAGCAGGGAGTCCGAATAAGTGAACGAATTAATCAGGCTTTATTGGGGGTCTCCGGGCAGGTTCACAGCCTCGGGGGGAATGGAGCCGGGGAAGCCGAACCCTGTGACTGGGGCAAGGGCCTTTTATCCCCCTCCCGGGATGATTGGTGGGTTTTCCATTGCGACTGCCGGTAGCGACAGTTTGTCGTGCTGGCAGATGTATGAGGAAGGTAGGGACTTTCCAAAACAGGGTGTGTAAAGGTCACTGAAATCCCAGGGCAGTCAAGCATCTCAAGCCGGTCTGAACCAGCAAGGCCCCAGGGCTCGGCCTGGGCCCGCCTCAGGACACCGGACAATTCTTTCTGTTTGATCCTGAAGGCTGCTTCTTACCCAGACCTTCACGTTCAGTCAAAAGTTTCACTGAGCAAAAGTCGGAGGTTTTGTACCAAGAAAAAAGGAATCCAGGCAAGAGATGGCAAGGTTGTGGGGATTGAAAGGAATGAGCGGATTCAAGAGATATTTCTGTTTAGGATTGCAGACTCTGCGGGTGCTGGGACTTGGAGGATGTGTGGATGGTGAAGTGTGGGGGCAGACTCCAGGTTTCTCTTCTAGCTAATGAAGGAAGAAAACTATTAGGTTAGGAATCAAACTAGCTGCATTGTAAAAACTAAAGCCAGATTTTATCCACTGCCCCTTCCCCAATAGCCCAGGCTAGCTCAAAATGGTAAAAACTGATAGTGTACTATTGGCTAGTACCATAAATTAGTTACCACAGATAAGTACATTTTCAATGGCAATGGAAAGTTGAATTGTAGGATTTTTCAAATAAATGTACAGTATTTGGACAAAAGAAAGAGATAACGGTACTATAAAATGTGATCTACAAAAATGAAGTAAACTGATGAAAATGTCACAGTCTACTATTTTCTACTGTGTTTTACCATAACGTTTTTTTTAACATTTAAGAATACATTAGGTTAAAGAAATCGAAAGCAAGAGATTTTACCTCTTCCCTTGTCTTGAAATCTCTTGACTTTGGAAAGAGTGCATGCACTTCTTCTCCCCCAATGCCTGTCCTCTGTCTGGATGAAGGAATGCCTGTGGCGATGAGAAGAACTACCAACACATGTTTAAGTTACCCAGAATGCAGCAGCAGGAAATTCAACTTAGCCGGTTTTCAGTGTCTTCTCCACAAACTGACCTTTTGCATTCCATCCCCTCCCCCTGTCTCATCCAGGTTGGAGGTACAGGGTAACTGTTACTCTGTCTGGAAAGAAGGTCAGAGGACACGTCCTCGTTTCTTTGTTTGGTGACAGAGGAAACTCTAAGCAGTACGAAATTTACAAGTAAGTAAAATACAACTCTAAGCTTCTTAAGTGGTGGAATACCCCACGCATTCAATATATGTTATGGGCGTAAGAGTTGACCTATTACTGTATGAGCATAAGCTATTGACTGCCACCCATCATCAAAAGGAAGAGGTGATTTCATCCTTGCACCTTAATACATTTCAGAACTTTGTTTCTGATTTTTCTCCCTGCTATTTCCTGAGAAAACCCCTGATGTTTACTTGGATGAGTGGCATCTGATTTATAATCAGTAAATAATAATTCTGTCCACAAAACAACTGGGGTAAGATGATATAATGAGGTCATCATTTATTACATTGTGAGAGGATTAATGACTAACAAATGTTTGAAGTTTTATTAGTAGTAAGAATGACTTTAAAATAATATGTGTTATTGATGGCAGACAAGTTAACATTGAGCATACATGTCTGCACTTACTTAATACTACATTAGAATGACAAATGTACCGCCAACGGGTAGGGGAGACTGGGTCAATGTCAATGTGGAAAAAAGGAGATATATATATATTCTACTATTTGTAATACTTTAAACAATAAAATAAAAATTTGTTTAAAAAAAGAATGACAAATGTATCATCAGTTATTGTACTAGAGATGCATCGCAAGCTGGTTTTAGAAATGCATCTATTTATGTATATGTATATTTATGTAAATTCATGTATGTTTTTACTAACTTTAATTTCCAAGGGGCATTCTCCGACCATTCAGTATTCATACCAATGAAATTGATTCAGATGTGGATGTTGGAGATTTGCAGATGGTTAAATTTGTTTGGTATAACAATATAATCAACCCAACTCTACCTAAAGTGGGAGCATCCCGGATCATGGTGGAAAGAAATGATGGAAAATTGTAAGTAATAAAAATCCAAAGAGATTTGAAGTATTGAATCACATTTATAGTTCTACTAGAAGCCTGGTGCACAAAATTTGTGCACGGGAGGTAGGGTTGGGGAGGGTGTCCCTCAGCCCAAGCTGCACCCTCTTCAATCTGGGACCCCTCCAGGGGTGACCGACTGCCCGTTTAAGCCCGATCCTGTAGGATTGGACAGTCAGACATTCCTCTTACAATCCAGAATTATTGGCTCTCAACTGCTTGCCTGCCTTCCTTCCTGATTTCCTCTAACTGCTTCTGCCTGCCAGCCTGATCATCCCCTAACAATTCCCCTGCCAGCCTGATTGATGCCTAACTGCTCCCCTGAAAGCCTGATTGCCCCTAACTGCCCTCCCCTGCAGGCCTGGTCACCCTTAACTGCCCTCCCCTGCATGTCTGGTCCCGCCCCCGCCAACTGCTCTCCCCTGCAGGCCTGGGTCTCCCCATCTGCCCTTCCCTACAGGCCTGGTCACCCTCTACATTCCCCCTCTGCTGGCCTGGTCACCCCCAACTGCCCTCCCTTGCAGGCCTGATCCCTCCCAAATGCCCTCCCCTGCTGGCCAGCTTGTGGCAGCCATCTTGTGTCCACATGGGGGCAGCCATATTTTGTGTTGGAGTGATAATAAATTTGCATATTACTCTTTCATTAGATAGGATAGAGGCCTGGTGCACAGATGGAGGCCAGCTGGTTTACCCTAAAGGGTGTCCTGGATCAGGGTGGGGGTTCCCTTGGGGCATGGGGCAGCCTGGGCAAGAGGCCTATGGTTTGCATGCTGGCCATGCCCCCTGGTGACCCAAGTGGAGGTCCTGGTATCTGGGATTTATTTATCTTCTACAACTGGAACTTTGTAGCCTTGAGCAGAGGCATGGGCCAACCAGGATATGCAGGAAGCTTTGCTTCCTCCATTGCCACAGAAACCCAAGCCTCTTGTTCACTCCATGGTTGCAGCCATCTTGGCTGGGTTGATTTACATACTTGCTTCTGATTGGCTCGTGGGTGTGGCTTATGGTTGTAGCAGAGGTATGGTCAATTTACATATTGCTCTTTTATTAGATAGTATACCCACAGAAAGTTGACTTTAAATTAAATCTCTTGAGATGGTTCTCCAACATCCCACCCACACCTACTTCCTCATACTTCTTGTTCTTTAGGATAAAGTGTAGAACTTTAGGGAAACAACTTTGATAAATTTGTAGATGAGTATGTTTTATCTAACAAAAGTGGTGTTAGATTAAAAATCTGGTTTCATGATTTAAGGTGAGAAACTTGATATTATTGAGCTACTGTGCCTTGTGCTATGTGTGCGCTTAACATGTATATCTTCCCCAAATGTCCTGGGTTCACCATATTACCACTTAAATGAACAGAAACATATTTAATGTATCAAGGAATACAAATAGGTTATTCTGGATCATTCATCATCTTACTGAAGAAGAAGGTCAGCCTTTGGATCTAAATAAGTCTAAAGTATGTGTGAACCAAGATATATTTAGCAGAGTGAAACACCAGAAAAAGTGAGCTGATGATGTTGATGATTGGCACAAAACCAATAGTAGCCCAGTGATTTAAATATAAAGCCAAATTCTGAGGCATGGTGTTATGTTTCTTTTGTCATCATGTCCCCCAGTCCCCATAAAAGCCTAATGATAGGGCTTTTGCTTCTGGCAAAGATGGAATAACAGTGACTGGATACACCTTCCCAACTGGAAAACAACAAAAAATTCAGACAAAAATATATAAAATAACAGTTTCTAGCCATTGAACATCAGGCAACAAAGAAAAGTGATCCCTGAGAGACAAAAAATAAATAAGGTAGACCCTTACAATTGTTTTATTTTTTTTAATATATATATTTTATTAATTTTTTACAGAGAGGAAGGGAGAGGGATAGAAATTTAGAAATATTGATCAGTTGCCTCCTGCACACCCCCTATTGGGGATGTGCCTGCAACCAAGGTACATGTCCTTGACCGGAATTGAACCTGGGACCTTTCAATCCGCAGGCCAACGCTCTATCCACTGAGCCAAACTGGTTTTGGCCCTTACAATTATTTTAGATAGAAAAATACGTTTGAAGAAATTTTCAAACTTGGTCTAAGTGTTATAACAAGAACCATGAAGAAAACTAATCAACACGCATCAAGATCAAATTGCTCAAAACTAGTCATAAAGAGAAAAATCTTGAAAGCAGCCAGAAGAAAAATATGCATTGTGTACAGAGAAATCAGGATGATAATTACAGCAAATTTCTCATAAGAAATGCAAGTGAGAAGACAGTGAAACAATATCTTTAAAGTACTGAAAGGAAAAAAATGTTAACCTAGAATTCTATACCCACAAAAATACCTTTCAAAGATAAAGATGAAATAAAGGCTTTTCAGATATACTAAAGCTAAAAGAATTTATCGCCAGCAGGTCAACATTAGAAATGTTAAAGGAAGTCTTCAAGTTGAGGGAAATATACCATTTGGAAAAGGTAAAAGAGTACATGCATCTTTCATTTCAACTCCTGGTAAAATTCTACACAATGCAAATGAGTCCATTGTGACAGCAAATCAGTGGTTGCCTCGGGATGGGAGAAGATGAAAATGGATGGGAAAGAAAGATTACAATGGAACAGAAGAAAACTTGAGAGATGATAACTATGATGTCTATGCTTATTCTCTTGATTGTAGTGATAGGAGGTAGTTACTATTATTATCCCCATTTTACAGATAATTAAATAAAGGCTTGGTGTCAGAATTCATATGCAGGAAATCTGACTCCAACATATTCTTAACTACTACAAAACAAATCCAGTTCACCTTTATTCGTATATAGATATTGTGTGCCCTTCATTCCCTTATCAATATTAGTTTTTAAGTTTTAATTTGCCATTTGTGAGTTGCCAGCTATTAGACCACGAAGGAAGTGAAGATGAAGAGAAAAGAGCATTTTCTGAAGACTTTTATGTACCAGGAAATTTATAATTATGCTTATATATATTTTTTAAAAATAGCCTCTAAGCATCCTAAGTGTTGTTCAATCTTAATGAGCACAATTAGTCATTTCAGGTAAGTGCCTGAATTAAAGTAGGAATGCCTAGCCAATGGAACACCACGGCCTCGGAATTTTTGGCTGATTTCTTGTCATGTTGTTGACCTTACTCTTCCTCAGTTTTGTTGATTGACAATGTGCCAAGTGTTTAGTAGGTGTTTTTAGAATGTGACAAGTGAGTCTTCTGTGTCCTTTGAGGTGTCCAGCGACACCTCCTCTCTCTGCTGTTGCACAGCCATGAAACAAAATTGGAAAGGAGAATCCAGTCCTTTATACAGAAGAGAGGTCTTCCCTCTGCCAATGTCTGGTCTCAAGCATTGGGTGTGCTGGAGAGGAGAGCAAAGTGTAGCTTCACGCTCAGCACACCGACTGTGGGCCACATGGAGTTGACTTTTTATTATTTTCTCTCTGCAGGTACACTTTCTGTAGTTTAGAAACCGTGAGGGAAGATGTTCTGCAAACTCTCACTCCATGTTTCAGCCGCTGACATCTGACCACTAAATCTTATTACTAATAAAGTCTGTTGGTGAAGCAATACAGTCCTTTCTTTGTCATCATGAGTCTATTTTTCCAATTAAACTTTTGGATATGGCCATTAAAACCCAAAATTTGGAGTTAGTCTGAAGAATCACAAATAATGGTTGAATTTTGCTACACATGTTGTGGCACTGAGCTTAGGAATATTGTTTACTCGATACTGATTTATTGTCCATTACTACTATGACTGATGTCAGTCTGATTTCTTAAGGCAGATGTCCAGGTCCCAAATGACCCCCTCTTGGTGGGTACCCACCTTTGTTCCTTTTTCCATCTGCTCCTACTCAGACATCACAGGAGAGATGACACATACGGAGGTGAGGATTGGGGATTCCCAATTCTCCTGACTGCTCCCAGGGGGGCTCTCTCAAACCCTCTTCTCTCTAAATGCCAGAGCCAGCTGGCATCACTCAAGCAGTCCCTGAAACGGGGGGGTGAGGCTTACAGAAAGACAGAGATAGAAAGATGGATAGAAATAAAGAAGAAACAAATGATATGGGATCAGGAGGTCCACAAAGCCCTCTTTAGGACTGCGGCCCCAGTTTATTTCACTCCACTCTTTTAAACAGTTCTGGTTACATACTACACAATTCCTTGTTCCCCAAACAACAAAGCTACATTCCATTGTTAACATGTTTCCCCAATAAACCCCTTATCTTAACTAATTTCCCTAGGCTACATGTCCATCCAAGGCGCCACCTAAATCTTTTCCCATCATCCCATAGACCCTTTGGTTATTTACAATGTTAATGTGCTGGAGGGCAGTGTTGTTTGCTAAACTACAATCGAAGGTAATCATTCTCCTGAGGGGCAGAGAGCAGATGGGCAAGGCCCGGTCCTCTCAGGGAACTTTTTGTTCCGCGAGGGCGCTCTCCACACTGCAGCCTCTGATTTTTCTCTAAAGTACAAAGCAAAGAGCTTCCTAATGGCCCCCAAGATAGAATCCACATTCCTTAGTGAGCCTGTAAGGGCTCTGTAGGTCTGGTTTTCACCTAGGACGCCAGCATCATTTCTCACCACATTCTTTCTAAGAACTCTACATCCCCTAACAGGGCCTTGATCTCAGATGCTGCTGGACCTTTGCGCAAACTCTTCCTCTCTCTAGGATGTCCTTTCCCATATCTTCCTGTCTGTCTACTTAACCACTATTGACTAACTTCCTGTCTGTGTAGATATCCCTTCTTCCAGGAAGACCTTCTTCACTCCTGTTTCCCACACCCCTGAAGATTGGATTATAGGCCACCCCTCTACATACACACTGTACCTAGGACTTTCTCCATCTCAGCACTTATCTCTCCATATCAGTTTCTTGTTTACTTGCCTGTATATCCTACTTGTGAATTCCTTAAGGAGGTTGCATGTTGTATGTGCCTGGTTCAATTGAATGCAGGTGAGTGTCCAGGCTGTGAGAAAGATTTAGAAAACACCTTTCTAAGAACAAACACTTCTTTGGAATTAAGGGGCTCTGAGAACCCAGCTTGGGCCAACCCTACTCTTCCCCCAGAATTCATAATATGGTTCTTTATTGAGTTGACAAGGTATCTGAACCTTTTGAACTTGAAATTAAAGTGTAAAACAAAGAAAGAGCTGTTCAGCTGGAGGAAACCAATGGTTTGGCTCCATCTGAATGTGTAGACAAAGCAGATGACAGCTGCAGACCTAACCTATATCTTTGTGACCTTCGAGGAGTTATACATTTTAAAGACAGGAGAGCTGTCCAATAGAAATGAAGTCATACTTTTAAAAGAGAGCCTTAGATTTGTGAGAATAGAAAGCCTGAGTTTCTAAAGCTGAGTGGGATATAAGTTTATTCTACATATTTCAGTGTTCTGACATTGTTTGAAAGCCTCATCTAGAACTCTTTCCATCTGGTGTAAAGTGAATTATTCGGTTTAGGAAGCTCTAAAGAAGATGCAGATTAGACCCCAGTCTTGCTATGGGCTTAATCGAATTATATCCCCCAGGGCACTTAAACAGGAGCCAGTGTATTAGAGTACAGTGCATATTAATGAAATGTGGGTGTTAGGAAAAAATATGCCCTTACTGGTGAACTGATGCTGTATGCCCAAGAATGGTGATAGTGAGTACAATGTCGGCTGCTCTCTCTGAATCCCAAGCCTGGCTGAACTAGGTTCCTGTATTGGTAGGCCACTGCTGCATAACAAGCCACCACCAAACTCAATAGCATTAAACAGTAAGCATATGTTAGTAATCTCTGGGTTAGCTGGGTGCTTCTTCTGGTCTTGGCAGGATTCACTCATGTGCCTGTGGTCACAATGTGTTGAGACAGCAGTGCTGTTAATCTTGGCTGGGTCTCTCACATACGTGGAGGTCAGCTGGCTTTGAGCTGGTCAAGTGGTTACTGCAATCACATTTGATGACCAAATTAAGGCATCCATCTAGCCAGAGGCATCCTATATAATAAAATCGGAATATGCAAATCAACCAAACAGCAGAATGACTTGTCACTATGACATACACTGACCACCAGGGGACAGACATTCAATGCAGGAGCTGCCCCCAGCCCTCAGGCCCCAGGCAGGTTCCAGAGGGGGCTTCCCTCCACCCCACTCAGATCACCCTGCTGGTCACTGGCCAGGCCTAGGGACCCTACCTGTGCATGAATTTCATGCACCGGGCTTCTAGTAAGGAAATAAATGTCTATTGTTGATTAAAGGAGCTGCAAGATCACATTTCAGAGAGTGTGGATATTTAGAGGGAGTGTGGAGAACTGTGACCATTTTCTCAATCCACTTATCACCATTTCTAACCTGGTTCTCCAGCCTGGGAAGCTGGGGACTGGGGAAGAAATAGGTCAGGTGTTGGAAGGGTTTTTACAGCGATGGGTTAGCTCAGGCCCCAGTCTCTGATATTCTTACACTGCTTTTCTTCACTGCTGTCATCAGAAGTGAGGGAGCCCTTTTGATTCACTGATCTTTGACATCTTCCACAAAGGCATACTTCTTGTCACACCACTAATGGCAATGAATGGAGAGTTGTTTCTTCTCATCTTAAAACAACACAACAGTCCTGATCAGATTTTCTAGTTAGGAAAGCCAGTCTCCACAGTCATCATTCACTCTTTTATTTTTTTAATTTTATTAAATTTATTGCAGTGACATTGGTTAATAAAATTATATAGGTTTTCAGTGTATAATCATCTGCATATTGCATTATGTGTTCACCACTCAAAGTCAAGTCCCTCCTGTCACCGTATATTTGACCCTTTTTATCCTCTTCTACCTCCACTACACTTTCCTTCTGGTAACCACCATACCGTTGTCCACGTCTATGAGCTTTGGTTGTTCATTTATTGTTTGCAGTTTTATATCCCACATATAAATGAAAACATATGGTTCTTGTTTTTTTCCATCTAACTTACTTCAATTAGCATGATATTCTCAATATCACTCACTCTTGCTAACTAATGTGAATCACCTCTTCATTATTTCAAGGTGTAACCATCACAACGCTTTTAAAGAAGTCCCCTCCTCACCAACATTAAGCCACCAACTGTGCTCTTTTGTACAAATTTAACTGAGTCAGCTGGTTTAAAATTGCTTTTTTCTTACTGTGGAGCTACAACCTTCTTGCAGTGGCTGCCCAGTTCATAACTTTAGCTCCATCTTTGGGTGCACAGGGGTGGGCCTCAGCCTGGCCTGCCCAATAGGAGCCATTACCCATTGCTAACTAATTCAGGGACAGCTTCTGACCTGGCCAGGCCCATCACCTGGTAATTAATTAATAATTCTGAGCTGAGATACATAAAGCCACAGAGTCCCGGCGGCAGAATCAGTCCAAGGCAGTGGGGATCTGAGAAGGACTGAGGTCTCCAGGATGGCTCCATTTCTTGGGCTTCCCTGGGCCTCATGGTTCAACAATTTTCATGGATTCTATGAGATTCCCCAATATTTGTTCAATAAATCTCTCTTTTTAAAAAAATATAGCTAACTAGACTTGATTTCTGTTGCTTACAACCAATAGATCCATAACATGCCTCTAAAAACTTACCTATTTAAATAGCTCATGGTCTGTACTTCACTGTTGTTTCAGGGAGTGAGTGGGGGTGGGGGGTGGGGGGAGAATGGCCAACATACATAGAAACATGTGAAATGGACAAATCCTTTGTCCCTGAAATTTAACTTTAGGAGTTCATCCCACAGATACACCATCCATGTGGAAAGTGACAGATGTATAAGAAGAATATTCACTAAGGCATTCTTTTTCTAAGTAAAATATTGGAAACAAACAAATGCTCACCAATAGAAAACACACCAGCTCTTATGGTGGTTTCAACCACTAAACCCCCACAGGTAGGGTCCTTCCCTTGGGTTGGAGCCCACAGATGAACTTGGCAGTGAGGTGAGCTACAAGGGAAAAAGGCACAGGAGACAGATCACATGTAATTATTTCTCCTAAATCTAATCAGATCTTCATAGTCTTCCTGCTTCTCTGAAGAATAACATCTCTTTTTCCCCTTCCTTTTTTTTTATTTCATTTTCCTTTAAATATATTTTATTGATTTTTTTACAGAGAGAATGGGAGAGGGATAGAAAGTCAGAAACACTGATGAGAGAGAAACATCAATCAGCTGCCTCTTGCACACCCCTTACTGGGGATGTGCCTGCAGCTAAGGTACATGCCCTTGACCAGAATCGAACCTGGGACCATTCAGTCCGCAGGCCGAGGCTCTATCCACTGAGCCAAATCGGTTTTGGCTCCCCTTCCTTCTTAAAACTGTGTCCTCTCATCTTTCTCGGCCCTGAAATTCACGAAGAAGAAGGCGAAAATACCTGTGAACTTCATTCATGGCATATTCATTCTTTCATTAATTCATGACCATGTCAGTGCCAGGCACAGTGCCAGCAGCTGGGGTCCAACTGTGGCCAAAACAGATGAGGTCTCTGTCCTCATGGAATTGCATTCTAGATGGGAAAAGCATCACTGTAAATATATAAGCAGGTACATAAGATAGGTAATGATACCTTGTCATGAGAAATCTAAAAAAAGCAAACAAGTTGCTGGGGTCATGGGGGGAGGCTGACAGTGGAGAAACTTCAGGGGTGGTCAGAGATGGCCTCACTGAAGAGGTGACATTAAAGCCAGGTGTTGAACGACAAGAAGGAGCCAGCCCAATGGAGGTCCAGGGAAGAGAGTTTCAGGCCATGGGAACAGTAAACACGAAGGCCCCGAGGTGGGAAAGGACCAGGCATGTTAGATGGAAGCCAATGTTGCCATGTGTGGAGGGCAAAGTGGAAGCAGGAAGAAAAGGGGTGTGAGAGGCAGTCAGGGCCATCTGACATCTCCTACAGACTCATTTACCTATTGACTCACAAGTTTATCACGAATCTCCCCGGGGCCAGCACTGCGTGTCTAAGGAAAGCATAAAGGCCTCTGATGTCACCAGCCTGTGTCAAGCGCTCCCGCCCCTCCCAGACCACCTGAACAGACTTTCAAAGCTTAAAGACTTTATCGCTTAGGTCAACCAGATGGCTCAAGTCTGGCAGTTCAGCAGGAAATTTGTTTTCTAGTTCAACTTATTCTATGTAGCTAATCTTCCTAGTCTGTGTGGCTGACACTCAGCAGATCTTGTTGATAACTTGCTCTGAATAACTGAATATTCAACTCTGTACAGACTGGATTCAAATCCCATCTCATCACTCATGATCTATGTGACTTTGGAGACAGTTTATCTCTCTGTGCCTCAATTTCCACATATGCAAACAGAGACAAACAATGGTACCTACTTCATGGGGTTGCTGTAAGATTTAAATTCGGTAACATGTGTGAAGTGCTTGACCGCAGGCTCTAAGTCTTAATAGCTGTTGCTGGTTATTCTTTGTTATTCTTAGAGAAGTCTTTTCTGTGCTCTAGAGCCTCTCTAACTGCTCTCCTTCCCCCCGTCCCAGCCCCCTGCCAAACCTTTTTGATTCACTGACCTTTGGTTCTGGTTTCTCTGAGAAGCGTGAACTTTGATACTGAGGCATACTTAACTTGGGAAGGTAGAGGGCACCAGTGGTGTTTGCCACAAGAAGGCTTATCTGCCCACTGTGTGAACTGGTCAGGCTGCTCACAGAGGCTGGATCTTACAGGACAGGGTGTGTAACCTTCAGAAGACGTGGGAAAACCCAGCAGATGTGACCATGGCTGGTGACATGGGCTTTAGAGGCTCCTGAACCCAGCTATTCAAAATTACAGTGGACCTGGCTGGTGTGGCTCAGATGGTTGAGCATTGTCCTGTGCACCCAAAGGTTGCAGGTTTGATTCCTGGTCAGGACACATGCCTGGGCTGCAGGCTCCGTCCCCAGTGGGGAGCACGCAGGAGGCAGGGAATCACTGTTCAGATCTCACATCCATGTTTCTCTCTCTTCCTTTCTTTCTCCCCCCAAAATCAGTAAAAATATATTTTTTAAAAATTGCAATAAGACAATAGAATAATTGCTGTTGTTTTTTTAAAAAAAATGTTTTTATTGATTTCAGAGCAGAAGGGAGAGAAAGAGAGATATAGAATTCAACGAGGAGAGAGAATCATTGACCAGCTGTCTCCTGCACGCCCTACCCTGGGGATCAAGCCTGCGACCCAGACACGTGCGCTGACAGAGAATCGAATGGTGACTTCCTGATTTATAGGTTGACACTCAACCACTGAGCCATGTCAGCTGGGCTGCTCTTGTTTTAAACCACTATGTTTTGAGTTGGTTCATTACAACGCAGTAGGTAACTGGGACAGGAAGTTAATGGGGAATTGTGGTCAGAGGCTATTGTGGGGGCTGTTGAATCTATCTCCAGAGCTCATGCCCTTGGGTATTACCAGACACACAACAGACAGAGAGACAGAGAGAGAAGGTGCTTCTTCATCAGACACTCCCGTTTGCATCCACGTATGTGGAGGCACATCCATCTATTCTCAGAGGGAAATGCTACCCCCCAGTTTGCTGCTGTGACCTCACTGGAACTTGCATACTACTTAGTGATGAAATAGAAAATCAGAACGTGTGGCCCATTTGGCTCACAAGTACATGCACAGGCACATAGATACAACGTTGGGGACTTTGAACCCCCTTTTAATCAAGCGTTCTTGTCTCTTCTCAGGCTTGTGGAAAGATTGGACCACTATGATTAACCTCGTTTTTGTGTATTTGTGCAGATTAAGCTCTTAAGTGCACACAGCGTGTTTTATCATCACCTGCTGTTTCCTTGAGACAGCGTCCAGACGATAAAGCTGCGGTATAAAAGCCGGCCCGGGCACTGGGTCCAGAGGGAGAGGAAGCCTGGACCATCTGACAGGGTAAGTCCCCTTTGCCGTTCTCCCACGATGTGTGGAGGACAGGCTGGGCGGAACAGCCTGGCATCCCTGAGTCTGCTCGTTGCCCTGGCACCACTTGATGAGGCTGGTAACGTCTGAATGTTTTGCAGATGGTGAGCATCTGGGCAGTCGCGCTCTTTCTGCTGGGAGCCGCCCAAGGTGAGGAACAGCACACCGGTCCCCTGGGGAGAACTGGAGCCCAACGTCTCAGCTCTGGCCGGAGAAACTGAGGCAGCTGGGGACAACTTCAGATCCAGAAAGAGGCGGGTGGGGCTGGCACTGCCTGGGGGCGAGGCCAGTGTGAGGGGACCCGCTTTGCACCATCATCACAGCATCCTGCCTTCATTCCCAGGGTGCCCCAGGCCAGACTTTTCTCGGGAAAGCATTAGACACCTGCCCGAATGAACAAACTCACTTACCAGTGCCCATCCCCACGTTTGTTAGATAAATGTATTTGAAGAGCTGAGATGGGACACAGGCCTTTGACTCAATGGCGCTGGTCCCGGACCAGATGGTGGCACCAGGGGCAAGAAAATTCGGGTGGGGCTGGAGTGGGTGTCTGCGTGGTTTTCAGGCTGTTCCTAGGCAGGGGAGTGACCAGGTTGAGCAGCAGTGACGTCCCAGATCCCAGGTCCAGAGGTAACCGTTGAGCAAGCCAGCCTTTCTCCACAGGAAAAGAGATCTGCTATGGTCAGCTCGGCTGCTTTTCCGACTCTGAGCCCTGGGGTGGCACGGTCATCAGGCCCCTGAAAGTCCTTCCCTGGAGCCCCGAGAAGATCGGCACTCGCTTCCTGCTCTACACCAACGAGAACCCAGACACCTTCCAGGTGAGGCCGCTGCCATTTCTACATCAATGCAGGTGGGGGAGGGGCTGTTCCCACTCCGCACACCAGTAGTTTCTTTCCTCTGTACCCACCTCCTCCATAACACTGCCCCGCCCTAGCCCTCCAGCTGCACAGAGTAGGTCTTCGGTAAAAAGTTGGCTTGAATGAATGAATGGCTCACATTCCCCACAACCTCTAGCTGGTTATGGGATTCAGTTTTGGGCGATGAGCTTACCAAAGAACACTGGGAAAGATATGACCTTGAGCCACAATCCAGACCCAGTGGAGGCAGTGAGTCCTGACATGAGAAGGTGGGGCAGGAAAAGGGAGGTCAGGGTGGGCTTCGTGGAAGAGGGAGCCTTTGTGCTTCATTTTGGAAGGTTATCGCATTGGGACACGTAGAAAATGGGAGAGAGAGGCAGTCCTGCGTGGCTGGGTTGCCGAAACATGCAATCCCTCTGCGTTTGTCTCAGACTCTCCTTCCCTCCGATCCATCAACGATTGAGGCATCGAATTTTCAAACAGACAGGAAGACCCGGTTCATCATCCACGGCTTCATAGACAAGGGCGATGAGAGCTGGGTGCTGAAGATGTGCAAGGTAGGGGCCGGCTCCCGTCCCGGTGGCCCGCTCTGCCGGCCGCTGCCACTGTGTCCCGCCAACGTCCCTGCATCCCTGTAAGCAGTCGCAGTAAATGAGCTCGAAAGGCCATTCAGCTCCTCTTTACGAAAGTAAAATTTCCTTTCCACTGGACTGCAACTGGATCCCGAAATGATGACATCCGCTAGGTGGACAGACGTGTCCTTGCGTCTGGCTACATCAAGGTTAAGTGTTGTCTGCTGCCATGTCCAGTGAGGGCGCGTGGCATTCCTGTCAAGGAGGAATTCTGTTCTTTCTGTTCAGCTCTTTCCCCCACCCCTGAGAGTCAGACGCATGTTGCTAGGGCCATTTCTGTGAGAACGAAGAACTGAGATTGGCCGGTGACTGAAAAGGCAGCATAGAAACTGCCCAAGTTGCATGTCACATAGCACCTGTTGGTGAGAGGAACAGGCAACAGGCAAACACACTCATGTGCACATGCATACACATGCAAACACACAGACACACGGGGACACATGTGCCCAGGCACACAGAATATGCCATTCTCCTTCCTTTTTGTGTATACGCTGGTTCAGTCTACTGTCCTGGCACTGAAGCATTTGTCCAGCACACCATTAGTAACTCTGATCTATAACGCCACCACGAAAAGTCACGCACCAGAAAATTGAAGGCATTCTGTGTTTGCCCTTGGCTTTCTAGTCATTTAACTCTGTCTCACCATGAACAAGCACTTTCGTGTATGTGCTGTACGATATAGCTGATGCCCCCGGTTCTCTAAGGTTCCTCAGGGTTGCTTTAAAAAAAAAGTCCTATGGAATAGCCTCTTGTACCCTTGTGTGTGTGATCGCACAGATTTGGATCATAGATGTGAAAAGATTCACAGTGGATTTTACATTTGTAAGGCCGTTTCTTTTTCAATATATTTTTATTGATTTCAGAGAGGAAGGGGGAGAGAGAGAGAGAGAGAGAGAGAGAGAGAGAGAGAGAGAGAGAGAGAGAGAGAAATATCAATGATGCGAGAAACTCATTGATCAATTGCCTCTTACCACTGGGGATCATGCCCGTAACTCAGGAATTGTGCCCTTGACGGGAATCGAAGCTGAGACCCTTCAGTCTGTAGGCTGATGCTCTATCCAAACCAGCCAGGGCTCTTTTCTTCTTCTAATCTTTATTGTTGAAAGTATGACATATGCTCCCTTTTCCCCCCTACTGACCTATTCTAACCCAGCCCTGCCCTCCGCCCCAGGCCTCCACCCCATTGTCTGTGTCCATGGGTTATGCATCTATGCATGCAAGTTCTTTGGCTGATCTCTCCCACCCACCCACCCTCCCCCACCTTCCCTCTGTTGTCCCGCATCTGTTCCATGCTTCCGGTCTCAATAGGACCAGTTCAAACTCCATCTGACCATGAGCACCGCCTGGCGGGACTTCTAACCTTCGATTATCAGTTTCTTTAACCTCCAGGAAGTTTTCCTTTCAGAATTCTTCCTCTTTAAAATCAGGGCAGTTCTGTTTCTCAAATATGTTCAGCATGTGTTCTCTCCATGAATGTCTATGCTTTCCTGACCCTAAAATCAGTAATGCTTCCCTCTACTGTCCAACTCAGTCAATGCCCAGCAGGCTGGACCAGAGACAAGCCTGGTGATGGGCAGCAGCATTGCCAAGAGGCTGAAAGGACCCCTCGTGGTCAGACCCACAAGGACATTTAGACACTGGCCCCCAGATATTGCACCTGAGGCCTTCCCTTTTCAAAATGGAGCTCCTTTAGGGATGGAATTGTTCCCCCACCTAAGCAACCTCATTGAATTTGGCGGGGGTGTGGGGGCAAGGGAGGGGGACCCAGAGCAGCCAGCTTTCCTACCATCTGGAGAGAGAATCTGTTTGCACTCACTGGGGGTGACTCCTAACTGACAACAGGTTTCCCTATGTCTAGTTCAGTGGTTCTCAATCTTCCTAATGCTGCAACCCTTTAATATGGTTCCTCATGTTGTGCTGACCCCCAACCATAAAAATTATTTTCGTTGCTACTTCATAACTCTAATTTTGCTACTGTTAATGAATCCTGATGTAAATATCTGTGTTTTCCGTTGGTCTTAGGCTCTAGAGCAGCGGCTCTCAACCTGTGGGTCGCCCAAGACCATCGGAAAACACAGATATTTACATCACGATTCATTAACAGTAGCAAAGTTACAGTGATGAAGTAGCAACGAACATAATTTTATGGTTGAGGTTCACCACACCATGAGGAACTGTATTAAAGGGTTTCGGCATTAGGAAGGTTGAGAACCACCGGTCTAGTTGATTCCAGCACCCACCTGGCCAGGACAGGGCACGGCCAGCCATATCTGCTAGTGATGATCCCTGAGCCCTGGCTGGATGTGGCTCTGAGGGCCGAAGCGTGGTGACACCCCTGTCTCCCACAGAATATGTTTGAGGTAGAGGAGGTGAACTGCGTCTGCGTGGACTGGAAGAAGGGCTCACAGACCACCTACTCGCAGGCCGTCAACAACGTGCGTGTGGTGGGCGCCCAGGTGGCCCAGATGCTGGACGTGCTCAAGGTGAGTGGAGGGGCTGGCGGGCCCACCAGAAGTCAGGCGGGGCCCCTGGCCTCACTTGGGTCAAGATGCTGCTGGCATTATAGCTTTAAAGAAGAATGAGAAAGAATTGCTGTTTCTCCTGGCATCTTACTTGGAAAACTCTGAAAGTCGCCTTAGTGGATTTTCTGAGATGATGGGAAAGTGCTAAGAACTCACACTGGGGGCTTAAAAAATAAAATAAAATAAAAATTATATATATATATATATATTTGATTTCAGAGAGGAAGGGAGAAGGAGAGACAGAAACATCAATGATGTGAAAGAATCATTGATTGGCTGCCCTCTGCACGCCCCCTATGGGGGATTGAACCTGCAACTGGGCATGTGAACTTGGCTGGAATCAAACCTGGGACCCTTAAGTCTGCAGGCCAATGCTCTATCTACTGAGCCAAACCAGCTAGGGCCACACTGGGGGCTTTTATATTGCCTTCGATTAACAGACAAGAACATTGAAGCCCAGAAAGCTTAACTGGTTTGCCCCCTCACAATCATAGAGCAGATGAATACGAGTTATCTTTGGGCCCCCAAGCATCTAGTTCCAGGGGTCCCACCATACCAAGTGGGCTCTGTTTGGGGGAAACAGTTTGTCCGGGGGGAGCCAGTGGAGCCAAAGAACTGTGTACAGTTAGCAGGTACCACTCCACTGGCCCGTTGTTGGGGGTCCTGTTGATGGTAGGAACCTGTTTTGCACAATCAATTCAGCTGTGTCTTCCTTTTCCCTAATTCTTTGTCTAAGTCACTAATTTTCAGTGACTCTTTTGTTTATCTGGTAGTCAGCAGTGGTCGGCAAACTGCAGGGCTTGCGAGCTACATGCGGCTCTTTGGCCCTTTGAGTGTGGCTCGTCCACAAAATACCACAGCCTGGGCGAGTCTATTTTGAAGTGGCGTTAAAAGAAATTTCAATTGTACTGTTGGTATTTGGCTCTGTTGACTAATGAGTTTGCCGACCACTTGTCTACCAGATGAAGGTCCCGGCCACTCTGTGTTACAGTTCAAAGGTCCATGAAAGAACCAATTGGTTCTAACTAGCCTGCAGCAATCCAAATCCAGGGTGTTTGTACTCGAGGCACTGGAGACCAATAAACGAGTGTATTTGGGTGAACATCAGTGAAACCAACAAGTGCCAACTTCTCGTACCTCATACCTCGTACCTCGTACCTCTGTGTTATGTTTGTTCATCCACTGTTTTGGGGATACAGTGTCAGGAGCTGTGCGAGAAGGTGAAGAGGATGGATGAGGGCCCAGGCCCTGGAGGAACTTATAGTGGAGACTCCACAATAGAGTATGGTCAGAGTGTGGGGAGAGTCCCAGGCTGTATGGAAGCAGGTGGGTGAGTGTGTGGGGCTGATCCGATGGGGCAGCAGTGGTGCTGATGTGAGCTTTGGGGAGATGGAAAACCCCAGGAAGAGGATTCTGAACCAGGCCTAGAGATCAGAGACCATGACATATTTGAGGGCCTGAAAGTTTCTCAAAGGGTTTGCTAGAGAAGAGTCTAGAAGGATATGTGTTGAGTCAGGAAAGCTCTGAGGCCCTGGTAATGAGCTTGGACTTGATGCTAAGGGGAGAAAGAGCCAAGGAAGGCCTCAGCAAAGGAGTAAAAGTATCAGGTTTGTATGTCCCAAAACTTACTGCACAGAAATGTCCTCAAAATACCATCTTCCCTCCTCAGACAAACTACAGCTACTCTCCCTCCCAAGTTCACCTCATCGGACACAGCCTGGGAGCCCACGTGGCTGGAGAGGCAGGGAGCAGGACTCCAGGCCTGGGCAGGATCACCGGTAAGGCCCCAGCAGCGGGGCTCTGGGCTTTTCCCCAGTAACCCCACGACCCCAAGACTGCAGCCCAGCTCAGAACCGGCCCCAGGGAGACTGTCCCCTTGGCCGTGGCAAGGAGCTTGCACCGAGCATTTCAGGAGGCCCCCTGGGAAACGGGGCGTAGTGGCTTCATTCCTCATTGTTTTTCTCTGCTAATTCTGCCTCTGTCCCTGTCCCTTCTCTCTAAAATCGGGTTTCCTGGTGATGTGGGTTGCTCAGCAGCACTTGGCACCCAGGAAAAAAGCAGAGTTAGGCTGGTATGAACGTGGGCTGTTATAATTCAAAAGGGTCCATATTGTTCATCTGCCCTTCCCTATCCATGTCACTGGAGCCCTTCTGCAATGATCAATTGAGATTCTGTGTCCAGGGGGCCAGGGCACTGGACACTTCCCGGGTGTGGCACCCCTTTGGTTAGACGGTGCATGGCCTGAGCTACTGAACATCTCGGCCTGTTGCCTGCAGCACTGACCATCTCTCTTAGGGCTGGATCCGGTAGAAGCAAGTTTCCAGGGCACTTCTGAAGAGGTCCGACTTGACCCCTCCGATGCTGCCTTTGTGGATGTGATTCACACGGACGCAGCTCCTCTGATCCCCTCCTTGGGTGAGGCCAATGTTGCTCCAGCCGTGCATATGTGCAGTTGGGTTTTACCCAGGAGAGCCTTGCACTGGAGAAAAGCTCATTGTTCTTCCCAACATTTCAGGTTTTGGAACGAGTCAACTGATAGGTCACCTGGACTTCTTCCCCAATGGAGGAGAAGAGATGCCCGGATGCAAGAAGAACGCCTTGTCACAGATTGTGGACCTGGACGGCATCTGGGCAGGTAAAGCCAGACTGGGGCACCGCAGATCTTGACAAATAAAACACCCTCTCTTTTAAAATATGCAAGTCCCCCTTCTAGACCTTATTTCTGAAAACTTTAGCTATCTATCATTTGTTATATCTAAGCTCTACTGATTTTGTACTTCCTTAAAACACTGTTGTGTGCAAGCAACAAAGAATGACCAAACCATTGCTTAAAGCTCTAACTCCAATAATAAATCGGTAGATACACATAACAAAGTAAGGAAAAGTGATAAAAGTTAACATAGCTGACTCAAAGAGAATGTGTCTGCCAATTTCTCCCCTGGGAGTCAGTAGTATGCTCCAAGCTTATGCAACCAGCTTCGTTTCAGTTTCCATGGCAAAACCATTTGCACGGTGAGAGTCACCATTCCTCAGTGTTGAGTCAAGAATGAGAAGCAATCACACTTTAGGAAGGTTAGTCTGGAGACTGGCCTATTCGAGGTGGTTAGTCTTTGTCATTGATCAAGTGCCCCGGGGAGAAAGGGCATTCTTCAGATGCAGCTCTGACTCTGTACTTAATAATGCTAAAAGTACGATGGATAGGCAAATTTTTCAGCCAGAGGCATCATTTGGCATCACATAGGTCAAAACCCTTAGAGATCTGACCATATCTAAGGAGTAAAGATTTTCATTGAACTCAATCAAAATGGGTTGGCAAATATGGACACTATCAAAGCAAATATTAAGGATAAGACTTGTAGGTTTGTCTTTTATAGCTTTGTGAGGGTTTGTATGGCTAAACTGTCCACCCGTGATGGCCAAGCAAGTTCAGCCCAGGCCTGGAAGGTAGGAATCTGTCCCTTGGCAGGAGTTATGGAAGCCAAGGAGGATTGTAAGGAGTGAGATGCTGTGAGAGTGACAGGGATGCTCATATACAGCCACGTAAAGCTACTCAACCCCCCTTTTCATTTGCATGAAAGTATTGTCACCCTGGTTTTAGCATGACTAGGAGGTCAACGTCACATCTGGTTGTGTCTTTAAGGACCTCCAGCTTGGTGCCTGGGACACAGGATGGCAGAGGGTAGAGGCTTGGAGTCACGAACCACATGGGTTTGGGTTTAATCCCCAGATTAGCCATTTACAAGCTGTGCACTGAAATCTGAGTGTGTAACTATAGACCTTCCCGCAGTTAGGGGTGGGATGGTATCTACCTCCTGGGAAGGGTGAGGAGGACGTGGACAATCCATGTGACGTTCTTCATACCATTGCCCAGCACACAGAAATGTGCTAACTGCATTAATGTGGCTGGATTTGGGACTTCCTTACATTTCTGAAAATACAACCCCACCTTGGAACCATCCCACCTGGAGAGGCAGAGAAGTTGTCACAGCTCCCTGACCACCTGTGCAGACTTCTTCATTTGTTTCCCCAGGAACCAAGGACTTTGTAGCTTGCAATCACCTAAGAAGCTACAAGTATTACACGGACAGCATCCTCAATCCTGATGGGTTCACCGCATACCCCTGTGCCTCCTACAGGGCCTTTAAGAATGTGAGTTTTTGCCCCACGCCGAGTCCCACTGTGGGACTGTTGTCCGGCTGTGTTTGGAATCTGCGGTACCCGTTCTCCTGGTTCTGACCCTCCTCTCCTTGGTTTTATTGGCCCATCAGATTTCCTGGTCCCGTGGGGCAGAGGGAGACAAAGCTTTAGGCAGGCAGTGGTAGCACTCTAGATGAGTCACATGGGTGAGGAAGACTCTGGAAAATGAGGAAAAAGAGCAGTCCATTCAAAGATCTAGAAAGGCATTCTGCAGGAGGCAATGTTTAACTCTGGCTGGTAAAAATCACATTTCGAAGGCAGAGAAGGAGTTTTCTGTGTCTGGCCAGGGCAAAGCAAGAATAGAAGAATGTACAAGAGGTGAATTCACATGAGGTGCAAAGTGGTGATGGGAGGAAAGACGAATGCTGGGGTTCAATGCCAGGCTGGGACTTTGTGCTTATGCAGCCAGCAGCGAAGGAAGCGATGGAGGGAATGGCATTCTGCATTCTGCAGCCTGCCTGTTCTGGCTCATGAGAGTTGGTGGGAGCTGTCTCTTCCCACTCCCACATTCAGCGACGTCATGTTGGTAGCCTGAAAATGGCCACCGTCAGAGTCTTTACACCAGGGAAATTGGCAAGCACTGCAATTGGGATTGGTTGGGGTTTTGTTTTGTCCCACAGTTGGCTGTTAATCATTCACCAGCACATCACCCCCTAGAAGGTATAATTGATCTAACACGGGGCCCACTGTTTTCTAAAGACGGGCATCCTTCTTTGCTAAAGCTCCCCAAGCAGTTCTAGTGTAAAGTGCACCAGGCATGGGAAGGTAATTTCCAGATCATCTCTTCCAGCCCCCTCTGCTTACACATGAAGAAGCTCAGCTTGTAGGAAAGTTACTCCCTGGACAAGTTCCCTCTTGACAGCCTGATGTGTCTCTTCTCGTTAGAACAAGTGCTTCCCCTGCCCGGACGAAGGCTGCCCGCAGATGGGCCACTATGCCGACAAATTTGCTGGTAGGACGAACCCAGAGCAGCAGAAATTCTTCCTGAACACGGGCGAGGCCAGCAGTTTTGCCCGTAAGTTGCACCTCCCGGGTAAAGAAGGCTTAGTTTCTGTTCTGAGCGAAGGGCTTGTCTCTGACCTGAAACATTTATGGACACATTTTTATTATCTTAGAAAAAGGACACTTCTACCCAAACCATCCCTTTTAAGACTCGCCTTGGGGGTTTAGAAAGAGCCTGCATTTCTCCAATTTCATTTCTGTGGCATGACATCAGTGGAAGCAAATAGTACAACTAACGGGATAGCAGCAAGTTGCAGGTCTCTGTGGCATCTATCCTGAATTTTTACTGCTCCACAGTTCATGATCCCTTTTTACCATTTTTTAAAATTAGATTTATTGGGGTGACATCGGGTAATAAAATTAAATAGATTTAAGTGTACAATTGTACAAGTCTATGATATATCACCTGTATATTGCATTGTGGGCCTACCACCCAAAGTCATCTGCTTCCATCACCACATATTTGACCCCCTTTACTCTTAAGATTATGTCACATACATACACCTGCTCTACTATTAATTCAGCAAATATTTGCTTGTTACCAGCTCTTTGCTAGGCTGAGCCCCTTAAGAAGCCCAATTCCAGTCTCTCCATTCTCTTCTCACCTCCCATCCACCAGTGCCTGGTACCCAGGGCTGCCCTTCTGGTGGAAGGTGGATGGGAATCAGAAAGGGGTGATTTCTCTCAAAAACCTGCTGGATGGACTAGGTCATGGGGCACAAACAGAGCACGTTTGGGTCACTTTGCATGGACCGGTGGGGTCCCTCAGTCTGGCCTGCGCCCTCTCGCAATCTGGGACCCCTCGGGGGATGTCGGAGAGCCAGCTTCGGCCCGATCCCCGCAGGCCAGGCCGAAGGACCCTGCCCTCTCCAGGCTCCCAGGACCACACTGCTGAGCTAGAGTTCCAGGTGAGGGCATGAGCCATTGTCTCTCTTTCCACCTTAACTCATGGGACTGTCACTCCGAGCAGAACTGTCCCAGAGGACTTCCTCCAGTGGAAGAAGTGGTATTAACCCCATGCAGCAATGTAGCGCTCAGCATGTGGCTAGTGAAACTGCAGAACTAAACTTGTAGTTCGATTCAGTGTGTATTTCCATTTCAGCAGCCGTGTCTGGCTTGTGGCCCCTTGACTGGGCCATGCAGATATGAAGGGAGTCACTGCTAAATACATATTTCCCCTCAGGGCCTACTTTGAGTTGCAGATTAACAAGTAGAATCTCTTACATCTCTTACACTTTGATGCCTCCATCGATGTAAGGGACAGAGACAGGCATTTGAATGTGGGTCAAGTATTTTGTGCATGAGTAACCCAACTCTTCCATCCCCTGTGTAGGCTGGAGATACGGGGTCTCCATCACAATGTCTGGGAGAATGGTCACTGGTCAGATCAAAGTCGCTCTGTTTGGAAATAAGGGTAACACTCACCAATATGACATCTTCAGGTAAATGTCCTCTCTTAGCGCCCCATCTCACCTGATGACGTACAGGGCCTTCAGATCCATCACTCAAATGCTCATCATCTTTTTATCTATCAATGGATTTTAAATTCTTTCCTTTGTGAACTGAAGTTCATTTCAGACTTCCACTAAATCTTTTCCCTTCTATTATAAATCTATTCATTTCATTCTTTCTGAATTTGTATTTTTAAAATACAAATCTAATTATTACTCCAGATATCATGCTTTCTATTTTGTTTAGTAGCATGTGCATACGTTAAAACAAGTGAATAACTTGTCACTATATAATTCTTTCAGAAAAAAAAAATATGAAGGAATTATATAATTTTCTCTAAGAAAGTTTTGAAGAGAAATTGACCTGAGTTTGAGTAACCAACACTTACATAATGGTTTGATTTTGGCTTTTCCATGTCTCCATCCTTGATTTGGGAATCCATTTGGAAAAATACTCTCATTAATCAAGAGTAGAAAAAAAGTGGTGTGGCCTTATTTGGTCACTGGGTTCTTCCATTTGTTTCTGTGAAGGAAAATGCTTCTATTTTTTCTTTCAAGGGGGGTCATCAAACCAGGCTCCACCCATTCCAATGAGTTTGACGCAGACCTGGACGTGGGAACAATTCAGAAAGTCAAGTTCATTTGGAATAACCACGTGATAAACCCCACCCTCCCCAAAGTGGGTGCATCCAAGATCACGGTGCAGAAGGGAGAAGAGAAGACTGTGTATGTATCTTTGCCGGCTTGTGCCTAAGGGTGTGTCCAGAGATTCCTGTTTGTAGGGACAACTCAGCCCAGAAAGTCAAGTTATGGAAGGCAAGGTCAAGACAGGTCTGAAGTGGGACTGTACCGCAGAAATGTGGCCGATGGCATCAGATAGTTTCTTCTTGGTTCTTCCATTTGTTAACGGAGAGTCTGCTGTGCCTCAGTTTCCTCTCCTGTGATGTAAGACTCATGAGGATCCCATGAGTGTCGTTGCCTGCAGCCCCTAAGAGCTCCATGTGCCCTAGTTACTAGACGGGTCAGCCAGGTCCCCAGAGTGGCCGAGCTGGGGGTGAGCCCAGTTGGAAACCAGTGTTTGTGCGGGGCCTGCATGTGCGTGTGGAGAAGAGGGGACAGAGGACCCAGAGACCAGGACCACTTCTGAGTGACAGCTGGCCTGTCCCAGAGTCCAGCTGCCTGTCCCTGGCAGCCCAGAAGGCAACCACGTCCCCAGTGATTGGCTGAGGCTATAACCCTAACGCTTCCCTTCTTGCTTGTGGTGAACAAGTCCAGGCACCACGAAAGCAGGTGCAGCACTTACAGAGGGTGCCTCTTTCTCCACAGGTACAACTTCTGTAGCGATCAAACTGTGAGGGAAGACGTCCTGCTCACTCTCACGCCTTGTTAGACGCCAGGCACAGCTGGTCGCTGTGTTAACATCAATAAAATCCAATGATGCATCAGACTCCACACAGTCTGTCTCTGGTGTCAGCCGCCCCCTGCAGGGACGTTTGAGAACTGAACATCTTAAAACTCCCAGATGTCCTGAGCGTCTCCATCTGTTTTGGCTTCTTGCTGTTAACTTCTGATCACACACCCTTTCCCCCCAGCTTCCTTGGTCCTCATGGCCACCGTTCCCGCCTCACCTGAGAGGTGGGTGTTGGTGCCTCAGTAAAGCCTTTCATCAGACAGGCGAGGAAACTGAGGCTCAGATTGGGGGTCTTGCAGTTCAAGCACCACAGGGTGAATCTGAGTCCCCTCAGGACTGAGCGCCGGGCCCCTAACTCCAACTCCACATCTCCTCCCCGACTCTGCCATCACCTTGAGAGATCATGGAAGGACTATCCTGTAACATGGAAGGACCATGCTGTGACATGGAAGGGCATGCTATGACATAGGAAGGCATGCTATGACATGGGAAGGCATGGTGTGACATGGGAAGGACCATGCTATGACATGGGAAGGACCATGCTATGACATGGGAAGGCATGGTGTGACATGGGAAGGACCATGCTATGACGTGTCCTTCGTGGTGGTAAATGCTGTGGTGATGGGACCACTTGGTGGCCCGGCTTTTGGTGAGGTACAGGGCTCCAGCATCCAGAGGCCGTGATGGGCACGTTTGCAGAACTCAGACAGGCTCCCGGGCCCCTGTCCCTGGTCTGGCTGCCTCGGAGCCCCCTCTGCCTGCCTGGCAGGCACCACCCCAGGCAGCTCAGCACTGAGGACCAAAAGCTTCTAAGAGGAGGGAGACTTCCTGTCACTCTAAGGTCCCAAACTACTAAGGAGCCCTCAGCAGCTCAGACCTCCCTGTGGGCCCCACCCACACAGGTGTCCTCCTGGGAGGGGGGGATGTTCTTTAAGGTGGCCCGACCTGTCCCGTGATCAGCCCCAGGTCTGGGCAAGTCACCCTCCCCAGAGTGCCTCCCCTCTCAGCCACCAGGCCTCACATCCCACACAGCGATTCCAACGGATGTTGGGAGGGATGGAGTGAGGGCCTCACAGTGCAGGGCACGAGGCAGGTGCTCAATGAAAGTGGTAATGATGAGGGTGAGCGCGGGGGCACCGAGAAGGGTCCCCTTGCTCACAGTTCTGCCAGCACTGGCCGCGAACCGACACCCTGGACAAGGCAGCACCATGCTGGCAAAAGCGCTCCATCAACAGAGCTACCAGGTCTGGGCTGGCTCTGGAGGGCGAGGAGAGCAGAGCCTTCCATTCAGTCCTCTTCCATGCAGGCCTCCAGGCGAGCACAGTGGGAGGGATGCCCAAAGCAAAGATGTCCCAGGACAGGGTGGCCCGGAGCGGGGAGGGACAAGGCAGGGAAGGCTCGGCACCATCTTCGGGTCTAGGCCAAGGCTTGCAAGAAGACTGCAGGCTGGAAGGCCAGCCAGGAAGAAGAGGCCCCTGCGATCTCCAGGCAAGAGGAGAGAGGACGGCAAGGACAGAGAGGAAACTGGAGACATAATGGAGGGGATGGGACTGGTTGGCCAGGTGACAGCCCTTCTCCCCGGTCAAGGTCAAGAACAGCCTGTCTCACCTCCTCCCAGGCCCACAGACATGGCCGCCTGTCTCACCTCCTCCTCAGGCTCCCAGACATGGCGGATGAATTGGGGAGAACAATATTTAAACAGGCCCCCAAGGCTGTGGGCTACAGACTAGGCACTCAGTGAAAGCACAGCCCTGAGCCATGGATGACTTGGGGTGACTTGGGGTGACCTGGGTCTTGGCTGCAGGCCCAGTCGTGGCCATGCGCTCTGGGCAGGGAGGTAGCGGATGGAGGCAGAGCTGAGGATTGAGCCTACAACCTGAGTATACAACCTGACTGGGAATCACACCAGTGACCTTTCAGTGCTCGGGGCGACCCTCAGCACAGGCCTTTTTAAAGGGCCTTTGGGTGACGCCTACACGGAGCCCCGCTGGGACACAGTATTCCGGGATGTGCAAACAGGAGCTCCACTCCCAGGGCCGTAGGCCTACTCGTCTCTGAGAAATTATTAATTTTGTGTTTTCGTTTTGATGACAATCCACATTGTAACCCAGGAAACAGACAAAGCTCTCGCTCTCCCGAGGTCCTTTGCCGAAAGACTCTAGCTTCCTGGGTCGCTGTGCAATGAAGTGAGGTTCATGAGAGGGTCCCCGCGGTGGTGAGAACTTTTAGCGAGGGCGGCATCCACATGCCCACTCTGGCCCGGGACACCTGGGGAGCGGCATCTGGGACTGACACTGGACGCCATGCCCAGGGTCCCAGGCCCTGAGAGCAGAGAGTCGGCTCTGGGACCTGCAGGAGCAAATCTGGAGAAGAGGGAGGGATAGTGGGGGATGGAGCCTGGCGGGGCGGGAGGCAGGCCTGGGAGGGAGACCTCGGGGACAGGTTCCTCTGGGGAGATGGAGGGGCAGCCGCCTTCCTGGCAGGGGGAACGGCAGGGGCAGGTGCTCCGAAGAGGGGAAAGCAGGTTCATTCCAGAACAGCGAGTCCTTCTTCCATGGATGTGTCTGTACAGGAGGGGGAGGGGGGAAGAGTTGAAGGGGTGGCAGCGATGAAGCTGGCAGAGGCCACGTGGTGGCCTGATGAGTCACCTCAGGCTGTCCTAACGAAGTGCCACCGCCTGGATGACTCAAACAATAAAGCGCATTCTCTCACAGTTCTGGAGGTTGAGGCTCCGCAGGCCTGGCTCCGGGGGGGTCTCTGGGAAGAGCTGCCACGCCTCTCCTTCCTGCGGCTGCCACAACCTTGGCCATGCCTGGGCTGGGAGAAACATCGCCAACTCCTTCCTTCACATCCACACGATGTTCCCCCTGCCCGCCTGTCACTGGTCCACATTTCCCCTTTAGTAAGGACACCAGCCAGCCTCACCTGCCTCCTCTCTCCTGGGTGGCGACCCTATCTCCAAACAGGGTCCTATTCTCAGATCCTGGGGGCTAGGACTCCCAGCATATCTTTTGGGGGGGGGGGACATAATCCAACCCCACATAACAATGGCCAACTTGGTATGCCTGGTTTAGGAGCTTGGACGCCACCTAAATTTTACCTGCTACCCCACGTTATCCTCTTTAGGAAACGTGACCAAGCCCGGGCAGGCCCTCCTCCGTGGGCCGTCTCCGTCTGTAGTTGCTTCTTGATTTGTAGACACTCGGTGTCTGTGCCCCACAGACCATCGCATGAGGAGAGGGAGGGAGGATGTTCTGCTCCCTGTTGTAAGGACGTCCCTCAGGTCTGGAAGAGCACCCCACACATTGTAGCCACATAAAAAGAGACCTAAGTGCCTGGCCTGGGTAGCTCAGTGGCTGAGCTCATCCCAGGCACCAGGAGGTCACAGGTTTGATTCTCAGTCAGGACATATGCTGGGGATTGTGGGCTCAATCCCCAGTAGGGAGTGTGCAGGAGGCAGCTGAGTGATGTTTCTCTGTCTCTACATATTTCTCTCTCTCTCTCTCCCCCTCTTTCTCTCTCTCCCTTCCTCTCTCTGAAATCAATAAAAACATATATATATTTTTTTAAATTGCAAGGGCTGAACTGACACCCTCCCCTTTCTCTCCTAATCTGCCCTCTGGTGGTGGCTGTTGACCAGAGAAAATGCCATGAATGAACAAACACCTGAGACATGCATCTGAGGGCATAGGGAGCACCCACAGCATTAAGCTGGGAAGAAGCTGCGGGGAGGATGACCTGAAGGGGGAGGGGCAGGGACCTAGAGAGAGGTTATGGCAGCCTCGCAGGGGCAAGGGCGAGGACGAGGACAGGGGACTGGGGGGCACACATAAAAGAGGTTCTGAAGCAGAGGAACAAACACACTCTCAATAGGCCCAGGGTACAGGAGGGGGACCCAAGCTACCCCTGTCCCCCCAAGCAGCTGCTATGCCAGCTGGCAGGCCTCCCCCAGGCCCTGACCCTGCTGCCACCAGCCAACAGGTGGCAGCGAATGACTTTCCCCACAGGTGCCGGCCTTCCCCTTCTTCCCAGGGCAGACAGCTGGTGGAATCTCAGCACCTCAGATCCCCAGAAAGGAGAGGGGAGCTGAGCTGGCCCTGCCATGGCAGGCAAATGGGAGACTGCCTGACCTCCTTCCCCCGTCCCCTCCCCCCCCCCCCCCCCCGCTTGCTTTAGGCCACCCTGCCAAAGAGACCTGGGGGCAGCTGGTGCAGGGACAGTGTTCCTGAATCAGTGGTCTAGATTCCACCCGTTTCACAGGTCATCCACTGAGACTACAAAAGGAGAGGGCAACAGCCCGTGGGAGGTAGAGCCCTACGACCAATGCCTGCTCTTCCGAGCGCCCTTAAAGGAAGCCCTTTACCTGTCAGGACCTTGGTGGTCTTGGCTGTAAAGCGGGATAAACAGGTGCTCCAATTCTTGAGCATTTACAGCTCTAAGAGCTACAATCTGGTCACTGCCATTTCCTCCCAGGACACCACTTGACCTAGGCCCGTGGTCGGCAAACTAATTCGTCCACAGAGCCAAATATCCACAGTACAACGACTGGAATTTCTTTTGAGAGCCACATTTTTTATTTTTTAAACTTAAACTTCTTCTAACGCCACTTCTTCAACATAGACTCACCCAGGCCTTGGTTATGTTGTGGAAGAGCCACACTCCATGGGCCAAAGAGCCGCATGTGGCTTGCGAGCCATGGTTTGTCAACCATGGACCTAGGCCATCCAACTCCTTTCAGACGCCAAGCCCTCAACACCTGTCCTTGGGGTTACAGTCCCCAGATGTGTTCGCTCAGCTTATTCTCACAACCTTGGATTTTGTCACCTCTTGGCTGATTTCTTATCATCCAGAGGGGGTTCGGGTGATGTGCTCTCTCGGATGACTGTTGCTTAAATAAAAAAGGAAGGACTTTTTAAAAATATATATATATTTTATTGATTTTTTTACAGAGCGGGAGGGAGAGGGATAGAAAGTCAGAAACACTGATGAGAAGCATCGATCAGCTGCCTCTTGCACGCCCCCTACTGGGGATGTACCCGCAGCCAAGGTACATGCCCTTGACCAGAATCGAACCTGGGACCTTTCAGTCCTCAGTACAACTGCTCTATCCACTGAGATAAACCAGTTTTGGCAAAAGGAAGGTCTTTTTCTCTAGGTTTCAGTTTCCAAAATTTCTTGTAGGATCCAAGATATGAAAATTGCCTTAAAAGTAGATCCTCTATTCGACCCTCACTTTATTCTTGGCTTCTGGTGCCTCTGCTCAAGTCTTAATGTTATCCAGGTGAGACGGGGAGCAAACCCCACTGAGAAACTCCTGTGTTCCAATGACTCTGACCTTTGGAAAGTTTTTCCTTACAGTGAACAAGTCTGCCTCGGCGAGCTCCTCGAGGAGAGGAGTGACCACCATCTGCCCTTGGCACATAGAGCAGGGCCCCTTGACCTGGAAATAGCAAGGGCTGAACTAACACCCTCCTCTTTCTCTCCAGCTCTGCTCTCTGGCGGTGGCTGTTGACCAGATGAAATGCCACCCAGGTGAGCAGTGCCCTGATTCCAGCACTAATCTGAGGGTATGGTGATGGGACCCACTGATTATTTGAAGATAAAGTCCTAAACCTTTGGCAAAAACTGCAGACCCAAACAACAGAGTAGATTGGCAGCTACCAGTGTGGGTTGCAAAACCAGGCACCCAAGAACTACACAGTTCTGAGCCCTTCCCTGAAAAGGACAGGAATCCTCATGATGGAGTCAGGAAAGGAAGGAACCCAAAGCCTAGCTGGTCCCCCGAGGCGGACCCCAGGCCTTGGAACCACATCGTCCCTCCGGGGGGAGTCCAGTGTCCAGCTGCACCTGTGAGGAGCCCCAGTGGCAACCAGATGGCCCACTCAGAGGGCTTATCTAAGGGACTAGTTGCAGAGGTGGACGGGGCTCACATCCCAGTGGCCTGAAGTCCGAGGGAGGGAGCTGTCATAAGAACATGGAAGGAGCTGAGTCCATGGGAGCGTTGAGCTACTTGAGAGGAGCTGCGGTCCTCGGGAGAGGAGTGCAACATTGCCCAACCCCAGTACAGATGGGAGAGAGCCTGGGTAGAAATACTCTAACCCTTCCTCCTCCCCCTCTGATCTCCCTGAGGCGCCTCCCATTGGCTGAACCCAACCAGAGGGCCAAGGGCAAGGCCAGTGGAGGCCACAAGAGCATCCTCCCATCCACAGGGCGGGGAGGGGAAGGCAGGAGAGATCTGGAAGTTATCCAGCTCACCAGCCCCATGAGTCACTCTCTTCCAAGGTCCCATCCTTTCCTCCAGCAGCACCTGCTCCAACTGCGATCGCGGTGCCTGCCAGGTGCTGTGCTCGGCCATACCGGAATGACCATACACACTAAGACCCTCCCACCAAGGCAAGGTCTAAGCAAACAGTCGCGGAAATATGCTTACCAGCTGGGACGTGGCCCGTGGAAGAAAGATGGGAACGTGATTAGGATGGAAAGGAAGACCTGGTCCCACTCTGGAAGGCTTCTTGGCAGAGGGGATGCTTTAACTTAGGTCAGAAAGGAGTGGGGATGGTACGTTTGAGGAAGAGGAAAACAGAATATGCAAAGACCCGAGTGGGCACTTTCAAAAACTTCGCACAAGGCCACCCCGGCCGATGCCCGGAATTCAGTGAGCAACTGAGAGAAACTTGGCCCGGCGTGAGGCTCAGCGGCTGAGCGTCGACCTATGGACCAGGAGGTCGCGGTTCTATTCCAGGTCAGGGCACATGTCTGGGTTGCAGGCTTGGTCCCTGATGCTGCAAGAGGCAAGCCGGGCCACCTCCACCTTCTTAGCTCCAGGTCAAAGTTCAGTCCACGCAGCTCAGAAATCCTTAGGAAGTAGACTGTATGTTTTCCAGACAAAGCTTCTACTTTCACGGTGTGGGTTTCACTCTTTCTTGGTCAACAGGGCTGCCTTTGTTTTTATTCTATGTCTAGGTCCCTGGGAGGCTGCTCTGCACCCAGCCCAACCCCCCCACACACCCCCAGAGAAGAGGAGACGCGTGTCCTCAGACCCAGGCGTCCCCACCACCACCCCCCGGGAACTGCAAACCTGCAGACCCCCACACCTGCCAGTACCGACCGGCACGAAGACGGGCTTGGGCTCCTGTCTCCAAAGGGATTTTGAACATGAGGCTTGATGTTCCCTGTTCTCCCCCAGAAACACAATCTTTTGGCAGCTGAACCTTTAGATTCTGATTAACGGGGTCCTCGCCTGTCCCCAAAGTCTGTTTTTGTCCCCTCCAATCTCACTTGATAAATAGCCCGGCTCCCCGGCCGAGCTGACTGCATGTGTTTATGATAATCTCGGTGCAAAGCACACTTATCTGTCTTCCTGTCATTTTCTCTAAAGAGTCCAAAGGATAAAGCTGGTTATAAAAGGCCACGGCCGCCCTGGGGCTGAGTGCAGCGCAGGTGTCACACAGTAAGTTATCGCTGTGCCCGGGCAGGGCGCTTGGGTTGGGCGGCCAGAGGGACGTGGCCCAGGGGTCCAGCCACTGCGCTGGGAGGGTCCTGCACCCCGTTCTGCAGAGCTCCTGCCCCCTTCCTGTGTGGGGAGGCCTCAGCCTCAGGTCCCCGCCTGGAGGGACAGCCCAATGGGACACAGGCACCGGGCTGCCCTGGGCTGCAGGCCCCCGGCCCTGTCTGGGTTGGGCGACGGTTCCCACTGTCCGTGTGTCTGTTTCCATCCTGTAGATGCTGCCCTCTTGGATCGCCGGCCTCCTCCTGCTGGCCACCGTCAGAGGTGAGGAGGCTGCCCCATGTCTGGGGGTGAAAGGGACCGTGCCGGGCTGGTGGGTGGGAGGGGCAGCCAGAGACCTCATCACCATTAACATCTTAACGAACAGCCTTATCACTATTTCTTTTTTAAAATATATATTTTATTGATTTTTTACAGAGAGGAAGGGAGAGGGAGAGAGAGTTAGAAACATCAATGAGAGAAAAACATCCATCAGCTGCCTCCTGAATATTCCCTACTGAGGATGTGCCCGAAACCAAAGTACATGCGCTTGACCGGAATGGAACCTGGGACCCTTGAGTCCGCAGGCCGACGCTCTATCCGCTGAGCCAAACCGTTAGGGCGCCTTATCACTGTTTCAAGAAAAACAATTGCCACCATTCAGGGAGTGTTGACGCTGTAGCAAACACAAGGCAACATCTTGGACACAGGTGACCCCAGGGACACACCCGCCCTTCTCCTCCAGCAACTGGCTGTGATGGGGTGGCTGAGGCGGCAGGCCGCTGGGAAGCGGGGGTGGGAGAGGGTGCTCTCGGCAGGCCCCCAGTACCCCAGCCCCTTGTGTGGACAAGTGCGTGTCCGCAGCCTGTGCTATATGGCCGTGTCCCATGGAGAACTGTCCTGCCAGGCCTGTGGCCTGAGCGCCCCCTCCTGTCCATCCCTCCCATCACTCCTCTGGCTGGTCCGCCTCTGTCTCTCCAGCTCCAGTCTGAGCCTTTCCTCTGGCGTCCCTTCTGCGGGCTTCCTTCCCACCACGAGGCCTCCTTTTCTCCTCCCCTCCCCCAGCCCACTCTTGGCCTCCCTTCATCTTGGTCACCTGACTCCGGAGAGCAGAGCTCACAGGGTCTGGCTGCTCCTCGGGCCTTTCTGACCCTCTTGGTCCCCTTTGCTCCCCCGCTGCCTCCTCCTGCCCTAAATGTGGGCATCCCACCGAGGTCACTCCCAGCTCTCCTTCCCCTGCTCCTGTTGGCTTCCCCTTTGCCCAGCCTCTGCCCTCCCTCCTTCCCAATTTCCAGGAAGCTCCCACCATGCCTCAGACTCACTTGTCCAGGCTTGGGCACCACTACCTACCCCATCTCTCCACCCTTCCCTTCATTTCCACTGTCACCCAAGACTGGAATGCCAGTTACCTCTCAGACCCACCATCCCTGCACTGCCCCCTCCACCCCCACCTCTCTCAGCCTCTCCTGCCTCTGAGCCACCTACACTGGGTTCGCTAAACCACCTCATGGAGCACCAGTCCCACCACACCCACCGGCTCCCACTCACTGTCCGCCTACCAGCCCCGGTGCCTGACCCTGGCCTCAGGCTCCTGCATTTACCACCTGAAGCCAGAGCTGCTTTCGTCTCCGCAGCCCTTCCTCTGGGACTGTCCCTCTTCCTGGAAGGAAGTCAAGGCCATCACGACTCCTTCCCTGTTAGATGTCCTCTCGTTCAAGGCAGGGTTTGCACCCGATTTGTCTTTCTATCACCTCAGTGCCTAGCGTTACCCCCGATTAAACTCCCGCAGTTCAAATCCTGGCTCCGCTTCCAGCTGTGACTCTGGGCGCCTTACTTTGTCTCTCTGGGCCTCGGTTTTCCCATCTGTGAAATGGAAGTAACTCCTTACTCCCGGGCTATGCTGGGGCTTAAAGGGAATAATACTGGTAAAGCGCTAGTGTGGTGTCTGACACAGAGTAAACAGTTTACACTCTTGCTTTCCGGTGGTAAAAACTGGTCACTATTGTCGGTTTTTGAGTGATGGCTGACATTCTGGCACCATTAGGCTCCCCTGAGGAAGCCTGAGGGAGAGGAGCCATTGAAACCTCTGGATGTGAGCATGCCGCCTCCGTGAGCACTCTCTGGGAAAGTGCTCGTGCTGTCGGCTAGAGGAGGGACCCTCAGGTTTAGACGTGGTTATTGGATCGTCGGTTGCATGTATTGAGCCCGTACTATATACGGAATGATGCCAGAATCAGTCATCTCTGGCCTTAAGCAATGTACCTTTGCTGAGAACCACGGGGAAAACCTGACAGGGCAGAGATAATTGGGGGGATAATGTGAGCAAAGGGATGACGTGAAGACACAGGGGTTGGACCGCACCCACGACCGGCTGTGGTGCGGGGTGTAGCGCCGGCATCAGGCTCCATCCAGAGCGTCTCTGAGCCGCAGAATCTCAGGCACCGTCACCCCGAGGCCGGAGATGGCGTGGAAAGGGCCGTCTGGGGCTTTCCTGGAAGAGGTGGTTTTAAGGCAGAAGGTTCCCAGCAAATCTCAACCAAGCCCCCTCCGGCCTGAGGATAAGGGATAAAACAGCATGAAACCAGCGGTTTCCGTGCCCCCCTGCCCTTCCTCCAAATCAGAATCGCCGAGGGAGGGGCTGGGATGGGTACCGGTGATTCCTGTGTCCTAGGAACTTGGGGAGCACGGACAGCAGGCAGAGCCCGGCATCGGCCTCGCCAGCCCTGCGCCGCACCCTGAAACGCCCCGTGGGTAGCGGAGGCGAGGCTGCTCCTTCTCCGAGCCTCACGGTGTCCGGGGGCTGCTTTCTGCCCCAGGAAAGGAGATCTGCTATCAACCTTTCGGCTGCTTCCCCGATGACAAGCCCTGGGCGGGCACCTTCCAGCGGCCCGTGAAGCTCTTCCCCTGGGCGCCCAAGGACGTCGACACCCGGTTTCTTCTCTACACAAATGAGAACCCCAACAACTTCCAAGTGAGAGCGGGCATGACGGGGCTGCGGGGGGTGGAGGGGGGTTGGGGCGCCCACACTGGCGCCTGCACGCAGTTGTGTGAGGAAGAGGCAGGGCCATGGAGGGTCCAGGCGATGCTCCCTCACCACGGGGAGCCGCCTTAGCTCTGGGGATCGGGAACCCCGATGAGGTCTATGGGTGCCTGGCCCAGAAACGTCCACATCCCACACACTGTGCACTGAGCTCCGATCCTGGGAGGAAGCGGGTAGGAGCACCGTTTCTGGAGAAATCCAGGCCTGGTGTGTCCATCTTCTTCCTGCACTGGGCCGGGGGAGGGGGGGAGCCGCTCGGGGAATGGGGGTGGGGGTGTAAGTCCTTCCTGAAGACAGGTGTGGGAGAGGGGACTTGTTGTTAATCCTCACCAGAGGATGTTTTTTCCACTGACCTTTAGAGAGTAGGAGGGAGGGATGAAGGGGGGGTGGGGGGAGAGAAAGAAAGAGAGAGAGAGAGAGAGAGAGAGAGAGAGAGAGAAACATTGATACATTGATGTGAGAGAGACACACTGGTTGATTGCCTCCCATATGAGTCCCAGTTGGGGCTTGGGATCAAACTTGAAACCCAGGTGCAAGCCTTTGACCGGGAATCAAACCCATGACCCTTCGGTGCATGAGCCAATGCTCTAACCACTGAGCATTCCAGCCAGGGTGAGAGGGGCCATTTAGCCGCAGAAGCAAAAAGGTCCCTGGGAGTGACCCCCGGTCCCCAGAAGGCCTGCTAGGTGTAGGCAGGACAGGCTTCTTCCAGGGAGTGACCAGGAAGAAGGTGCGCAGAGCTCAGCTGCTCACGGCTCCACCCCTGACAGCTTGGAGAGCCGGTGACTGGTCATTGATCCCTGAAGTCAGCTGCTGTGACAAACTTCTCCCTTAGAGCCCCCAGCAGGAGTCCACTTGGATGTGGCGATGGGCTAATTTTTTAAAAATAAATTTTATTGATTTTTCACAGAGAGTAAGGGAGAGAGATAGAAAGTTAGAGACATCGATGAGAGAGAAACATCGATCAGCTGCCTCCTGCACACCCCCTACTGGGGATGTGTCCGCAACCAAGGTACATGCCCTTGTCCAGAATCGAACCTGGGACCCTTCAGTCCGCAGGCCGACGCTCTATCCACCGAGCCAAACCGGTTTCGGCGTGGTGGGCTGTTTGTATCTCTGATCCTTCTTCAGGAGCGGTGCCAGGGGGCTGGGGAAGGGGCCATGGTCTGTAGGAGTCAGTTCTGAGGTGCAATAAGCGTGGGGTCCCTTCGAGGCTCCACTGAGCAGCACCTCCCTCATTTTGGTGCTTCTGGCCTGGGCCCTTCACCGTTTCTGCTCCTGGGACCTCTTCCGCCATTGGGGAAGCCTAGGGGCCCCTTCTCAGGATGGTGTGTTTAGATAGAATACACTGGATTACAAGGGAAACCAATTCTATCGGAAAACCGTTACCGGAACATTTGAAAAGATACACATATGTCACATAGATGTGCTGCTTTATTATTTTCTCGCTCAATAGCAAGATCCACCGGTTGGTCTAACAACTATGGTCACTTGAAGTAGTACTGAGAACAGCTGGCTTTTAAGACATCCTCAACCTCTGTCCTGTGGCATGGGAATACCGTGACTCCCATGGGTGACTGAGTGTTGTTACGGCGACGGTGGCTTGTTCCCCAGTTTCATAACCAACAGAAATGCTAGGAAGTCCATGAACGTGGACCTCTGAGTCCTGTCCTCAAGCCCCAGGGCAGGAACGCCCGTTGGAGCGCCACCCAACTTCGGGAGAGCGGATCCCGTGACCCAGTCTTCCCGGAACGGGCTCTCAGATCTATGGCTTGGGAAGGTCAGCGCCCCAACTCACCTCTTCCACTTTAACCAGCGGATCTCCTCTACGGACCTGACCACCGTGGAGGCTTCCAACTTCCAACTGGACCGCAAGACGCGCTTCATCATCCACGGCTTCATCGACAAGGGGGAGGAGAGCTGGCTCACCGACATGTGCAAGGTAGGGCCCGCCCCGGCCAGTCCCCGCTGAGACCAGCACTCCGCACCCAGCTTCAGACGCTTCCCACGTCACTGCCCCCGAGACTGGGAGCAGAGACGGTCTCGGGACAGATGCTCCTTCCTAAAAACTCCCAGGAAACCCTGGGTTCTCCGGAGCATCCACTGTCAAGTTCTCCCGACCCCACCGACCTCTAGCCAGCCATCTCTTCTGCCTCCGTCTAAATTTCATCTTGTCCGTTAATACCTCCTCTCTCCCCCCTACACATTGTCAGGAACATAGCAGCAGCCCTCCCCTGGCTCCAGCTCCCAAGTACAAGTGTCGGCAGACTTCCTGTAAAGCACCTGGCAGTGAATAGGTTAGCATTTGCAGGTCATATGGTTTCAACTCAGCTCTGTTGTGGCTCCAAAGCAGAGAGAGACTATGTGAACAAGTGGGCGTGACTGTGTCCCAATAAAACTTTATTTATATGAGCAGGTGGATTTGGCCCTCCCGTTACAGTTGGCCAAGCCCTGATGTAGTAAAGCGATCTTTTTTTTTTTTTTTTTTTTTGCCTGGCTGTGTCCATAACCACCCGGGAGACCACGGCCGGTCACTTACTCCATTCCAGGCCTCAGTGTTCACATCTGTCAAATGGGGATCAGGTACCCAGTTCCTGGTGACGTGGTGAGGATTAGGACAAGCGGGAGGAATATGAAAACTCCGACACAGACTAGATGCTTGATGGCTGTGCATTCCTATCTCCGGAGCGTGCGGCCTGTGCCTGTTAACACACTGGTTTCCCCCTCTTGTTTTTTCTCCCCCAGAAAATGTTTAAGGTGGAGAAAGTGAACTGCATCTGCGTGGACTGGAGGCGTGGGGCCAGGACGGATTACACCCAAGCCGTCCACAACATTCGAGTTGTGGGGGCCGAGATAGCTTTCTTGATACAAGGGCTGTCGGTAAGTCCTACCCGAGCCTCGGCCTGTGGGGAGAGCAGGAGAGGGGCAGGCAGACACGGGGGGTGGGGGGTAGCCCAGAGGCAGCCTGGGGACCAGTGTGCAGGGGCTGGGCTGGAAGCCTGGACACACACAGCGGGGAGTTTCCTAAAATGAAACTGCACCCTTCTCCCTCCTGGAGTGTCCTGTAAGTCCCTCGTGGTGCCTGGGGCAAACGAACGGCTTTGGGCCTCGGTTTCCCCTTTTGAACTAAGCCCTCCTTGGAGGCTGTTCTGGGAGTTCTCAGCCCAGAAGCCGAGTCTTCTTTCTCAGAAAAGGGAAAGCCCCTCACTGCTTTCTGGAAGGTCTATTCCCCGTGCACCCCAGAGGTGGACCCACACTCTCCAAGGCCGGCCCAAGCCCTGCGGGAGGGGAGGGAGCTGAGGTGGGTGTGGATGGAGCAGGCAGGGCCCGGCCAGGCTCCGCAGGGGGACCTGCAGTTGACACAGAGGCCGCTGGTTCACACTGCGCCCCGGGACTGGGGACTCGGAGACTGCGGGGGCCCGAGGTCGGGTCAGGCTGTCCTAGACTCAGGGAAGACGCGCGTTTGACCTTGAGCAGACCCTGGGCTGGCAGATGGGTCACTGAGTCCTGTGGGCCATGCTCCTCCCCCCTCTGCTTCTGTTTGACGATGAGCTGGGCACAGCTCCTGCTTCAGGCGGAAAGCCGCATGGTTTTGTGGGTGCAGGGGCTGGAACCCGGTTTGTCACTGTTCCGGAGACGAGTCGTTCCTCCTGAGACCCGTCCCCATCCCCTTCCCCGAGCCTGGGTGTCCCACCCGGGCCTGGGCACCTGACCACCATCCCTCCGCAGACCGATTTGGGCTACAGCCTGGAGAACGTGCACCTCATCGGCCACAGCCTGGGCGCGCATGCAGCCGGCGAGGCGGGCCGGAGGCTGGGGGGCCGCGTGGGCAGGATCACAGGTAGGGGGTCGGGGGTGCGGGGTGAGGTGGGGTGAGTGGGTGAGGGGGGCGGGCCTGCAGGGCGATGGAAGTCCTGATACACGCGCTTCCCATGGCCAACGGTGCCCCCACTGGTCGCTCGGGGACACTGATTTTTAGGTGCTGCCAGACTTAGATTAAAAAAAAAAAATTGCCCATCCATTCTCATGTGAATGACCAAAAATGTAGGATCGTAAATAAAAACACGTTTATGAACAAAGAAACATGTAATTAGCACATTCAGCTCATGGCCTCGGGATTATCATTGCTAGCGTGGGGCAGAGTTTTGAGCGGTGAAATGATTTTTAATACGAATTCATCAATTCCACCAATGTTAATTGTTGCTGCTGTGCCAGCAGGACAGGAAAGTAGCTGAGACCTGTCCCAGGACGCACTCCGTAGATAATTAAGAATGAATGAATGGCCGAAACTAGTTTGGCTCAGTGGATAGAGCGTCGGTCCCGGGTTTGATTCTAGTCAAGGGCATTTACCTTGGTTGTGGGCACATCCCCAGTAGGGGGTGTACAGGAGGCGGCTGATGGATGTTTCTCTCTCATCGATGTTTCTAGCTTTCTGTCCCTCTCCCTTCCTCTCTGTAAAAAATCAGTAAAATATATTTTTTAAAAAGAATGAATGAATGAATCACTAGGCAAAATGAAGGCACGTTAGACATAGACACAGACACGGCTGAGTCACATTTGTACGTAACTGTGCAAACCATTTCATGGCCGTTTCCTTTGCCCAGGGCTGTGTGGTAGGTATGGGGGTGGGGGGAGGATCCAGGGATTCGTAGATTATGTTCATGGGGAATTTTCCAGATTGCAAAGTTCTTTCTCTTGTATCTTTGTGTGGGGTTTTCACAATAGCGCCCCTGTGAGGTAGGTTGCTATTATTCCCACTTTCCAGATGAGGAAACTGAGGCTCAGGGAAGACGCTCATTTGACCTTGAGCAGACCCTGGGCTGGAAGATGGGTCACTGAGTCCTGTGGGCCATGCTCCTCCCCGCTCCGCTTCTCTTTGATGATGAGCTGGGCACAGCCCCTGCTTCAGGCGGAAAGCCGCATGGTTTTGTGGATGCAGGGGCTGGAACCCGGTTTGCCACTGTGCACCTCCCCCTCTCAGGCCTGGATCCGGCAGAACCATGCTTCCAGGGCACGCCTGAGGAGGTGAGGCTGGACCCGTCGGACGCCATGTTTGTGGATGTGATTCACACGGATGCCTTGCCCATCGTCCCTTACCTCGGTGAGTTCCTCACCCAGCTCTTGGTGAGCAGGGCTGTCACTGGTGAGAGTAGGTCCAGGGGTGGTATTCAGTATGGTGCTGACTACAGTAATAGCTTGGATGCCAACCAATCAAGTGGGTGCCAGCTACAAATAGACAGCCAGCCCAGTGCCAATGGAATCAGTCTGTGGGCCCTGGGCAGGTCAGACAAACACCAGTATAGCCTATGGAAGGGGTTGCTCAGTCCTCCAACCCTGTGACCTTCCCTGGGCTCCACTAACCATTCATGCACTGTCGGGGGAGGCCCCCTCAGCCCGGCCCATGCCCTCACAGTCCAGGACCCCTTGGGAGGCCTTAGTGCTGCCACTGCACTCTCCAGCTGTGAGCCCGGCTTCTGGCTGAGCTGCGATCCCCTTGTGGGAGCACACTGACCACCAGGGGGCAGCTCCTGTGTTGAGCATCTGCCCCCTGGTGGTCAGTGCATGTCATAGGGACTGCTCAGTTAATTTGCATATTAGGATTTTGTTATATAGGATGCTTGACCTATACTTGCAAAATGCAAAGTTAATGTTTGAATATTTTACTCACTTCTTTTGTGGAAACTTTGGTTATAGTTTGTGTTGTTGGAAATGAAATATATCCCTTTATTTAATTCTTCTAAAATCAAATGATTCAATTGTTGTTGTTAGTTTAAATAAATTAAAATTTTAAATAATTAAAATGATGTAAAAAATTAATATTACATAAACTCACTGTTCTTTTTTCAATATTTTCGTATGTAATCCCTCATGAAATATGCCAACAAAGGGTATGTTTTTAGTAATAATGATGGTTACCATGGGCTGCATTGGACAATTTGTACATACTCGCTCGGTAACAACCCTAAAAAGTGGGCCTTATTATTACTGTTTCATAGCTGAGGATACTGAAGTTTGAAAAGGTTTAGTAGTTGCCTGAGATCATGGAGTGTGTAAATAGGACCAGGATGTGACCACGGGTCTGTGTGTTTAAAAAGCCAAAGAGTCCAGCCATTATGCTGGGCTCTCAATGCAACGAGATCTCAATATAACCTTATCACATAGAAATCAAAATTTCAAAATGAATAAAGGAATGGAAATTGCACAGTGCTGATAGTGTCTGTGGTGCAGAATGGTATCAGGGTATATCCATATTGTTCACAGCCTCCCCAGGACAGACAGACAGACAGACACACATTCAAATACACATATAGGCATGCTCACTGCCTCTGCTCTCTCCTCCTTCCTTATCTTTCTCAGGGCACCTCTCTGAGAGCGTCCTGCAAAGCCCGGGGGCGGGGGGCTGTGCTGAGAAGGAGTCAGATGCTCTCTGAGGCCATGACCTTGCCTTGGGACCACTCCCTCCCACCCCCTTAACGCTGCTTCCAATGTTTCAGGTTTTGGAATGAGCCAGAAGGTGGGCCATCTGGATTTCTATCCAAACGGAGGAAAGCAAATGCCCGGATGTCAGAAAAATATCCTTTCATCCATCATTGATATAAATGGACTCTGGGAAGGTGCGTACATTAGCAAAGCAAGACGGCAGTGCTATCCGGGGAGAGAAGGCAGGGTGCGTGGCCGGGCCCGGGGAGTACTGAATTTGCCTCCACATATCACATGTTCCTTCTGTCCCAGGCATTGTCACCACACCATGAGAGAGTTACTCTGATTAGCCCCATTTCACAGATGAAGAAACTGGATCCGAAAAGTTATAAAACTTGCCCAAGGCCACCTTATGTTAAAGTCCAATTTTTGGCTGCAAAGTCACAACCTCATACCAGCCTGTGTCGTCTCCCCCTCATCCGGATGCTGAGGCATGAGCTGGCCGGGCACATTGGCAAATATCAGTTCCAGCTTTGCTCCCACCCCACCCCCATCCTACTTTCACTGCTTGCTCCTTGAGGGGCACGCACAAAGATCTGGGGGGCTTTGACTTTCTTGCCCTTTGCTGTCGGCAGGTGCTAGGACTGGGAAGGGGCTGAGACATGCTCTGTGGATTTGGGGGGTGCATGCATGGAGCAGGGACTGGGACATGCTCTGTGGATTTGGGGGGTGCATGCATGGAGCAGGAGGCCTGGAGGTCTCGGGGGCGGGGATGAGGCTTGTGCATGTCAATATCAGAACTGTCCAAACCTATAGAGAATTATTAGGAGTGTATCGGAGCCAAACTGACAACAATTGCTGGGAAGCAAAATCTCAACGGACTGAGAAAATGCTCCTGAGAACAGCAGCTTGACAGCTTATGTTACACATTAGAATAAAAAGAGGGGACATAGGGTTCCATGAAAGCCACGGGTGGTAGATTGGGGAGGGTGAAGAAAGCCAAACGGGAAATCTCTGGAATTGGATAAAAAGCAAAATAGAGAGGCACATTTTTTCCATTGGTGGGTACAGGATGGTTAATGATTCACATTTATAGCACACAGAGGTGGCAATTGGGGAACAAGGTCACAGTGAAGGATTCTGGGGTCTGGTAATCTTGTAGGGGGGTGCCCTGAGGGACCTGGAAAAGATTACTCTGATATTTAAAAGCTGCGTTTTCTTAGATGCAAACAGAAAATATTTTCACTGAAGGTAAAGATTTTTTTGTCACCCTGGCTGGATGGCTCAGTTGGTTGGAGCTTTGTCCTCTATACCAGAAAGGTTTGGGGTTTGATTTCTGGTCAGGGCGCATATGGGCGGCAGCTGAGTGATGTTCCCCTCTCTCTCCCTTCCTCTCTCTCTAAAATCAATAGACATGTCCTTGGTAAAGATTTAAAAAAGAGAGAGAGAGAGAGACAAGAAAGCTACAGGCCTGGGACAGGACTACCCTCCATGACCCGCTTTTAATTAGGGATTTTTATGTTCAGCCCACCTCATGTGGGTACTTTCAGCCTCTGAGTTTGTAAGGCCACCATGCAGGCCTCCCCTGAGGTTGTCAGGTTTAGTATGTGACCCCTTTTCGGTCCGCATGAAGTCTGCATTTACGTGAGAGACAAGCTTATTCCCCCTACGATTAGGTGACTTAAAGCACCAACTCATCACCTGCCCTTGTCCGGCCTCTGCTCTTCTCCTGTTGCCTCTCCCTGGAGACCAGGCTTCATCTCCCCGCTGCACATGGAAGCTTTGAGTCTGCGATCATTTCATTTTCATGTTTATTTGTCTCCGATGGGAGTTTCCTGGGCATCCCAGACACCCCGGTACCCTACTCAGGGCCTGGCCTAGAGCAGGGACTCAGTACAGCCCACTCCACTGAGCGTTTAATATTCCATATGCTTAATGTGGATGAATAGAATCGATGAAGCAGTATCCAACATCTACCGTCAGCCAATGGAGCTTTTGAGCTCTCTGCCCCCGCATCAGGTAACTCCAGGGAAGACCCGGCTGAAGGAATGAGGCCGCCCCTCGAAGAAGCAACCTGTGGGGCCCACATAATAGCCAGGAGCCCAGCTTTAATTAAAGAGGCAACTCAGCGTGAACAAGCCCACGGGAGTGCACGTCGATTGTGTGGGCTCCCAGTCACCGGGGTGCTGGGCTGGGGGACCAATTAAATCCACTTGCCCCTCCATTCTGGATCCCTGGGCAGCGATTCCGGACGAAAGAGACAATTAAGGTGGAAACAGGTTGTGTTCTCTGGTAATGACTGCTGGTGCCAGGCCCCGCCCGGCCTGGCGGGAGTCGAAGGCAGAGCTAATCCACCAGCACAAAGAGGACACATCTGTTCTCCATGGTGGTGGACAAAGCCCCCCAGACCCCCAGAAGTGGTCCCCATCTATGTCTGGGGTCACTGTGCATCACATCATGGGAGGTTTTGTACCAAGGAGCTGGAGAAATGAAAAAAAAAAAAAAAAACAATTTTGCAAATAGGAGGACTTGGGTTAAAGAAAAGGGCGGTAGAGGAAATGCAGTGATACGGTGGCCTAGGTGTGGTCTTACCTTGTGAAGGGCGAAGGGCAAAGGGCGAGGAAGAGGAATTTCTCAGCCTGGGACCTTGGGTACAGAAAAGCTGCATTCCTGGGACAGGCCCGCAGGTATGGTCCTTGGTTCTCAAACTGGGGCCTTCCGGCCCAACGCCGCCCACAGCAGCCAGTGGTTGGGGGTCGGCCTTCACAGGGACCAGTTTTAAAGAGGGAATGCACTGCTGTCATGTAGCATGACACATTATCATGTCAAAGTCAAGATGCAGGTTCCTCATGAAAAATCAGAAGACCAAGCAACTTGGGCCTTAACATTTAACAGCTGGCTGACTGTGTAAGAATCTTTTTGAAAGCTATTGCCTCTTTCTCTCCCTTCCTCTCTCTTCTTTCTGTATATGTTTCTCTCACTCTCCCCAATGCCCCCAGCCCTCATCCTTCACTTCTGTCAGACGCCTGGCCCCTGGAGGATTGGACACATGTCCTTGTTAGAACTCCTCCTTCCCCAGCACGTGCCCAGCCCCGAGTAGGCCCTGCTCAGCACATGGGCACAGTAGGGGGCAGAGAAAAGCGACTGTAGCCAAAAGCAACCATTACTAAATAAGCCCCCAGATACCACCTCTATGTGCTGTAAATGTTGATCATGAACTATGTCCTCTTTGCCCCAAAGCATGTCAAAGTCAATGACAGGAACTTGGAATGGTGACCGAGGCATTCGGGAACGCCGACACCCCTCTATGAAATGAGGAGGTGACTCCTTATTCAGATCAGAATGTTCAGGCTTCCAAAGTGAGCATGTCCTTGGACCTCCTGTAGCTTTTGCTTCCTCAGGAACCCGGGACTTTGTGGCCTGCAACCACCTGAGAAGCTACAAGTATTACGCCAGCAGCATCCTCAACCCCGACGGCTTCCTGGGCTACCCGTGTGCCTCCTACGATGAGTTTGAGGAGGTGGGTCTCACCGGAGCCTGGGGAGGGTGGGGTGGCTCTGATGTGGTTGGTTCTGTCCCTGTGGCTTGAAACAGAACAGAGATGTAACTCCACGACTAGTAAGAGATGGTACTGTCATGCTGAGCCTCGCACAGCCTTCTTCCTCGGGGAGCGGGGTGGGCGGGCGGCGGATGGCACAGACCAGACCCGGCTGGGCCTTCCACAGATCCCCAACTTTCCATTCTGAAAAATTCTCAGGGGATGCCCGGACGGCATCGGTGAGATGGAGGCATGCATGCTTTAATCAATGGATGGAGGGTAGATGGATACATGAATAGAAAGGTGGTTAGGTGGATGAGTGGATGGATGGATGGATGGATGGATGGGAAGGTGAACTGATTAATTGAGTGACTGAATGAGTCAAAGGCCTACCGCTCACAAATTGTTATTTTTGTAGCAGAACGGCTGTTTCCCTTGTCCAGTCGGAGGATGCCCCAAAATGGGGCACTATGCCGACCAGTTTCAGGGCAAGACCAGCGCCGTGGGACAAACGTTTTTCCTGAACACGGGAGAGAGCGGTAACTTCACTCGTAAGTCCCTATTTTACCCACTTAAAAGCTGCAAGTGATTTTAAAGGGTGTATCCACCTTGTTAGCAATGGGTAGAAACATGATAATGGAAAGACGGTAGAATGGCATTTGTCTTGCCTCTCACATTCACCTCTTTAATTAATAATCCTGACCCGTGGAGTGGGTCGACCATGAATGGCCCAGGCTGGTCACATGTCCACCCGACCCTGTGGCAGGAAGAACGGACCCATGAACAGAAGAAGGCAAGATGGGGCAAAGGCACCCTGTGGTTACCCACCATCCTGGTCCCCCTGTGCACACACACACACACGAGCATGCTGTGATTTTGGTGTTATTCTGCCCAGCTTCTCACATAAAAAGAAGATAGTGAAAGCACCAGGATTTGTTTGTTATGATTAATATTACATGATGGCTGAACAGAAGAGCATTTATTTTCCAAGGGAGTTTTACATTGAAAAACATTTATGCAGCATTTCACAAAACACTGTTTACAAACACAGTGTTTCATGTACTCCTCACGACACTTAGCATACACGGTAACAGTTGGGAGTATCTATAAAGTCTTACAAGCATATTCCTTTAAGTCAGAATGCACCTTAGGAAAACGCTTGTGTGGGTGCAGAGAAGGTATTCAAGGATGTTCACGCAGCAATGATTTTAATACCAAAAGAAAGTGGGGGGGGGGGCGCCTAGTTATCCACCACTGGTTAAATAACCAAATCCTGTGTGCAAATATCCAAGGAAGGATCTAGAAAACATCGAAGGCATATTAAGTTAAAAGGCAAATAGCAAAACATCACGGAATATATCAGGCTCCAGTCAGGGTCTCTGCTGAAGACAGAGCTCATTCAAGTGGTTCAGATGAGGAGACCTCATTGGAGGGCCCGCTTTTGGAGGTGTGAGCAGGGTTGAAAGGACAAAGTAGGGATGCCGAGGCGCCCAGAATCTAGGGGCTGCCGGGCTCCAGGAATGGAGTGAAGCGAGCTACTGCCAGACACTAGAGCAAGGAGGCTGCAGGGGAGCAAGCACCCCCATCTCCCTCCTCCTGCCCTGGCCTCCTCTGAGGGGCTGAACCCAGCGGAAAGCCAGAGACAAGGATCCCTGGTGAGGCCAGGCCAGGACAGGGCAGGGCGGTGAGTCAGTCTGGCGTGGGGATGGATAGAGAGAACAGAGAATAAACAGTTCATATTATTTATGGAAGGGGGGAAAGCCTTATTATTTCTTTCTTTCTATATGTTTTTTAAAAATTTATTTGAGAGGGAGAGAGAGATAGGAACATCCATGATAAGAGAGAATCATTGATTGGCTGCCTCCTGCACCCCACCCCCCACCCCCGCCTCCCTACAGGAGATGGAGCCTGAAACCCAGCCATGTGCTCTGACCAGGAATCGAACCGTGACCTCCTGGTTCTTAGGTCAATGCTCAGCTACTGATCCACAGCAGCCGGACAAAATCCTATTTTTATACATTCGTGTGTGTGTGTGTGTGTGTGTGTGTGTGTGTGTAAATGCCCATAGGAAGCTCTAGCTCAGGGCATCCCAGCCTCAGCTCTATTGAAATGTGGGACTGGATCATTTGTTATTGGGGAGTTGTCCTGTGAATGGTGGTAGGTTTAACAAATCCATGGTCTCTGCCAGCGAGATGTCAGTAGCCCTGCACCCACCCACCCCATCCCCCAGTATGACAATCAAGAACATCTCCAGACAATGCCAACTGCCCCGGGAAGCTAGTCACCCCGCCAGACTTGACCAAGTCTACAGACCAAACTGGGAAGACCCGAGACGGAGAGCGGGTAGACAGAGCGCTGAGAAAGGGTTTATTCATTTTTAAAATGTACCTATGTTGTTTTTCCACTGAGAATATGTCCACTGAATGGGAAAATACCAAAAATAAAGAAGGGAATAGTACGTGATTTATCCAACGTCAGAGCCCAGATGTCTCCCTCTCCCATGGCCTTCCCAGTGCACTCGGTGGTGTGCCCCTGGGCACCCGGGTAGAGTAACCAGCCGGCCTCCATCCATCAGAACACATTCCTGGCTGGGTTGGCAAGCGACTGTGCTGAGCTGTAATACTTACTCCCCCACCCGCTGAGCCCCTCACCCTCACCTAGCATCCAAATTCCTGGGACCCCAACTGCATTGAAGGAAACCATTAGTTACATCTGCCCTTACCACCCACTCATTCTTGTTTGGAGCTTGGAATAAGACTGCTCCTATGGGTTATTTTATTTTTCCCCCCAACAAGATGAGTTCATTGGACTGATTGTATTTTCTCTTTGCACAGGTTGGCGATACAGGGTATCCGTCACACTGGCTGGAAAAAAGAAAGTGAGTGGGTACATCAGGATTGCTTTGTATGGAAGTAATGGAAACTCAAAGCAATATCAAATTTTCAAGTAAGTTTGATAGTAAAGCGAAATGACCATGCTTCCCCTAATAGATTATTGGGTATAAACTTCCACATACGTCCATCCAGCCATACAGATCCTTTGAATCCTAGAATGGCAGAGCCGAAGGAAGTCTCTTGGCATCTAATTGAATCACCCCATAGGAGACGAAGGGCCAGAGAGGAAGCACTCGCGATTTTAAAGGCTGACTCCTCTGGATTGCCAATCACTGCTTCCTTCCTGCTTAAGTTGTGGGGTTGTTGTTGTTAATTTTTTTTTTTTCAGAGAAAGGAAATGAGGAAGAAGAGAGAGAAAGAAACATCAGTGATGAGAGAGAATCATTGATCAGCTGCCTCCTGCACACCGCCTCCTGGGGATTGAACCCACAACCTGGGCATGTGCCCCGACCAGGAATTGAACTGTGACCTCCTGCTTCATGAGTCCACACTCTGCCCCTGAGCCACACCAGTCGGGCCCTGCTTTAGTTTGATGAACACTGTGTCCTCCTTAGACAAGGCACATTTATATGGCGACTGCTTCCCATCCCACACACACACACTCCATCCCGCCCTGGTGCTGTGCTCCGTGTGAAGCCTGAAGCTAGCTTCCTGTTGCTATGGTAGCCTCAGCACCCAACTTTTGCTGGTATATGAGGCGGCTGGTAAAAATGGGTTGGGTAACTGTGCTGTAAAATTAGATTCTGTTTGTGCGCTAAGTTTGCATAGTAATTTTCAGGTTAAAGCTCTTTGACTACTTTTTATGCTACATATGAGATGCCCACAAATGACCCCGGCCGAAGCATGTCTTTAAACACAGATAACAAGGCCTGCAGTGAAATTAAAGAGTCAATATGCTGCCCCAAGTAGTTGACTTCCCTCTAGGTCCCAATCAAGACAGTGAAATCTGGAGTCCAGGATTATTCTAAAGGTGTGCTCTTCAGAGATGCGTCTGGGTTTCAGCGTCCCTGGATGTGTATGAGGCATTCCAGGGAATTGCAGAAAGCCAGCAGCAGCAGCCATTGCTTGGAGAAACAGCAGGGCGCTGTCACCCTAGGTATTCATCCGTCCAGCTGACAGGACGCTCTGTGTCTGTGTTTGCAGAGGGTCCCTCAAACCAGATGCAAATCATGTGCGTGACATTGATGTGGACATCAACGTTGGACAAATCCAGAAGGTTAAGTTCCTCTGGAACAACCATGTGATAAATCTCTTCACGTACAAACTGGGGGCTTCGAGAATCACAGTGCAGAGTGGTGAAGATGGGACTGAGTGAGTATCTTTTATTCCACCTGAGTCTTGTTTCTGTAGTTCCTTATCCATCTATCTCTGCAAACATGCATGCATGCGTGCCATCACCCACCCTTCCACCTCCATAGCCTACTACCTACCCCTTCCTTCATCCCTTTCTGTCCATCCACTTAACCACTTACCTATCCACCTATCCATGTGGCCGTTCATCTACCCAACTATTCCTCTCAACTCTGCATCTTTCTATCTATCCATCTGCTTTCCTTTGAAAAATCAATCATCATTTTCCTTCAGCCAAATTCAACTTGGCCAGAGCAAGACATCAATTGTAAGGCATAGGTTCAAGACACAGGCCAATAGGAGACTCTGTTTTATCTCAAACAATAAGGAAAGCACCGGGGCAGCAGCTGTAGGAGATCTCAGGGTTTATTTCATACAAATTATTTTGTTTGGAGACTGTGGCCTGAGAGGAATACAGACTGTGTTAGGATCTAGCTCACAGTGGCAAGCTCTTCTCTTGCTGAGAGGATAGAATCTGACTTGGTGAGAGCAGGGAGAGAACATAACAGTGTTTAGAATGAGGCAAGAAAAAAGGCTACCGTAAATGAGGATGATAGAAAATAACATGTCAGTGCCTTAAGGAAACTGGGAGATCACCTTTCAACTGCCCGCATTTTAAGACGAGAAGAGTGAGGTTCGCAAAGTCACATGACGTGTCTAAGGCCACCGAGGAAAGCTAGAGGGAAGAATATTGGCAAAGCATTTTCAAAAATACAGGGCCCTGACTGGTTTGGCTCAGTAGATAGAGCGTCGGCCTACAGACTCAAGGGTCCTAGGTTCGATTCTGGTCAAGGGCATGTATCGTGGTTGCGGGCACATCTCCAGTGGGGGGTGTGCAGGAGGCAGCTGATCGATGTTTCTAACTTTCTATCCCTCTCCCTTCCTTTCTGTAAAAAAAAAAATCAATAAAATATATTTTTTAAACAACAACAACACATACTAAGGCCTTGCTCAGCTGCAATGACTTAGCTGTGCTGACACTAGATGGCCCTAGTCCCGATTCCTGGGCATGGTGCTGGAAGGGTCAGAGGTCACTGCGGCTGTGCCAGTGAGCAGAGCTTGAGCCCAGGCACGCCCAGGACTTGAAACCCAGTCCTCTGACCTCCAATCCAGCCCTTGTTTTCCTGTGCAGCCCAGCCCACCCAGCCGGCCTGGCTGGGGGATGCATCGTGGGACTGTCTGGGTTTCACTGCATTTAGGTGGAGGTGAGGATGGGTTTTGTTTTCACGTCCGGTACAGCTCACCCACTGTACATCCCAAACACCAACATCTCACCCCATGTAAGGGCTTCATCGCCACGGAGCCACATTCTGAAGCTGAGCCCTGAGGCAGGCTCGCTCGGCCAACCATCCCCTTTTAGCTAAGAGGCCCGCAGGAAAAGGAGGAGGCCGGTGTCCTGCAGCTCATGGCTGGGTTGTTGCCCCCATTGGGCAGGCTGCACCCTCTTCAGGAGTGACAGCCCTCCATGATCTTTTTCCCCCCAACATCTCTATAGAGATAGAAGTGTCTTAGCCTGTGTTCACTCATTTAAAGTACATACTTCAGTGATTTTTAGTACATTTGCAGAGTTGTGTAATCATTTCTAAAGTCGATTTTAGAACATTTCATCGCTATTTTGTTTTTAAATATATTTTATTGATTTTTTACAGAGAGGAAGGGAGAGGGATAGAAAGCCAGAAACATCGATGAGAGAGAAACATTGATCAGTTGCCTCTTGCACACCCTCTACTGGGGATGTGCCCACAGCCAAGATACATGCCCTTGACCGAATTGAACCCAGGACCTTTCAGTCCAAAGGCCAATGCTCTATCCACTGAGTCAAACCAGTTTCAGCACATTTCATCACTCTTCCCCCAAAAATCCACACTTATCAGCCATCACCCCAAAACCTCCCATCCCTTTTCTCCAGCCCTGGGCAACCTGTTTTCTATTTCAATGGATTTTCCTATTCTGGACATTTCATATAAATGGAGTCATACTATATATATATATGGCTGCTTTTTTCATGTAGTGTAATGTGTTCAAGGTTCATCCATGCTGTAACATGTATGAGTACTTTATTCCTTTTTACTGCCAAGTAATATTCTGTTATACGGATATACCACATTTTATTTATCCATTTAGCAGTCGATGGACCTCAGGGATATTTCCACCTTGGGGCTATTATGAATAATGCTGCTGTGAACATTTATGTATGCGTTTCTGTGTGCCCATACGTTTTCATTTCTCTTGGGTACATACCAAGGAGCGGAATTGCTAGGTTCTGTGGTAACGCCTATGTTTAACCTTTAGGAGAACTGCCAGACTGTTTTCCAAAGTGGCTCCATTCCCAGCAGCAATGTATGAAGACCCCCCAGGTTCTTAACTCTAGGGAAAGTTTCCTCTGGGCAGGCGGGGGCAACACCCCCCCCCTAAATTCATTGCCAGGCCCACCCAAAGCTTCAGGCTCACTGGAGACCCCCTCGGTTTTGAAAATCCTCAGTCTGACACAGCTGATTGGCCTTCAGCTTGTTAAAAGGAGAGGGTGTTCTTTAAGTGGTTTTGCTTAGTAAGAATCACCTGGACTCTGCATGGTGTAGCCGAGCCTTTCAGTCAGAAGGCTCTGAATTCCAGGGTTCGGCTAGATAGACGCACACACATTCCCACAAGCTGCCGAGCCTCACACTGACCCTGCTCTCCTCCGCAGGTACCATTTTTGCAGTGACAACACCGTGAAAGAAGACCAGCTGCTGTCCCTTCAACCTTGTTAAAAATGTGGTGCTCTCTGGTCTCTCTGTGGTAATAAACTGTTAATGCCCTTGGGTTGACATTCAGGTGTGAGTTTGACATCCTCCGGTTTCTGGGGTCCTATTTTGGAAATGACATTTTAAGACGAGAGCCAAGGCCTCGGCCAGTGGGCTAAGTGGTTAGAGCACCAAAGGGTCTCGGGTTCAATTCCCAGTCAAGGGCACATACAAGGGTTGCAGGTTTCGTCCCTGGCCCCAATTGGGGTGCTGAGGAGAGGCAACCACTCAGTGCGTCTCTCTCACCTAGACTTTTTTTCTCTCTCTCTTCTTCCCTCTCTCCCTTCCACTCTCTCTAAAGGTCAATGGGAAAATGTCCTCGGATGAGGATTAACAACAATAACCAAACGCTGGAGCCAAGTTGGCCTCAGGTCGTGTCTGAAACCTCCAGCCCGCGGTCCTTTGCCACCGTCTTTCTCAGGGCATCTCTGTGGCCTGTTCTGACGTAGACCATGAATTTCTGTCCTATTTGAAAAGCTCATCATTACTTCCACGTGTTGCCTGCCCAGCTTTTAACATCCTAGGGCAGTGGTTGGCAAACTCATTAGTCAACAGAGCCAAATATCAACAGTGCGACGGTTGAAATTCCTTTGGAGAGCCAGATTTTTTAAACTTAAACTTCTTCTTTTCCACTTCTTCAAAAGAGACTCACCCAGGCCATGGCATTTTGTAGAAGAGCCACACTCAAGGGGCCAAAGTGCCGCATGTTGGCTCCCCAGCTGCAGTTTGCCGACCACTGTCCTAGAGGGGGGGAGTTGACCCCATGGAAGAGCAGCAGCCTGGGTGGCATGCACAGCTCTGAGCCATTGGAGGGAGTGGGCCTTAAAAAACGTGAATTTGCACATGGCACCAAATGCAAATGAGCCAGAGATATTCTTATACAAGGTACTTCTTCCAGCCTTGTCCCCAGGTCTCCTAGGAATAGCTTGAGGTTTTTCCAGAAATATACCCCCGCCCCATTTCCTCAGCGGGTAGCCTAAAAAACACTGTTCTTACATTTCTTTTTACACTATAAAAATAATTTGGATATTATGGTCTAACTAGAGCCCCAATGCATGAAATTCATCCAAGAGCAGGCTTTCCTTCCCCCAGCTGCTGGCACCAGCTTCCTTCTGGCACCCGGGACCCGTGCTTCCCTCCTCCAGCCCCAGGCAGGCTCCTGGGACCTGGGCTGGCTTCACTCCAGCCCCAGCTTCATTAGGAAGGATGTTCAGAATGACATCCGGAAGATGTCCAGTCTAATTAGAATATTATGCTTTTATTATTAGAGACTAGTGGCCCAGTGCATGAAATTTGTGCATGGGGGTGGGTGGGGAGGGGAGGAGGAGGGTGTACCTCAGCATGGCCTGTACCCTCTCTAATCTGGGACCCCCTTGGGGGATGTCTGACTCCCCTGTGGGATTGGGCTTAAACCAACAGTTGGACATCCCTCTCACAATCCAGGACCGCTGGCTCCTAACCACTCACCTGCCTGCCTGCCTGTTCACCCTTAACCACTGTGCCTGCTTGCCCCCAAATGCCCCTCTGCCAGCCTGATCACCTCCAACTGTCCTCCCCTCTTGGCCTAATCGCCCCTAACAGCCTCTGCCTTGGCCCCACCACCATGGCTTTGTCTGGAAGGCTGTCCGGAAGGTCTCCCAGTCTAATTAGCATATTACCCTTTTATTAGTATAGATAGTATAGAAAGATCCTCTTTAATCTTCATAGGGCTTCACAGAGGGATGCCTGTGGTGTGCTCGTCCCTGCTGATGGGCATAGAAATGGTCTCCAAATTTTTCTTATTGCAAGTATGCATGCATCTAATATTCTTCTGTGATATGTGTGACATGCAGGCCTTCTAGCCTGGCCTCTGCCCTAAGCCCTGGCCTCCCACTAACCCCTGGCCGCCCTGCCCACCCCTCCTGGGAACCTGGGGAGTTGAATAAGCTGGTACAGGTAGAGGGTGTCACTTTCGGGGCCTGGGATGGTGGAGTAGGGTTCACCTGTTGAGCAGGAGTGAGAACATTCACCATTTAATTCTTAGACTTCAGAAATGGCTGCATTTAGCAATTCCCTGAAAGGCTGGGTGACAGGTGTGGTGGACACTCGAGAACGAGATGACACCCCCAAGGTCCTGAGAATGAGGCAGGAGGACCTCTCCCCTCCCCTAAGGGGGCACCTCTCCGCTTCCTCATAGGACAAAGAGCCAGCGCTCTGTACCTGGGGTTTCTTTCATTCTCCCTGTTTCTGTGTGTTTCCTAAAATTCTCTTTCCGGAAGCGCTGTCCAGCATTCCAAACCTTGGTCTGCGGCAGTGAAATAGGTCCTCATCTGAGACCTTGGAGATGGCCTGGGCCTCAACAACACTGCAACTCAGCCCAGCGGGTGTGGCTCAGTGACTGAGGGTCGGCCCAGGAATCAAGAGGTCACTAGTTCCATTCCTGATCAGGGCACAGGCCAAGGTTGCAGACTTGATCCCCAGTAGGGGGCGTGCAGGAGGCAGCTGATTAATGGTGTTTCTCTTTCATTGAGGTTTCTCTCTATCCCTTTCCTTTCCTTCTCTCTCTAAAAAAAAATCAATAAAAATATGTTTTTAAAAAAAACCCTGCAAATTATTGAACAGAGGTTCTCGCCCTAGCTGCAAGCATTGACTGGGGAGCTTTCAAAGGAAACCCCATGCCCATGCCACACCCTGAACCAGTAGGAATTTCTGGGGTGGGGCCCAGCACCAGTATTTTTTTAAAAAATAAAGTCTGTGGGACAGCCTAAACTGGTTTGACTCAGCGGAGAGAGCGTCGGCCTACGGACTGAAGGGTCCCAGGTTCGATTCCGGTCAAGGGCACATCCGCAGTAGGGGTTGTGCAGGAGGCAGCTAATCGACGTTTCTCTCTCATCGATGTTTCTGACTATCTCTCTCCCTTCCTTTCTGTAAAAAATCAGTAAAATATGTTTTTAAAATAAAATAAAAAATAAAAATCTGTGGGACATGTATAGCCAGGGTTGAGAACCAACGTGTATTTCCTTCTAAGAGTCTACACGGCACTTGCTAATCTTAAGGCTTGCTCATCCTCAGAGTGTGACAAGGGGCTGCACCAGGGGGCGGAGCTGGCCTTGATTCCCAGCTGCCTCTTTCTACCTGTGCCCCCAGGACCTGGGCAGCACCTGCTGTGTGGACAGCTCCGTGTCTTAGCATGTGGCTGCCCCCACACCAACCACATCGGTCCACAGTACCCCACTGAGTCGGGTGTCAGCCGGGACCAGGGTGGGACACAAAGCCCTCGGTGGAAAACCAGGCATCTCCCTGCCTCCCCAGCCTCCCGTCTGGAAAAATGATGACTATTTTACAAAGCTATTTCCTAAAATGTTATGTTAAATGAACATCAAATTACGTTTCCTTTTACTAGCTTTACATGCTAACAGTGCCACTTATTCCCGACCTTCAGGAATATAAGATGTTTTCGGTGACAACATAAAAAGAGTTCTTGTTTGAAAACGCAAGCTACTTTGGAGCCCATCTGATGACTTCTAAGTATAGCGTGTACACGGAGCTGGTGCATATTTCAGCTGGCATTTATTGTTCTCCTGCGTACGTGTCAAATTCCTGAATGACGACTCTGACAGGGACATACAGCCCGGGACACAGAAATTACATCCGCTACCGTGTAATCAGTGCTATCTATTAGAATGCTGTTTGTGACAAGTCACGTTCAAAATAAAAATCGACTTGATTTTTCTGCAATTTTAATAGGGTGCCCTCCCAGCAAGCCTTTGATTGAATCTTAATCACTTTAATGCTCTGTTTTCGTTTGACGCGGATCGGGAGGGGAGTCTTCCCTCTTCGCAAAGCTAAAACGATCTGCAAAACAACAAAATAGAAATTTCCAAAAGCGTCTTCTATTGGCAAGCGCAGGGAATGGATTTGGTAAAGCTCTCTTTAAGGGCGGGCGGCACACAGCGCAAGAGGGGAGCCTACCCTTCCATTTCGTTTTCATGCATCCATTTCCATCTAAATGAGACTCTGAGGGATGCAGGGTCTGGAAGGCCTCTGCCAGGCCTTCTTTCTCCTTTTCTCTCCAGCGAGTGCAGGCTTTTTCTCAGCTGATCCATGCACCATCTCACCCGGGGGTCTCCCTCGGCAGTGGGTTTGGGCTCACTGCTCTGTGTTCTAAGCCTGTGGGGGTTCCGTGCCCCACATCCCCCAAAGGGGTCTCTCTCAAGGAGACACCTGCTTGACCCATTTTAATTACAAAATGAGTCACTTACAACATCCCCTTGGGTTAACAGGTGGTTTGGAGCAAGGGGTGGTGAATTAGGGCACAGCCCTCCAGCGAATAATGGTCTTCACATTTTTAACTGTTTTTTATCTTTTTAAAAATATATATTTTGTTGATTTTTTTACACAGAGGAAGGGAGAGGGACAGAAAGCTAGTAACATCGATGAGAGAGAAACATCGATCAGCTGTCTCCTGCACACCCCGTACTGGGGATGTGGCCGTAACCAAGGGACATGCCCTTGACCAGAATCAAACCCGGACCCTTCAATCTGCAGGCCGCTGCTCTATCCACTGAGCCAAACTGTTTTTTTTTTAATTCAGAAAAGTATTTTGTGATACATGAAAATGACATGAAATTAAACTTTCAGTGTTTATCAATAAAGCTTTATTGGAACACAGACACACTCACTAATTTCCGTATTGTCTAGAACTGCTTTCCTGCTAACACAGCAGAATTGCCACAGAGACCAACTGGCCCACGAAGTCTAAGATATTCAGTGGTTGGCCCATTTGCAGAAGAACGTTTCAGTCCCTGATTTAGAAAGCAGGGCCAGCCAGGGAAATACAAGTGAATTTAGGTAAACTGGTGCTGGGGTCTGGAACTGTGGAGGGCACGGAGTGACACAGCCTGATGGAGAGGCCTGGGGAGAGTTGCCCTTGGGGTGACCTTCTTGAGAGCACATACCGGAAATAAGGCCCGTAGGCTGTTGGGACTGGGTGCCCCGCTCCCCTAGGCCATGGAGTGCCTGGTGTCCTGTCCTGATGGCACCCCAGGCTGGTCAGGAAAGATGGGGTACACACTCCCTCTCAGCCTTTGGAGCATCCAGGCAAATCCTATTTGAGTCTACATATTGACACGTGTTTTATTGGGGACATGTCAGCCTTTGTGGGGTGGGGGGTGCGGTATTTTCTCTGGGAAGGGGCTGACTTAAGAAGACTGACGGAGGTTGTCCAGGAGAGGACGGATGGGGCTCTGCCTGCCTGGGCCATCTTACAGTGACAGCTCCCTGTGGAGTGCCCCCGCTGGGCCGGGCACCAGGCGACACCTGGGATCTTTAGAGAGGGGAGGGTAAAATGCTTAAGGGACCCAGAGGCCTTCTGAGAAAGAAGCCAGGTCCCCAACTTTTGAAGTTCTGGGGAGGGGATGGGGTCTGATGAGCAAGGCCTGGGAACAGGGCAGAGAGGTGAGGGCAGCTGGTCTTGAGCCTTAATGGAGTTTTCCAATTTTGCCTTTTTATTGCTCCTTTCCAACGCTGTTAGCTGTGCTCAAGAGGAAGCCGATGGACCTGTGAGTTTTATGTTAGCAAAATGCTAGGCCAAGCCCTTCGTGTGCGATGCCCCATCGAGTCCTCCCGAACCCCGTGAGGAAGGTATTCTCATTTTATAACCAAACAGTACGGGGTAAGAGTGCCTACGTTTCACATCCAGGTCAGTCAGCAGGTATGTGGCACACACCGACAAGAACCCCAAAGCCCAGCCATCACCATCCTCACTCCACTATACTGGCTCTGCCATACTCATTATATATATATATATAGTGTGTTTCTCGTTTGTCCTCTCTTTTCTTTTAAATATATTTTTATTTTTACTGATTTCAGAGGGGGAGACGGAGATGGAAACATCAATGACGAGAGAGAATCATTGATCGCCTGCCTTCTGCACACCCACACTGGGGATCGAGCCCACAACCCTGGCCTGTGTCCTGACCAGAATCGGTGACCTCCTGGTACATAGGCCGACGCTCAGCCCCTGAGCCACGCCCACCGGACTGTCTTCTCTTTTCTTTCTGGAACCGATTCGATGTAGAAACCACGGTGCCAGAGAAAAGTGTCAGCCAGGCTGACAGCCTTTTAGAGCCAGCCAGGCGCCCCTCCCAGAGGGGGCGTGAGGAGCAGAGATCCCTGCGTCCCCTCCCACATCCGGCCTCCAGGGCAACTGTCAGTTTTCTCGCAAAAGAAGAAAGAGGTGACCCCGAAGGAAGGATCGAAGAATGGTCTTAATTGCCATGGAAGTTAGACCATCCAGGCAGGAGGCCCCGATATCAAAGGAAACCATGCAAAACCACACCCTCCTATTTTCCAGCGCTCCCAGCCCCGGAATTTGTCTGCTCTGGTGATGGCATTGTTTCCAGGGGCAACAATGAGCTCGTTAAGGACGCAGCCTGTGCTAATCATGATAATCTGCCTGACGCTGAAAGCACCTCTCTACCTGCCCGGACAGACAATGCCCTGACAATGATAGGCTAGTGGGGAACGGAAAGGATAAAGATTAGGGAATGAATTGCCATGCAGAATGGCTTAAACAAAAGAAGTTACCTGAACCTAGTGATCTTAATCTTGACGTTGTAGAAGAATTAGATACTACTAATCAATTCTTTAAATCGCCTTTATTCAACGTTGGTAACTGTCATTGGGGGGTTGTTTTCTTGTTTGTGTTTTACAGGAGCCATTTTTAATTTTATTAATTTAATTGGTTATTTTTTAAATATCTTATTGACTTGTTTAGAAAGAGAGGGAGAGGGAGAGAGAGAGCCAGAAATAGGAGTTGGCTGCCTCCTGCACCCCCTACTGGGGGTTGAGCCTGACCTGGGCATGTGCCCTGACCAGGAACTGAACCGGAGACCTCTCGGTGCCGGGGATTGGCACTCAACCAAATGAGCCACACCTGCCTGGCCAGGAGCCATTCTGTAAAGATTGGTCTCAGGTGAATTGGTTGGAGCTTAACCTTTGATGCGTGATGTGATCCCGGGAGTGAGGTTAGCCTGAGGGCAGTTTCGAGGAACCGCTTTGGTGTTGGGTCCCCTTCATCTCATGGGCAACGGTCTCAGTAAGCTTGAGCCCAGAGCAATCATCCCCAAACTCTGTGGTTTGGGAGGAGGACCAGCCAGCTGCACCTCCTGTGGCTTGTGTCTGAGAGGCGGGATGGCAGGGTCACTGTCTGCCAGGCAGTTGAGGGGTCTGCCTCCTGGTGTCTCTTCTGGGAATTGTGGGGTCCCACTCCCCGGGCTTCTGGAAAGCTGGAAACATCCCAACTACACAACTGAGCTTTGCCCCTTTGAAGAGCCAGCCTCCTCGTGTTGAGATGTGACTTTTCTTCTGCAAAGTGCAATCTCTTTAAGAGACGAAAATATCTCCTAATTATTCGAATAAGGATTATTTTTTAAAATATATTTTTGCTGATTTCAGAGAGGAAGGGAGAGGGAGAGAGAATCCCTTATTTCACATATTGGCTGCCTCCTGCACGCCCTCTTGTGGGGATGGAGCTCCCAAGCCAGGCATGTGCCCTGACCCGGAATCAAACCATGGCCTCCTGGGTCACAGGTTCCTGCTCAGCCACTGAGCCATGCAGTCAGGCTCAAATAAGGATTCTTAAAACAACATTTCTTCCTGATTATGTTAACGGTAGCTGTTGCCTGTGGAAAACTGGGGGGGAAACACGAATAAAAAGTGACCAATAACCACTGTTGGCATTAGAGTTTAGCTCCCTCTATCCACCCCTTTTTAAAACAAAAATAGGATTTGTGTGTGTGTGTGTGTGTGTGTGTGTGTGTATACACCTGAGTTTGCTGTTACTATGCCTGTTTTTCACATGTACTGTATCATGAATGCTTTCCCCAGCAGCATTTTTCTATCCACTGTTTCTGAACAGTCAGACACCAGTGACTGTAACCCCAGGTCCCGTGGGGTTTGGGTGGCTGCTGTGGTTTATAGACACTCACTCTTCACACACCTCCTTGGCTGTTGCCCTGGACAAGGTTCTGAACCACGTCTATGCCAGGGGCCCATCTGGCTCTCTGGGGAAAACGTGGGCCTCTCCTCAGAATAATGTTTTTACATGTAAAATACAGTATGGATTACAAGCAGAAACGAATCACATTGAAATAATACCCACATCGTAAGAAAAAGAATACATTTGTGAAAATAGCATGTTTCCTTATGTGTGTCTTGAATATCAGCAGGGCAGTCAGTGTGGTGGCTCTGAGAATTGCAATCGTGGTACATCATCCCCGGCTGTTTGTAACGAGGGTCCGGAGGTGTGAGGAGGTCTGAGATTTCTACTGGTCTAGGCAGTGGTTCTCAAGCTTTCTAACGTCGCGACCCTTTCTTTAATACAGTTCTTCATGGGGTGGTGACCCCCAACCATAAAATTATTTTTGCTGCTACTTCACAACTGTAATGTTGCTACTGTTAATGAATCGTCATGTAAATATCTGTGTTTTCCGATGGTCTTAGGCGACCCGCAGGCTGAGAACCGCTGCTCTAGAGCCTGAGACCATCGGAAAACACAGATGCTTGGATTACGAATCATAACAGTAGCTAAATGACAGTTATGAAGTAGCAACGAAAATAATTTTATGGTTGGGGATCACCACAACATGAGGAGCTGTATTAAAGGTTGAGAACCACTGCTCTAAGGTGACAGGTACGGCTGTGGTGTGCTCCCTACATTCATCAATGAAAGCAAGCCTAAGTTTCACCTAGTGAAAACAAAGACGTAACTTCTTATTCTCACCCAAGTTCTTTGTTTCTCATGGAAGATATGCCTCCTGGTTCCCGTCCAGAGGATTCTAGGGGTCCAGGGAGCCTGGTGAACAGTCCTGGCCTGGGAGGACCCCAGCGACAGCCCCCCACATCGCCCGGCTCCCGCATCTCTGAGTCTTTCCATGCCCCGGCCTCACTGCCCAGCAGCTGCTGCTGCTTCTGAGTGCCAATGAGGGCTGGCAGGAGGCAGGCAGTCAGTGCTGGGGGTTGAATGGTGTCCCCCAAAACAGATATGTTGAAGTCCTAAGCGCTGGTACCTCGGAAGGTGACTCATTTGGAAACAGGGTCCTTGCAGATCAAGCGAGCTAAATTTAGATGAGGTCATACTGAGAAGGACGGACCCTAGACCGAGGTGACCAATGTCTTCATATGAAAACACAAAGATACAGAGGGGTCCCACTGGAGCCCCAGCTGGTTTGGCTCAGTGGATAGAGTGTCGGCCTGCAGACGGAAAGGTCCCGGGGTTTGATTCCGGTCAAGGGCACATGGCCGAGTGATAAACTTGATCCTCAGTAGGGGGCGTCTAGGAGGCAGCCCATTCTCTCTCATCACTGATGTTTCTATCTCTCTCCCTCTCCTTTCCTCTCTGAAATCAATAAAAATACATTAAAAAAAAAAAACCACTGGAATTATACACCAAGGACCACCGGCACGCCTTCAGGAGCTGGGAAGAAGCAAAGACGGATTCCTTGTTAAGGTCTCAGGCAGAGCCTGGCCCTGCTAATTCCTGAGTTTGGAGACTTCCAGAAATTTCTGCTGACGTGGCCCCATTTGTGGCCCTCCACGGCCAGCAGGGCTCTCCCGGGGCCTGGGGTGCTGAACACCCAGGGCAGGGGTGGGTGTGGCCAGGGACAGCGTGGGGACTCCCAGGTCGGGACGCCGATGGGGACCGCCGGGTTCGAGGGCCGGGCAGGGCTTCGGAAGGTCCGGGTGACACCGAGTTGCCCCCCCGGGGTCAGGAAGACATGGCCGCCCAGCTCCTCTCTGGGCCGGAATGAGGGAAGCCCGTCAGAGGCCGCTGGGATGCTGAGAAGTACGCTCTTTATTCCAGGACAACACAAGGTCTTGATGGCTCACGACACCCTACACGGCCAGCCAGGGTCAGAGGGATTCTCAGGTACAAAGCTCCCAGTCCTGCTGGCAGAGGGGCGTGGAGGGGAATGGCTTCTCCTGGGAGACTGGCGAGCTCCCAAGCGCCCCCTAGAGTCCACTCTCCCTGGGCGGCTCTCCCGGGCGGCTCCAGGCTGAGGACTGGGGCTCCAGACAGACCTTCCTGTCGCACCATATATTGGGTCTGGGAGCAGAGGCGCAAGTCGCCGGAGGCCTGGGGTGCTCTGTCGGGGGTCTCCCAAAGCCGGGACAGCTGCTGTCTGCAAGACAAACCACACCTCGAGCTGCAGGGGGTGCCCAGCGGTGCAGAGGCCAGTGCCAACACACACCCCCACCCCGCCCAGGCCCAGCCCCCCGTTTTAGAAACCAGCAGGAAGGGCTGAAACCGGTTTGGCTCAGTGGATAGAGCATCGACCCGTGGACTGGAGGGTCCAGGGTTCGATTATAGTCAAGTGGAAAGGTCCAAGGTTTGATTCCGGCCAAGGGCATACCTTGGCTGCAGACTCAATCCCCGACCCTGGTCGGGGTGTGTGCGGGAGGCAGCGGTCGATGTGTCTCTCGCATCAATGATCCATGTCTGTCTGTCTGTCTGTCTGTCTCTCTCTCCCCCTCCCTCCCTTCCACTCTAAATATCAATGGAAAATATCCTCAGGTGAGGATTAACCAAAAAGAAAGAACGAACGGAAGAACGGAAGGAAGGAAGAAAGGAAGGAGGGAAGGAAGGAAAGAAGGGAGGGAGGGAGGGAGGGAGGGAGGGAGGAAAGAGGAAGGGCGGAGAGCCGACTCACCTGGCAGATAGAAGTCCGGGTATCTGGGCAGCCAGTCGTGCTGCAAATCTTGTGGGGGAGGCTCAGGAGGGGGCTGAATGGACCTCGCCCTGTATATTCTGAAACAAGGACCAGAGTCACAGAGTCACGCCTTTGGTTAGCAATAGAGAGAACAAATAGACCCTATGCAGTTTCTGCGTGAGCACGAGATGTTTCTTTCTCATCTGCCCATTTATCCTCATGGTAAGGGCTGTCATGCCCATTTCACAGAAGGGAAAACTGAGACCACACGAGCCCACCCTGCACCGTGCCTGCCCCTGCCCTCCCTCCGCACCCTGGGGCCTTAGGGTGCTGCCAGGGGGGTGACCCCGCTGGCTTTTCACTCCCAGCCTCTCCCCGTAAATCAGCAAGCTCCGCAAGCAGGACTTGGGGAGAAGGCTGGGCACCGATGGGGAACGGAGGGTGGCTGGCTGCGAGGAAGGCCTGGCAGTGACAGACGGGGCCCCTGTGACACAGAGCAGACACACGATGGTCCTGGTGCTGGGAGAGGAGGGGACCCGGAAAACCCGGCCCGGGTCCGCCCCGCCCCCGGTCGCCGGGCTCCCCCGCGGGACTCACTCCTCGTAGGGCTTCAGGTGCGCCCTCCGCGCCCGCTCCCTGAGGTCCAGGAAGTCCCGGTAGCAGTTCCTGGCCACGACGGAGTACCGGGTGGCACAGCCCAGCTCCGTGACGCCGGCGCGGGGCAGGTAGCCTGCCCAGCCCGGGATCGGGGGCTCCTCCAGCGGCTTCCTCATGGGCCGGCATTCTGTACGGAGACCCGCGCGTCCTGAGAGCTCGGAGGAGCCACCCCTGGGCAGGGCCCCCCGAGTCAGCAGGCACCCCAACAGTTAGCCCCGGTGGACCCCTGGGCCTGTGGGGGTGCTCACGGCAGCTGCCACTGGCTGCGGGCTCCCCGTGCCAGGCACCTGGGCTGGAGTCACGGGGACAGCCCCCACTTCACTCTCTCACAAACCGGGAGACGCTGGTGCTGTTACTGCCTCCACTCTATGGAGGAGGAGCCTGAGACTTGAAAGGGCGGGGGGGGGGGGGGGGGCGGGGCTGGCCGGTGTGGCTCAGTGGTTGAGCATCGACCTCTGAACCGAGAGGTCACAGTGCGATTCCCAGTCAGGGCGCGGGCCCGGGTTTGGGCTCAGTCCCCCGTGCGAGGAGTGCAGGAGCAGCTGATGATTCTCTTTCATCACTGATGTTTCTAGCTCTCCCTCTCCCTTCCTCTCGCTGGAAGGAAGGAAGGAAGGAAGGAAGGAAGGAAGGAAGGAAGGAAGGAAGGAAGGAAGGAAGGAAGGAAGGAAGGGAGGAAGGAAGGAAAGGAGGAAGGAAGGAAAGGAGGGAGGGAGGGAAGGAAGGAAGGAAGGGAAGGAGGGAGGGAGGGAGGGAAGGAAGAATTGAGAGAGGGAGGGAGGGAGGGAGGAAGGGAGGAAGGGAGGAAGGAAGGAAGGAAGGAAGGGGGAAAGGAAGGAAAGGAGGGAGGGAGGGAAGGAGGGAAGGAAAGGAGGGAGGGAAGGAAGGAAGGGAAGGAGGGAGGGAGGGAAGGAGGGAAGGAAAGGAGGGAGGGATGGAGGGAAGGAAAGGAGGGAGGGAAGGAAGAATTGAGAGAGGGAGGGAGGAAGGGAGGAAGGGAGGAAGGGGGAGAGAGAGAGAAGAGGGACCTGGCCAAGGTCATACAGGAGGTGGAAGGACCCAGATTCAAATCCATGTTGGTCTGATTCCAGAGCCCGTGCCCTTGGACAGATCCCGCTGCTCCCTCAGACCACACGCTTCAGCTGCTGCGCCCGGAGGGTTACAGAGGGAGTCAGGAGCATCCCCGTGGGAAAAAGCACAGCAGCCTCGGCCCCGGGAACCCGCCTGCAGGTCGTGACTGCCTGGCTGGCTGACCTCGGCACCTGCACATTTGTGGGGTAAAAGGTTGCTGCCCCATCCGCCTCCTCCAGGGCTGTGAAAATCCAGTCAGGCCGCTGAGCCCCATAACCTCAGAGCTGGAAGGCACCTGGGGGACATCGAGTCCATCCTTCCGGGCCCCGGATGTAAGAAGTGGAGCCCAGAGAGGGGAAGCAACCTGCCTCAGGTCACACAGCAGATAGTGGCAGAGCTGGACTAGATCCCAAACCCTTCCTTCGGCAAATGCTCACGGCAATGTCTTAGGAAATTGTGAAGCACAAGAAACGTATCCTTGAAAGTCCTCAAACAATCTCTCTCTATAAAAGCGACCAGATGACCAGACAACCGGCTGGTAGCTATGATGAGCACTGACCACCAGGGGCAGACGCTCAACGCAGGAGCTGCCCCCATTGGTCCGTGTGCTCCCACAGCAGGCGCTCAGCTGACAGACGGGCCCCAGACACCGGCTCACGGCTGCTGAGCGCGGCTGCACCTGCGTGAGCCTCTCCCGTGGACACTCTCCCTGCACGCCCGAGCAGCAGCGCAGCCCCCAGGCCAGGCGCAGGCTCCTCCCCGGCCACCTGCCGCTTCGCGCACTACTTCCTGCTGTGCGGGACTGACACGGACAGATGGACAGCGGGCTGGAGCCCGACGGGCTGGCGGGGAAGGCTGGGTCATGGCGGCTCAGAGACCCACTGATCCCCACAGGCCAGGCCGAGAGACCCCGCCGGTGCACAAATCCATGCACCGGGCCTCCAGGGGTAACGACGATAAAGAAAGACGGTCCATTACGTCCCCATAAGCCTTTACCCCTGAAAAATGGCCCCGGGCGAATCGCTGTTGTGATTATGAACAGAACATAATCAGATTCTCAGCGGGTTCTGTGGTCATCAGTGCAAAGCCCTGTCCTGCCCAGCCAGTACCTGGAGGAGCCGGGTTCTAACCCGGGTCTGACCTCAGACAAAGGGGCATCCCTGTCCAACCTCACTTCCCCCGTCTCTGGACTGGGGCTGACAGCATCACCCGCGCAGGGCTGCTGCGGATGGTGGGAGACAGCGGTGCCTGGCACAGAGGCGGCCCAGGAGGCAGCGGCCTGGACCTCGAGGTGTCTTACTCGGGGGCTCCTCGTTCCCAGCACCCTGTCCCCCGACCTGCACCCCCTGCCCCCCCCCCCCGAAACGGGTGTTTCTCATTTTAAGAAACTGGGCCTTTTTCATGTTCCCTGACGCCTGGGGCTTTGCACAGCGCTGCGTGGTGAGGTCTGCCGGGCCCTGCACCGGGGCCCCAGGGAGGAAGGGGGGGTGGGTTCGGGGAGCCGGTACCCAGAATCAAGGGGTGGTACTTCTGGTAGTACTGGTGCAGCGCCCGCAGGACCGTCTCCTCCCCGCAGATGGGCGTCAGCTGGGGGGCGGTGGCCGCCGCGTGGCAGAACTCCTTCTGCTGGTCCCTGTAGCGCCGCGTCTTCTCCCGGAAGGCCTGCAGGCAGGGCGACATGCGGTCCTCGCTGGGGGTGCCCTCGCAGCTCAGGTAGGGGATGAAGCCTGCGGGGGGGGGAGGGGGGGAGGAGCCAGCCTTCAGCAAGCGCGGCCCACACTGGGGCCCAGAGTTTGGCATGTCTTCCTGGGCCCAGGGCACTGCATTTTCCTAAAGGCCCTTCGGACAAGCAGGCCTCCCACGGCCCCAAAAACAATGACCTTGGAGGTGGGGCGGGGAGTCCGGTTTCCACAAAGGGGGTGACAGGCAGATTCTCTGCTGGCAGAGCTCCGGGGTAGGGGTGCGGGGGGGGGGGGGGTAGAGGCCTGTCATGGGCCGAAATGACAGTCTGAGGAGCCGTGGAAATGACTCGTGTTTTTAGAGAGAAAGCTTATTTTCCTCGACGCTTCCCAAACGTCCGTCCGACCATCGGGAAATTGCGGGCTTATGGAAAGCACAGACCCATTACCCAGCCCAGAACCATTTCCCGCCAGTTCCTGCAAAATAGCGGGTCACCGTTACAATCCGTGTGGGTAAAACACAGCTGTGCGCTTACGGCGGATGCTGAAATCCTAAGTCCTCTGATGTTGTCAAAGTGAAACCGTTTTTGGAAAAAAGAACAAGCGATGAAAAAAACTGGGTAAAAACGTGGTTTGAAACTGCCGAATAAATACGTGAGCCCTCCTGACTGAGGCGCCATCTTTGCGCCTTGTCCCCAAGTGAAGAAAACCTGGTTTCGTCGTGGGAAGGGAAAACCCCCACCCCTGGCCGCCTCGAAGGATAATCTAATGACTAGACTGACCTTGAAGTCCTCCAAGGTCAGTCCCCCCTCCGGTGGGCAATTAGCACATACCCTGATGGGGGACTGGAGAAAGCCAGAGACCGGGCCCCTGTGACTTCTCCCCCCACGGGGCTCACTTTGCTGGGCGCAAATTTTAATCAGGTAACAGGTGCCCAAACAGGCAGACAGGCTCCCTTTTCGGAGTCTCCCCGAGGGCCAAGGCATTTTAAACAGGGTACACTGGCCGGCCCCTTTAGTCCCCACAACAATCTTACACACACCCCACTCCTCCTCCTCGCGGTTGGCCGAACTGGCCCTCCCCAACACAAGTTCTAACCCCTCGCCCCTGTGAACGTGGCCTTATCTGGAAACAGGGTCTCTGCTGATGTCCTTAAGGATCAGACGTAAGATCATCCCGCATGTAGGGTGGGCCGTAAACCCAACGCCTGGACAGCCGAAACCGGTTTGGCTCCATGGACAGAGCGTCAGCCTGCGGACTTCTAGGTCCCAGGTTCGATTCCGGTTAGGGGTATGTGTCTTGGTTGCAGGCACATCCCCAGTAAGGGGGTGTGCAGGAGGCAACTGATCGATGTTTCTCTCTCATCGATGTTCCTAACTCTATCCCTCTCCCTTCCTCTCTGTACAAAAATTAATAAGATGTTTTGAAAAATAAAAATAAAATAAAAAGGAAGGACAGCGCTTGGAGACATACAGGCACAGACAAGGGCAAGTGGCCGCGTGGAGATGGGGGCGCGGGCGGTGGGGGTGCTGCCACCAGCCAAGGAATGCGGGGGCCACCAGGAGCTGGAAGAGGCAGGAAGGGTCCCCCCCACGGCCCTGCTCACTCCCTGATTTCACACTCCCGGCCTCCAGAACGGTGTTGTTTGAAAGGACAGCCCTCGGACACGAGTACACGGGTGTTAGACACGTTTGCTTACCGTCGAGAGGAGGTAACTCACAGCCAGACCAGGGAGCCTCCCTCCACCAGAACCCAAAGCCGGTTGTCACCGCCTCTGGGGACGCCGGCCTTCCCCGTCGGACCAGGTGAGGCTGGGCAACTGGGAAAGGGGCCCCGCATCTCCCCTGCTGAGGACGCCCAGGAGCGCTGCGGGCCACCGGGGTCACTGGGCTCTCACAGCCACGTGGCCTGGCCCGTTCTCCGTGGCCCGGAGCTGGTCAGCCCGTTAGGTGGGGTGACCAGCTGTCCAGGAGCCAAGGCATTTCCTGGCACACAGGCCTGTCTGTGCTCCCAGCGGGCTGTCTGGGCAGCCGGCCACCGTCCCCCTGGAGGACACAGGGGGGGGGGGAAGGTGTTGGGGACTCCCGAGAGCTCCGCTGGGGCAGGGGGCCGGGGCTCAGCGCTGCGTCCAGGCTGGTCCCGGTGCATCTCGTGACGTTCACTCAGTGCTCCCCGCACGCCCGGTCCCGTCCTGGGAGATCTGGCCTAAGTCACTGGTCGGCAAACTGCTGCTCTCGAGCCACATGCGGCTCTTGGGCCCCTTGAGTGTGGCTCTTCCACGAAATACCGCGGCCTGGGCGAGTCGATGTTGAAGAAGTGGCGTTAGAAGAAGTTTCAAAAAACTTGGCTCTCCAAAGAAACGTCGATAGTTGTCCTGTTGAGTTTGCCGGCCGCTGGCCTACGTTGCGTCTCTCACTTACCAGACCCAGTCATCAGCCGCCGTCAGCCATGGGGCGCTCTTAACACATATCTTAAAAGCCAAAGCGCTTGTCCAGGCCCCGTCGGTCGGCCAGACAGACGGACAGACAGACCTGGACAAGGGGCCAGAGCGGGGCCGGCAACCAGGACTCCGGCTCTCGTGCCAGGCACATCTCTGCCCCGCTTACCGCACCACTTACCACTGTAGCCCGGCGTGACGGGCAGCTGCCTCATGAAGACCCGGGGCGAGTCCACACTGCGCTCTGCAAATAAAGGGGAGACGGGAGGGCGCTCGCACCCGACGGCCCGGGTTAAGGACTCACGTCGAGGGGGCTGGAGCTTTGGGAGCGGAGAGAGCTCGCCAGGGGCCGGGGAAGGAGAGGCAGCTGCTTCCCGGCCCCTGGGGGCCGACCGAACCAGGACTCAGGCATGAATGTAGGTAACAGGTGAACGGGCCTCCCCCCACCATTGTCCCTCCTGCCCTGGGCACCCCCTCTACCCTCCATCTACCCTCACGAGGGCCACCAACTGTGACGAGGGTAAGGAATGGGAAGATGGGGAGACCAGGGAGCCCCGGGGAAGACTGGAGAACCTTGGGGAGATGGGGGGGTGGTGAGGCACTCTCACCCCGGAGCCCATCTTCATGGGGGGAGAATTAGGTCTCCATGGTGTTTTTTTTCAGCCCATCCCCCACCCCCTCAGAACACCTGGCAGGGTCTGAAGACATTTGGGGTTGTCACGCCTGGGGGATGGGGTGCTACTGGGTATCTAGGGTCCTGGGTTTGATTCCTTATCAAGGATGCGGCTCAACATCCTTCAAACCACAGGGCGTCCCCACAGCAAAGCAGCAGAGCAGGCTCTGGCTGAAGGGGCGGGACCCCAAAGGCTGGCGTGGAGTCCAGGGTGGCCGAGGGGGTGGGGAACCCCCAGCATCAGTTCCTGTGGATGCGGTCCCACAGCCAGGCCCCTGCCCTCCGCAGGGATGGCCCGGGGCTCCTCTGAGATGGGCGGGTCGGGCAGCCCCTGCGGATGCGGCCAGTCCCCCCCCCCCCCCCCCCCGCCAAGCCGGGTCCTCTCTTCAAAGGGACGCCCGCCCTCCTGGCCGGCGTGCTCAGTGGTTGGAGCATGGCCCCCGCGGACTGAAGGATCCTGGGTTCCGCTCCGGTGGGGCATGGGGCACCTACCGTGGTTGCGGGGGGGATCCCAGACTCCAGTTGGGGTGCACGATGGAGGCAAATAGTCCATGTCTCTCCCTCACCGTGATGTTCCTCCCTCTCTGACTCTCCCCTCCCTTCCGCTCCGTCTACAAACCAATGGGGGCAAACACGGTGAAGAGAGGCAGGGACGCCCTCCCTGGGGACCCACGGCCTCGGGGCGCCAGGGGGGGGGCGGGCGGGGAGTGAACAGTTCAGACATTTGGGGGCCACTTGCTAGGGGACGGGGCGGGGGGGGCTGCATTCTTTCTTGTAAACTCCCCGCAGCCGCTCTCGGGCCGGTTCCCACGGGGGTCCCCATTTGACGGAGGCTAGAACACTGGCTGGTGGGCTGTGGCGTCGAGGAGGGCGGGGGGCTCTCTGAACTCCGAGGGGCGGGATTCTGTGGCCCCAAAGTCAGCGGCCGGCCGGCTGGGAGGCCTGCCTGGAGGAGGGGGCAGGGAGGAGCCTGGCGGGGAGGTGGGCGAGGGGGGTGGGGGCTGAAAGCTGGGATCCCGGGGCCCACCTCCCCTGTCGGAGCCCCCCCAGAGTCGCTCACCGAGGCAGGCCCGGGTCATGGCCCAGCGGAGCCTCCAGCACAGGCGTGGCCCCCGCCCCCCCTGCAGGGCTTTGTGCGCTCACCGCCGGGAGGGGGAGGGGCGGGGGACAGGGGGGATGGGAGGGGGAGGGGCAGGGGGAAAGGGTAGATGGGGGAGGGGAGCAATGGGTCCGGCTCATCAGCCTGCCCCTCCCCGCTGCCGCACCCTCCCGCAGCCCCGCGTGGATGCCCGGGAGGCGGTTTAGCCGAGTGAATGTGGGGGCGCCCCGCTCAGGAGCCCAGCGAATGCCTGTCTCCCCCCCGCCCCCGCTCTCCGGGTGTGGAGTTGGGGGAGGGGCGCGCGAAGGGATCTGGGTCAGACCGCCTCCTGGTGATGCGGCCCCGGGGCCTGCGTTGGGGCTGGAGGTCCTGGTGCCGGAAGAGGGTCTCCCCCACACACCAGTGCCCGGGGAGGGGGTTGGGGGGCGGGGAAGAAGTCCGAGCCCCGTGCGGGACTGGCCGGGCAGGAAGCAGCCTGGGCCAGGAGACAGGCCCGTCCTGGGGGCTTTCAAATACAGGCGTGTCCCCTGGGCTCCCCCACCTTTGTCTGTTAGGAAAGGTGGGTGTGCAGGTAGCCTGGGCGGGGAGCAGGGACAATGCATCAAAATTCCCCCACCCCGCAGTGCCTTCTAACCGGCCTGGTCTTGTGGGCACTGGGGGGGGGGGGGGGGGGGGCTGCACCTTCATCTCCTTGCATTGACAGGAGGGGCCCCTGGTGACTCTCAGGGGATGCTGGCCTTCAGCCTGCCGGCAGGCACACCTGCTCCCAGGGTACACCAGTGCCCGGCCTTGGCCATTTTGCCAACAGCCTTTTCCTTTGCCTGCCAAGGGGTCGCCTGAGGCCACGCTGGTCTATCTGCCTGCTCCCCGGCTGTGGGGGGAGGGGGGGAGAGGCTAGAGCAGTGGTCGGCAAACTCATTAGTCAGCAGAGCCAAATATCAACAGCATGGCGATTGAGATTTCTTTTGAGAGCCGGAAACCGACTTCTGTGCATGGGCCATGTGTACGTGTGCGCCCGCACGTGGTATTTTGTGGAAGAGCCACACTCAAGGGGCCAGAGAGCCGCAGTTTGCCGACCACTGGGCTAGAGCTATCCCTGGAGCCTTCCCTCCCAGCGCAGAGGGGCCCTGGTGTTGGAAGGGGAGTTAATAAGGGAAGAACCGGAGACCGAGCTGGACCTCCACCTGAGACGGGGAGGGGAGGTGGGTAATGACGCAGCCGGGACGTCACACATGCAGGGCGGGCGGGCGGGAAAAAGTCTGGGCCACTCGACATCCGGGTTCTGTTTTATTGGACATCTGTGAGGACAGTTTGCAGAGACAGCCTTGTGGAGTCGCGCATTGCCACACGGTTCTGTGTAGCTCCAACGAGACCCGCTGGGGAGTCGAGTTCCTTTTCCCAAGAGACGAGAGGGGTGACATCATGGCCAGCAGCCTGTGCAGGAGCCACCCAGCGAAGCCATCTCCCGGCACACACACAGAGGCAGCGTCGTCACAGCTCTCCGTCTCTACAATGTGAAGTTCGGTCGCCGACTAACAGTGCAAAGTTTTTCACTCCTGGGGATAGGGGTGCATGCGATTCTCCGCCGCCCCGGCGGTTAGCCGGACCTGGGGGCTAAAAGCTAAACTGGATCTAAAGACCCTTCGTTCTAGGGGAGGGCGGGCTCTGGGGACCGGCCGCGTCTCAGCCGCTGCGCGCACACGCTCCGGGGGCTGCCCCTTTCCTCTCTGTGACTTGTGGGCCGTGGGGCGCTGACTGAAGCCTGCTGGGTGCGGGAGGGACAGGCACAAAGGGAATCCTTGGGCGCTTCTGCTTCCAGGAAAGGTGAATGTCGGATAACAAGCCGGGGACGGCTGGGTGATGTGTCAGGACAACGAGCCTTGCAGAAACTTTCTAAGGTTACAACATGTGTCTGAGGGTACGCACCTACCCGGTCCTCTCCCTCGAGAATAGTTCCATGGGGGAGAGGGGAGCAGGGATGGATTTGGGGGGCGCCCCCTAAGGAGTTCCACTCTTGGGCAGCAAGCAAGTCCAGTCAAATGATCACTCCCTCTTCACCCTCCATGTGCCAACACTTCCCGCTTCACCAGCTGATATGAAGAGAGACAGACAGACAAGGAGACATCCTTCACGCAAGGCGGGCAAGGCCTTCCATTAGCCACAAAGGGCGGGACTTGACTAGGTCACCCACCCTGGACACCGGACCCAGGAGAAGAGCTGGATCTGCTGCCCACCGGAGGCCTCCTTTGACCCTGGCGTCCTGCTGACCTCAGACCCGGGGGACCACACTTGGTCCCACAAGGACAGGCGGGCCACCTGCAGGGCCGCAGAGAGGCCCGCAGTCACTGCTTACGGGACCCGGCGTTCAGCTCGGAGACCGGGCAGGAGAACGGATACAGGACGATGCTCCCTGAACTGTAAAGGGGGACGCTTTGGGGGGACGTGTATGGAGAAGAGTCTGATGAGGCTGCGGGCCCAGGAGGCCCATCCGTTCAGCACAGTCCGCCCCCGCGCCTCTGTCTGCCGCTCGATCTTGCGCGCACAGTCCATCGGGCAGGGTCGGTACAAACTGGGGAGCGGGGAGCGCAGGGAAGAAGGGAAAGCTGGGGGGGTTAAAGGCAGCGATGTCATCAACAAAAGGCAGAGGGCGCTCTCCTTTTGTTAAAAACAAGAAAAGCACGTTGTAGAAATAAAGAATCTGTACAATGTCCTGACGCTGTCTGTACGTAAAATTATATTCCTTAGAGCTACGTGGGAAGGTGCTGTGTGTGGAGTGTGGCTGGCCACGCCGGAGACCCGGAGCGGGCGGCAGCGGGAGCGGGGCAGGCAGCAGGGACACCGGCGGCACCTGCCGGACCAGGGCTCCCGGGGCGGCGGCGTGACCGGCCTCCGTTAGCCCGCGGTCCATGGTGTTGCAGGTTCTACTCGGGAATTCTGCGGCAGGCGAGGTGACAAGGGAGACGTGGTCACATGACATGAACGTTGCTCACTCCAATCTGCATATCGGCCGTGAGGATGGCTGCGGGATCCCCTGTGCGTGGAAGTTGGTTCGCTCAGCCTCCCGCCATTTGTGTGTTCGTCAACGTCGGAGCGAGCTCCAGCGGGCGGGAGAGGCGGCTCGGACCGGATCGGGTGGGCTGTGATCAGACCCTCGGTTCTTTCTCAGCTGGTTCCGGAAGGCCCGAAGGGACTGCGAGGTGGGAAGGAAGGAGAGAGCGCAGACCCCGGCCCCGCCCACAGAGGGCAAGGCGGGGACCGCTGCTCTTCCTGCCAGCCCTGTTCCTAGGGGACCCCCGACGGCAGGGGAGGGCAGCAGCTCTGATCTGCACAGCGGCTTATGGCAAAATCCTGGTGAGGAGCCCTCCGGAACCGCCAAACCACCGTCCCCGCAGCGGCTACTGAAATCGCAGCCCTGATCCCCTCGCCAAGACTGGACTTGAGTCCATAAGAGGGACAGGATCCGGGAAACGGTTTTTTTTTCTTCCTTTTAATTCACGCCTCGTTGGTAAACAGTATGACACCAGTTGTAACCGTTTTCAGGTGTACGATACAGCAACTGGACATTTCCAGGAACCTGCTTCTAACCCGCACCCCCCTGCAGGAAACTCCCAGACCTGCTTCGGAAAACACCTGTGTAGACCTAGGAATTCCTGTTGGACGGACTTTAAAACGGATGGCTTTAATCAAGCATTTCATAGGACCGATTCACTGCCCATGACCTACCACTATATCCCTTTGGAAATGTAGGAATAGACGGCCAAACCCTTTAGGGGGAGCAGTGTGAGCTGGGAGGATGGAGTTCATTTACATATTCGTGTTTTCAAGGTGAGGAGCTGGTCTGGACGGATGCCTGGGCTTGGTGATGGGGACCCGGCACAGGGCCACCTCGTTTTCTCACCCGGAAGTCCTGGAATTACTGACGAATTCGGAAACGGGGATCTGGCCTGCTGGCGCCAGAAGTGAGGGCGTGTGGGACCGGGAGCTCTTTAGCGTGCATTTCCGTCCCGGCGAGTTTCTACCCGCTGAGGCGCTGCGGTGTCAGCTCCCCGTCACACCGACCCCCCCGGGGGGTCAGCCCAGGCCAGGGCGACTCTCCACGAACCAATGGGAATTTAAACGAGAACCTGAACTAGTGCCCAGTGTACACGGCAGCTTCTCCCACCAGCGAAGCGTGCTCCAACTTCCCCGAATCTCCACTTCCGATCGCATGACCAGGAAAAGCAACGAACTGAAGATGGGACAGTGGAGGGGGAGGGGGCATTTGCAGCAACTGCCACCAAAAAAAGGCAAAAGGAAAAGCCTCAGGAAGATGGAGAATCTCGTCCTGCTCAGAGCTCTCCCTTCCAACCCAGAGGGACAGCCACAGAGCACCCCAGTTCTGCTGGACGGACAGGGGTTCGGAGCGAGCTCATCTCTGTGCAGAGATGTGCCGGCTCCCCTACCGGGTGGGTGCTTCACCACTGGGGCCTACAAAACCAGCTGCTCTCCCTTGGGTGTCTCACCCCAAACCTCAATCTGGATTTCCTGACGCCGGGAGGGGGGGGGCCTCAAAAACCCCTCCGTGCTTCCAGCCCGGGTTCTTTCCAGCTCCGGTCTCATCTTCCCTGCCGCAGTTCAGGTGCGCCACGTCGAGGGTCAAGGGCAGGGCAAGGGCGGTCGGGGTTGAGGTCGGCAGGTGCAGGTGGGCCGAGTCCGAGGGGACAGGCGACCGGGTAGGGTCCGTCAGTAATTCAAGAAGTCGATCCCCACCTTGACGCTCTTGGAGGTGGCGACGTCGACGGCCATGGCCTTGATCTCGGTGTCGCCGAACTGCATGAGGGTCTGGATCTCCCTGCGGGCGGGCGCGGCGCCGCCGGTGCCTGTGAGGTCCAGGCGCAGCGTGCCGCACTTGCGCACCCCGGGGTCGGTGATGAAGCTCACGTTGTCGCGCTCGGAGCTGTAGACGTTGATGACGATGACGAGCTGGGAGGGCTTGGCGGGCGTGTAGCTGCGCTTGACCAGCTCGCCCAGCGCCACCGACTGGTCGGCCGCGATGAACTTGTCGAAGACATCGGTGCACCAGCGGGTGCCGTCCTTCACCAGCAGCTTCTCGGGCGGGTGCTTGCCCTCCACGTAGCGGTTGAGCACGCCCACCCCGTAGGTGAGCGGGGACCGGCGCACCTTGATGACGGCGGGGTCCAGGCCGAAGAGCACGGCGCCCTTGAGGATGGTGAGGCCCACGTCCTGGGGGATGATGATGCGGCACTTGTCCCCGAAGGCGGCCTGCACCGCCTGCTGCAGCAGCGGCGCCTCCGCGAAGCCGCCCACCAGGAAGAGGAACTTGACGGCGGACACCTCGGGCTTCTGGAACAGGTCCCCTGCGGGGGAGGAGGGGAGGACACGGGACCGTCACCGGCGCCAGCAGCCCAGGGGACGGGGTGGCCTGGGAATGCGGGGAGTGGACACAGCCACCTGGGGGACAGGCTCGGTGGGAGCAGTTTCCGGAGAACTGGTCTTTCAGGGAGAGGGGGTTTGCACGCCACTATGCTCGGAGCATCGGCCAAAGCTATTGCTACGCGGACTCGCATTTTAAAGAGAGAGAGGGTGATCGTGCGTGATGATCAGGAGTGATCTGTCTGCCTGAAGGGACGCTCCTCGCCCTCAGGACCCTGTGGTTCTCTAAGGAGGTCGAGGCTCCTGCACATGGGACTCTCTGGGCCCTGGCTGGGGCCGTTCGGCTGGGAGTGTCCCAGGCACCGAAAGGGTGCTCCTGGGACCCCTGGTCAGGGCAAGTGCCTGGGTGGTGGGCTCCGTCAGGAGCAACGGATTGATGTCTTGCACTGACGTTCCTCTCTCCCTCTCCCTTTCTATCTAAAAAGCAATAAAAATTTCAGATAACTGCTTTTCTTTGGTTTTCCTAGGGGTTGTGCTGTGGTAGGCGAGGGGTATGGAGTGGGTGGGGGCCCTCGATACTGACCAGGGTCCACCTGTGTGGCCCTGGGGGGGGGGCCCGAGGCAGCAGAGAGCAGCGTGGCCCGACGCCGTCACCCCTCCCGTGGGGACCTGTCTCTGGCTCACACGCGGGTCCTAATCTTCCCACAGAAAGCAGAGACCGCACGGCTCGGGGCCCGCGGCTAGAGGTCATTCTGCTGCTGGGCCCCCAGCTCTCTGTCCGGGAGGCCGAAGGGAGAGCGGGGTGAGGACGGCTCTCGGCTGCTTCCTCCCCGCGGGCCCGTGGCCGCCGACCCGACTCCCCGTGCCCGGTGGGCGGTGGCGGGAGAAGGCAGTCCCGCTGGCAGCTCTGCCCGGGCCGCCAGCCCGGCGGGTACTCACGCAGGTGCTCGATGATGCTGTCGATGGTCGGCTTGAAGAGGGCATTCATGGCGTCCGGGCTCATCCTCAGCATCCCCTGGGAGGACCACTTCACAAAGTCCACGCTGCGGGCGGCACCGAGAGGGACGGGGTGAGCGGACACACGACACCTGCAGGCAGGCAGGCCTGGCCCTGGCAGGGCGGCTGTCAGCTCCGAGCAGCAGCGAGGGGGCGACGTCCTTGGAAAAGACGCTCCCCTGCCAGGCCCGAACCCCCTGGACGCTCAGAGCCAAGACTCAGCCTCTTTGTCTCTCTTTGCCTCCCCGGTGGCCGAGCTTCCCCGGGGAACGGGGAGCCAACGTCTAGGGCAGCGGTCGGCAAACTCATCAGTCCACAGAGCCAAACGTCAACAGGACAACGATCGAAATGTCTTTGGAGAGCCACATTTTTTAAACTTCTTCTAACGCCACTTCTTCAAACTAGACTCGCCCAGGCCGTGGTGGTATTTTGGGGAAGAGCCACGCTCAAGGGGCCAAAGAGCCGCATGTGGCTCGCGAGCCGCAGTTTGCCGACCGCGGTCTGGTGGGAAGGACGGGGGGGTAACGGCGTCTCTCTCGGATGACCGCACTGGATGCGACAAGAGTTGGATGCGAGTCCAGCGGGGGGCACGCGTGCTGACCTAAGGCCACCGGTGCGCTCGGTGTAGGCCCCCCGCCCCACGACCGGGAGAAGCCGCGTCCTGCCGGTGCCCCTCGCCGTCCCCGTCAAAGGGCCGGTGTGGAGCAGCGGGAGCCCCGGACAGGGAGTCAGGCTGCCCGGCTCCAGCCTGGCCCCACCGCTCCAGAGCCAGGGGACCTCGGGCAAGCGCGCTCTCTGAGCCACGGCTTCCCGTCTGCAAATCAAGGCTGAGAGCACCGGCCTCACCTCCCTCACGGGGGTTGTTGTGAAGAAAGATCAAGTTAAAAACCGCGTGTGGGCCCTGACCGGTGCGGCTCAGTGGACAGAGCGTCGGCCTGCGGACTGACGGGTCCCAGGTTCGATTCTGGTCAAGGGCATGGACCTTGGTTGTGGGCACATCCCCAGTAGGGGGCGTGCAGGAGGCAGCTGATCCATGTTTCTCTCTCATGGATGTTTCTAACTCTCTATCCCTCTCCCTTCTTCTCTGTAAAAAAAATCAAGAAAATATATTTAAAAGATAAAATAAAAAAACGACATCTGGGAAGACACTCTGGAAACCTCCTAGTGCTACAGGGACACCAGGGGCTGCGGAGTGCGGTGTGCACTCGCCTGCTCTCAAGGTCAAAGGGGCCGAGGTAATGGAGGCTCCTTCCCTGCAGCAAAGCACCTCCAGCTCCTCCCAGCAGCATGTTCTCGATGCCGCCCCATCTCAGGGACCGGGAATCCTTCCCGGGGCCTGGGCCGGAGGACAGTGTGTATGGTGTGGGGCCGTGGTTGGCAAACTGCGACTCGAGAGCCACATGCGGCTCTTTGGCCCCTGGAGTGTGGCTCTTCCACAAAATACCACGGCCTGGGCGAGTCTATGTTGAAGAAGTGGCGTTAGAAGAAGTTTAAAAAATGTGGCTCTCCAAAGAAATGTCAATCGTTGTACTGTCGATATCTGGCTCTGTTGACTAATGAGTTTGCAGACCACTGGTGGGGGGTGACCCACTGGCTGGCCGTGGCCAGTCTCGCTGGTGAGGGAGACCGGGGACGGGCAGGCAGGACGGAGGGGTCCACTAGACGCAGGTGCCTTCTGCAGGGGGCCGGCGGGGACAACGCCAGCCTGGGAGGGTCTGGCGAGGAGCCTGTTTCCAGGGTGCAGTGACCTGGACCCAGATCCACTTGGCCTCTCCTGAGAGGAGCCAGGGCTTCTTGGGGAGGCAGCCGGTCGCAGGCATGGCGGGGACCGCACACGGGAGCCAGGGGCACCCTCCCTGACTCCGGCGGACACTGCTGGAGACCACAAAGGGCCTGGCCAGCATGGCTCCGTGGTTGAGCACAGACCTATGGACCAGGAGGTCAGGGTTCGATGCCCGGGCAGGGCACGCGCCCGGGTTGTGGGGCGGGTCCTCAGTGTGCGGCGTGCAGGAGGCAGCCAATCAATGAGTCTCTCTCATCGACGTTGTTTCTCTCTCTCCCTCTCCCTGCTTCTCAGAAATCAATAAAAACACAAATAAACAAACCACTAAGGACAAGGCAATGGGGACTCAGGAGCCAACCTGAAGGGGCTCCCACCGGCCAAAACGGGGCAATTGGAGCACCCGTGGGGATACAGCCGCCGTGGTTAGAAGTGCATCAGATGGGCGTAAGTCCATGCGTTCTTAGTGGGGCTCCCCCTTGTGGCCCGCAAGAGGAAAACCAACATGTGGAGGACGCTATGAAGTCAGTAATTCTCTAAACGGAGACTGGACAGATGGGAAGAGAGCACCGAGCGCATCCCGTCTTCCTCCTGAACGAGGCGGGAGGGGTTTCTCTCCGCTCCACCCCCCGGGCGCCCCGGGCCAAAGGCCACCCCACTCACTTGCTCTTCCGCAGGGCGTGCTCCACGCTGTGCCCGCGGAACTTCTTGTAGTAATCGATGAAGGAGAAGGGCAGCGTGATGTTCAGCGGGTTGGTGCGGTCGGGGGCGGCCGCCCTTTTGCGAGACTCGAACGCGATCATCAAGTCGACCCAGGCGGCGGGACGCTTGATTTTGAACTGCTCGATGAAATCCTCTCCGAATATCTTACACAGGAGCTTTTCAAACTCATAATCGACTCCTAAGGATCCATAGGGCCCACCTGCGCCGAGAAGGAAGCGGAGTCGCCGCGTCAGAAACTGTGAGGAGGGGACCCCGAGGCTGCGGCCACCCTGCTCTTCCGCCACACACGCAACGGGGTGCAGGCAGGCTGCTGCCGAGGCATGCTCACTCCTCAGGGAGAAGCGTCCTCTGGAATCACTGGGCAATCGCCCGTTTAAAGTCTGTTACAGCCTATCCGATAAAAAAGCAATATGCAAATTGACTGCACCTCCACCACACCCGCAAGCCACGCCCTCCAGCCAATCGGGAGCAATATGCAAATTAACCACCAAACCAAGATGGCTGCTGCCCAAGGCTGGAAAGCCTCGGCTAGAGGCTTTCTGGCCTTAGGCAGGACAGGGGCTGGGGCGGAGCCAGCGATCGGCCCCATCACAGGGTGATTGCTGGTTACCCAAGGCCGGAAAGCCTCGGCCAGAGGCTTTTAGCCTTGGGCAGGCCGGGGGTGAGCCGTCAGTAGGACATCCCCTGAAGGCTCCCAGTATGTGAGAGGGGGCAGGTTGGGCTGAGGGATCACCCACCTCCAGTGCCCGAATTTCGTGCACTGGGCCCCTAGTTGTAAATAAAAGCCATGCATTTCAGTGACCAGGAGCATCATGGTGTCTCCCTTCCCCGAAGACGCCAAGAACAGGACCAGGAAAGCAGGCAGGCCTTGCTCAGCTCCTGGGGCTACACGCTCCTCATCACCTCCCCGGCCAGGAAAGAGCCTGTTCTTCGGTGACTCAAGACCAGGGGCCCTGGGCCTCTCAGAAGGCTTAGCCACAGCCCCGAGTCATCCGTGTCATCAGGCTTCTGTCACATCCCCCCCCCCCCCCCAATAGCTTCCGGGAGCCACTTTCTTGGCCAGGATCTGAGACAGGCTCCCTGGATGCCAAAGGCCCGGGGATGGAGGTCTGTGTCTTAGAGGACACGAAACTGCGCTTTGCTTCCCAACGTTCAATAAGCCCCAGTGCCGCGCGGCTGGTGGGGGGCTCAACTGAGCATTGACCTGCCAACAGGAGGTTACGGTTCGATTCCCAGTCAGGCCACATGCGCGGGTTGCAGGCTTGATCCCCAGTGTGGGGCATGCGAGAGGCAGACAATCAATGATTCTCTCTCATCACTGGTGTTTCTATCTCTCCCCCCCTCTCCTATCTCTCTAAAATCAATAAAAACAAATATACTTTTTTAAAAAAATAAATATAGTTATCTTAAAATAAAATAAAAAAGAAGAAGGAGCCTCGAGCCTTCTCCTGCCGACTGTCCCACGTGCTGGCGGAAGGGAGACCAGGACAAGCTGAGCGAAGTCGGGAAGGAGGGGCCCGGCTTGGGGAGGAACAGCCGCGTGCAGCGCTCACCTGTGGCTTTATAGAGCTCCTTCAGGTGTCCCTCTGGTAACCGTATCTGATGGACGGTCAGGTCCACGGTGCCGCCGCCGCTGTCCACAACCACATACTTGTCACCTGGCGGAAAGACACCAGCCGTCCCTTCACACAGACCGCCGGCCAGCCCATCCCGAAACGGGCTGCTGGGCGATGGCGGGGTCCCCAACCCTTCTCATGAGCGCGGTGGGCTTGCTCGTTAGCTGGGCAGCGGGTTATTCACGACTAAACGGAAGGCAGTGATGTCTGCTAGGAGCGACGGTTAGCAAGGACGATCAAGAGCCGGATGCGTAGGTCTTTAAAACGACAGCATTCGTGCCACGGCGCCGCTGCATCCCCGGCACCAGCCAGTGGACAACTAGCTCCCTGCCACGTGCAGAGTGCCAGCAAGCGAAGGCTGGTCCTGGAACCGGTGAGTCCCAGTCCCTACCTCTTCTCTGAGGAGTCTAGATGGCTTTAGCACCTGCGACATCACAGCCCCACCAAGAGCTCCTCCAAAAGGGCAGCAGGGACGAGTAGGAATGCAGTTTTGCCAGCAGCAACACACACACACACACACACACACACACACACACACACACACACACCAGCAAAGGCAAAGGACATTCAAGGACGCTACCTTCCTCCAGCTCGGACCAGATCTCGCCTATGACGTTCTCCACCAGAAACGTCCGGCTCTGCCGATTGCGCCGCACGTGCTCCTTAGCTAGCGGCCGACAGAAAGAAAAGGATGGCGGGTGAGAAAGCACGACAGAGCGGCCGTCGCCTGCAGTCCGTGGAGGCAGCAGCGCGAGCAGGTCAGGGACAGAACACTCAGTGAGCCGAGACCCAACAATTACAGGAATGCAACCCTGGGGAATCACCAAACAGTTCTCCCAGGACGAGCAGCTATTGCCACCCACCGGCCTTCACCGCTTCACCGGCGTGGCACTCTCAGCCTGGGCCCAGCTGGAAAGCTCGCCTGGATGGGAGCCCCATCCTCCGGTGACTTTTGGGGAAGATGGGTTCATAAAATAGACCGTTTTCCTGGCTTTGGGGTCCCGGGGAGGAAGCTGCCTGCCACGCAGCCTTCAGTGTACGTGGTTAAACGATTTCACACAAGGAATTCCGATGCAAGGAGAGCGGGATGCTAATCAGGGTCCCGGATAAACTGGACTGGAGCCCTAATCTGGATCCCGGATAAATTGTTAAAGGAGCCATTTCCTGATCTTGTTGAAGCCAATATGCTCTTGGCCACAAGGTGGCGCATCTGAAACTGGCAAAGCCAGGCACCAGTTTCCTGGCCTTAAAGGACAACCCAGCGGTGACCCCAGGCCTGGGACTTCACCTCCCGCTGGCCTCCCCACAGTGCTATGCGGTGGACAGGGCATAAATCATGGCCTGACCTGGGAGGTTAGGAGACCAGTTCCACACACTGTCTTGCAGCCCCAAGTGAACCCTCGGTCCAGGGACCCTCACGCCTTTGAGAGCTAACAGTCTACAGTCAAGTCTGAAAATGACATTCAGAACAGAAATGGAAGACCAGGGGAGGTACTATGAGAGGGTACCCGGGAGGCAGCCGGGCACAGCCACAGTGGGAATTTGGGCAACTCAACCCCCCAACATCCCCGACCCCGGGCCTCCGTTTCCTCATCCATAAAATGGGTACAATAATACGTGGCCTAAGCTCCTCACAGGCAGAGCAGGGACTGGCTCTCTGATCGGTCCTCAGCAGCCAGTGTGACACCTGCTCACAGTGGGTGACAATGAAGGTGAGCACCAAGTCTGAGATCCGGTGCCATGGAGAGCCATCACCCATTGGACAGATCAAGGCTCCGCCCACAGCGCTGCTGCCGCCGCGCCTTCTTCGGTCCCTGGGCGGGTGCTGCAGACTCTGTCCTGTCTGCAGCTGTTCACCCCAAGAAGGGCCCTTGACTCTCTAGCCTCTCGGCAGGGAGCAGTGTTTGCAAATCAACATCTCTGGGGGCTGGGATGGCACGCCCTGGGCCGGCGCCCACTTCCTGGGGCCCTGGTTTAAGGCGGAGAGGCTGTGCCGGTGAGAGCTGCCTCGGGCTGGTATGGCTCAGCTGGCTGGGCCTCGTCAGGTGCAATTCCTGGTGCAATTCCGTGCCCGCTGGGGGGCATGCCGGAGGCAGCCAACGGATGTTCCTCTCTCCCTTCCTCTCTCTCCAAAAAGCAATAAAAAAAAAATCTTGTTTAAAATTCTTACCCGAGGACATTTTTCCGTCGATTTTTTAGAGAGTGGAAGGAAGAGGGGGAGTCAGAGAAAGAGAGAGAAACATCACTGTGAGAGAGACACATCGATCGGCTGCCTCCCGTTGGCCCCAGCCAGGGCCGGGGATGGAACTGCAGCCGAGGTAAATGACTGGAATCAAACCCTAGACCCTTCAGTCCTGGGGCCGACACTCTATCCACTGAGCCAAACCGGCAGGGCAATAAAAATATTTATTAATTAAAAAAAAAGGGGGGGTTCCTGTGGGCCTAGGAGGGACCCCCACACTCAGGCTTCTCTCCTGGCCCAGCACCCACCGGCTGCAGGAGAATTCCTACCGCAGACCGTGCGGTGGCATTTGGTTTCCTGAAACCGCCTGGATGACGAACGAGACGGCGTTCATAAAAAACAGCCAAGCGAAGCTAACAAGACGTGTTCGGAGCTCTCAAAAACATATCCTATTTTCCAGGCAAATTAAGCCCATTTTGTGGAAAATGTGCCCTTTACGGCGCTCATTAAATCCTCCTGGTGTGAAATAAAATACTCCCGGCAAACCCTGCAGTGCGGGGCAGGGTGAGGGGTGTGTGTGGGGGGGAATCAGTGTGCTGGCTCCGTTCTCCCCCACGGGGTCCCTCTGGCTCCACCTGAGGGAGCCCCCAGGCAGGGGCGGCAGGTGGACGGGAGGCGTCTCGGGCACCCTGCGCTCGGGGGGCTCCTGCTAAGTGCTCTGCCTGCCGACAGCACCGGTCCCAACTGCAGCCCAGAGCGGAGACACTGCCCCGCCTCCTGCCCCCGAGGGGCGCTGGCCAGCCCCCCCCCCCCCCCCCGGGGATTTAAACCCTAAAGATGCTCTGAGCACACCGGGCCGAGGCCGAGTCCACAGGCACAGGACACGGACGGGGACGGGGGGAGCCGGGGCGGCGGGGGCGGGGGGAGAAGCATTCTAACAGCTTCCCCTCAGACTGGGGGAAACGGTGGGAAGAGCGGCCCTAGAATTAGCTAATTCTCCGGGATTTCTTTTTCTAAGGGAGAACAAGTGAGAGGAGGCGCCCCGCCGTCCTTCCTGGTCTTTTCCATTGAAACAACGAAGGTGGAGATTTACATACGCTTGTCGCTGTGTGTGTTTTAAACAGGGCGGCTGATCTGGGCCGAGGAGAGGCTGCCCTGAGCCTAGGCAAGGGCAGGTCAAGCCCTGGACTTAATGGGAAGCCTGCTCCCCACATCTGGGGGGACTCAGACCCGAGGTGCCAACGCCAGGGCCTGGCGGGCAGGGGCGGCAGCTCGGGACACGTGAACTTGGTGCCACGTCTTGTGGCCGAGGCTCACAGACTCCCCGGGCCTGGGCGAACGTGCAGGCAGGGCCCCGGGCAGTCACCCCAGGAAGAGGACAGCGGAGGCCGCGGAGATGGGTGGCCGGGTCCGAGGCCTCGGCTGGGCCGGGGGGGGTGGGGACCACGGAAAACTTGGCAAGAAGGCTGTCGGGGAACAGCCTGAACGCCCTGGCTGATGCCACCCCTCTCCTCCGGGGCCTGGCCTTCCAGGGGGTGATGGGCCCTCCCCTGGGGACAGAGCTCAGAGCTGTGACCCCCCAGCACTCTGATTAGCTCCCAACCTCACTCCCAGAGGTGGCTCTGACCCTGACCTAAGGTGTCTGCGGGCTCTGCTGCCCTGAACAGACCCACAGGGCACCGCACACCCGGGCAAACAGTTCTGGGGACCGGGAGGGGGACCGACTTGCACCCAGGTAAATACGAAGGAGGAAAAGCTCCTTGGGGTCCCCCTTGAGCTTCCGAGTGTCCCTGGACAGGTGACCTCCCCACACTAAGTGAACGAACATCGGCGCGTCGGGAAGCGCCGGTCCTTCTCGTCTGCAGCGAGAACGCTCGCCGGGCTCAGGGCCGAGACACACAAAGAGCTCATTCCAACGAGTGAGTCAGCGGCAGTCCACAGTCTTCACGGAGGAATTAATAACAGGCAAACGGGATTAATTGGGAATCAGTTAACAGACAAGGAAGATTAAGAGCTCAGCAAAGTGCGAGGCCAAGGACTGCTCTCAGGACCCCCTCGGGTTTGTGGAGAGCGGGGCCCTCCCCCCCCCTCCGAAGGCGGGTGAGGAACCGGGGTACCCGCTGCAGGGTGGACCGAGGCCCCGGGAGGAGCCAGGCTGGGGGCTGAGCACAGGGAGCTTAACGCCACCCTGCCAGCCTCTCAGGTGGCACCTCGATTCTTCGTTACAGCACCGAGTGCATGTAAATGACAGCGGCCCGGAGACATGCAGGGCGAGGGGCACCGGGGGTGGGGGGTGGGGGCAGGGAGGGGGAGAGAGAGAGCAGAGGTACCCTGTGCAAACCCAGCTCCTACTGTGTCTCTGGAGCTGTACCCATTGACCGCGGCCTTGCTGCTCAGCTCGATCATCTGGTGCAGCCGCAGCTTCCGGCAGTAGATGGAGGCGGCCTCGGGCTCCAGGGCGATGATGAGCTGCTCCGAGTTCTCGGGGGAGGCCAGGCCCGCCTGGAAGGCAGGGGCAGAGGCTGGGACCCGGGCTCCCTGGGGCGCGGCTCCCAGGACACCCCCACCTGGGGCTGACACCGCCAGGAAGGGGCACTCGTGCCCTGCTGGTTTGAGGAGTTCCCTTCATGGGCCCCTGCAGAGCTTAAAATAGGGGGTGATCGGGTGCTGGGCCCTAAGCGGGGTCCCCAAACACCACAGAGTGGCCTAAGGGGATGTACAAGCATCCATGGGCAACTTCAGACCCTGTGGACCACGGAGCCTCTTGCATCTGGGGCTTAAGTAGCCCAGAACTGAGGGGGCAAAGTCTCCAGAACTTTGGAAACTGTCAGAGGGGGGACGGCAGGCGGTCTGGTTTGGGCTGTAGCAGGCCGGTCTGATGGAGTCAGAACAAGCCCCCGATCTCTGGTGGCCCAGGAAACAATTGGCCTGTCGCCGGGCCTCGCTAGGCAGGATGGGATTTTGCTGGATGGGAGCCGGACAGGAGGGCTCCGGGGCTGCTGGAGAAAGCCCCTCCTGGAATCTCGCACAGCGCCCCCTTCTGGAGAGTGGGTGGGGAGGCAGCGCCCTCATTCACAGCCGCTATCCCTTTCGCAGCAGAAATGCTCTGTGATGCCTGGCTTGTTCCAGTCGCCTGCCTCCGGGAGGAGGCTCGGGGACCTCCCTTCTGAGGGCGTGCAGGGAAAGGAGCCTGGCGTGGCCCCTTACAGGCCCCGGCCCACCTCTCGCGGCCTTGAACTCGAGCACCAGATCTCACTTGTTTCATTGCAGCTGTTCAGGCGCGTGGGGTTTCCTGCCTGTCAGTGTTTGTTGTCTTTGGTCCCGTTTCCTAGGGAACCTCGGACGCCGCACCCACTTGGTACAAGGCCCCAGTTCCACACCCAGCTCACGAGGCTTCGCGGCCTCATCCTGGAGGCCGGGGGGGGGGGGGGGGGCCTGCCTGACGTCACACGTGCACCGTGACCTCTCACCAGGGGAAGCCGCCCGCAGTCGCCGGTGGAAGGGGTTTAGCAGGTGCAATGACTGGGTGGGTTGGGAGGCCAGGTTATGAGGGCAAAACCTTCACTCTATGCGGGAAGAAACCAGGGCTCAGAGAAGTGGGGTGAGCTGTCCTGGGTTCCTGGGACGTGGGCCTCTCAGTCTCTTAAGCTCCAAGGTACCCAACCCGTAAGCAGCCGGCCCCCCAGGCCCCGATCTCGCGCCTTGCACACCGCTCTCTCCCGAGTCCCCTGCCCTCCTGGTCTGAGCCGCTCCAGCCACTGGCGTGGGGCCCAGGCCTCCGAGAGGACTTGGACCAAACTCCCTGGTGCCTCCAATGCTCCCCTCAACTGGCTTAAAGGTACAGCCTCTCTACCCCGGGACAGCACACGATGACACCCTGCCTATAAGGTACTCGCCTATACCGGACCCAAACCAACCAATTAATTCTGTCTTCTTGAGCTGCCACCAGCGGCAGGTGCCTGGACATCACTTTGCCAATCCCGAAGGCCTCCCAGCAGCGGGAAAACCCAGGTGAGAGAGGGCCGGCTGGTCCTGCGAGACCAGGACAGGGTGACACACTCCTTCGTTCCAACCAGCCTTCCTGCTCCACCTCGAGCTGCCAGTGACCAGGAGGGCTGCGCCCCGCCGGCTGCCCCCACGGTGGCCAGTGACAAGCGGAGGGACAGGCAAGAGGAAGCAGCCGGCGTGGGCAGATTCCACACCCCAGGAGGGGTCCCCGGGCTGCCTGTGGACTCCAGGAAACAGGAGGAAACGCAGGGGATCCGCCAGGCTCCAAAGCCCAGCCGTCTCTCCGTGGGCGGGAGGGTCTGGGGCCGGGAAGTGGGAGCCTTGTTTCTGCCTAAACACGTGCAGGCTTCCCAGCAGAGGCCCACCAGCCCGGCTGCTGTCAGGAGACCTGGGGGGGAGGTCTATGTGCCCGGGACCAGGCCAGCGTCCCCAGAGGCAGAAGAGTGCTCGCTCCGCCCCTGCCTAACCCTGCCCCCGGAGCTGGGATCTCACAGCCACTGTGCCTGTCCGGCCTCTCCTGCGAGAGGGTATGTTCTCCGAGGGCAGCAGCTATGTCCTCTGCCCCCCACCCCCCACCCCAGCACCCAGGAAGGGCTCAGAGGGCAGCTGCTAAATGAATGAATCCAGCGTCCCTCCGGCCAGAACCAAGTTCTGCGATTTCCCGGCGCCCATCTCTGCAAACCCGAATGACACAGGCACTCTGCCTGCGTGGCCAAGGACTCCGCAGAGTGTCTCAACCAAGGGCGCGCGACCCTATTTGGCTCCTCCAGGAGCACCATGGGAGCGGCTCTTTAGAGCGCTGCTTCACGCCTCCTGCTCCTGGGGGCGGGGCAGCAGGTGGTGACTCCAGTGAGGCCAGGGGTGTGGGCGTCCACGCTCCCCGCGCCCTGGCGCCAGCTGGAGAGGTCTGCGGGGACTGTGCTCACAGCAGAGGAGAATGGGCGTCCACTGCAGGGGCCCAGCTGCGCCATCCCCGGGGGGGGGGGGGGGGGGGACCCCGGGGGAGGATCTTTCCTGTGTGCTTTTCTGATGTGGCTATTTGTCACCGCACTTTGTTCAGAGAAGGGGGCAAGCTGCAACTCCGTGCTGAATGAGGAAATCAGCCGAGGGAAACATTTCCTTAACAGGCCCTGGAACCCCCTGGAGTGACACATTTTAGGCAAGCCGCCTCCGGAGAGACACGGACTGTTTCCTGTCCCTGCAGCTCTCGGGACGCAGGGGAACTGCCTCCCATTCTAGGTCTCCTGGGCCTCTGAGGAGGGACCAGCTGTTCTTTTTAATTTTTTTTTTTAATCCTCCCCTGGAGACATTTTTAAAATTGATTTTAGAGGAAGAGAAAGGGGGAGAGAGAGAGAGAGAGAGGGAAACATCAATTTGAGAAACATCCATCAGCTGCCTTCTAAACATGGCCCAACTGGGGATCGAACCCACAACCCAGGTGTGTGCCCCGACCAGGAGCCAAAGCCACAACGTTGGGGTACGGGATGACACCCACCCAGCTGAGCACCCGGCAGGGCAGGACCGTCCTTTCATGGAATGCTCTTCGAGGGTCTAACGGTGCCCCAGCCTTTATAAAAGACAGAGGTTAACCTACTCCTTCAACAAGCGCCTGCCTCTCCCAGCAGCAGACATCCTGGAGTTTCTCGGGTGAAATAAAGCGCCCGCAGCCTCACTGGCGTGAGCCCCAGACCCAGGCCCAGCCGCTCCTGCAGAAGATGCTGCCCAGGGCCGGCCCCGTCTCCGGCTCTGAGCCGGGCCTCTGCATCCTGGGCCGGTGGCAGGAGACGCCGCTCAGGTCCCATCGGACTGTGCCATGAACTTGGGCTCAGGGACCCTCGACAGGCCCGGGAGGAGGGGCTCCGATTTTACCTGCAAGCAGGTTGAGGGGCTAATGGGCAGCACTTTGGGCGGGAGGGTTGATGGGCACTCTCGGATCTCAGAAGCTGGCTGGGCCAAGAAGAGGTTTTTGCTGAGGTTCCGGATTGGAGGTCCCCAGGAAAACCAATGTATGGATGTGTAGAAAGAGATTTACGATAATGAGCTGGCTCACATGATTGTGGAGACTGACAAGTCCCGAGGTCTGCAGGCGGCAAGCCGGGGGACCATCTGGTCTAGTTCCCTTGCTGGCAGGTTCAAGGCCCAGGAAGAGATGTTTCCGTTCAAGTCCAAAGGCAAACAACAAACAAACAAACAAAAAACCCAGACGCCCTGTCCTAGTTTGAAGGCCGGCAGGCAGGAGGAATTCCCTCTTATTCTAGACTAGAGGCCAGGTGCACAGAATTCGTGCACTTGGGACAGGGTGGGAGAGTGAGGGGATGGGGGGGGGAGGGAGGGGTCTCTCAGCCCAGCCTGTGCCCTCCTGCAATCCAGGAGCCCTTGGGGACCTGGGCCTAAGCCGTCAGTTGGACATCCTTAGTGCCATTGCCGCTGTGCGGGCCAGCCTTGAGCCTGGCTTCTGGCTGAGCAGCACTCCCTCTGTGGGAGCGCACTGACCACCAGGGGACAGCTCCTGCATTGAGTGTCTGCCCCCTGGAGGTCAGTGTGCTTCATAGCGACCAGTCGTTCTGCCGTTTGGTCAATTTGCGTATCAGCCTTTTATTACATAGGATTCTACTCCTGCCTTCCACGGATTGGGCGAAGCCTCTGCTTTATCGGGGCTATTGATTTAAATACTAATACTGTCCCAAAACGCCCTCAGAGCAACACCCAAGAGTGGTTTTTGAACAAATATCTGGATACTTCTCGGCTCAGTCAAGTTTACACAGAAAATTAACTCTTGCAGTACACATATTTCTTATTCTACAGAATAAATGGGGGGGGGGGCAGTGAGGAGGGAGAGTTGGAGAGATGCTAATTTTGGCCACAAGTTAGCAAGCTTCATTTCCACTTTGTCACTGGGATGCAGGCTGGAGAGACGGCTGAGAAGTCAGCAAGGCGGCTGAGCCCCTGCACGCCCTCTGCCCCCCCCCCCCGAAGTGTGAGGCTTCCATGCACCCAGAACACTCCCGGCCCGGGTGTGCTGAATGAATAAGTGACTGGGTGAGCCGGGACTGAATGGCCCCGCCATCTGAAAACCCACTCAGTGACCGTCAATGGAACACGGTATCAAACCAGAATTCAAAGGGTCCGATCTTTAAGCGGCACGTCCTGGCCAGCTGGCTCAGCTGGTTACGGCATCATGCCAAACACCGAAAGGCTGCAGGCTCCACTTCCAGGCAGGCTGCACACCTAGGTTGTGGGTTCAAGCCCCTGTTGGGTGGTGTACGGGAGGCAACTGATCGGGTGTTGCCTTTGTTTTTCCTCTCTCTCCCTCTTCCTTCCTCTCCTCTAAAACTCAATTTAAAGAACAAAGCAAAGCGTATTCTTCGGTGAGGATTTAGAAAAACACCAAGCAAACGCTCCCCAGTCCCGAGGAGACAGACGCCTGTTTGCGAGAGTCTCCGGCTTCAGAAAGCCATTCCCCGCGGCCACGGATGCCGGTCACATCTGCCCTGCGTGGGACGGGCGGCCTTCCACTCTCTGAGGTACCGTTCCGATTGTGCCAAACCCCAGGGAGTGCCACCCCCGCCCCACCGCCATTTCCTTCCTCCTCAGCTGCCCCAGGGCCTCTCCCCTCCCCCTGGCTGCCTGCAGCCCCCACCCCAGCCAGGCTTTCAGAGACCTGTCCTTGGAGGACCCCCACCCCCGTCCCGCCAGCTCTAACAGCCCCGACCCATCTGCCGGTCGCCGCGCCTCTTTCGTTTTCGGGCTAAAAATAAGCGCTGACCCTTTTCTGGGTCACACGGCCGTCGCTGGAGGCTTCCTGCGCTGGACACGAGGGTCAGAACCATGGCGCTGGGTGTCCGTCCTGGGAAACACTCAGCCCAGACACGGGGCTGTGCCGCCCGAGACCGCCGTGCCCGGGGTCCTGCCTCTGGACACGGCCCAAAGGCCACGGCCACGGCCACGGCCACGGACACGGCCCAAAGGCCACGGCCACGGCCACGGCCACGGAGCAGCCCGGGCGCCTGTGGCCACTGAGGTGCGCCTGGGATTCCTTCTTTTTAAAGGACTGCCTCTTTCTGGAACTTCCACCCTCTTCCTCCATCCCTCTGAAAACAAGTCTGTTTCTGGCAGACACGCAGGCTGAGCCAGGTTCTCACAGAGCGGAGGGAGGGGAGAGACGGTCTGGGATGGGGTGAGGGGGGGCAGGGAGGGGGGAGGGGACGGGAGGGGCACTGCCCTGACTCTACCTGCCACTTGGAGTAAAGCCCCGAGTGTGGAGTGCAGTGTGTGTGTGTGTGTGTGGGGGGGGGGGGGGGAGTAAAGCCCCGAGTGTGGAGTGCAGTGTGTGTGTGGGGGGGGGGGGAGTAAAGCCCCGAGTGCGGAGTGCAGTGTGTGTGTGTGGGGGGGGGAGTAAAGCCCCGAGTGTGGAGTGCAGTGTGTGTGTGTCGGGGGGGGGAGTAAAGCCCCGAGTGTGGAGTGCAGTGTGTGTGTGTGTGGGGGGGGGGAGTAAAGCCCCGAGTGCGGAGTGCAGTGTGTGTGTGTGTGTGGGGGGGGGAGTAAAGCCCCGAGTGCGGAGTGCAGTGTGTGTGTGTGGGGGGGGAGTAAAGCCCCGAGTGCGGAGTGCAGTGTGTGTGTGTGTGGGGGGGAGTAAAGCCCCGAGTGTGGAGTGCAGTGTGTGTGTGTGTGGGGGGGAGTAAAGCCCCGAGTGCGGAGTGCAGTGTGTGTGTGTGTGGGGGGGAGTAAAGCCCCGAGTGTGGAGTGCAGTGTGTGTGTGTGTGGGGGGGAGTAAAGCCCCGAGTGTGGAGTGCAGTGTGTGTGTGTGTGGGGGGGAGTAAAGCCCCGAGTGTGGAGTGCAGTGTGTGTGTGTGTGGGGGGGAGTAAAGCCCCGAGTGTGGAGTGCAGTGTGTGTGTGTGTGGGGGGGGGAGTAAAGCCCCGAGTGTGGAGTGCAGTGTGTGTGTGTGTGGAGGGAGTAAAGCCCCGAGTGTGGAGTGCAGTGTGTGTGTGTGGGGGGGGGGGGAGTAAAGCCCCGAGTGTGGAGTGCAGTGTGTGTGTGTGTGGGGGGGAGTAAAGCCCCGAGTGTGGAGTGCAGTGTGTGTGTGTGTGGGGGGGAGTAAAGCCCCGAGTGTGGAGTGCAGTGTGTGTGTGTGTGTGGGGGGGAGTAAAGCCCCGAGTGTGGAGTGCAGTGTGTGTGTGTGTGGGGGGAGTAAAGCCCCGAGTGTGGAGTGCAGTGTGTGTGTGTGGGGGGGGGGGGAGTAAAGCCCCGAGTGTGGAGTGCAGTGTGTGTGTGTGTGGGGGGGAGTAAAGCCCCGAGTGTGGAGTGCAGTGTGTGTGTGTGTGGGGGGAGTAAAGCCCCGAGTGCGGAGTGCAGTGTGTGTGTGTGTGGGGGGGAGTAAAGCCCCGAGTGTGGAGTGCAGTGTGTGTGTGTGTGGGGGGAGTAAAGCCCCGAGTGTGGAGTGCAGTGTGTGTGTGTGTGGGGGGGGGAGTAAAGCCCCGAGTGTGGAGTGCAGTGTGTGTGTGGGGGGGGGAGTAAAGCCCCGAGTGCGGAGTGCAGTGTGTGTGTGTGGGGGGGGGGGGGGAGTAAAGCCCCGAGTGTGGAGTGCAGTGTGTGTGTGGGGGGGGGGGGGAGTAAAGCCCCGAGTGTGGAGTGCAGTGTGTGTGTGTGGGGGGGGGGGAGTAAAGCCCCGAGTGTGGAGTGCAGTGTGTGTGTGTGGGGGGGGGGGGAGTAAAGCCCCGAGTGTGGAGTGCAGTGTGTGTGTGTGTGTGGGGGGGGAGTAAAGCCCCGAGTGTGGAGTGCAGTGTGTGTGTGTGTGGGGGGGGGGAGTAAAGCCCCGAGTGTGGAGTGCAGTGTGTGTGTGTGGGGGGGGGGGAGTAAAGCCCCGAGTGCGGAGTGCAGTGTGTGTGTGTGGGGTGGGGGGAGTAAAGCCCCGAGTGTGGAGTGCAGTGTGTGTGTGTGGGGGGGGAGTAAAGCCCCGAGTGTGGAGTGCAGTGTGTGTGTGTGGGGTGGGGGGAGTAAAGCCCCGAGTGTGGAGTGCAGTGTGTGTGTGTGTGTGTGGGGGGGGAGTAAAGCCCCGAGTGTGGAGTGCAGTGTGTGTGTGTGGGGGGGTGGGGGGAGTAAAGCCCCGAGTGTGGAGTGCAGTGTGTGTGTGTGGGGGGGTGGGGGGAGTAAAGCCCCGAGTGCGGAGTGCAGTGTGTGTGTGTGTGTGGGGGGGGGGGGGAGTAAAGCCCCGAGTGCGGAGTGCAGTGTGTGTGTGTGTGTGTGGGGGGGGGGGGAGTAAAGCCCCGAGTGTGGAGTGCAGTGTGTGTGTGTGTGTGGGGGGGGGGGAGTAAAGCCCCGAGTGTGGAGTGCAGTGTGTGTGTGTGTGGGGGGGGGGGGGAGTAAAGCCCCGAGTGTGGAGTGCAGTGTGTGTGTGTGTGTGGGGGGGGGGAGTAAAGCCCCGAGTGTGGAGTGCAGTGTGTGTGTGTGGGGGGGTGGGGGGAGTAAAGCCCCGAGTGTGGAGTGCAGTGTGTGTGTGTGTGGGGGGAGTAAAGCCCCGAGTGTGGAGTGCAGTGTGTGTGTGTGGGGTGGGGGGAGTAAAGCCCCGAGTGTGGAGTGCAGTGTGTGTGTGTGTGCGGGGGGGGGGGAGTAAAGCCCCGAGTGTGGAGTGCAGTGTGTGTGTGTGGGGGGGTGGGGGGAGTAAAGCCCCGAGTGTGGAGTGCAGTGTGTGTGTGTGTGGGGGGAGTAAAGCCCCGAGTGTGGAGTGCGGGGGGGGGGGGGTTAAGGGGAATGGGGGAGCAGAAGGGCACTATACTGCCCGGCTGTGCTCAGGACGGACGAGTGGGGTGCCTGACAGGACAGGTTTGTCCCTCTGGCCACAAACTCAGCGTGGGAGGTATGTGCCCCGGCGGCGGGCAGGAGGACACCTGTATCCGTGGCGACATCCCCAGCCGGGCTCGGGTGGACAGCTGGGAGACTGACGTTCAGGGCACGGGGCTGGCCGAGCCCCAGGGGTGCGGTAAACACGCAGGAGCCAGCTCTGCCCTCGGATTAGAACCCAGATCGGCAGGACCAGCCTTTCTCGCCGGGACGTCGGGCTCTCATGGAAGCCCTGTCCTGGCAGCCTTCTGCAACCACGTGAGGCTGGAGGCTGGAGGGGGTGGGGGGGACGCACCAGCGGAAGGGGGGGTGGAGAGGGGCAGGCACCCACGAGGGATGGGCTGGCCATCAGCTCCGGAACGCCATCTCCACGGCGCCGTGCTGCCTGGGGAGCTCCTCAGCCGTGCCCTGCCCTCATCCAGGAGTCTGCCACCGGGCAGGTACAACCGTCTGGGGGGACCAGGCATGCTCCTGGGCGGGCACAGGGAACAGAGGGAGCAGACCTGTATTCCCCAGCTGCGCCCGCACAGCTTTCCGCCCCGCACCAAGCGGGCGCCCGGTCCTTACCACGGGCCTTGTCTGGACTCCCTTCTCATCCAAATCTCCTTGCTTTCCAAGCCGTTGACGTGACAGTCTCAAGTAAGCGAAGTGCCCCCGAGCCCCCGTTTGGGATCTCAGGCCCGGGACCCCACCGTGGCCACGTGAGCTGGAAACGCACAGAGCCCCTCCCCTGCCGGTCCAGCCGGCTCCTCCGGGAGGAAGCTGGGGAGCAGGAAGGCTCCGGGGCCCTGCCTGCGGGAGACCCAGCTGCCTCCCAAGAAGGCCTGTGCATGCTGGACACAGGGGGGGAGGGGGGGTCGCCACCGGGGCACGTGGGCGCCGTCTGCCCCGCCCCGCGCTCACCTGGTAGGCAGCTTGCCTCATGAACTGCTTGGCGGGCTGCTTCCAGATGGCAGGCACCGTGATGACCCATCTGACGTCAGCGTTCTCGAACTCCGACCCCGCCTGGTCGCTCAGCTCCTGCGGCCGAGGAAAGAGCGGCGGGTCAGGGGGACGGACGTGGCAGGAATCCCCTGCGGCTGCGCTGAGCATCCAGGCTTCCTGCCTCCAACCTCAGCTTCCAGCACTTTCCGGCGCACAGGAGCCAGGGCCTGGGGTCTGACTGTTGGCTCGCTGAAGGCGCGAGCAGGCAGGTCACAGGCCTCTGGCCGTTTCCTGGCCACGTGACGGCTCTCAGGCCTCGGCTCCCCGAGCTGCACAACGCAGACAGCGATTCCTAGCTCACGTGGTTGTTGGAGGGATTGACAGTTTTTTTGTTTGTTGTAAATATATTTTATTGATTTTTTTTTACGGAGCGGAAGGGAGAGGGATAGAAAGTCAGAAACATCGATGAGAGAGAGACATCGATCAGCTGCCTCTTGCACGCCCCCTACTGGGGATGTGCCCGCAGCCAAGGTACATGCTCTTGACGCAATCGAACCCGGGACCCTTCAGTCCACAGGCTGCTGCTCTATCCACTGAGCCAAAGCGGTCTCGGCGGGGTTGACAGTTTTCTAAGCTGCATTTTCGGAGAGTTGGCCCTGCATCAGCACTGGCAGGCCTCAGCTCCAGTAAGCCATGCAAGGGTGCTGTCAGGGAGAGTGTAACTGAGCCCCTTTCCCTGTAACTGTGCCCCTTTCCTGCAGATGGCAAACGAAGGCTCGCCATGCTGTCTCTGTGACGGTTGCCCAGCCGGAAGGGGGCAGCCACCATCCGGACTCGGCCCCCCGCTCTCTCCACTCGAAAGGCCAACGTCTTAAGTCCACTGTGACACGTGGTCTCGTGTCTAAAGCAGTGACTGACCGGTGGCAGCTGTCAGAGTGGTCGCCGTCCTCTTCCTCCCCGCCGGCCCGGCCCGGCACGTGAGGGAAGTTTGCCTGGCGGGGCCGGAAGGACGTGAAGGGCCAAAGCGGGAAGCACGCCGCCCTGAGCTCGGGGCCAAGGTCACGCCCCGCGGGTACCGGGGCTGGGCAGTTCGGAGGGGAAGGAGCCCAAGGCGGACCGGACGCCGCCCCTGTCCCAACTTCCGGAACCTGACATGGTCCGAATCCCTCCCTCACGCCGCGCTTCCGCCCGCTCGCCTTGGCGAACGAGACCCCCGTGCACGGGACTTCTGAGACCTTCTACTTCGGCTGGCTCTGGCCCCACAGGCGACAGTCCCCTCTGAATCACCTGTCCCTCAGATACCAGGCCACCCCTGGTGAAGGCCTCGCTCCTGTAAATCTCCTTCAACAGCCTTCTTCAGAGAATTCCTGTCTCCTTTAAAATACATTTTATTGATTTCAGAGAGAAGAAGGGAGAGGGAGAGCCGGAAACGTCCGTGATGTCTCCTGTGGGGGGCTGAGCCTGTGCCAGGCCTGTGCCAGGCCCAGAACCGAGCCTCGCCCTCCTGGCTCAAGAGGCCACACTGTCTCCCAGTGACTGTACCGTTTCCCACTCCCCCCCCCGCCCCCGCAGTTAGGAGGGTGCATCCTGCTCTCCCCCTCCAGGCACAGCCCAGGTGGTGGGTGCTCCACCCCCACGGCAGGGCAGACGCTGCCAGTGTCCTACCTTCAGCGCCTGCTCCTTGAAGTGCTGCAGGGCGTGAGCAAAGACCTCTAGGGCTTTGATCTTCTTGCCGTTGGCGGCTGTCAGTTCTGTCTCCAGGGTGAGGTCCTGGCAGGGAGAGGAAGGACACAGTAGGAAGACAAGGAGAGAGGCCTTCCAGCTTCCAGCTTTGGGGACAGCGGTGGCGGGAGGGGGGGTGCAGGGGGGGGGGGAGACGCAGCTGATGGCCATATTAGTGTTTCCCAATGTGTGAGAGGGGCAGCCCAGGATGGGAGTCCCCCCAAAACAGGCTTGGAGGCAATGTCCTCGCACCGCGCAGGAGGCCCCGGCTGCTCCCCTCAGCCCCACCTTCCCTTCTTCTCTCCCCCCCCCCCCCCCCCCCGGCAGCATCCTCTGGGAGCGAGGTTTCAGGGCAGCCCCAGAGCCCAGGCAGAGGTGCAACTGACCTATTATTTGCACCCGGGACACACACGGTCACCCTCAGAGCCCCCACGGAGGCCTACATGGCCATGCCAGCTCACTGACATGCCTCACGCTGAACATGCCTCCGGCGTTCTTTCCCCAGGGAGCTGCCAACCAAGTGCCCGAAATAGAAGGGCTCCTATTTTAAGGCTTTGCAGCCTGATGCCCCGGGAGCCCGGCGTCGCGCCTCGCTTCCTCGCCGGGAACGAGCGCGGTCCTCGGGGGGAGAGTGCTCTGCGGATGCTGGATGGACGGGGGCCATTCGGAAATGAAGAGAAGCACCCCCAGAGTGGGGATGGGCAGAGAAAGCCCTGAGCGTCCGCAACCACCGGGCTCATTACCGCTGGGGGAACCAGCGGGGCCTCCGCACAGACCCCTCGGGCCGGGCCATCGGGCGTCGCCTCTGGGGTGTGAAGGGGCAGGGAGCTGCTAACCCAGCCTCGTGAGGCCTGTCAGTCATCCTGACCCACCTGCACAAGCCCCTCCTCCGGCCAGCCACCTCCGGCCCCGGATGCTCAGAGAGACACCCCAGCTTTGGGGCGGCGGCTCCCTGTCCTCAGAAACGTAGCCGAGCACCTGGAAGCCACAGGCTCAGCAGTTAAAACTTCCTGTGTCCCCCTGTGCACGCTGAAGTGCACCCCTGCACCGCCGCAGGCGAAAGGGGAGGGTGCGCTTCTGGCAGGAGCCTGTCCGCTTCGCACAGAGACCGTCGCCCCCTGAGCACGGGGCCCCGGGGAGCAGGGTGCTGGCGGCTGCGTTCCCGTTAGTGCTCGTTTTGTCGTCCGCACACACGTGACAGCGACAGACGGAGCAATCGGAGGAGCTCGCGCTCACGAGGGCTCCCGAAGCAGCACACGGCTGGAGAGCTGTGTGCTCCGATCCCCTTTCTCCGGACAGAACCCCGCGGCGAAGGCACCGCCCGTGTGTCCATTGCACGGATAAGGCAAAGCAAGGCGGGAGAGGCCGGGGACCGGGGTTAAGCGCCTGGAAGGGGCGGACTTAAACCCAGGTTGTCTGCGCCGGAGTCCCGGCCTTACGCACTCGGCACCCTGCCCCTGCCGAACGCGTTTGGGCGGAAACAGAGCTCTCTCCCCTCCGGCCCGGCTCTCCGTGCAGCTTGAGGGGCGGCCGTCACTGGCCGGGGCGGTGTGTCGGGAGCAGTCTGCCCCAGGAACTGCCAGGCACTTGGTTTCCTGAGCTTCCCCCTCCCCCACGCAGGGGGTTAACGGGCCGCTCGTTACTTCCGGACTGGCTAGTTCAGCGGTCGGCAAACTCATTCGTCAACAGAGCCAAATGTCAACAGGACGACGATTGACATTCCTTTGGAGAGCCACATTTTTCCAACTTAAACGTCTTCTAACGCCACTTCTTCAAAACAGACTCACCCAGGCCGTGGTATTTCGTGGAAGAGCCGCACTCAAGGGGCCAAAGAGCCGCATGTGGCTCGTGAGCTGCAGTTTGCCGACCGCTGGGCTAGTTACCACCACTGCCCTCATCCCTCCCCCTCCCCGCTGACCCCCATCCCCACATCCCTCCTTCAGGATCCCCTAATCTCCCAACAATCCAGCAACTGAAGGGGGCCTCCTATCACTGGGTCCCCAGCCCCCCCCCCCCCCCCCCCCCCCCCCCGCCTTCCAGGCCTACGCTGCTGCCAGCATCCGCTCCCATGGGTCAGTTTCCCAGGCAAACAAGTGGCAAAATATTCTAACATCGCCCTGCCCACGTGTCCCTCGCAAAGTGCTGTGTGTTCCACTAACGCAGTGGTCGGCAAAGCGCGGCTCTTTGGCCCCTTGAGTGTGGCTCTTCCACAAAACTCCACGTGCGGGCGCGTGCGGACAAGGCGCTGGAAACTTTGTGGCCCCTGGGCAGTCGGTTTTCGGCCTGGGCGAGTCTATTCTGAAGAAGTAGCGTTAGAAGAAGTGAGGGTGTCGGCCGCACGTGGCTCTCGAGCGTGGTTTGCCGACCCCTGCCCGGACACATTGGGTGCTCAGGTAATTCCCGGAATCGAGGTCAAGGGACGTGAACTTCTGCCTGGGAGGAAGCCCAGGGTCCCTGGGTTGGAAGTCCCCACGCCCACAAGCCTGGGGGGGACCCTGGCTCTCCTCGGCAGAGGCCCCGGGGCCGGGGCGAGGCCCACTCACCCCCGTCGTGTGCAGCTTCATCTTGAACTTCTCCAGGTACAGCCACTGCTTGGCCTCGTTGGGGTCCAGGTCGTGGTAGAAGTCCCTGGCGGCGTAGCCGAAGCTGTGGAACTTCCTCTCGGGGGTCAGCAACATGGTGGTGGGAGTCTTCTGGTTGGACACGCCGGGGTCACCTCCTTCCCACCGCCTGCCGCCGAGGAAAGGCAGAGGTGTGGATGGCACCGTCCTCCGAAGCCCAGGGACAGGCCCCCAAGTCAGAGAGGCAGAGGGGCCCGCCGGAGGGGGCGGCGGGGGCGGGCTGTGGGCTCAGGAGAAACTCGGAGGGGCGACGGACAACTGGACCTCGGAGGAGGAGGGGACACGCAGGCTGCTCAGAGCTGGCACGGGCACGCGTGTGCGGGCACAACAGGTGTGCAGCGAGAAGAGAGACTGTGTGGATGGGAAGTGTCAGGAATGACTTTGGGAAAGAGGTGGGGGCCAGGCTGAAGAGAGCTGAGGACGCAGAGGTTCAGCAGTGAGTGACGGGAGCCACGGGAGGTGCTAGAGCAGGGGCACGCCAGGGTCAGCTTTTAAAGCCAGCAGCCATGCCCTTCCCAGACCAACGAGGTCAGAATTCAACCAACCCTGTCTCAGACCACGACCCCGAAGCCCAGAGGCCAGAGGGGCTGCCCAAAGTGGCACCGTGGGTTTGGGCCGAGCTGGGCCAGAGTCCCGGACCCGGCGCCCGCCCCGCCCGCCCGAGCACTTGCCTCATCACGTGGATGCACTCCGGCTCCTTGGTGAAGCTGTAGGCGTAGCCGCTCGACGTGGTCCCGAAGTCCACAGCCACCACCACGAGGAACGTCTGCTGCTCTGCGACGCTCGAGTCGGCATCGTTCTGCAGATACACCGAGAAGGTACCGGGGCGGGGGTGCCCGCGCCTGGCTTTCAGGAAGAGGCCGGGGTGGTCCCACCCTGCCCCGCTGGCCACCCGCTGCCCAGGTCTCCCTGCCTGGCTCCAGCCCTGGGGAGAGGGGAGGCCAGCTCAGCTCAGGAAGGCGCCCCTCAGGGAAGGACCAAGCCCACAGCTGCCACTGAAAGGTGGACTGAAAGGTCCCGGGTTCAGTTCCTGTCAAGGGCACATGCCTTTAGCAACTGTGCATGCGCGGCTATTACAGACCCCACCACCAGGGCCGGAGCCCAGAAAGCCAAGGTCATGAACACACACTCGCACACACGTACACACGTCTTACCACGATATGGGAAGGGGACAGAGGCGTGATCCCCGTGTCCCCGAGACTCCGGGCAGGAGATGAATATGCAGACGTGGGGGCCGTTTCTGGAAAGAGAAAGACAAAGCCCGCTCCTTAGAGGTGGCGGGCCGGCCCGGGAGAGGGGCGAGGCTGCGTGGCGGGCCAGTGACCCCAGCCATAAAGCTCAGGTGTCAGCACCCCCTTACAGTTAGTTTTTAAAACAACCAAATGGGCCCCAGCCAGGTTACCCGAGGCTGGAAGGAGGCAGAACAGCGTGTGCACAGTTTCTGTATTGGTAAGGGAAAGGTTTGGGAGACAGTGGTGATGGTTACACAATCCTGACTAATTATTTCCAAAGGTTTGTACACTTAAGAATGGTTAAAATGGCAAATCTCACACTTTATATTTATAATACATATTTTTTACTTTACCACAACAAATATTTTTATGAAAAAATATCAACTTGCACATCTGAGAGGGGAAGCAGTTTTTGATTCCTATTAGCACCCAAAGCTCAGTGCTCCTGAAAGGAGACTGGAGACAGAAGCCAGCTCCTGCACCAGCCTGCTAGCCTCTGCCTTTGCTGACCTCCTAGCACAGGGGCCTCCACCGCTGTAAAAGCTGGGGGATTTGGCCTCTCCATAGGGGGCCCAGCCAGATGGTTCACCTGTTGGGGAGCCGTCTGCCATGCCCGTGGCCCTTGGGGCAGCCAGCAGAGAGATGCCACCCTCTCTCCACCTGCTCCCTGGAAGGCCTACGGCCATGTGCCCACGTTTGCACAGAAGGTCTTGGAAGAAACCAAATGTCTAATTACCCAGAAAACCTGGCGTTGGCAATTAGCAAACAAGCCATCATCTGCAGACATAGCCACCCACCCGCCCTCGGCTTGGCTCCAATTATCCCATCACTCAGCCCTCCTCAGAGCACGGCCCACCGCCTGGCACGACTGCATGTGTTGGGCCACATACCACACATGCCCCGGGCCCCAGAGGACTCCGGGGTATTCAGGGCAAGAACCAAGGACCTGCTGGGTTCTCCCTGCGAATCCCTCCCCCTCTGTCTCCGTGCAATAGGCAATAAATCATTTGACTGGCTGATCACTCAACCAGGCCTTGTAGAGGCAATTAAACTTCACGGACTTCTTCCTTCCAAAATTCAAATGCAGCGACACTGTGTAATGATCTAAAACTGATCTGCAAAAGAAGAGGCACGCCGCCACATTTCTATAGATATGTGACTATCGTTCCCGCCCGCGCCTACCGCTCTCCGCGTCCCAGATGGAAGGTAAGCCGCCGCCGAACCAGTCCAGCGCAGGAAGACACAGCCTACAGTGACAACTGTCCTCCAGCTCATGTTCCTTTATTCATCTATTTAGGATGGCAACGTGGTGCTCAAAAATTCGTGGGGAGCCCTAGGCAGTTTGGCTCAGTGGATGGGGTGTCAGCCCTTGAAATGAAGAGTCCCGGGTTCAATTCCAGTCAGGGGCTCGGTTGCAGGTTCAATCCCTGGCCCTGGTTAGGGCTCGTGGGGGAGGCAACCAATTGATGTGTCTCTCACATTGATAATTCTCTCTCTCTCTCTCTCTCTCTCTCTCTCTCTCTCTCTCCCCCCCCCCCCTCTTCCATTCTCAAACTCAATGGAAAAATATCCTCGGGTAAAGATTAACAAAACAACAACAAATTTTTTTTTTTAATTATTGGAGAAAAGAACATGAAAAAGCCTATTTCATCCCTGAGGGCTATGGGAAGTTTCTGGTGTGCTAACAGCCCCAACAAAGCTTGAGAGCCTCCATTTGATAAATAAGTGGTTAGGAATAAGGACAAGGGGGTCAGTGGAATATTATCTACTGATCTAAGAGTACTTGACAGATCTGTGCTAACAGTCAAGGAGCGAGCTGATGCATGAGGTGTCTATATATATAAAGTACATGTCTATGACTTGGCTCCCAATACACAGGGCCAGATCCCCTGAAAGACATTCTGTCATTAGCTGTGGCCCCGTTTACGCTTCTCTGCAAAGCCAGTACAATAACATCTACCCGTGACTGCTCCCACTCGGTGATATTCCGGCCATGGGCACATCGGGGAGAGGAGAGAAAGGCAGAGCTAAAAGCCCAACAAGAATGGAGGTTTGTAGAGTGCAGGCTTGAAGGAGAGAAAGGAAGCTGGTGAAAAGAAACTGAGGCCCATCTGTGAAGGTAGGGAGAGGGGGAGAGATGAAGGCAAAACGCTTTGCCAGGGAGTGTAGTCGCGGGTAAAGCCAGAAACTCTGGGAGTTTGAAGAAAAACCTACCTCGCTGTTCCAAGTAGACTAAGCAGACACTCAAAGCATCTCACCCTTCCGGCACAAGTTACCCTGACATGCGGTAACATAAGGGAGTTGATGATTTCCCATCAAAAAATGGGGAAAACACCATGTCAGGAATGCAAACTCTGAGCCACACAACCACGGTTTCATGGAGAAGGAAGGAACACTGCAGCTTTCTGGTCAACCAGCAGAGAATTATTGTCGGGCTTCCTTTGTTACTAATTTCAGCTAATTTAACAGCATTTCTATCCTGCAGATTTACTGTTCGACCATTTTTAGTTTAGTGTGTGTAAAAATGAGTTGATTTGGCGGTTTCTAGGTTCACTCTTAACCTGGGACCCAACCTCCAACACATCACTTTGAAAATAATTTTTGCAGCAAAGGGGGGGTAAGCATATTAAAATATTTTTGCAGCAAAGTAGAGGATATAAGTAAGTAAAAGAATGACTTGGGATTTTTTCTTTTAATATATTTTATTGATTTTTTACAGAGCGGAAGGGAGAGGGATAGAAAGTCAGAAACATCGATGAGAGAGAGACATCGATCAGCTGCCTCTTGCATGCCCCCTAATGGGGATGTGCCTGCAGCCAAGGTACATGCCCTTGCCGGAATCGAACCCGGGACCCTTCAGTCCGCAGTCCGACGCTCTATCCACCGAGCCAAACCGGTCTCGGCGACTTGGGATTTTTTTTAGAGCCCCAAACCATGTAGTTGAGGAGGAACTAGTTTAACTTGTTAGGTTAATGCTCATTGCACTTGCCTTCGTGGTATAAAAATTAAAAAAAAAAAACAAAAAAACAAAAAACCAGGCTTCAGCAGGGCTCCTGCTATGAAATGCGAGATGTAAAACTCAGACACACTGTATTTGCTCCGGGCTCTAATGGTTTTAATCAAAGCAGAGGTTCTGGAAATAAAAATGGGTTGGACAGAGGTATGTCAAAGACAGCCATAACTCAGAAACTTGCTTGTTTGCTCTCCTCTGCTGGAGACATTACTCAGCAAATGGCCGTGAGCAGAACTATAGATACAGTAAATCGATCCTGCTCCATAAACACAACATTTTAAAGGATGAAGACAGAGCCACGGGCCTGCCTTTATTCGACAAGGCTCCAGGCTCATGCGAAATGACCGGTGGTCTCAACAATGGTGACTCCCTGGCTCCTGGGGTGGGGGTGGGGGGATACATGCAGAAGGCGGGCGATGGATGTTTGCTGTTTCACTCTCACATGGAGGCTTCTCTCTCTACCTTTCTCTCTCTCTCTCTCTCTCTCTCTCTCTCTCTCTCTCAAATGAAAAAAAAGGAAAGGGAGGATTTTTAAGGTCATTATGCTTTAAACATGCAATAGATGTTTTCACTCTTCCTCCTCCTGGCTCTGAGGTGACAGGTAGCTGCTGACAACTGCCTAAAGCCAGGCCACTCTAAAAAGCTCTCCACTTCCCTCTCCTCACATGCCCTCCCTGCAGTGTCATTTCTGAAAACTGATCAGTGCAAGGTCATGTGTAGGTTACTGGCAGATATCTTTTAAAAAGGAAAATAAAAGAAATTTATTACCCTATAACAGGCTTCATGGCTAGCTGAACTAATGCATTATTACCGTAAGCTGAACAGCCATTTCAGTAAATAATTTATGGATTTTTTTTTTTAATCATCTCAGCTGATGTCCAGAGTAAATGGAAATTTTATTGCATGGACTGGGCGACCCTCCTGGCTGCAAAGAATACCAAGTGCGAAGCAGTCGCTCTCCAAATGCTAAACAATAATTATGGAAATGAGCATTTGCAGCAGCAGAAACCACAGCACCTGGCACCGGCTCAGAGTGGGAGGCTGAGCTTGGCCCATCCTGACCCTGGGCAGCGTCTTCCAGTCACCCCCACCCCCACCCCAGATGGTTTGGGAGATGAGCTGCCCCAGTGAGAGAGAACTGGGGCAGCTGGCATTCCCCAGAGACGGTGAGATCCCGAGCCCCTGTAATCCCAGATGGTGAGGGGGGCAATTCACCATCTCTGTCAACCACAGGTTCACATGCATGTGTGTGTCCAGGCCAAGGCTGGGGGTGGGGGAGGTGAGGAAACGGTTTTTACAGATCGACCAGCTAATTTTCATGAATTACATTCAGCCAATTGGGAGCCCCACTTCTGCCTCATCCTCCAGGGCACCCACCTCTGTTGGAGGGAGGAACAGAGAGAGGAATTTGGTCATCGGCATCTACAGTTCCAGGTCAACTGGCAAAACCTAGACTGGAGGCAACGCTAAGGACAATAGCCAGGTTTCTTAAACAAACAAACAAAAAAACCAACAACAACTTACAAGGAAAATATATAGGAATAGAGGAGGGGAAACTGTGGATTAAAGGTTCTCAGAATCCCCCAGAGCCCTGGTTAAAACAGATTGCTGGCCCCACCCCCAGACTTTCTACTCCAATTGGTCCAGGACAGCAGAAAATTTGCATTGCTAATGAGCTCCCCGCCCACCCCGACCTGCCTGAGACAGATTGCTCTAGCTTAAAACACAGAGCAACTGCAGCCATTGCAATGCATGGGCCTTTCAGGGATCATGACTCAAGTGAATAGAAAAATTTACATCACTTATGAGACAATTGGAAATTGGATGAATTATAAACGCTGACCAGATATTGATAATATTAATAAATTACTGTTAATGGTGTAGTTATGTAATGTTTAAGAGTCATTGTACTTTAGAGATACATTCTGAAATGTTTACAGATGCAACAATGGATGCTCAATACATTATTTACACGACTTCCGTATGTTCTAAGTTCTCCATAGCAAAAGAGTGGCTGTTTTAATATACCAGGTACGTGTCTGTCTTACTGGCTTCAGGAGGCAAGACAATATTTTCTTATACAGAGTACAGGTTGGCCCCCCAGACATTTTATCAGATGAATGACCAAACTCATGAGAATATGCGTGCATTAGACCTACACAGTTGGCACTCTGAAACCTTGGGAATGTTTCGGACCTCGGTCTTGGAGTGGATGAGGGTACATGTCCAGCTGGCTTCTCTGGGGCTGAGGTTGTTGGGATGAAGCTAAACAGCCCTGAAGGAGTCTGAATTTTTGCTGGCTCTACCGTTACCCCTGCAGACAGCAAAGGAGGCATCCAGCCATCAACTGGCTCCCACTCAGAGGGGGCTCCAGCCCAGCCCCAGGGCCCTCTAGACTTTGAAACCCCTCTGCGAACCCAGAGCCACAGAAGAGGCCGGGGATTGTCCCTCCCCTTCCCTGCCCTCCTGCCTCTCCCTCTCCCCCATTATTGTCGGGCCCCTCCGTGTTCTGAGAAGCCAGAGCCTGGCCCTGCAGAGAAGCAGGATCTCTTTAAGGAGCAGGACACACCCATTTTGCTTTGTTCAGACTCCAAGGGCTCCCAAGGCCATATGAGAGGGGCAAGAAGCCTCAGCGAAGAAGGTCTTAGCATCTTCTCTCCAGGGGATGAAATGCCAATGTCAGATGTCACCCTGGGACCCTCTGTACTAGAAGAGCAAGCTCTAAGTCTGGAAGGGGCGGGGGGAAGCAGAGTACAGGCACAGTGGCCTCCATGCTCAGGCAGGGCAGCCAGGTTGGGCCACAGGGTCAAGAGGATGTCTCCTCAGAACCAGAACAGAAGCAAAACCCAAGTTCTTAGAGGAAAGTAAGGAAAAGAAAATGGCTCCTGGTGACAATGCAGAATAGGGCGTGGCGGGTAGAGGAGCCACAGGTGTGGACCCTCAGACCCTGAGAAGCTGCCTCACCTCTCCCTGGCCTTGTCTTCACCCTGGGACTCAGAATCCCAATCCCCAGGAGGCAAAAATGCAGAAGAAACTCTCAGCATAAATAACAGCCCACCCACCACCTGCTGAATTTCTTCACCGGGTCAAGTTCTTGTACTTTAAGCTCTTTTGCAAGTTTAAACTCATATTATTAATTTGAAATGATCAGAAATATACCTGGAAAGCTACCCTGGCCAGCACTCACTGAATGTGAATTTCACACCAAGCTAAGAGCCTTAAGGGCGGAGCTCAGGAGACCCTGCTGTTGGGGGGCTGGAAAGCGGTGATTATTCCCATTCTGTGGATGAGAAAGTAAAGCTGAGGTTACCACAGAGGCCCAGCTGGGGTGCAGCTCTCCCTCCGCAGCCTGCACTGCGTACCAGACCCAGCGCCAGGTCTCCACAGGTAACATTTCTCTTCAAAGATGAGCCACCGGTTTGGCTCAGTGGATAGAGCATCAGCCTGCAGACTGAAAGGTCCCAGGTTCGATTCTGGTCAAGGGCATGTACCTTGGTTGCAGGCACATCCCCAGTAGGGAGTGTGCAAGAGGCAGCCGATAGATGTTTCTGACTTTCTATCCCTCTCCCTTCCTCTCTGTAAAAAATCAATAATATATATATATATATATATTATCAATATATATCAATAATATATATTATTTTATAAATATAAATATAAATATATATATATATATTTTTAAAGGTGAGCTACTGAGAGAGTCCACACACACTCCCCGTCCCAGATGAGCACACAGCCTGCGGCAGTCAGAGGCCACACCACAGGGCTCTTCCCGCTCGGGCTGGCTCCCTCCAGGCTTAGAAGATTGTGTGGCTCCAGTTTCCTTGGGCTCTGAAACGGAACATGTCAAAAGCCCAAACTCTTCCAATCCAGGATCAGGGAGAGGGAGGAGCTGCTGGCGGCACCGAGCTCAGAGTCAGGCAAGCCCGGGCTCCGGTCCCAGCGGGGCCCCTCCCCGGGGCCGGGACCTGGAGAGCTCCTCGGCCTCCCGCAGCTCCGTTTTCTCCACCCGGAAGATGGGTGGAGGGCGACAGACTTCCTCAGATTGCTAGAAAACAGCACACGAGTCAATGAAATAGTATCTATAAACCCTGGTGCCTGATGGGCACTCCACAAATTGCAGATGTTATGTATCACCACCATCACCACCACCACCACCACCATCCTCCTCCTCCTCCTCCTCATCATCATCATCAAATCGGTCCAACTGCGGCTGAGAAAATGACCATGTCCTCAATCTAACCGGTCGCCCAAGGCGGAGAGAGGGCAAGCACCTTCCTGAAGCCACACTGTGAGTGTCCTTCCCCTCCCGCACCGCCCGGGCCCCAGGACTCGGTCCCTGGCCCGCCTGGGCACCATGCCGCCCTGTAGCCCGGGCGGTGCGGCGGGGTATGGAGGAGTGGGGATTGATTGCGAGCGAGCGCTAGTGGGCTGGGGGTTCTGCTTAGGGTGATGAGAATGTTCTGGAATTTGACAGTGCTGATGGTTGCACAACCCCGTGGACATGAAAGAACCACTGAAATGTACGCTTTAAAGTGGTGACTTTTATTTTATTTTTTTTCAAATTTCTTTATCAAGGTATTACATATGTGTTCTTATCCCTCTATTAATTCCCCCAACCCTCCCCTAAAGTGGTGGATTTTATATGTGAATTTTATCTCGATTAAAAAATATCCAAGGGCTGCAGAAAACACCTTATAAGGAAAACTGCCCCCCCCCAAGGACACTCCCACCCCGGACACTGCTCCCCCGCCCTCCCACGGGCCTCCCCCTGCCAGAGGCTACCCTCTCCGCTGGCAGACTTTGCAGCAGGTTCCCAGGCCCTGTCACCCGCAGAGTCTCTGGCCGCGCCAGTGGCGATCGCTGGCCCTGGCCTCTCCCCAGACACCCTGCTCTCTGACAACACAGGAACGCGGGCACAGAGCGGGGCCGGCGCCCGGCCACCGGCTGTGTTTTCCCTTTTCCCTGGATGCTCTGTTCTGAGGCTGCCAGCTGGCCCGAGCCGGATGCCAAGCCCCATCCCGACGGAGGACGTGTCGGTGCAGTTGCCCAATAACCAGAATGAATGCGAGGAGATGCCCGATGACCTGCTCCGTGACCAGCCGTCGGAGTCCCAGCCTCATTCTGCCAGGAGGGCCGGCCACACCCGCACGAAAACGTTCCTCTGTGGCACTACTGGCCCGTGAGCCGCGGCTGCGCCAGGGGCCTGCGGCAGGAACCTGCCTGAGAAACGCCCGCTTCCAGATGGAAGAAAAGAGAAGGCAGATGCCACCAGACACGCAAGAGGGGAGGTCAAGCATCGACCACCCCCTGCGGCCTGCAGGAGGCCTGCCCAGGGCGCCCTCACCCCTGGGAACAAACGCCCTCAGCACAGGCGGCCCTGGCACCTGTACTCGCGACACCCCTCGCCTGATGGGCATCCAGAAATCCTCTTGAGGATTTCCTAAGTTTAAAATCCCACATTCTTTCTTTTTTTTCTACAAACCTTCAACGGTGGGCTGACATTCTTACCAAGAACACAGGAGTAAGCTGGGTTAAAATATTAACTTTAGACTCTGCTAAGCTTGTCTGGCAAAATGTGAAGAGTAGCCACCCCTGAAAGGAGCTAAAGCAGAGTATCCACTTCCAGGTCGGTGACGAGAGAGAAAAACAGAGAAAGAAAACCAATGAGCGATTCCCCCGAGGACCGAATCTGCTCAAAGTCTTTTCCCAAGAAACAGAAATGGACTTTCTGGGAAATGCGATTTACTTTCTCAGGCTACTCCCGGAAGCAGGGGCAGAAACGCCAGGCTGGGGGACCCGCAAGGTCCCCAGGGGGTCCCCTGACCCATCTAAGGCCAAGCAGCGTGATGAGACCAGCGGGGCTCCTACTTAACACCCTGTATGGATCCCGGGGAATAACGCACATTCGATGTGTAGGGATCATGGGGAGCCACACAGATGGCCCAGCATATTCAGACCCATCATGGGTGCCCCCCACACACAGATGCTTATGTGGCTACTCCCCACACTCGCGGGCTTCAGTGCACTTGGCTCCAGGACCCCTGCTCCAGCCCCTGCAGGGCCAGGGCAGGTAAGAACCGAGGTCCCCGGCGTGCGACACTGCACCCTCGCCACCTACAGATGGCCGAGTGCCCGAGCTTGGATTTAGGAAAGGTGTCTGGGGCATCTGAGAGCCCAGGTGGTCTGCCCGTGGCTCTTCCTCACTGCTGCCCACCCCCCCAATCCCTCCCCAACTCCCCACCAGGCTGCTTCCTGAAGCCGGCCACGCCACGCAGGGCCGTTTCCCTGGCGTCACTGTTGTCTTTAAGAGCTGCAGCTGGAGCTCGGTTAATCGGGGGCCACCCCTCTGCAGAGCAGAGCGCTCCCGACACAGGGTGAGCCGCTGCCTCCCGCAGGCACCCCCCTCCAGAGCCTGGAATGTCAAGAGTGCAGGGTGGCGACCTGCCCTCCCGAGGTGACCTCTGGGAGGTGTCCATAGGAATGCCTGGCTGGAGGAGGGAGCTGGTGGCAGGGAGCCTGCAGAGCCTGTTCTCCCTGCCCACCCCCCCCCCCCCGCCTTCTCTCTCGCCCCAGACCTAGGAGGGTCCTGAGAGTGCACCCACAATTCTGGGACGTCCTGGGTTAGTGGACGGGCAGGCCTCCGGAAGCTGACGGTGCAGAGGGGAGGAAGCAGGACAATGCTTCGGCATCACCCAGCAAGCCCTTCAGCTGGAGGGACCAGGGCGTGGGAAACAGCCCCATTCCTTAACCCCCGTGGGTCTGGCTGTGCCCTCCTGGCCCTTCCCCATCGGGCTGCCATTAGTCTTGTCTAGTGAACACACATGTGCATTCCACTGGTGAGAGCCCAGCCAGGAGACCTCAGGCCAAAACAGAGCACGCGTGCCAGCGTAAGTGCCGTCACGAAGAACACTAAAATCCTATTCTGCGCCCTCTAGGAGACCCATGGTGAGTGCCACAGGGGGTTGGAGTGGGGAGGCCCCCCAGGGCAGAGGTGCTTGACTGGCATCTTGAAGGGCCAGTCAGTCGGCTGAGCAAACAAGATGGGAGGGAAGAGCAGGCAGAGGAACAACAGAGCCAAGGCAGGACGGTGTGGAGACCGCCCCCCCCCCCCACAAGGGGGCCTTACACTCAGCCTCCAGGCAGCCCCCCTTGGATCACATCATAACCAGCAATTTCATCAGGTTACTTCCAGCTGCAAGCACCTACTGTGGATCTCTTCTGCTCTTCATATCAGATCTTTAACCAGTCAGCCACCTCCATTAGCCCCCCACCACTGCACCCCACATCATTACTGCCCCCAAACCACTGGCTGCCCCAGCTGGGCTGTTCTCTGCCGTCTGGGAGGCCATCTGCCACCCCCCAGGCCTGTCTGGTGCACCAGTCTGCAGGGACCAGAGGCCCCCTGTCCTTCCCGTGGGAGGAGCTGACCCTCATGGCTGCCCTCCAACCAGCCCCAGCCCCGCTTGCCAGATTTTTGCACCTGGAGCCCAACCAGCCTGGCTCCCTGGGAGTTTGGTGTCGGGAATCAGGGGTCTTGGGTGCGGCTTTCTTATGGCCGGGCAAGTGTGGAAGGAGCGCTACAGAAATGCCCCGGGACAGGGGCTCTGAAGAAACGCCTCAGGCCCAGAAACCATCATGTCCAACACCCACTCTTTCCCCGTGAACTTCTCGAGCCTCTGTGTCCTCGTCTCTGAAGGAAGTAGTTGATCCCCCGGCCCCGTGGATATTGACTTTGTCTGGAAGGCTGAGCCCCGAGGAGGCCAGGTGTGGGGTTCTGGCTGTTTCCTCCTTTCTTCCTTTGGATTCTATTTTCCACGGTGAACGTGGAATGCTTTGGTCATGAGAACCCGTTATCGTTTGTGCCCAGTGCCCGCCCAGACAGCGAGAAGACAGAGAGGGCTGGGCTGGGCGGGGTGATCAGTGGGAGAATGGCTCTCGCCCATCACCTCCTGCGGCCTCACGGGTGCCCTGCGGCCTGGCCACAGTGCTGGTCCCGGCCCGAGGCGGGTGCCTGCTCCTGATTCCTGCCCCAGGACCCCAGCCTCCATCAGCCCCCGGTGCCCATGTGGCTCCCACACCGTGGGGCACCTCTCTGCCCCTTAAGCCTCCCCAGGGACCCCGACGGCTTTAGTAGAAGCTCAGGGACTCCAGGACTCTAACTCATCCCACCATATCAGGCTGCCACCAGACAGAGTGCAGTTCCGGGACCCGCCTGGAAGGGGCGCCCAAAATGCCTTGGCCCCCCTCCTCCAGGTCCAAGAGAGGAGGAGTTATGCTTTTTGGGTGTTGCTTCTGGCTTCAATACTCAGCCCCCCAAATGTCCCCAAATGTGCCCTGTGTGTGGTGGGCCACCTGCGGGGCCAAAGCAGAAACCCTGGCTCCCTGCAGGTGGGGAGGGGACAAGGACAGCTCTGTGGGGGCCCCAGGCCACCCCGGGCTCCCAGGACCTTGCTGCATCGCTGGGCTCCAGCCTTTCCACAGTCCGGGTTGACCCCTTTAGTCCCTGACCTTGCTTAGAGTCCTGGTGTTCAGTTGCCTAATTTGGGAGCATGCCTGGAGCCGGCAGTGTGCCGACCATATGGCCCCCCATGGGCTCTGGCCCGAATGGTTCGGGGGAGGTGGGCAGGGAGGGTCACCTTGAGTGGTAAGCACAGTCACAGATGGAAACCTGTTTACCAGTTCTCTCTGTGGGAGAACCCAGCTGTGAGCAGGGGCGGGGAGAGGTGGGGACGGGGGGAGTGGGGGGCTTTGCTGGCGTGAGGAGGTGAGGGGCTGCTGTCTGGGGACACGGAAATCCCAGACTAGTCCTCATGAGTCACAGGATGAGCTGGGCCACCCCTCTGCCACGGTCACTGCGGTTTTGGCTTCCGTGTGTGTGGTTTGCAGCTTATTTTGGCCTCATGGCTAATATTTCATTAAGTAGAGGCCCCGCCCTCTGCCACCTCGCCACCCACTAAGATTTTTGAGGGGCAGTCTTCCCAGGCCCCCAGCTGCACATCTGTGTTCTGTCTGACCTCTCTGCCCAGGAATACATGCTGTTCCGTAATACAACCTGCTGAGAAAGTCTGTTTTTCATTCAACACACAGGTCGAGATACAAAAAATAACCAGGGCAAAGTGCATTCTGACATTCCTACGCGCCTTGATGAATCCCATCCTGCTGCCGTCTTCCTTCCTGAGCAGCTTAGGCCTGCCCCCCCAGGGAGGGCCCACGGAGGGGCAGACTCTGGGCTCATTATCCAGCCCAAGCCTGTGGGTTCATGCTTGAACCCCCAGAAAAGACCTACCAGACGTTTTAACATCTCTCAGTCTCTCCCTGTCTCCCTCTCTCTCCTCCATCTCTGTTACTTCCTCTCCCTCTTGCCACACATGTGCATGCACAAGCATACTTACATGTGCATGCAGTGTGTGTGTGTGTGTGTGTGTGTGTGTGTGTGTGCACGCGCCCACTCAGAAGCCTCTCTCAAAACAGGTCTGGCAGGACCCGGCAAACCCCAGCAGAATCAGGTCTTTGCTGGGTCTTTGGCACCTTCACTCACCACTCTCCCCCAAAACCTTGGCACCCGGGGGGCAGACTACCCCTGCTTCCCAAGTGCCCTCCAGGGGTGCCCTGAAACCACCAGGCCCAGGCTAGGGTACTGCATCCCAATGTGTCTGTCCTTGGCCTCCCCCAGTAGTCCAAGCAGACCAGCGGGGCCTTCGCTTGCCCTGCGAGACCAGGACCTTACGCTGCCACTGAGCCACCGTGTGCTTCTAAGGCCACTGCCACTTTCTAGGATTCCGTTTCTTCCTCAGATTGGCTCACAGAACACCAAAGGCCTCCACCTTCCCACCCCAGCTCCCCGAATTACTCACTCCGATCACTGACCTCAGAAGAAGTCACACTAAATGCTCATGGCTGATAAAGTCTCAAGTCTGCACAGCAGTTCTCCTCACGTCTCCACTAGTCTGTGGTTCCTCAGTGCCTCAATTCACCAAGCAGTGAAATCCCCCGCAGACTGTGGGCCTGACACAGTGTGGTCACGTTTTGATTTTGCCAGGGACAGACATGAAAACATCGTAATGAAATCTATCACCTATTATATTCAGTTCATTTAAGAAAGGAAAACAGGACTGTGTCAGGTACGTACTGCTATTAAGGGGGAAAAATTAACTCCAAGATTTAGTGGCTTAACCTAACAGCCAGCCTTTGCACCGCACTCTGCAATGGGGGCTTTCCTCACCCAGGGCCAATGCATGCAGCTACACTCATGCGAAGGCTCGACTGGGGCTGGATGGGCCAGGCAGCCCCTCTCACTTGTCTGATGCTCCCCTGAGCTGTCCGTTGGGGAGCTCCAGTCCCCCCTCTGAAGTGGCCTTGCCAGCAAGAATAGGAGATGGGGAGCAGGGGTGCAGAGAGAACTCCAGGCTCCCAGGCCCAAGTTCCAGACCCCTTCTCCCACCCCCCAGCCCCACCCCCAATCCTCACTTTAAAACCTCCTTTTGGCTTTCTTTAGCTAGAAAAGGTTCAGTGACCTGCAGCCAACAATGCCACTTCACAGTCTTTTCAAACGAGCACCCGGCAGGGGCCAGGCCACAGAGATGAGCCCCCCCCCAACCCCCAATGCCAACTGAAGGAATAGCAAGCATGGAAAAGAGGTTGTGCCTGGCTCTACCAGGAAGGACTCTGGTTCACAGCCCGTGGGTCTGGTTCCTTCCTCCTCTGGTTCGGCCTTACGTCTTCAAACACTCTTTTAAAATGTGACTCCTGCAGGGAGGGACAAGTCACGAATTGACTAATGGCAAAGAGTTTAGATCCATGTGCCGCCTCGGACTGATTCAAAGGGGCTGCAGCGGGTGAGGGTCAGGGTCACGGTCAGGGCTTGTGGTGCCGAGAAGGATTCTGAGCCCACCTCCGGGTTCAGCTGGGAAGCAGGAAAGGCAGCCTCCTGAGCTGGATTCTTACCCGGGCTTTGCCAAGCTTTCCTTGCCTGACCTCAGTTTGCCCACCTGTAAAATGGGAGGGTAGGCCCAGCCCAGACCGTTGACAACACGGGTCTGCTTGTCAGTAGGCGCCACCTACCAGCTCCGCTCTCTCCGCTTTCATCTCTGCCCTGGGAGCAGGGCTCCTGACGTTGGTGCTGTAAACGGTTTCCTATCCCAACCGCAGAAAGAGCCCCTGAAGGACAACGAGGAAAGGACGAGAGAGGAAGGAAGTGGCCAGAGGAACTTAGCCTTTAGCCCGTGGAAACCTGGGGGACAGCGAGAGGCCAGCCGGAGGCCTGTCAGTCAGCGGGCTTGAGCCCCAACGTCTGGGTCCAGAAACCACTGCTCCCGGTCCCAGGGAAACCACCAGCCACGGGTCTGATTTAGAAAAACAGAAGGCAGCAAAGGAGATCACTTCTTTGGCCAGTTTATGGGAAACAAAGGGCTAGCAAAACCCTCTTCCCTGTGAGATTTGGGGGGGGAGTTGGGGGAGCCAATGAACAGGGGCTCCCTCCTACACAACTCACTACCTTCCCGGAGCATCTGCTTCTGACAGCAAGGTTGGGAGGTAGTCGGCAAAGCTACCCCAAAACATGCTCAACATCCGGGAAGTAAAACAGCCTCAGAGTTCAGTTCATGTGCTCAGAACGTGAGGTGAAGGTGAGCGACAGAGGTTCTTCCCGGCGGCTGTCTTTTGGGGCCCCCAAGAGCATAAACACTTTTTAAAAATATGTCTTCACTGATTTTTTTAAAGGGAGAGGAAGGGGGAGGGAGGGAGAGAGATGAACCATCAATGACAAAGAGAAACATCAGCTGGCCGCCTCTGGCGAGCCTCGTGCTGGAGATGGACCGCAACCAGGGCATGTGTCCTGACGGGAACGGAGCCCCCCGATGCACGGGACGATGCTCCAGCAACTGAGTGCATGGCCAGGGCAGCAGCACAGAGATTTTTTAAAACGGGCCCGTATCCAACAGCAAATAGAAACACAGCATTTCTGCTCTTTTTCTAAAAAACTCTTCATATTCTGCAAAATCACACACTAAAAATACCAGAGTTCACGGGAGAAATGGTGTTGGTGCGTATCACTCGACAGCTATGAATCTTGTCACGTGGGCATGTCCCAAAACAGCGGTGGCTCCCGTAACATCCCGGTGCGGAGAGCCTGCCGGGCCGGACCCAGAGCCACAGGGAGTACACTGCTGGCTGGCGCTCCTCTTCTGAGATGAAGGCCCCACCATCCTGACCGGAATGACAAGCCCCGCCTAGACTGTCACCTGCACTTGCTGTTTCCTCAGGAGAGCAACGCCTTCAGCTCCTGCCCTCTCGCTTCCCCAAACAGCTTAAAGGGCAAGGTGCACCTAGAGCTTTTCTGCTTTGTTCTCAGCTCCTCGCCTATTGTCCTTTAGTCCTGAGAAAGCGCGTCCTGACCTATCACAGCAGGAACACCTGGGAAAATGAGCCAGTGGCCAACATAACCTCCCTGGATCCACCAGAACGCAGCAGACACTGTATCATATGGACTCTCAGGAAGGTCTCAAGAGGCCTATGGGCCTCCCCTCTCCTCCTCTTGCTGCTCGAGGCCGCGGCATCCGGGAGCCCAAGCTAGCCTCCTGGAGGAAGAAGGCCCACCTGGAGAAGAAGCCCAGTCCACAGGCAGCCCCAAAACTCGTGGCCCCGAGGAAGGCCGTCTGGACTCTGCAGTCCATCAGAGGCTGTGGCCACGTGAGTGACCTGAGGCAAGATCAGCAGAAGAATGACCCAGCAGAGACCTGCTCACAGCAGAATCATGAGCAAATATAATCGCTACTTTTCGAGCCTTTACATGTGGGGCTGGTTGGTTACGTAGCAAATGTAATGTGACATTGTGCAGACATCTCACTAATTCTTTAAAAATGTAATCGCAATCCCCGCCTGGGAGCCAGTAAACCTTTTACTGGGGTTTCAATGATTCCATAGGTCTCTGAGAAGGGGCTAAATCACCCTGCAAGTGGCAGTGTCTCTGAGGACCCTACAAAGACCGAATAAAAGTCAAGGGTCGACCAACAAGCCAAATGGTGCAGGGACGGTGTCATGCCGCAGGTTCGAGAGGAACCCAACTGATACACACAAAACATGGAGGAGGAACAGTTTGCAGCATCCAAACTGTTCCTGGGGAAGACCAAAGGCTCTCTAACTAACACTCCTAATTCTAGGCAAGACCTCCAACCTTCTGGCTGTGCTAAGATGAAAATGGCCCCCAAATATGCACATGTCCGAATCCCTGGCACCTATCAATATGTGATCTTGAGATGGGGAAATAATTCTGATTATTGAGAAGGGCTTTGGAAGAGGTCTATACACAAGAGCCCTTACAAGAGGGTGGTCAGAGGGGCAGAGTCAGAGAGAAGTGACAATGGGAACAGCGGTTGGAGTGATGTGCTTTGGATGATGGAAGTGAAGGCCACGAGGTGACTTCTAGAAGCTGGAAAATGTGAGCTTCCAGAAGAAACGCAACTCTGCCAACACCTTGATTTCAGCTCAGTTAGATCTATTATGGTCTTACTTCCAGCCTCCAGACTATATGATAATAAATTTCTGTTGTGTTATGCCACTGAGTTGGCGGTAAGGTTTATGACGGCAATAAGAAACTCACACACTGGCCCAAAGTTCTGTGCCTGCCAGAATGTAACTTCAACAACAGCAACAGCTCACAACAACAGCTGACACCAATTCAGTATCTACTTTGTGGCACCCCCTGTCCTAAGTGAATTTCTTGTCTAAATTCATTTAATCCTCACAAAAAAACCATACTAAGAAGATTCTTAAAATCCATGTGCAACAGATGAGAAAACTGAGCCTTTAACAGGTATCCTGCCAGGGCCATAGAGCAAGTGGACGACCGAGCCCAGAGTGGAGCCCAGGGAGCCTGACTCCAGATCCCACGTCTAACCCTACCTCTCCCAAATCAGACCAACAGTAACTACAGCCACTAACCGAGAATCCTCTATGTACTCTGTTTCCCTGAAAGTAAGACATCCCCCGAAAATAAGACCTACTCACTGTAATATAAGGCATCCCCCCGAAAATAAGACCTACTTGCTGTAATATAAGATCTAGCACATCTTTGAGAGTAAAAATTAATATAAGACACTGTCCTATTTTCGGGGAAACAGGGTAGGCTAATGCTTAGCACTTGACATATATTCTCACACTTAATTCTCACCCGCCCCCAATAGAGCAAGCAGACTACTAATCATCCTTGTTTACAGCAGAGGAAACTGAGGCACCGCAATGTTATACCCAGAGGTTAAACACATCTAGTCCTGGAGTCGCAGCTCCATGGTATACTGGCTGGAGTCCCCCAGTCAGCAGTTCAGAAGTGTCTGAGCCCAAAGCCCAGGTTTAACCACACACCCTGCTGCCTTCCTTGTCCCATACGAAGCCCTGATGGCTGAGGAGAGGACAGAGACAAGTGGCACAACCATGTAAGTTGTCATCCAAACTGGGATACTTAGCAAGGAAAAGGAGTCCCTTAGTAATTTCACTGGGACAAGAGGCATAAACCACGACTACCCCGGCAAACCAGGATGCATGGCTACCCTAAAGATAAGGAGGCTAGAACTGAGGCCAATCCTCTGCAGTTCATAACACAGAAGCATGGCTATGGAACAGACACCAGCCTCACCTGCCCTCACAGCTGCCAGGTCATGGTCAAGGCTGGAAGAAGAAGGGTGATCCTGGCAGAGGTCAGAGCAGCATCTGCAAAGCCTCAGATCTGGGGTCTCAAGCACAGCGGGTGGAGCCTGTTGATGGTGGACTGGGAGTCATCTGAGGGCAACAGGCCCAAGGACCTGGATAGACTCCAGGGATGCAAAGAGACCTTGAACCCCACTGCTGCCCAGTCAGGAAACCCAGCGGGAGCTCAGAGCCTTGGCAAAGGACCAGCTGGGAGTCAAATGGGGCCAACAACCTGAGACACCTAGCTCTCCTCCAAAGTTCTGGGCCTGCAGGACAAGAAACCGCATGGCCTGAGGCTCAGGTTGAGCTCTAGTCTGTCTTAGCTGTGGGATCTCGGGCCAGCCCTTCTCCCCTGGACGAACGCAGCTGCTGATAACTGCCTAACTACATCCACTAAATTCATAATGATGCATAACGATAGCAGATAACAGCCACTGAGCTGGAAAGCATACTCCGCACTTAGAAGGGGTATGGTAGTAAATCAAATCCACACTGATTGTCTCCACCTCACAGAGGAGGAAACTGAGATGTGTGTGGGGGTGGGGGGTGGGGGGGAGCTGAGTAACTTGCCCAGAGTCCCATGTTTGATAAGTGGTAAAGCAGGATTGGAATCCAAGCTGACTGCCCCCTGTGAACCCCACTGGCTGACCTAAACCAGCAGTTCTTGGTTGGCTCTGTGGCTCGCCCTGCTCTCCTGGCAACGCCCAGACCCCACTCGCCTGGGGTGGGAGGCACTAGCTCCCTGCCACATGTTGTTCATTCATTAAGGCCCTGGTTCCTCCCTGCCATTCAAATTATGCACAGAGATAATAAAGAAGCTTTCTCCCTTACCAAAGAGGCCTACTTAAGCTCTGAGAGAGATTTCGCCCCCACAAGATTGAGTCATCACTCAAAGTCTTGTTGGAATCAAAGCCGAATCTCTTTCTGGCATTGACTGAGCCCCGCCCGCATCGCCCCCCCACACGCACACACACCCGCTCCCTCCCACTGCTGAGCATCCACGCAGGAAGTGGATGCCGTTCCCCACTCTGTACCCCCTCATGGCTTGCTGAATGATATTCAGTCAACACTCAGTCAATACTGAGCACCTACTATGTGCCGTCACTAAGAGTATGGCCTTAAAGGCACAGTTCTTGCCCTCGCTGGGAGAAAAGGCATTGAGAGAAAGAGCAAAGGTTTTTAGGCTCCGAGATTACTTCACATGCTAACTCAAGCATCCATTAGCTGGGTGATTTGATTCTTTGGCTCAGCACGTTTCCAAATTTCTCAAAGGCCTCAACTACCTCATCAGCAAAATGGGGTGATAGCACCAACCTCATAGATTTGTTGGAGGAGTCAACGGGATTTATGCACATACAAGGGAAACATGGTATACTCAGTGAACACAAGCTGAGGTTACCAACAACCGTCAGTCGGCAGCAGAGGCTTGGAATCACACAGGCAGGCTCTCACTCAGATGGATGGGTCCACGAAGGCTTCCTGGGAAGTGATACCTGGACCGGGTTCTGAGGGTGGATAGGAGTTTGCTAGAGGAAGGGAGGATGTTCCTGGCAGGGGAAATGCATGAGGACCAAAGACATCCCAGGGCACCACAGTGGCACGGGTCACAGCTGCAGAGGCAGGTGGACATGGAAGTGGGTCCCATGGCCAGAGCCCTGACCAGGGATGAGCACCATTTTGACTTCTTCTTGGCCAGCTTGGGAGCCACGGCCAGCACCTCATCCACTTCCGCGTGCAGTCGGGTGACCTCAGGGAAGTCAGGCAGCCACATTCTCTCTGTTAGTCATGTACTCATTCACTCCGACATTCAGAACAATTCTCTGGGGGGCCTGTGCTGGGAGAGGCTGGGCCACCTCCTAACCCTCAGTCAGCCCTTGCCTCACCGGCTCGGCTGCTTTCCTCTTGGTGAAACGGAGTAACAGGGCCTCCCCCATAGAGTCCTTCATTCGTTAACAAATGTGGCTAGGGATAAATGAGTCATTCAAAACTTTCATATTTTAGCATAAATTAAGTCCTCAATCAACATCAGTGTTTAAAATGCTTATCTTTATTATGATTAACTGCCAGGATGGTAAGAATCCCAGCTCCCAGGTCCAAAGTAATGCTTACAGAGGCACCTCCAACCCAGGCCAAAACCCCTGCCTGCTGCTCCTCCCTCACCTTACCCCACCTGGAGCAAATTCCTAGGTTTTCCACTACCCAGAAGTACCCTGACTACACCACCTTAGGAGCTAGCCCAACCTGACCCAGCCCTAGCCCTCCCCATCCCCACCCCATTCATGTCATCCTTCTAGGGCTCTATGTGTCAACCAACCCGGGCCCTGGAGGGGTCAGGGCTGAAGGTCATCTCAGCCTCTGCTGTTCAAAGCTCCAGAGATGAAAAGGTGACCCTTTGGATTTTGTTAATTAAACATTCTATTAAGGAAATTTACAAGCATATACAGAACAAATGCAACAGTGATGAACTGCTTTATAAAGATCACCCAGCTTCACCAACTACCAATATCCTCCCACACGCGCCCCCTCCCCAAATGCTTGATTTGTTGGGGGGAATTTTATGGCCCATCTTTCTGGCACAACCCAGCACTCCGGGCTCCCACTGCTCACAGGTCCCAAGTCAGTTGGATACGTGTGGCCCTCATTCTTTTGCACCAAGAGCATCCTTGAAATAATAGAACAGCCTTTAAAAAAAATATATATATATATATATATATTTGCATTGACTTCAGAGAGGGAGAGAGAAACATCAATGATGAGAGAGAATCACTGATCAGCTACCTCCCCCACACATGGCCCTCCCACTGGGACGGAGCACGAAACCCAGGCATGTGCCCTTGACCGGAATCAAACCCAGGACCCTTGAATCCACAGGCCGGTGCTCTATCCACTGAGCCAAATCAGCTAGAACAGCCATTTTTAAGTCCCTAATAACATGGCAATCCTGGCCACAGTCATGGGGTTATACAGGATGGAGATGAAGCTGGATTCAGGTGGCCTGGTTCTGAATCAATACTTCCTAGATACATGACCTTTGATAGGTCATTCCTATCCAGTAAAAGGAGAATGATGGTAACAGGTTTTGTGTGAGGCTTTAAAAGATAAAAGATGACATGTTCATTTGTCCAGCACAGAACATGCAATGAGGAAACCTTAGAAGTAGATGGGTTAGGTAGTGGGGGAGCGGGCTCTGCTCATATGAGATAGGATTACCATCTCCCACTTCATAGATGGAGAGAGACGGGAGCCCAAAGAGAGGCAGTGAGTTGCCAGGGAGAGCTTCTGTGTCCCAAGTCCCTGAACTGCAGATCCCTGGGAGTGAAGAAATGTTCTAGAATAGACACAGGCAAGCAGTGGTGGGTGGCCCAGTACACCCAGCATGCATCCTCACCTTGAATGACAAGTGCCCCAGTGCGTGTGTGGGAGTGTGTGTGTGTGTAGAGCAGGGGTGCTGAATTCCATTTTACAAGACAGAAGGGTGTCTGAGGGTGCACATCCCTGCTCTCTCTTCTGACCTGACAAGTCCTGTGGCCAGCCTTGCATTACTTACCGCCACTCACTATCCATCCCGTCATGAGAGGCGAGAAACTGCTTCACTAACTCAAGCTTCCGCAATTTTCGGCAATTCAGACACCTCTCCCTACCGTTCTAATATTTTTTCCAAAGTAAAGGAAAGGGTGGGGGGAGGGGGGATGAATCAGTTCAGTTGCTGAGTGATGTTCAGACAAAGACAGTCTCCAGCCCATTGCCCTCGTTTGCTACTTAGGGCTGGGGGGGTGGGGGTGGGGGTCCTGTCAGATTTGGGGTGTGTGTTAAAGCACTGCTTGGGTTTATGGCCTGGGCTCCCCGAGGTTCCTCCCAGGAGGGAGCCAAGTCAGGATCTCCCCACCCCTCCCTCGTGCCCTCCCCCACCACTGCAGTGCGCCGGGCCGGGCACCTCCCAGATCCTCCAGAACAATGGGCTGGGGAGGGGGCCGGCGCCTCTGGAGCCAGCCGAGGGCGGGGGGCCTAGACCACAGACAGCCAGACAGCGGGTCGCTGCCCACGGTAGCTGTGCGGCACCTGACTCAGTTTCCCCAGCTTTGGGGTCCCTGCAGAGCCAGGTGCACGTTTCCCGGATGAGTTTCCCTCCCTCGGGGCATTTTAATGTCATCCTCCATACGCTGCTGGTCCTGTTGCTCCTGGGGAGGCCTCGGGGTCACTCCGCTCCAGCGGCGGCTCCTGCCACGATCGGTCCGGCAGGTCGGGGGCGCGCGGTGCCTCTGTGCGCCCAACTTTCCCCACTGGAGACCCACAGTCCTGGCCAGCCCGGCCACTCTGCGGGCGAAGCCATGATTTATAGCCCCGATCCCAGAGCTGCTCCCCCGCTTCCCCGGCTGCCGGTCCTCACCCTTCCCCCACCCCATCCGAGCCTTCACCGCGCTCCCCACAAAAGCGGTCCCGGAATAACTGCGAGATCCGAGTGTCCGGCCGGTGCCCCGGAACTGCCTCCCTCCCCACCCCCCGCCGGGCGAGGAGGGAACTGGGGAGCCCCGCTGCTGCGCCCTCCTCTTCTACCCACCGACTCCCTGGGTCTGGGCGTGGGGTGCAGTTTGGATCGGAGCTGCAGTCCCCACTCCGGGCTCGCAGGACCGACCCAGGCCGGGTGAGAGAGGGGACAGGTCCAAATCTTTGACTTCCCACTGCCCCGCCCCCCTCGCGGAGTCGCTGGGATGCGGGACCAGCCCGCGGCCAGCCCTTTGCCGGTAAGTGCGGGAGCCGTCCCGCCCGGCGCGCCGGGGAGGAACCAGGTGCGCGGTTCTCACCCCGACCTGCGCCGGGCCCCGCAGTGGGCGCCACCCCTCGGGCTGGGGCTGTGGTCCCCGCCGCAGTGTCCGCACCCCGGCCCGGGACCAGAGCACGTGACCAACGGGCCACCTCCGGCCCCAGCACCCCCAGCCCCGATCCGAGGCGCCGATCCCCAGCCCCACCAACTGGGCAGGACGGAGCGGGGGCTCCCGCTTCCCCGGGGCCAGCGAGGGAGCCGCAGGGCCCCGGGCTGAGCGTGCCTCATCCCTCGCGGCGTGCCCCGCCACGGCCGCAGGACCCGCACTCACCTCGGGGCCCCGCGTCGCCTCCCACGGCCTCCTTGTCCGCCATGCTCGCAGCCCGGCCCGCGAGGGGAGCCTTCGGAGCAGCGCCCTTCGGATTCGGGTCCCCGCCCGCGTCCTGGGCAGCGCTCCCCGGGTCTGAGCCTCCCTCACACTGCAGGAGCTCCGCTCTGACGCCGCCGCCGCAGCAGCAGCCCGGGCCCGCCCCGCACCCCGCCCGGGCCCGCCCCGCGCCCCGCACCCCGCCCCGCGCCCCGCCCCCGTCGGCCAGGCGGGAAGGGAAGGCGAGGGCAGGCAATCGCATCACGGGCCGGGCCCCGAGTCCGCCGGGTCGCCCTGACCTCCCCCACCGCAGCCCGGCCCCTCCTCTCTCGGCTCACCGCGCAGCGGCCGCAGTGGGGCCGGTGGCGGGGCCGGGGCTCCCTGGCTGGCGAGCCGGATGCGGGCGCGCTCAGGGCGCACAGCTCCGGGAAGAGCGGGCTTGATCGCTGGCCTCCTCGGACCCCGCCACGCATCCGCTCCACGGGATCGCAGGGGGGCTGGAGCCCCGCAGCAGGCACCGCACGCACACCCCACTCTCCCGGAAGCCTGCCCTAGGCGCTGTTTATTTCCCCCATACACAACCCCCCTCCATCCCACACAAGGGTCCAAAGGAACGGTCAGGGGCCTGCGTATAAGCGGATCACGGCGGGGGGGGGGGGGCCGCAGAGGGGAACTGGGTGCGGCCAGCTCTCAGGCCGCTGGACGCCCAGCGCGTGTCCTCCTCCCAGGCCGCTCCGGGACTCCATGGCAACTCGGGAGCCCGCCCGGAGGCGCTGCAGCAGCGGCTGCCTCCAGCCTTCCATATATGGGCTCCCGCCCGGGCCCTCGTCAAAAGTCTGAGAATAACGACATGAATAATGCAGTGCTTCGGCGATCAATGATCCATCCTCCCGGTCCCATGGCTCATGGCTCCGCCACACACGCGCCGCCCGCACCGGTGTCAGCTGCGCAGCTGAAGAGGCAATCAATGCCCTGACAAGAACCTCATAACCGCTGGTCCTGGGCCCCTCTGGTGAGCCTGGCGCCCCGCTAAGTGCCTAAGGACCTTACCTCTTTCTCTTCGTAACTAAGAGGTGGGGACTAGCAGTCCCCGTTTTGCAGATAAGGAAACGGAGATTTGAGGGAGATCAGTGATGATCCCCAGGACACACACAGCATGTGAGTGGCCCAGCTGGGATCCCCAGCCAACCCACACCCACCCCCGGGCCCTGACAGCGGCCACAGCGCCCAGAGGGCCCCCAGGGAAGCTTCATTGCCGCTGGATACAGAGGAGGGGCTGGCAGAGGCTGCAGGGACAGGCCAGAGACCATCTCTCCTCAGGAAGCGATTGCAACGGGATGAGTTAAAGGGACAAACTTGTCTCCCCTCTGCCCGCATTGAAAAGCCCAAATGCGGCCCCGCCCAGGTGTCCCAGTCGGTTGGAGCGTCATCCAGCACACCAAAGGTTGTGGGTTAGAACCCCAATTGGGGTGTGTACAGGAGGCAACAGATCTATGTTTCTCTCTCTCTCTCTCTCTCTCTCTCTCTCTCTCTCAATCAATTTTTAAAATCCAACATGTCCTCGGGTGATGGATGTACAATCTGTGGGCAAGCAACTCTTTGAGCCTTAGCACCCTCATCTGTGAAATGGGTGCAACAGCAGGACCCACATCATGATACTGAAGAGGACTGGATGACAGGATGCACATGAAACATGCTTCTCTTGGGGTCTGGCCCACGGTAGTCAGTTCAGAAAATATTAGATCTGATTAGGCCACAGACACTTTTTTAACAGTACACACCGGCCGGATAATGGTGTACACTGGCCGGTTACTGGTGCACAATGGCCGGATAATGGTGCACACTGGCTGGTTACTGGTGCACAATGGCCGGATAATGGTGCACACTGGCCGGTTAATGGTGCACAATGGCCGGATAATGGTGCACAGTGGCTGGTTAATGGTGCACCCTGGCCGGTTAATGGTGCACAATGGCCGGATAATGGTGCACACTGGCTGGTTACTGGTGCACAATGGCCGGATAATGTGCACACTGGCCGGTTAATGTGCACACTGGCCGGTTAATGTGCACACTGGCCAGCGAATGGTGCACACTGGCCGGTTAATGTGCACACTGGCCGGTTAATGTGCACACTGGCCGGTTAATGTGCACACTGGCCGGTTAATGTGCACACTGGCCGGTTAATGTGCACACTGGCCGGTTAATGTGCACACTGGCCGGTTAATGTGCACACTGGCCGGTTAATGTGCACACTGGCCGGTTAATGTGCACACTGGCCGGTTAATGGTGCACACTGGCCGGTTAATGTGCACACTGGCCGGTTAATGTGCACACTGGCCGGTTAATGTGCACACTGGCCGGTTAATGTGCACACTGGCCGGTTAATGTGCACACTGGCCGGTGAATGTGCACACTGGCCGGTGAATGTGCACACTGGCCGGTGAATGTGCACACTGGCCGGTTAATGTGCACACTGGCCGGTTAATGTGCACACTGGCCGGTTAATGTGCACACTGGCCGGTTAATGTGCACACTGGCCGGTTAATGTGCACACTGGCCGGTTAATGTGCACACTGGCCGGATAATGGTGCACACTGGCCGGTTAATGTGCACACTGGCCGGTTAATGTGCACACTGGCCGGTTAATGTGCACACTGGCCGGTTAATGTGCACACTGGCCGGTGAATGTGCACACTGGCCGGTTAATGTGCACACTGGCCGGTGAATGTGCACACTGGCCAGTGAATGTGCACACTGGCCGGTGAATGTGCACACTGGCCGGTGAATGTGCACACTGGCCGGTTAATGTGCACACTGGCCGGTTAATGTGCACACTGGCCGGTTAATGTGCACACTGGCCGGTTAATGTGCACACTGGCCGGTTAATGTGCACACTGGCCGGTTAATGTGCACAATGGCCGGTTAATGTGCACACTGGCCGGTTAATGTGCACACTGGCCGGTTAATGTGCACACTGGCCGGTTAATGTGCACACTGGCCGGTTAATGTGCACACTGGCCGGTTAATGTGCACACTGGCCAGTGAATGGTGCACATTGGCCGGTTAATGTGTACAATGGCCGGTTAATGTGCACACTGGCCGGTTAATGTGCACACTGGCCGGTTAATGTGCACACTGGCCAGTGAATGGTGCACACTGGCCGGTTAATGGTGCACCCTGGCCGGTTAATGTGCACACTGGCCGGTTAATGTGCACACTGGCCAGCGAATGGTGCACACTGGCCGGTGAATGTGCACACTGGCCGGTTAATGTGCACACTGGCCGGTTAATGTGCACACTGGCCGGTTAATGTGCACACTGGCCGGTTAATGTGCACACTGGCCGGTTAATGTGCACACTGGCCGGTTAATGTGCACACTGGCCGGTGAATGTGCACACTGGCCGGTTAATGTGCACACTGGCCGGTTAATGTGCACACTGGCCAGTGAATGTGCACACTGGCCGGTTAATGTGCACACTGGCCGGTTAATGTGCACACTGGCCGGTTAATGGTGCACACTGGCCGGTTAATGTGCACACTGGCCGGTTAATGGTGCACACTGGCCGGTTAATGTGCACACTGGCCGGTTAATGTGCACACTGGCCGGTTAATGTGCACACTGGCCGGTTAATGTGCACACTGGCCGGTTAATGTGCACACTGGCCGGTTAATGTGCACACTGGCCGGTTAATGGTGCACACTGGCCGGTTAATGTGCACACTGGCCAGTGAATGTGCACACTGGCCGGTTAATGTGCACACTGGCCGGTTAATGTGTACAATGGCCGGTTAATGTGCACCCTGGCCGGTTAATGTGCACACTGGCCGGTTAATGTGCACACTGGCCGGTTAATGTGCACACTGGCCGGTTAATGTGTACAATGGCCGGTTGATGTGCACACTGGCCGGTTAATGTGCACACTGGCCGGTTAATGGTGCACATTGGCCGGTTAATGTGCACACTGGCCGGTTAATGTGCACACTGGCCGGTTAATGTGCACACTGGCCGGTTAATGTGCACACTGGCCGGTTAATGTGCACACTGGCCGGTTAATGTGTACAATGGCCGGTTAATGGTGCACATTGGCCGGTTAATGTGCACACTGGCCGGTTAATGTGCACACTGGCCGGTTAATGTGCACACTGGCCGGTTAATGTGCACACTGGCCGGTTAATGTGCACACTGGCCGGTTAATGTGCACACTGGCCAGCGAATGGTGCACACTGGCCGGTTAATGTGCACACTGGCCGGTTAATGGTGCACACTGGCCGGTTAATGTGCACACTGGCCGGTTAATGTGCACACTGGCCGGTTAATGTGCACACTGGCCGGTTAATGTGCACACTGGCCGGTTAATGTGCACACTGGCCTGTTAATGTGCACACTGGCCAGATAATGGTGCACACTGGCCGGTTAATGTGCACACTGGCCGGTTAATGTGCACACTGGCCGGATAATGGTGCACACTGGCCGGTTAATGTGCACACTGGCCGGTTAATGTGCACACTGGCCGGATAATGGTGCACACTGGCCGGTTAATGTGCACACTGGCCGGTTAATGTGCACACTGGCCGGTGAATGTGCACACTGGCCGGTTAATGTGCACACTGGCCGGTTAATGTGCACACTGGCCGGTTAATGTGCACACTGGCCGGTGAATGTGCACACTGGCCGGTTAATGGTGCACACTGGCCGGTTAATGTGCACACTGGCCGGTTAATGTGTACAATGGCCGGTTAATGGTGCACACTGGCCGGTTAATGTGCACACTGGCCTGTTAATGTGCACACTGGCCGGTGAATGTGCACACTGGCCGGTTAATGTGCACACTGGCCGGTTAATGTGCACACTGGCCAGTGAATGTGCACACTGGCCGGTTAATGTGCACCCTGGCCGGTTAATGTGCACACTGGCCGGTTAATGTGCACACTGGCCGGTTAATGTGCACACTGGCCGGCGAATGGTGCACACTGGCCGGTTAATGTGCACACTGGCCGGTTAATGTGCACACTGGCCGGTTAATGTGCACACTGGCCGGCGAATGGTGCACACTGGCCGGTTAATGTGCACACTGGCCGGTTAATGTGTACAATGGCCGGTTAATGGTGCACACTGGCCGGTTAATGTGCACACTGGCCGGTTAATGTGCACACTGGCCAGTGAATGTGCACACTGGCCGGTTAATGTGCACACTGGCCGGTTTATGCTGGCCGGTTAATGTGTACAATGGCCGGTTAATGGTGCACACTGGCTGATGAATGTGCACACTGGCCGGTTAATGCTGGCCGGTTAATGTGCACAATGGCCGAGCGGGCTCAGGGCAGAGAGGGCAAGAGCAGCCCAGGCCCTGCATCACCCCTCTAGCTGCCTGCCCAGTTCTGCTCCTCTAGCCCCGCTCAGTAAGGCTGGCCAGGCCGAGGCTGCATGGGTTGGAACACAAGAGGGCAGGGCAGGGCCGCCACCTGCAGTCTGCCCTTTGAGCACAGTGACACATGGACACATGCCCAGGCAGTGAGGCCATTAACGAGCTTTCTAATAAACACAGTTTTGATTGAGTCCCTCTTATGCTCACAACCAGTCCAGGTTTCCCTCCTCAAAGGGAAAGAGCCCTCACTTTTGAGTGTGACTCTCAACACCTTTGACGAAGTGATCCCCAACCTGCCTCTCCACAGTCTCTCTCCCAAGTAGCCCTCCTTCCACCAGCCTCCCTCGGCCACAGTTACAAGCTGCCCCTGTCTCCATGTTTGGCACCCCCTTCACCTCCCTGCTCCACCTGTTCACATCCAGGCATCCTTCAGGGCCGCCAGCGCAGGGAAAGCTGGGACACTGCCCCACACCCAGGTTGCCATGGTATCCCACACACCCACACACCTCTCTTCACTCTTCTCCTCCCACCACCTCTGTTACCCAGGCAGTGCGGCAGTAGGAGGCCCCTCTGTCTATGCGCAGGGACGCCCATCTCCATCCCAGGCCTGGGCCTGCCTCCAGGTCTCCAGACTTCCAGAGAGTCTCCCTAGGCCTCCTCCCATGCCCTTCCACTCAACCAAAGCCCAGCTCATCCTCTCCTGCCCTCCCTGCTGGTGACAGGATCTCGGTAAAGGGAATACCACCCACCAGTTGCCAAGCCACGTGCCTGGGAATCAGCTTTCACTTCTCCCTCTATGTCCATTCAAATTCAATCAATCTCCAAGTCAAGTGTCGCCCGTTGACCTTGAAAATCTCCTCTGCATCATCATGACCACCATCCTGTCTAGATCCCATCATCTCTCACTGCCTACTCGTCTGCAGGACTCCCTTACCAATCTCCTGGCTGCCGTCCTACCCCTGACCCCTCACCACATGCATTCTTTGTGAATCAGGTCTTCCCTGGCCATCTCTCTGGCTCCATCTCTCCCTCATGGCCCCTTTCAGTCCCTCCATCCACCCTCACCTCGGTGCTGGGATTTCAAACACCTTAAAACGGGTTTGGTGTTTGGACCACTCCTATCTGGGTCCTGCCAGCACCAGCAAACTGGAGAACTCGAGTGGACCGCCCCACTCCCAGAAGCCTTCCCTGCAGCCCATGCTGGCCTGGGTGCCTCTCTTCCGGGGCCTCATGGCACCCGGACCCTCCCCATCAGGTCTTCACCGCTGGCATGAAGACACTGGCCTTGGAGGCCTGTCAGAACCAGCAGGGAGCCTGCAGCCCCCTCCTTCCCCCCCCCCCCCCACCTCACCCCAGCTCCTGCCACTGCAGCAAAAGGGCCTGGGGTGCCACCTGCCTGCTCCACACCCGCCCGCCCCCTGCCAGCACAGTGACATTGAGCAGGATGGGCTGAGGCCAGAGAGCAGACAGTTTAGATTTTTAGGAAACATGAAAGGCAATGGGTTCGCCCTCATGGCTTCGATAATAACCATCGAGATGATTAAGAATCACCCTGGTGCCCTAACCAGTTTGGCTCTGTGGATACAGCATCAGCCTGCAGACTGAAGGATCCCAGATTTGATTCCGGTCAAGGGCATGTACCTTGGTTGTGGGCACATCCCCAGTAGATGTGCAGGAGGTGGCTGATTGATGTTTCTCTCCCATCTATGTTTCTAACTCTCTATCCCTCTCCCTTCCTCTCTGTAAACAATCAATAAAATATATTTTTTTAAAAAGAAAAAAAAGAATCGCCCTGGTGAGCACACGCTCGGCCAGGTCTCACTTAATTCTCAAGGAGGTCCCTGCATTTCACAGGAGAGGGGATCAAGGCAAGCACAGGGAGGCTGACCGCCCGCCTCCCCTCGCCCCAGGCTTCCCTGGGCATCAGCAGCAGGGCTGGCACTCAAGGCCACGCCCTTCTCCTGTCACTCATCATGAGGGAAGGGGTCCCCCCCACCCCCACCCCCACCCCCGGCCGAGGCCCACAGTTCCTTCCCCAAAAGGAGCCAGAGTGAGATCACGTGGCTTCCCTGTGTCAGTTCCCACATGAGTCGGCCTCCCTCTGACTCGTGAGGTTCACCCTGCATTCTCCCTCCTTCTAGCCAAAGCACCCTCAGGTCACCCGTCAGAACGCGCCAAATCGGGTCCCCCCTCAGGGTCCAGAACACGTGCCCCCAGAGAATGACGCGGCAGAGACAGAAGGAAACGGAGGCCCGCCGTGTTTATTCACCAAAGAAGACAGCGGCGGAGTCAGAACCTGCACCTGGATGGTCCCATCTCAGCAGAGCGCCCAGGTCTCCCCTGCCCCCACAGAGAACAGGGCAGCAATGCCACCCCGCGCCCAGTCCAGCACCTGGCACAGAGCGGGCCGCAAGAAACACGCTGCCGGCACGAGGGAAGCACCTCCCATCTCGGCCCGCACCTGCCTCCCCTGCCTCCCAACGCACTCCGAGGAAAGCCTCGGTGTTTCCGACTTTTTCAGCCGAGGGGACTGAAGGCTGCTGAGACCCCCGCGCCTGGGCTTGAGGTCATGTCACTAAGACAGGGGTCGGCAAACTCATCAGTCCACAGAGCCAAATATCAACAGCGCAACAACCGAAGTTTCTCTGGAGAGCCACATTTTTTAAACTTAAACTTCTTCTAGCGCCACTTCTTCAACATAGACTCGCCCAGGCCGTGGTATTTTGTGGAAGAGCCACGCTCAAGGGGCCAGAGCCACCTGTGGCTCGCGAGCCGCAGTTGGCCAACCACGGTGCTAAGAGGTTGCTTTAAGTCATTCCGCTCTTTCAAAGCCTGTGTTTGATTTTGAAACTGATGTACGTTTTGCATCCTGACCGCTGTACCCAGTTTCTTGATGCCACCCATGTATCTGTGGGTTTTTTTCCAAACAAAACTAACACTTTACACTTCGATTCCTTGTTCTCAAAACGTCTTATGAAGAAAACGAAGCATCCACAACAGTAAGGAGCGATGTAATGAATCCTCAGGCACCCATCACCCAAGTTACTTAATTTTTAAAAATCAAATTTACTGTGAAATTGACTCTCCTAGGAAGAGATCACAGGAGCTCTCATTTAATGTGGAAATTACATGCTCGTTTAATTTTTACATCCCTCCCTCCAAGAAACACAAACTACTATTCCAATGGGGACATTAGGAGGGTGAGGTCCAGTCACTTGCTGGAAGTTAGAATGGGCAGAGCCAGGAGTCGCCCAGACTGGCCAGTTACGGGAGCATGAACTTCGCCTCCAGTGCCTCCATCTGTACAATGTGGATAAAACCGTATATATTCACCCAGGACTGGAGTACGGCCTCTAAAATAAGTCAAGGAAATGGGCCCACGCCCTCTTTCTCTCACACCTGAGCTCTCCATTAAAATTGCACTGTTTCCAGAAGCTTCCCACTCCAGGTTAGGGAGGACCCATGGCTCTCCATTCATCCTCTCCCTCATCCGTTCTCATTCTTTCTCTCACCGACGCGTGTAGGCCTCTCTCTCGCTGTGCTGGGACATGACGTGTAGCCAGACGTGTACCCAGCCCCAAAGAGCCCCCAGCCCCAGTGGAAAGGAGAGAAACAGACAGGCATACCCATAACGCCAGGCAGACCTTGACCTCCACCCAGGCATGCAGAACCTATGAGGAGAATGCGCTGGGCCTCACCTACCTCTGTCCTCTCCACCAGCAGCAAAGAGCAAGGCCCTGGAGGGGAGGGGCAAGGAGCAGAGGGGCTCAGGGCTGCGGGTTTGGGAACTGGATCGAGCTTGGGTTTGAAGCCCAGCTCCACCCCTTCCTAGCTGGGTGGTCTCGGGTGAGTTACCTACCCGCTCTGGTTATAAAAGTGGGTTGATAGAACCCACAGAGTAGAGGCTTGGAGCATTACATTAGTTAATGCTTAAACTGGGTTCTTCAACCGAGGAGGCGTGCCACCAGCTGGCCACTGCCACCGGCTGTGACTCCTCATGGGCTCCAGGAACGAAGCCCAGCCCGAGCAAGGCTGAAGCTTCGTGAGAGTGGCCGGCGTTCCCAGGAGGGTGTTCCTCTCCACTAACCTCTCCTTGGAAAGTCTGTACATTTGGAAAATAAATAAAATAAAAGATAAAACTTCTCAGCCTTCCCTACCCAGCTGGTCCAGGGGTGTCAGCTGCGTGGGAGAAGAGCAGTCTGGTGGCCGGCGGAGCGAGGACAAAGACGCCCTGCTGTTCTTCAGCCCCGTGCTGGCACGCTGGCACCTGTTCCACGATCCTGCAGCAAACCCACGGGCACTGAAAGCTTCAGACTCAGGCACCCTGGTCCTGGCTGGCCGCCCCCCGGCCTCCTCCTGGGTTGTTAAGGACCAGGAAGGACATCTGGCACAGGCGGGCGCTTGGTTCATGTGGCTACCGCTGTGTCAGTAGCGGGACAAGCACCAGACTGGTCTCAGGAACCCTGGGTCGGGCTCTGCCACATTCTGCTGTGGGGCCTTGGGCAGGTGACCCAGCCTCTCCGATGCCCAGTCACCCCATTGGTACAATGCGGATAAATACCCTGTGTATCCATCCTTGCTGCCTGTCACAGACCCGGAGCGGAATCCCAGCCTTGCCATGCAGCTGGGACGTGCTGACGTCTGGGTAAAAGTCAGAGGGTGTTATTTATCTCCCCGCCCCCAACACACACACACACACAAAAGTTTGCCATTTTCTTCCTATTTTCCCTAGTGTCTTCCTGAGATCCTGAGGTTTAAGCAAGAGGAGACATTTTCTTTAAAAAATCACAATGTTAAGCTTCAAAAGTTAAGTTTCTGGTGTGTTTTTTTTTAAAGAATCAAAGCAAGTTGAGGAGAAGAAGGAGTATGGTGGCATAAGGTGATCCAAGAAGCATTAGAATGTGTGTGTGTGTATGTGTGTGTGTGTGTATGTGTGTGTGTGTATGTGTGTGTGTATGTGTGTGTGCGTGTGTGTGTGCGTGTGTATGTGTGTGTATGTGTGTGTGCGTGTGTATGTGTGTGTGCGTGTGTATGTGTGTGTATGTGTGTGTATATATGTGTGTGTGTGTGTGTGTGCGTGTGCGTGTGTATGTGTGTCTCAAAGACCGGCGCTAAATGCACAAAAGTCACAGAGAAATATCACCAAGAAGAATCTAAACAGTTAAACAGTTAAACAGAAAAAGCACGAACCTTGTCAGTCCCGCACACATGTGTGCGTGCAGCTAAGCACTTGTTAAACGGGGTGAATGAGAAACAAGGCAACGACACCGTCTAATGATGGCACGGTTGTGTCTGAAGCTGCACTCTCACACCTACACAGATAACTCCATCACCGACTAAGTCGTTTCACACTTTGGGAAACGATATGAGAGTATTAAGAACACTCTGATCGATGAATCCTTCTCTGAGAAATTATTCTATGCCAAAGGGAAAGACTCTCATTATCCACGCACTATTAAATGTTATTTCATGCAAGGAGCACAGCTGAGTAAAATTACAAATATGAAAAAGCCCAGGATGACATTCAGTGAAGAGGGGCTGACAAAGCATGCGCACATCACCGGCAGTGCCACTTAACGGAGCCACAGAGGGACAGGTACTGGAAAGCGAAAAAATCAAGTTGGGCTAAGTCAGTGGTCGACAAACTCATCAGTCAACAGAGCCAAATACCAACAGTACAACGACTGAAATTTCTTCTGAGAGCCAAATTTTTCAAACTAAACTCCTTCTAACGCCACTTCTTCAAAATAGACTCGCCCAGGCCGTGGTTATTTTGTGGAAGAGCCACACGCAGGGGGCCAAAGAGCCGCACGTGGCTCGTGAGTTGCAGTTTGCCAACCACGGGGCTAAGTGAAGGGGAAAGGAGGGAGGCTTTAGTCCTTTCCTGATTCCCTTTAGGGCCGTGTCCGTTTTTTCTATCTCCCTCTTTCTCTAACCTCCGCCAGGACCTGGGCCCTGGCTTCCCAGCAGGGCGGGAGCTGCCGCCTGCCTCCAGCCCGACTCCCACTGACTCTCCCGTCTGACTCGGTTCTAAATCCCGTTACTGTTTCTCCAGACTGCAGCTCTCCAAACAAACTGGCGGAGTGCGTGAGATCAGAGGGCCAACAAGCTCCAGCAAATACCTCACCAGAGCAAACACACTCAGCCGTGTGCCGGGGCCAAGAACTGCACATTCGGACACGAAATGTCAGGCCCCACAGAAGGCCCTTTGAGGAGCCAGGCCGTGAGCTTAGAACCGCCGCCCTCCACCTTCTTGCTGTGGTAAAGCTCACTCTGCCCCGGTCACAAGGCCTGTGGCCACCCCTCCGTCTCTTCGGGGTCACATGCCCCTTTGGGAATCGAATAAGTGCTCGGAATTTGCAAACCATTTTGAAAAGTTCCTAGATCTGGGTCAGTGGTCAGCAACTCATTAGTCAACAGAGCCAAATATCAACAGTACAACGACTGAAATTTCTTTGGAGAGCCACATTTTTAAAACGTCAACTTCTTCTAATGCCACTTCTTCAAAATAGACTCACCCAGGCCGCGGTAGTTTGTGGAAGAGCCACACTCAAGTGGCCAAAGAGCCGCATGTAGTTCGCGAGCCACAGTTTGCCGAGCACTGACCTAGATCTAGGAACTCTTCAAAGTGGTTTGCAAATATCAAACCATATCTAGGTGGTGGGAGTTCCTTCCTTCCTTCATTCACTTATGTATGCGCTATAAAATAAGCACGTGCGCACAAAATTGTACCAGGCCAGCAGGATAAACAATGGTGGGAAAGCAGGGTCCCCGCCCCGAAGACCCGTCCCTGGGGGTGGACAGAAAACAAGCGAATACAACTTCCAGTGACTTGTGGCTGGGCTGGTCCAGGCACAAGGTGCCAATATCAAGAGCGGATATTAGCTGAGCACTTCCTGGATGCCTAGGACACTCCTAGGGCCTCTCCTTGGAGCTTGTAACTCATGGGTCACTGTGACTTGTGTTGAATTCACTTAATCTCCCAACATCCTCGGAGGAAGGAAATAGCATTATCTTGTTACAGATGAGGAAACCGAAGGAAAGAAAAAAGTCGACACTGTGACTTTTTCAAGGCTAGTCCGAAAGGACATCAGAGTCCTAAGACCCCACCCGCAGTGAGGCTGGTGGCCGAGTCGCCTCCATCAGCGTGGGTCACCCCAGACAGCGGGGTCTCTCCAAGCAGACAGCACTGGGTTCAGAGCGGGAGCCTCGCAGGGAGGAGCAGCCCTCCCGTGGGCTGACCCTTCTAGGTTCCGAGTGACAGGGGAGAGGATGGGGAACTGCTTCCTTAGGACCACACTGAGTGCACCTGTGTGGCCAGCCCGGCTCCTCTCCCCGGGCCACCCACCCTCCCTGCAAACACCCCTTCCTCTCAACAGCAAAGGGGGACAGGGAGACTTCCAGAGTTAGACTCAGCATGTGCACACACACTGGGTGAGGCTGCACACAGATAAAGTTCATTAAGAAGACGGGGCATCTTTTAGGCTAAAACCAGGAAGAAAGAAAGGCAGCGGGTAGAGGTCCAGTCAGTGGCCAGGCCCAGGTTCAATATCCTGCTGTGTGATTTGGGCATTTCTTGGTGCCTCAGTTTCTACATCTCTGAAATGGGGATAATAGCTGTACCTGCGTCACAGGAATGTTATGAAGATCAAATGGGTTAATGCATGAGTGGAAAAGAGTGGCTTGGCACATAGTAAGTGCCAATAAATGTCAGGTACTATTGATTATAGACTGAGTGATTGTACGAATATAGTCACACATCTAGGTAAATGCACATCAGATACATGTATTATCTACAACATGCATTAAAAAACTGGAAGGGAAGATGCAAACATATTAATAGTGGTGATCTCTGCATAGTAAGATCATAAGTGATTTTTAAATTATTTCTCTTCCCCCCCCCCTTTTTAAACAGATACAGGGTGGGGCAAAAGTCATTTTACACATGGAAAATAACACAATCATTAATTAAAAATAAAAATACAAGAATAAACTCTGTGTTTTGAATACTCACAACTAAACTCACTCTTGCCCCACCCAGTATGTTTTTCTTTTATAATCACAACTAGCGGCCTGGTGCACAAAATTCATGCACAGAGGTAGGGGGGGAGGGTGTCCCTCAGCCTGGCCTGCACCCTCTCCAATCTGGGATCCTTCAGGGGATAGCCATCAGTCAGATATCCCTCTCACAATCCAGAACTGCTAGCTCCTAACCACTCACCTGCCTGCCCGATTGCCCCTAACTTCTTCTGCCTGCCAACCTGATTGTCCCCAACTGCTCCCCTGCTGGCTTGATTGTCCCTAACCACCTCTGCCTCGGCCCCGCATCTGGGACCCAGAATTCCCTCCTCCAGCTGACCATAGGCACCTGGGATCCAGGCTTCCCTCCCTCTGGTCAGCCATAGACGCCTGGGCTGGCTGCAGCCGCAGGGGATGGTGGGCAGGTGGCTTCGCCTGGGCTGCAGCTGCAAGTGCTGACAGCCTGTGACCATGGGGTGGTACTGGTGCCCGGGACTGCGGGGTGAGCAGCTTCTCCGTCTACCAGGCTGTAGCCTGCTGCAGGTGCTGGCACCTGGACCACAGGCAGACAGCTTCTCTGTCTTCCCTTGGATGCAGTATGAGCGACTTCGGCTGGCTGCAGCCTGGGATCATGGGCCAGGCAGCTTCTTGGTCTCCCTGCTGCAACCAGCCTCAGGAGCTGCCACCAGACTTCTCCGACCCCCACAGGCCCCGAGTGACAGGGGGCGGGGCTGCCGCCATGTTTTCAGGTTAATTTGCATACTCACTCTGGTCCACTGGTAGAGTAGCAGAGTGACGGTCATGTGCATATTTCTCTTTTATTAGTGTAGATAAAATCAATAGAGAAACCTTTAAACTCAACAACAGTGAGCGAGGTGGCTCAGAAACAGAGATGGGATGAGAAAGGCAGGTCTCGAGGCTGGGGTCTAACACCACGCAAGGGAGGGAGACCTGAATTTGTGGGTTTCAGTCTCTTTGGAAACCTCCATCCAAGTCATCCTTCAAATCAATGCCCACGTCCCATCTTCTGAGAACGTCGCTAATTCTACATCTTCTCACCCGGCACTTGGTCCTTTTCCCTGCATGTGTCCAGGCCTCCTCGAGGCAATCAATGCCTTACAACGGCGGCAGCGGCCAGTTACCACCAGCCCACTACGCGCCAGGTCCTGACGTGGCCACTGTAGTGAGCGTTCTCTTACGTCTGGTCCAGAGAGAGAGGATGACTTGCCCAGGCTCCTCTTACTAGACAGCTCCCTGCTACGCAGTAGAAGTCAGGGCTACTGGACTACAGTTGGGGGCCATGAGAGGGGGTTTCTATTTCCGGATTATAATCCTTCTTGTGCAAAATTTCGGTGTCAACTGTGTGCAAGTGTGCTTGTGTGGACATGTGTGCATGTGTGTGTGAGAGAGAAGGGGAGAGAGAGGAAGAGAAAGAGAATATATTTATAAAATATTTTTCAGACTCTGGGGATAGATAGCAACACATGGAGCTTGCTTGAGTTTTTCAAAGAATCAGAGAAACTGAATTTAAAGTAAAAAAAAAATGAAGGGGATGGATTCGGATGAGTAGAGAAGAGAAGAGTCGGGCCCTGTGTTCAGGATGAAGGCTCAAGCTGATTCTAGATCCTTGCTCCTCAGCACCGAATCCTGGGAGTTCAGGGCAGAAGGCACCTTGTAGGGACTTTGGCAAACCTTCCGTTCCGGGCAGAGAGCCTTCTCCTGCAGCCCAGACAGCCAGCTTGTTGAAACGCCGCCCTGGATGGGACCTGAGAGCTCGGGTAGCGCGTTCCCCCATTTCTGAGTGATGTCAGCAAGCTCTTCCCCTCATAGTTGAACTACCTTCATGGTGTCAGAGCCTGGAGTTTAGAGAATCGGACAGACTGGATTCCCAGCAACCCTCTGCCTAGCTGGTGTGACCTCGGGCAAGTCAGTGGGCATCTCTGGGGCAGGGTCCCCTGCGAAGGGTCCGCATTGCCCCCAGCTCGGACAAAGCTCGTCCTTTCCTCTCTAGGTTTGTCGCTATGCTCAGCAGTGCTCTGTGTGTGAGTGCCATGCGCCTCCACTGCCGCCACCTCAGGGACAGCAGTGCGTCAGAGTCACCTCTAGCACAGCTCCAGGCATAAGGGTGATGGAGACAGGGAGGACAGGGGACCAAAAGCTGCATCCTGCCATTGAAGGGGTGGCATTACCAACTTAGTAATTCAACTTGAATCTATGCATGGTGGAAACTTGAGGCTTTTGAGTGGATTTATTTTTTTTTTCTATCTCATGGCACATGTGAACCAGGAAGTCAATGACCTTTTAGCTAATATTTTTAAAATAAAATACTTCCAAATGATACCAATAAAACATGATGGTTTTCAAACAAAATACCAATACACATAAAAAAGAAAATTAAAGTCTTCTGGGAGCTGAAACCGGTTTGGCTCAGTGGATAGAGCGTCGGCCTGCGGACTGAAGGGGTCCCAGGTTCGATTCCAGTCAAGGGCATGTACCTTGGTTTTCAGGCAAATCCCCAGTAGCGGGTGTGCAAGAGGCAGATGATCGATGTTTCTCTCTCATCGATGTTTCTGACTTTATCCCTCTCCCTTCCTCTCTGTAAAAAATCAATAAAAATATATTTAAAAAATAAATAAAAATAAAGTCTTCTGGGAACACCCCCCTCCCCCAGAGGTGACATTCTGACAGCAGTCTCGCAGAACTCTTATGCATATATTATGTCTGTCAGTGTAGCGTGATAGAATTCAGTCTCTCCGAGCCCACAGGGTCCGGCTTCCCAGAGTCTGGATGGAAGGAGCTCTCCCCAGCAGGGCGGAGCCGGGGACCCTCCATCCGGGGCTTTGGCCCCGGGCAAAGACATAGCTGGCTCCTGTCCCAACTCGGGGCCATCCGTAGGCAGACACAAAGGGGTCATTTTTCTTTCCCTCGAGGACACAGTGTGCTCCGAACTGGGAGTTTTTCTGGGTTATGAGATTCAGCTCAACTGGAAAAGATCATCTGAGGTTTCCCAAGAAGTCAGATTCAAAGAGCCTATACTGAAGCTTTATTTTTGTCCAAAATAATCATGAATTATGAAAGCCATTTGGGTGGAAGCTCGGGGAAACAGCAGGCTTTTGTGGAGAAAGAAAAAGCGTGGGTGAGATCTAGATGCCGATAAGGCCGTTGGAAAGACTCTGAAAGGAACATTGAGTTTTGGGAAGGGCCCAGCAATGAGCCTCTCTCACTCCCCTGTCTCCTCGGTGGGGCATTCCTGGTCGGTAATGTGACAGAGGAAACAGATGAGTCAATGTCAGGATTTGCCCAGTGTCAGGGTTGTGGCTCACAGGATGCCCCAGAAGTCGTCTGTCAAGGCTGCCAAGGAACTGATGAATTCCTTTATAACCCACTTTCGGGAAAGGTCATCCAATGGCACTACCCTATAGAAGCCATAACTACAAATGGATTTATACTGAGACCACAGTCCTCCATCTAGCAATCTCCCTACAAATACGAAATAACAATGCAAAAAGGTGGAATTACTTGTAATTGCAAAATACTAGAAAGAACACAAATAATCACTCATGGACTGCTTGAATATAAACTATGGCACATCTGTTTAAGGAAATTCTGTGTAGCCACAGAATGAAGAAAATCCCTACGAATTTACATGGAATGATTTCCAGGATCTATATTATTGAGTGCAGTAAGCCAAACACAAGAGCCTACACAATGTATTCTACATTTTGTGTAAGAAAGGGGAAATATTCATATAAATGTATGCTTAGCTTTGCAAAAAGAAAGACAAGGGCAAAAGCTAATAAAAGTGTGGGACCAGGTGAAGAGGATGGCGGTGAGACATGTATGGACGTACCTTTCTACAGAGTTTTGATTTGCAGTGCTTTATATACCCCAAAATAAATTAAACCCGAAGGATTTTTTTAAGAGCAAACCTTACCTTTCACATAAATAGAAGCAAATCCACCTTACTGTGTATCCTGAGTGGTAGGTATGACATAATCACACAGGGAAAATCATTAATTCAAGTAAATTTGAACATAGTATTCTAACTATATCTTTTTAAAAAAAAACATTAAATTTATTGGGATGACATTGATTAGCAGTATCATATAGGCTGTATATCTTTAATATGACATTTTCTAATGATAAAAAGGACTACCTTAAACTTAATGTAGTAGGTTTGTTGTTGGTAGAAGTATTGGTGGCATGTTTCTGAGACTATTTTTGTGTGTGTGAGTATTGAAGTAGATATAGGACAAGTGGTCAAATATCCTGATGTGGTTGGGGACCAGGGTTTTGACTGTAAAAGAGGGAAGATATACATACCAATTGGGGAAGGTGAAGAAAAACTTGTTATTATATTTGAATTAGGTATGTCGATGTATACTTGTGGCTCAGTGGTTGAGTGTCAACCCATGAACCAGGAGGTTATGGTTCGGTTCCCGATTGGAGTGCATGCCTAGGGAGCCTGCCACCAAGGTACCTGCCCTTGACCAGGAATCCAACCTGCACCCCCTCAGTCCACAGGCCGATGCTCTAACCATTGAGAAAACTGGCTGGGGCCATAATACTATTAAAAAGGAGAGATGTTTCTAGAAAAAGAAGAGACGGGGCCCAGCTGGCGTGGCTCAGTGGCTGAGCATCGCCCTATGAACCAGAAGGTCCTGGTTGGGTTCCCGGTCGGGTCACATGCCCGGCTTGCAGCCTTGATTCCTGGTGTAGGGCGTGCAAGAAGCAGCCAATCAATGATTCTCTCTCATCAGTGATGTTTCTATCTCTCACTCCTTCTCCCTTGCTCTCTGAAGTTAATGAAATTATATTTAAAAAGAAAAGAGGAAAGAAAGACTTTAAAGGTATCTACTGGTGTTGGCTGTATTATTCTTGTAGTTTATCTGTCAGGTTAAGAATTTTTAAGATTCAAACATGAAGGGATCAGTACAAAAATATTAATGTCCGGTGATGGATATGTTAACTACCCTAACTGTGGTGATCATTTTGCAATATGTTCATATATTAAATCATCACATTGTACACTTTAAACTTTATCCACTCTTATATGCCAGTTATATCTCAGTAAAACCAGGGGTGAAGTTAAATATCCCATTTTTAAAAGTTGAAGCGAAAGAGAAACATGAGCACAGGGAAGGCTATCCCAGGAAGGCGCTGAGGAGTGGGTCGGGAGAGCCCCGGGAGGCAGTGGTCCCCAGTAAGGTGACAGCGCTCGCTGGAGAGGGCTCTCAGGTAAACACCTCCCAGCTCTCTGCAGCCAGCATCCTCCCTTGTTCCTGAAATCAACTGGCCCCACATTGCCTGGGTCTCTCCTGCTTTCAGAACTGAAAGGCTTGCAACCCAAGAGCGCCCTCTGTCCTGGGCAAACGGGTAGGGTTGGCCACTCCAGCTGGGAGCAAATTGGTGCTGGGCTGTAAAGAGCCAAAATGTGCTCAGGGTGAGACTGCACCCCCTCCAGACGCCGCTGCCCAGACCCCGGCATCAGAGGGCCCGAGAGAGGGGCACTTCCTGCCCAGCTACATCTTCAGACAAGGATGCCCCCTCCCTGGGCTCCTCGGCATGGCTGCCTGATCTCCCCGCACAAGATAGACAAAGGCCCAGAGGCTCTGAGTGCCTGGAAATGGCATCGCACATTAACCCAGATCGCCACTTCCTCCCCACGACTCCATCAGCCCGGCCCGGCTCAGGGGAATCCTTCTCTTAATCACGTTTCTCTTCAGAATTGCTCTTGCGGGGAGCAAGGGAAGCCATTCACAAATCTCAGGTTCAAATTATGTCTCCCCTATTCTCATCTCGTCACCTGATGTAATAACAATTTTGTTCGGAGACTTCCTTTAAATGATGTGCCAGAGACTTAAGAATTAAGAGCTCACCCTGGCACATTGGGGTCCCCAGGGAAAGGCTGGGTTTGCAGCCATAAGTCATCCCCAGGAAGGCCCATCAGGATGACAGCTGACTCCACCTGGTGGAGAGGTGGAGAGCTGCAGGCACTGGGGCTGAGAGCGGAGACACAGCTGAGGTCTGTCCCCAGCTCTGACCCTGAGATGGCGGGGGTGGGGAGTGGAGGACTGAGGCCTCTGGGGCTGAAGACAGGGCACCCCGGCTGGTTCTAGAGGGTCCTGAGGAGTCTGCTCCGTAGTGTCGCCTCTCCTGACCAATCTGGAGGGAAACTGGCCTGGGAGACACAGGCCCCGGAAGGAGGCAGTGAAGAAGCAAGCAGAGGACAGGGGCCTGGACTGGGCGGGCCCCACTGGCAGAGGGCTGCCTGGGAGAAGGCCGATGCGCTGATCCTTTCCCTGGTTCCAGGCCACCTCCCCCACCTTGTACCCTTCCTGGTCGCTGATTGGCAGAGCTCTGTCCCCAAGGCAAGGCAGACAGGAGCTGGTGCTGGTCCTCCTGTCACCCTTTGTTGCCCACAGCTCTGTCTTTTGCCTGGGCTCGAGGCTGCTCACAAAGGAGCTCTGAGCCAGCTCTGGGCTCTCCCGCTCTGGGGCAGTCTCTCTTGGTTGTATATTCCCTGACGGTACCCGCTTTCAAAACGGAGCAGCCATCTCTTTAACTTTCTTGAACAGTTCCTCAAAAAGTGAAATAGGTCCTAACTGGTTGGACTCAATGGACAGAGCGTCGGCCTGTGGACTGAAAGGTCCCAGGTTCGATTCCGTCAAGGGCATGTACCTTAGTTGTGGGCACGTCCCCAAGGGGAGGGGGCAGGAGGCAGCTGATCAATGTTTCTCTCTCATTGATGTTTCTAACTATCCTCCTTTCCTCTCTGTAAAAAAAAATTAATAAAATATATTTTTTAAAAAAGTGAAACAGAACTCTCAATGACCCAGCAATCCCACTCCTAAGTACACAGTGAGAAAAAGGAGTCTTCACACAACTGCATCCCGCTGTTCTGAGCAGCACTGTGCCCAGTAGTCAAAAGGTGGAGACGCCCCAAAGTCTATCAGCTGATCAATGGATTGCTAGGATGCATTTATCCACCAGGGGGTGCTATTGAGCGATAAGAAGGCGCAGAGTTCTGACACATACTACTACATGGGTGAACCCAGAGAACACCATGCTAACGAAAGAACCAGACACCAAAGGGCCAGCTGCATGGTTCCGTCGACACGAAACACACAGAGGAGGCGAATCCAGAGAGGCAGGAAGCAGACTAGCGGTTGCCAGGGCTCGGAGAGGGAGAAAGGGCGACTGCCAATGGATATGGAAACGCCCTAAAACCTGACGGTGGTGATGGCTGCCCAAGGGGGCAGGCATCCCAAACCCACTGAAGTGTACACGTCAGGCCGGCGAATTAACCTTAGATCACGATGTTTACATTGGTGTGAAGCAGTCCGCTGGGGTCACCGTGACTGTGACCCCGGTACGGCCGCCGGTCCAGACAAGCTTCTTCTTCTCGGGCAGTGGTTCTCAACCTCCCCAACGCCGCGACCCTGTAATACAGCTCCTCATGTGGTGGTGACCCCAACCATAAAATTATTTTCCTTGCTACTTCATAAGTGTAAGTTTGCTGCTGTTATGAATCGTCATGTAAATATCTGTGTTTTCCGATGGTCTCAGGCTCTACAGCAGCGGTTCTCAACCTGTGGGTCGCCTAAGACCATCGCAAAACACAGATGTTTACATTACGATTCATAACGGTAGCAAAATTACAGTGATGAAGTAGCAACAAAAATAATTTTATGGTTGGGGATCACCACCCCATGAGGAACTGTATTAAAGGGTCTTGGCATTAGAAAGGTTGAGAACCACTGGTCTAGATCATCTTTAAGGATCCCGTGCTGCCCTCTCTCATTCGAACTGTCTTATGGGGGGCTTGCAGATCCTTTCCCACCCCAAATACCCCTGTGTTTCGGGGAGCAGACTTAGGGGACAGACTTGGAGTGAACGATGGGGCGTATCCAGCATAGCACACGAAGACATACTAGTAGGTCTGACCATCAGCAGCTCTGTTCCTGGATGTTTCCTGGCCTCGCCCCCCCAGGGTCTCCTCTCCGACCAACCATCGCCTGACCTTCCCCTTCCTCCAGCCGCCAACCTCCCACAGGGCAAACTCGCCACACTGGGCCTTTGAGCCTCCTCTTCACATTCTAAGACCCTCCATGTGGCCCCAGCGTCCCATCTCACGGACCTCTCGACCTCTCTGCCCTGGTGGTACCCTCAGCCCTTCCCCAGTTAAGGAGATGATGGCTCAGAGAGAGGCAAGTCAGCCAGCTAGTAAGACTGGGGATTGGGTCTTCAGTACATATCCTTGTGGCCTCCCATTTTGGGGACTGGGGCTCGGGGTGAAGGGTCCCCATTTTGAGGACTAGGGCGCAGGGGGGTCAAAGCACCAGGAACATACCCTGGGACTCACGTCTGTCTGTCTGCCTGTCCGGCTGTGACTTTTACCGGGAATGAAGCTGTCAAGGAGATTTGTACAGCCTCTCCCTCCAACCCCCCAACCTGCCTGGCTCAAGGCTGCTGGGCCATCAGTCCGCTCTCTGCACCCAGGACGCAGCAGCCATTCACGGCTCTGAAACATGCTAATTAGGTTCTGGCAATCGAGCCAATAAATTAGAGTAAAACAGCTATTGATTCAGTTGTCAACGTTCGCGGAGAAGCTCACAGCAGCGCTCCAAAGGCGACAGGGAGAAAATAAAACAAAGCACCTCCCAAGGTTGTGTTTTCAGAGCAATTTTTTTTTTTTTCAAAGGAAAGGCTGGTTCAGGGAAGACTTCTTAACAGGTGCAGGCCTCTGCTCCTCCTGCTTAAAACCTGCTCCGTCTCCAGGACCCTCCGACAGTGGCAGCCCCGGGGAGAAAGCTCCAGAAAGCAGTGGCCACAGAGCCCAGAGGTCATCAGGCCATTGCCCAGCCCCCGAGGAGCTGAGCTCTGCCCTCCTCCCAGTCTCGTGCAGAGAGAGGGGGCCAGCCTGGGTCTCAGTCATCCTCCAAAGACCCGATGGAAGAGGGGTGGGTGACCCTGTTTTGTAAATGAGGAAACTGAGGCTCAGAGAGGCGGGTGACTTGTCCTTGGTCACGCAGTTGCCAGAGGAGGAACCTCGGTTCTCAGGTCACTCATTACCAACAGTTGGGCTTCTGTGACCCCGGTGACCCCCGTGAGCCCTCCGGGTGAAGCAGAGCGAGTGTTCAGAGGACAGGTTCCTGCACAGCTGTCACCACAGGCAGGAGGTCAGCCTCGGGGAGGCCCATCCAGAAGCCACCCTGGTGGCCAGGGCCTGGCTGGGCCAATCAGATGCCGTCCTTGGGTTTGTGGGTTGGTGAGAGTCAGCATGGCTCAATGCCACAGGGCATGAGGGGGTCGGGGGGATGCAGGAAGCAGTCCCCATAAGGCAAGGTGGGAAGGGGCAGGAAGAAGGGGAGGGAGGGGGCAGGGAGGAGGCGGTGAGAGGGTGACTGAGGCCAGGGAAGAGGAAGCAGCTGGCAGAAGGGTCCTGTTTTCTCAGAGGCCCCTGGCTGCCTGGTTGTCACCAGACTGTCCTCGCTGCCCCCTCCCCAACCCTCCTGTTCTTGAGAACAGTGAGCACTTCTCAGGGCTTAGCCCTCTCCCCCCTCAACAACCTTTCCTGAATTTACTCAAAATATAAAGCCTTGTGTCCTGAAAGCTTTTCCTAAGGGTGCTGGGGAATCTCTCTGGGGCGGGTTTTATTTTTAAAGGGAAGGGCCACCCTCGTTGCCTCCGGCTGTGTGTGTGCTGGAGAGGCAGCAGAAAGCAGGTGCGGCCTGGCCTCTCCGTGTGTTCAGGGAGCCTCAGGCTGCTGGAGGGGGTGAGGGCTGTGTAAATGCAGAGGCTGACCCAGGCGGGGGACACCCCAGAGATGCCCCCTCCCTACAGTCTGGGGCCAGCAATTCCCCCCCCCCCCCCCCCGCCCCACCTCAGAGGACTGGGTGAGCCAACCCTCCTGACTTACTGTCAGGAGTCACATTCATAGGCATAGAGCCAGGAGCGCACTTGGACAGCCTGCTCTCAGCCCCGATGGCCCGGGGCGGGGTGGACCGAAGCGCTGATGGCCACTTGGGACAGAGGCCAGAACCAGAACCAGAACCAGAACCCGTGGGCCCCGCAGGGAGGTCCGTGTCGGGCCTGGTGGGTGCACCTCCTGCAGCTGAAATGGGAGCTGACGAGGAAGAAGGATTTCAAGCTGCGCAGGGCCTGGACAGCGGCCCAGAGGACGTTTCCAGAAGGAGCAAATCCAAAGGGATGGGACTGCGGTTGCGACATCCCATCACGGGGATCCCATCATGGGGATCCCAGCCTGCCAGCGCCTTTGACAGGGGCTCCCCGGAAGGAATGGAGGCAGGGACGCAGCCACCCAGTAGCCCAACAGCCTGTGGCCCAGACTTCCAGATGAGGCGTGGCAGGAAAAGGAGGCCCTTCTCCCCCTGTGCTCCCTGCGGGCTGTGCTGGCGGTGGTGCTGGGCCGGTCCATGTGATTGTTAACGGAGGGCCCGGGCCCAGAAGGATGACAGCTCTCCCGGGCACTGGGGGACCTCACGGGTCTGCGAATGAGAGGCCACACGCCAAACCTGTCACGCTCAGGAGAGGCCTGCATTGCCTCACACACAGAGACCAGAGCCAGTCTCCTTCCCAGACGCCTCAGGCCCAGCCTCGGCCCGGGAGCGCCAGACCGAGCCCCGCCTCGTTACCTTGTGCCCGACCTGCACCTCTGTGCCTGCAAATGTCAGCTACCCGCACCCGCCCATGTCTCCCCCTTTCCCTTTTACCCGATCCCGAGACCTCCCCGCTCTGCGCCCCTCCCCCAGCCCCCATAAACTTCACTAGTGGCTTCCATCGCACCTCCTTCCATCGCTTCCTCTCATTCAAACGTACAATAAGCCCCAGACCGCCATTCTCCAGAGCCTTCTCTCGGCCCCTTGAGCTTTTCCTTCCTGGCAACTGTCGTCAGTTTGGCTCAAATAAACGCATAAAAATTCTCTGCAGGGGTGGACAGTCCTCACCCCACCGTTCAGACCGAGGTTTGCATCCCTCTCTCCTGCAGTTCCTGCCAGTTCCCCTCTCAGGATGGCGGAGCCCTCCCCAAGCAGGGGGGCTCCCGGGGTGCGTGGCTGTGCCTCCTATTGAGGTCCCCTCGCAAGACCCAGAACAGAGCCAGGCCTCCCACACACCAAGGACTACATTGCGGGGCAGCTGAGCGCCATCAAAGAAGCAAATGTGGCCTTAGGGTGCAGGGAGGAGCTTTGGGGGCACTTGCTGTCCTCTGGGTCCTCTCTGGCCTCCAGTGAGGAGCCCCATTCCTCTGTCTGCCAGCTGAAGGGAGGTCTCGGGAGCCTCTGGCCTGGGAGTGCCCCCAGCATCCCCAGTGGCCAGCCTTGGACTCTACCGTTGCTCCTGGTTCCCAGGCATCTGTCCTCTCAGCATCGCTGTCCCTTGGGAGACACGCCAACCCTGTAGGGACACCTGGTCTCAGGTGCTCACACCTGAGCGCAGTCCCGGGATCATCAGCTGGGATGCCCTCAGCCCCTCGGTTTCTCTGAGCTTCTGTAGTCTCTCTCCCCAGCCCCCACCCGGAGCCCCTGGCCACACCCTCACGCTGGTCTGCTCACCAAGCCTCCCTCACCTTCCTACTTCCTGGAAACTCCATCAAAAGCCCCTGAACTCTTTCTGTTATGGCTTACAGTAAAACTCTTTCATCCAAGCCAGAGGCCCCCACCTTCCCACCTAGAGGGCAGCTTTGAAATTAAGAAAATGCTTTTATCTCTTAACAAAGCCCCAGGACTATTGCTTTGCCAAGGAGACACAACAAAAAATCCCATTTGACCGTCAAAGCTGAGCAGTGAATTTCTCATCCAGCAGAAATCCTCCCGTCCCCAGGCACTTAGACGGGACCCAATGGGTGTCCCCAGAGCATCGGGATTGAAGGGCAAGTCAAGAGACAATCAGTTTCCTTTCCCAGAGTTACCTCCACATCTGACGCTGGAAACTCCGCCATCTGGCACAACATGGACTTAGTGTGATCTTACTGGTCAGAGGGGTAAACGACATTTAGGAAATCACGCCTGTTCTTGAGCAGGTATCTCTAAAGCTGTGACGCCTGTAACAACGGAGGGTGCAATGCATCTTAGAAATTGCTTGATGACTGCAGTGGGAGCCTGGCCTGGCTTCAAGAATGGGAGAGATGGACATCCTGGACTCGGTTCAGGCTTGCTTTTAATTTGATTGACTCGCACAGCATCGAAGCAGCACGGCGCCTGCGCAGCAGGGCCACGGCCGGCCAGGTGCTCTCTTGCAGCTCTGCCCCTCACCCGGCCTCCCCGCCTGCCAGCTTGTCTGAGAGCACGAGGTTTATCCAGCAGCTTCCCCAGGTGACAGGTCTTCACCTGAGCCCCTTCCTCAACCCACCTGTTTCATGGACCTTTGGCCATCCAGGGAAACTCCGGATCCCACCTCAGAGCAATGTGTTTAATGCAACAATAAGTCAGTGTAGGATTACAAAGAGGCCTAATCTGTGTCAGTATGATCAACAAAATACTTGTAAAAATTGTAACCCTATATGCTAAAAGAGTAATATGCAAATTGACCATCATTCCAACACACAAGATGGCTGCCCCCATGTGGACACAAGATGGCCACCACAAGATGGCCAGCAGGGGAATGGCAGTTGGGGGGGACCAGGCCTGCAAGGGAAGGCATTTGGGGGTGACCAGGCCTGTAGGGGAGGGCAGTTAGGGGCAATCAGTCTGGCTGGGAACAGTTAGGCATCAATCAGGCTGGCAGGGTAGTGGTTAGGGGGTGATTAGGCTGGCAGGCAGAAGTAGTTAGGGGCAATCAGGCAGGCAGGCAGGCAGGCAGGCGAGCGGTTGGGAGCCAGCAGTCCTGGATTGTGAGTGGGATGTTTGACTGCCCGTTTAGGCCTGATCGTACTAGGACTGGGCCTAAATGAGCAGTCAGACATCCCTGGAGGGATCCCAGATTGGAGAGGCTGCAGGCTGGGCTGAGGGACACCCTCCCCTTCCCCCCCAGCCCCCCAGGCACAGATTTCGTCCACTGGCCTCTAGTATAATAATATATACTGGTCAGAGGGGTAAACGACATTTAAGCATTATGGGCTTCTTCATGAACACATTCAATACCAAAAGATCAAGTAGATACTGATGACTACTGTAATTGTAAAGTAGATATTTCAAAATATCTACTCACAGAAGCCACGTGACGTGGAAAGCGTGATGTTAGGAGGGATACGCTCATGCATGGCCAAGACTCCATTCAGCATGAAGGAGATGTGAGGCCTCAATCAGAGGCCCGCCAAATTAAGGACGGCAGTTTCCCCCGCTCCGAGGTCCTGACTCCTCCTCCGAGCCCCAGTAGGCGCTCCTGCTCTGGGCTGCCCTGGGGCTCACTGTCACCGCCCAGGCAGCGCCTCGGTGTCCCCATCAGTCACCATGCCGATGACGGCTGCTCACTGGGCCCTGAGTGGTCTCACACGCACATGCTCAGCTGCTCTCCTGCCTCTCCAGTGTGCCCTTCCCGGGGAGCAGATGCTCGTTGCTAGGAAATGTCTCGGTAACGCTGACGGGGAGGCAGCAGGAACCACGTGGCTGGGGACCAAGGTGAGGCCAAGGGCACCCCTCCTGCAGCCTCGTCTTGTTCTCCGGAAGCCCCTTCCTCTGCCTGTCCTTGGCAGTGGCTTCGTTGTTGCTAAAAGGATCAAATTCAAAGCACTCGGCCTCACTCCTCTCCCCCCCTCCCCCCCTCCTCTCTCCTCATCCATTTCTGATCAATCTCCCAGCTGTCAGCCACGCCGAGAGAGCCCGGGGCTGCACGGGCTCCGCCCCTCCAGGGACCCCTCAGCTGTCTGTGTAGTCCCTCCCGTTCATGAGCCCTGGGTCCAACCATCAAATCCGATTCAACACAGAAAGGATTTCTGAACACAAGCCTCACAACGTGCAGGCCAAGAGAGAATTTCACTGTCCCCTGCCTTAAAACTCAGAACGTGAGATTCGTCCAAAGATGAAGAAGTGAGGCTCCAGAATGGAAGACGCTGCTCGTTAGACCTGTAACTGGCAAAAGCCTGGAATGAACGGAAGTGCCTACAAATCAACGTTAAAGAGACAATGCATCTTTTAATATATATATATATATATATATATATATATATATGTTTTAATTGATTTTTTACAGAGAGGAAGGGAGAGCGATAGAGAGAGAGAAACATCGATGAGAGAGAAACATCGATCAGCCGCCTCCTGCACACCTCCTACTGGGGTTGTGCCCACAACCAAGGTACGTGCCCTTGACCAGAATCAAACCTGGGACCCTTGAGTCTGCAGGCCAAACGGGTTAGGACAGAGACGATGCATCTTTACAAACGCAGAACGACAGTGACCGGGCGCTGGGAAGAGGCATTTGCAGAGACACTCGGCGGGACCGGGCGCATGCGGAGCGAGGCCACGGCGGATGCAGTGCTGTGCCCACGGGGCTGACAAGCGCTTAGACACGTGACCACCGCAGGGTTGGTGATGCGAGCGAGTGCGAGGAGCCCGTATGCAGAACCGGTGAGAGGGGAAGCGGGCTGGGAAAAGGTGGAGTCACGGGCACTGGGCCGCGGTGGCTCCCTCCCGGCACCTGTGCGCCAGGCCTCGCCTGGGAAGCCCAGGAGCAGCCCTGCTTGGCACAGCCACAGCCACAGCCACAGCCACAGCCACAGCCAGCAAGAAGATGATGTCCTTGGAACGTGGGTAAATACATTGCAGTAAAGGGTGCCCCAGGCCCTAATTCCCCAGCATCAGCCTTTCCCATCCCTCTCCTCCCGCCCCCTCTGCCCAGCCACCATCTCCCAGCCCGGACCCTCCAGAGCAGCTGGGCTAACAGCACACCGTCCCCTACTGGGACCCATTTGCCCGGTCGGCCGCAGGGCCCCATCTCTCTTCTCCCTGACTTCCCTCCTGGCCTCAGGTCACTAATTAGGGGCCCTGCTTCTTGGTCCATCCTTCTGGCTTTTACCTCCTCAGCAGGTGACCAGCTCCCCAACCCTGCTCATCCCTGAGGCTCAGCTCGGGATCTGGCCCTGGGAAGGCCTTTCGGTCTGTGTCCCCACCTGAGTTAACTGTACCCCTCTGCCCCGGGTCACCCCCGTCCCCACAGAGTCATCCCAGGGCACCACCGGCTGTGAGCTCTCTGAGGGAGGGTGGGAAGGGCTTCCAGAACAATCTGGGCCTCGTCCTTAACCTGAGCTCAGGGTCCCCAGGGGCCAGAGGAGGCATTCCAGGAGGTGGGCGACCAATTAAATTGAGGCCAACGTGTGCACACACGTGTTTTTGGATAGACAATTCAGTACATTTGTCAGAATCTCAAAGGACCGACTAAATTACTCTTCCCAAAGAAAAATGCCCATCCTCATTTATAATTAAAGATATGTACATTTAAATCAGCGAGGTATTTTTTGCCTGTCAGAGTGATGCCTGCCCATTAGAATCTCCTGGGAAATGCTTTCTAAGTGCTCATGCCCAGGCTCCTCCACCCCCGGGAAAGGTCTAATTCCGACAGGATGGGTCTGGGAGGTGGGAGGTGAGACAGGGTGCAGGCGCTGGCTTTTGTAGAAGGCGCTCCAGGTAATTTTGACCTCGGTGAGGATTGAGAAGCAGGGACCAGCCAAACTGGCAAAGGGCACTCCTGCTGGGATCGGACCTCAGCCTTGGGTGGGCCGGTCAACTGGTTCAGAGGCCTGGAGAGAACCGGGCGATGAAGGTGAAAGCTAAAGGTGTCCGCACCCCGGACCGGCCATTTCAAGTCGAAGAATTGAGGCTACATCTGTCTTGCACCTGTACTTAAAGGGGTGCATACAAAATGGTCACTGTCCTATGCTGCTGAGTGCACAGAGTGGGCAGAGCCCGCACGCCCCCAGAGGCGATGGTTACACTGAGCTGGTGTGTCCACATGGCAGTGCCCTGTAGCCAGTGACAAGCCCCCGGGCCCTCTGTGACCTGACGGGGAAGGGTTTCCACCATCTCCAGAACATGCCAACCTGAGCCACGCGCGGGCTGGGTGTTTGAACACGGGCCAGCTCATCTGTGGGCGGAGCACCCGAGTCGCTGCGGGGATGCACGGTGCTGAGACCTCTCAGCAGTCATGGCCTTGGGGGAGAAAACCGGAAAGGAGCCTGGGAGGACGGGAGCCTGGGCTTCCATTAACTCCCCTTTCGGTGTTGTTGGGTTACTCTCCTGAGTATGTTATTGCTTTTTCCCCAAAATTAGGTCGGTGAGAGGGAGAAGGGAAGAGAAGACCAGGCAGCTACTTGGCCCCAGGGAGTAAGACTTGGACAGCCCAGGTCAGAATGTGGGTGGGAGGGACCATATCAACTTCAGTGTCTAGAGAGGGTGTGGCTGGGCACTCTAAATCCCTGCCCCACTCCCACCACCCTCACCACCCACCACACACCACCCCACCACCCCACCACCCACCACCCCACCACCCCACCACCCACGGAGGCCCAGGTTGGCCCTGGGCGCAAAAATTGGCTGGACCCAGGATGGATGTAGAGACCTAGCCCAAGGGGGTAGGAGAGCTGTGGGATGGCTTGGGAGAGGGGGGAAGAGGGTGGCACTGCAGGCAGATTCCTCTCACATGCCAACTCCTCTCAACCCCATGAGAGGAAAAATATGTGTCTCAGGACAAACTGGAGGCCACACCTCATCTCTTCTCAGGCCTCCCGGACATCCTGCAAAATTATAGACCCTGGCGAGCTGAGCTCCGGGAGAAGGTTGGGTACAATGTCCTGCAAACACCGCCCTCTTGTGGTGCGGCCTGTGAACTGCGCCCAGATCCACAATCATGCTGCTTAAGTGTTTGGAACAAGAGAATGAAAAAGTGTAATTTAATTCTGAAGTAGTCAATAAGAAATTCAAAAGAAGTACTCAAGTTACATCCAAACGCAAAATTCATATTTAAAGTGTAGTGTATGAACCGTCTACCAATGAACTCTTCTCCAAATATAAAATAGCTTTCCCCTCCCAAAATATATTCGAATTCTAAATAATTATCATAATAATACTGAAAAGTACTACAGAAAAGCAAACCTGCAATAACCCGGTAGCATTTTGGTGTGAATCCCTCCAGATTACCTAGAAACATATACACACAGCTATATATCCCAACTTTTATCAACAAAACATATAGACGCACTATTTTGCCTGATTTTTTTCTCTCCATAATACATTGTGGACACCTGCACAGTACATATACACTACATCATCATTTTTATTATTTTAGATTGTAGAAGTTATACTTGTGAAAATACATCCACAAAGTAACACAAATGGAAAAGATATATGAAAATATCCATTAGCAGTGGACTGACTGTGGCCATTATGGAATATCCAGTCAGTGGAGTACTGTGCAGCTGACAATCGACTGAACAAGACCTATGTGGCTATGTGGCAATGACATACATGTAATGAAATAACTTACATTGCAAAATAATTCTATCTAATAAAGAGGGTATATGCAAATTGACCATCACGTCATCACAAAGATGGCAGCACCCATAGCCACAAGATGGCAACGCCCAGTCCACTCAGCCTGCCAGTCCCCCCCAGTCCTGGGGGAGTGGCAGGAGTCTGCCTGCCTGCCACCAGAGTTCCCCAGTCCTTTCATAGAAAATGGGTTGCCTCAAAAGTTTGTTAAGCTTCTTAGGACAAAACGCATTCAAAATCATTGAAAAGGGAACTCCAATATTTATAAAAGTTTGGACTAGACAATTCAAGGTTATTTCCACTACAACCTTCTATGATTTTGTGATATTAACATTCCAAATTCACATAGTACCAGCTGTATTGTATGTGAGCAGATATTATTTAAAGAAGCTTAATCTGTGTCAGCCATTATTATTAAATGGCCATTATTATTAAAACAGCTCATAAAACCACACTGTTTGTATGTCAAGGACATTCTGTGTGATTTTCTAATGGCTGGAGTTAATTCCCCTAAACTGGCAGATGGGCATCCCGAGAGGTCCCAGATTGGAGAGGGTGCAGGCCAGGCTGAGGGATACCCCCCCTCACAGATTTTGTGCACCAGGCCTCTAGTATTTATAGAAACACACTATTGTAGGGCATACATACGGCTGTATCTGAAAAGAAAGTGTGGCTTGAAAGATGCTTGAGAAACTCTCTTAGAAAAGGTGATGGGAAGATGAAGCGAAGTGGAGTTTTACTTTTTCTCTTCTGTGCTGTGTGATTTTAAAAATGTTATTGCCTTGGGGATATTATTCCAAGGCCTGAATGTACCATGACTTAGTTAATGAATCCCTATCGATGAACATTTAGGTTGTTGACAGTTTTCCTACTGGGAACCCCCTGAGCATGCACTCGTTATTGTGCACTTGTCTGATTATCTCTCCGGGTAAATTCCTGGGTGTGGAATTGCTGGGTCCATTTTTAACTGCGCACTGTCCATGACCTTGACTATCAACACAGGGCACAGGGAATGTGACATGGCCACTCCTGCCCAGTTGGGTGTGAAGTAGCTAGTGTCTGTCTCTAGGCGGGGAGGGCCGGGCCTCTGTCCACACTGTATCTCTGGAGGCTCTATTTCACCACAACGTGGGTCGAATCCACTGGCTCGTTCATGCCCAGATGCCCCTCTTCAGGCCGTGATTCCATTTCCGTAGCACCTCTATGCCTCTTGCCATCCTTCCTCCCCAGTCCAGTTTCCCCACAGCCAGGATGAGCCTTTCCTCCCAGACCCTGCTCACACCCCACCAGCAGCTCCACTCCACGCTGGAAATCAACCCGAGGTCCTCACCAAGGCCCCCGAGGCTCTGCCTGGATAGCCCTCATGACCTTTCAACCTCACGTCTCCCTCCTCTTCCTGCCCTCCCTCAGAATGAGCCATGCTGGCCGGCTTGCTGCTCCTGACACGCCAAGCACGCACCAGCCGGGGGCCTTTGCTCTTGTGATTCCCTCTGCCTAGAATACCAACCTTCTCAGGAGCCACAAGCTTCCGTTATGTCTCCGCTTAAATGCGGCCCCCAGAGAAGCCACAGGACACCTTGCCTTGAAAGGCACTCTCCCTTCCCAGACACTGTCCTTTTTTTTATTAATGATTTTAGAGAGGAAGGGAGAAGGGGAGACAGATAGAAACATCAATGATGAGAGAATCATTGATTGGCTGCCTCTTGCACGCCCCCTACTGGGGATCGAGCCCACAACCCAGGCATGTGCCCTTGGCTGGAATCGAACCTGGGACCTTTCAGTCTGCAGGCTCTATCCATTGAGCCAAACCAGCTAGGGCCAGACACTGTCCTCTTACCAGTCTCCTGTCTCTTCCTCACCCTGAGATTGGATAGATTCACATGTCCGTCTCCTTGGCTGTCCCTCCCCCTCTAAGTCATGTGCTCCACGAGAGCACACGCTGCCTGGCTTGTGCTCTGTCCTGCGCCCTGCACATGCGCCGTCAGCAAGGACGCGTGGCTGAATGAACGGGAGCTGGTCCCACAGGCCGTCCGCAGCCTCACAGCCTCAATGTGCCGTCCTCTCCACTGCTCCCAGCTGAGGCCAGCTAGGTCCATCCTTTTTTTTTAAAAAAAACAACACATATATTTTATTGATTTTTTTTTACAGACATGGAGAGGGATAGAAAGTTAGAAACATCGATGAGAGAGAAACATCGACCAGCTGCCTCCTGCACGCTCCCTACCGGGGATGTGCCCGCAACCAAGGCACATGCCCTTGACCGGAATCGAACCTGGGACCTTTCAGTCCGCAGGCGGACGCTCTATCCACTGAGCCAAACCGGTTTCGGCTGTGTCCACCCTTCCCCTCTCTGCGGCGTTCTAGCAGGAAAATCTGACAGGGCACTCCTGATGCAATAGTTTGGGAGGAAAACTGCAAATGGGTTATTATTCAGAAAAAAAATACCTTTCCTCCGAACCAGAGCGGCACATCTACCCCACATACCTGCTCCTTCAGAAGCAAAGAGAAAGGTTAATGTGGCCCCGTCAGAGGAAAGGAACCAATTAGCACAACTGCGAGGCAGAAGAAGAATAGAGGTTAATTGCTTGGAGTCCACACGTCTCAGATGCCTAATGCTCTATCATTATTTTTTCACTACGTATTATTTATTCCTACACTTAAGTATTCTACCTTATTACTAATTAGTAATTCCTTATCCTTGCATTTTACCCAATTCAGGCTGTCATCATAGGCCCTCCTCAGCCCCCATACCCACCCCCTCAAAATGAACCAGAATTGTGGAGAGAAGCTTGGCACCTCCTATTCATTACCTCCCACTCCCACCCCCACCAGCGTCCCCCGGGGACCTCTCCTCTGCCTGGGCACGCAGCTTCCTGCCTAAGATCCCCCTGCCGCCTGGGCAAGGGGGCTACCCCCTGGCCCCGGGTCCCCCAGCACCTCCCTCGTCCCACAGTTCTCAGCTTCTCAGTTGAGCAAAAGCTGCAAATTCGTCCCGCTCTCCGAAGACCTTGTTCTTTTGGAAAGAACCACAACTTGGCACCTTGAACATGTTAACGCAGCAGATCAGGATTTCCGAGGAATGTAATAATAGAAACGATAATAATGAGGAAGGCTGCAAAGGCTCTTGGGAGCTTTATATGTTTCAGGCACGGCGCTATTGAATTTTACATGCGAGATCTGAATCCATACGAAGCTCTCTGTGTGCGTGTGCACAGGTCATCTGAACCAGTGGTCGGCAAACTCATTAGTCAACAGAGCCAAATACCAACAGTACAACGATTGAAGTTTCTTTTGAGAGCCAAATTTTTTAAACTTAAACTTCTTTTTTTAAATATATTTATTTATTTTTTTACAGAGAGGAAGGGAGAGGGACAGAAAGCTAGAAATATCAATGACAGAGAGACATCGATCAGCTGCCTCCTACACACCTCCGACTGGGGATGTGCCCGCAACCAAGGTACATGCCCCTAACCGGAATCGAACCCGGGACCCTTCAGTCCACAGGCCGGCGCTCTATCCACTGAGCCAAACCGATTTCAGAACTTAAACTTCTTCTAATGCCACTTCTTCAAAATAGACTCGCCCAGGCTGTGGTATTTTGTGGAAGAGCCACACTCAAGGGGCCAAAGAGCCACATGTGGCTCGCGAGCCGCAGTTTGCCGACCACTGATCTAAACAAATGAAGGAACCAACCCTGATCCAGTTCTGGCTGTGCAGCTGCATGGCCTGGGGAGCCACGGGATGTTGCTGCCTCTTTCTGGTTTCCTTCCATCACACGGGTTGTCGAGAGCTGCTCTTTCCCGCTCCCTGCCCTGTGTCAGGGGCTCCCGGGACCCCAGAAAGCCTTCAGAGCACCCCTCTCCGAATCTGGGGCTGAAACCTCGCTCTTTGTCATAGAGACTCAGGCGAGAATATGCAAAATGCAGACTGTGCCAGCGTCCCAGCCCCAACCTGGCCTGGCTGCCCTAGGAAAGGACACCAGGCTCAGGGCCCGCCCCGGGGGCCGACCAGCAGGCGAGGTGCCCGGGGTGGGTGACCGTGTTTCTCCTGTCATGCCTACACAAGCTCTGATGAAATGAGCTTGGGAGTGGCTCTCTTTCTCTGGAGTCAACAGTCATAGAATGAAACCCAACTGTGTTTTCTAAAAGACCAGCCTGGGAACATGTGCAGGAAACAAGAAACTATAAAGAAAGACCAAACAGATTTGAAAAAGAACCTAATACAGTGGTTCTCAACCTTTCTGATGCTACGACCCTTTAATACAGCTCCTCATGTTATGGTGACCCCCAACCATAAGATTATTTTCATCGCTACTTCATAACTGTAACTTTGCTGTTAATGAATCGTAATGTAAATATCTGTGTTTTCCGATGGTCTTAGGCAGCGGTTCTCAACCTGTGGGTCGCCCAAGACCATCGGAAAACACAGACGTTTTACATGACGATTCTTAACAGCAGCGAAATGACAGTTGTGAAGTAGCAACGAAAATAATGTTATGTTTGGGGGCCACCACAACGTGAGAAACTGTATTAAAGGGTCGCGGCACTAGAAAGGTCGAGAACCACTGACCTAATAGAATGTCCAGAACCACAAAGCGTAATAATTAAAGCTAAAACCTCCAGGATAAGAGAATTAGTCATTAGACATCAGTCTGAAGAAGTTACCCATCCAGAATACACATCCTGAGAAATTACTCATTAAGAGACAAGAACTGGAAAATATGAAGAGCGGTGAAGAGCCCAAAAGAGTAAGAAGTTATAGAAAGAAATGACAGTGAATGGGGTAGAGGCAACATAAGAAGAGAGAAGGGCTGAGAACATTCTGGAATTGATAAAAACTACCAACCTCTGGATGCAAAAGCCCAATAAACCCAAAGCAAGAAAAAATAAATCCATGCCCTGAAATATCACGGTGAAACTGCTGAATGCTGAAGACAAAGGGAAGGTTTAAAATGTAGTCAGAAAGAAAAGGCAGCTTTTCAACAGAACAACAGACTGATCACTGGCTTATCAGCAAGAATGCAAGGTAAAAGAATGAAATGATACCTTCAATGTGCTGGCAGAAAAATAACTGCCAACCAGAATTCCATGCTCACGGAAATTATATTTTAAGAACAACGGAAAATATAGATATTTTCAAACATCCCTCCACCTCCCCCAAACACACCCACACAAAAAAATAAAGAGAATTTTCCACCGGCAAAACTCAGTAAGGAAACCTTTAAAGGATGGATTTCAGAAGGGGAGTAGTTCCAGTTTGACAATCTCAGATGTAAGAAGGAATGAAATGCACAGAACTTGAAGCAAACGTTGACTGTTTAACACAACTGTGACGACGTCTGTGGAGCTAAGGAAACCAAATAGAACTCAGACACCACAACAGTGCTGTGCAAGCCAGTGCTCCGAGACTGCGCAGAGAGAAGTGACGGCGTTCTCTATCTTCAGACCGATGGCCGAGACGCAGTCGAGGCTTGCGGAAGCCAAGGCCTTTGCAGGGCCCGGCCCTTCCATGCCCTCTCTCCCCAGTAGCGTTTGCGGTTGGGGACTTGGGCCCATGCTGGCCCTGCCCAGGCTCTGCATCCTCCGTCTGCATCCCCGTCAACACCCAGCGGGCCCTAGACACTGGCATTCAAACCACGGAGCCCAGCGTAGTGCTGACGGGGCTCAGAATGTTCCCCTTCTCCAAATGCCCATGTGAGAGGATGAAAGGCCCGGCCAGTGTGGCTCAGTGGTTGAGCACCGCCCTATGAACCAGCAGGTCACCGTTCAATTCCCAGCCAGGGCATATGCCCGGGTTACAGGCTCCATCCCTAGTGGAGGGCATGCAGGAGGCAGCCGATCAATGATTCTCTCATCATTGATGTTTCTCTCTTCCTCTCTCCCTTCCTCCCTGACATAAATTAAAAAAAAAAAAACTTTTAAAAGGGAGAAAGCCTTCAACACTGAAAGAGAAGACTCCAGATGTGACCTCTGTAGCATCCTGGCTAAGGCACAGGACAGAGAAATGGGGGAGGGGGGAGTAGACACCCCAATCCCAGGCCATCGCCCAGAGAGAACACCTTCAGCCCAGCCCACCGTCTGCTGGGGGTGGAGAACATGGGTACCCTTGGAGCCGAGGGTAGCTGGCTTCTATGATTTGACAAAAGTGATATCTTTGGGTGGTCCAGGGTTTTTCACACCAAGAGAGATTCCAATCTGTCATTTTCAAACTAACTGCAAAGATGATTAGCAGAGTTACTCGGGGGCTTCTCCACTGCAGTGGTTTTATTCACCCTAAACCATTGTTCCTACTCCCTGGGGCCTGATCTTGAGGTCCTGGGAGGAAACCCCACAGGAGTGAAACTCCGCAGGGCAGCAAGCAAGTCCCATTTCCCACACCTACTAGTAGGAGCTGGCTGACAGCTCTGGCCTTCTGGAGCCACCAGGGGGCGCTCCAGCTCTCTTTTTGGAGTCCCAGAACGCAGTGCCTGGTGTTCCTTGTCATTTGACAAGCGGAGTGGACCCTCAGACACAGACAAATACAGACTGGCCGTGTCTGTGTAGATCCCATCTCCTTCTGGCAGGTGCACAGGGCTGACAGCACCTCGCCGAGGCTGCTTTTCTTTGGGGCCCGTGGGCTGTGGTCACAGGCCCTGATCCCAAGGGACTCCCAGTCTGACCGGGGATGGTAGAAGGACCCACGGGCCAGGGGTCAGCTGAGTGCCATGACCGAATCACTTGTGGTTTACACGATGGTAAGGGTGACAGGACACACACGCCACACAGCAGAGGTGCTGAGAGCAAGCCTGTCAGCTCCCTCTCAGGACTGGAGGCCGGGGAATGCTTCCCAGAGGACCAGAGTGGACAGCTGGCTCTCGCCACTCTCTCCAGCCTGGGCCATGGGCAGGGGCAGGGACCAAGGCCAGCAGGAGGGATGCCCACTCACTAAGCCTCATGCCCCTTCCCACACCTGGCCAGGAGTCCTCACCTCTCACCCAAGCTCTGTCTTTTGCCAGCTCCCCTACCCCCCCCCCGCCCCCCCGCCAGTGTGTCTAGGATGCTTCACTGTCCGTGTTTGCCAGCTTCTGCCACTCCTGACCATGGGCTTGAATGGCTTCGCCCTGACCCTCAGCCCCAGGCCCCGGTGTGTCTCTGAGCCTTGGCCAATCTTCATTCCTCCCCAGGGACCACTGTATCCGCCTGCAGAGCTGATTTCTTAGCCGGGCGAGATGGCAATCTACCCGGCACACAGCACTTCGCCCACCTCCGGGCCATGTTGGCTGGGTGATGTGCATCACCCACACAGGCCTGGCATCTGCGGCCTGGCTCTCTCCATTCGAACGGAGCCCTCGCGAAGATCCTGCCTGAGTGCACAGCGCAGGGGTGCCATCAAAACATGTAGCCGTGAAAAATTCTCATTTCGCCCTCAGAGCGGCAGCGGTGAGGAGGAGAGGAAGAGGGCGGGAGTACGAGCAGAGGTGGGGGGTGGGGGGGGGTAAGGAGGGGAAGAGGGAGGGCTCTAATGCCACCTGCCATTTATTTGCTCTGCCTCTTGGTCCTTTTGTCTGTTTCAGAGAAAGATGGATCACAGTTAAATTCCAACAAATAAACAAGTATGTTTTAAAATCCTACAAAGCCTGTAATTTTAGAAAAGGTTTGATGTGGTTGTTGACACCAAATTGATTTCAAACCCATCCTATTTCCGGGCTAATGCTGGGCTCCTGGCATCAAAGAGCAAACACACTCATCATGCCTTGATTCTAAGTGGACGCACTTGGCATAAATATAGAGGAGGCGTGTTAATTTCCATCTTTTTAAAAATAAAGTGAGACGGCGTGTTTTACTTCTCAAAGATTAATTGCCCCTCGTTTTCCTGCGGACTCCTGGTCGCTCCGGCCTGAACGATGGCGGCACACACAGAACCCCACGCTGGGGCTTTCGTTTTCACAAGCGGCAGAACCCTGAGGGCCTCCGGGGCCTGGGAGGCATCCTGGGTGCTAGGACCCCTGGCCCGAGGGTGCTGGGGGGGAAGGGGGGGAACTCGAATGCTCAGCATCTGGTTGCCTCACAGCGGCGACCAGACGGCCTGCCTTGGACTGAATGGAAATCCACACATTCGCACCGTCACAGTAACGCAGAGGAGTAACCCAGGACACAAGAACCACAAGAATAGTCCGGCCGGCGTGGCTCAGTGGTTGAGGGTCAACTTGTCAACCAGGAGGTCACATGCCGGGTTTCCGGCTTGATCCCCAGCTGGGGAGCGTGCAAGAGGCAGCCGATCAGTGATTCCCTCTCATCACGGATGTTGCTCTCTCCCTCTCCCTTCCTCTCTGAATTCCTTCCTCTGTGAAACCAATAAAAAACATATTTTAAAAGTACATTACAGTGAAAACGTGTTGCTTTTAGCATTAGAACAATGGACACGGAAGGAAAATGGGGCAAGGCAAAAGGCATTGGAGCAGGGTGAGAACCTGACTCAGGAATCCAGGGGAGGCCACCCCGCCCGGAGAAGGTGGTGGCTTAGCCCGAGTGCCTGCCTCCGTCCCCGACCACTGGTCCCCTCCCTGTGGGATTCCCAGCTGACCTCACCCTGGCCTCAAAAACATCACCCCACCCACTCTCTGCTGACCCTCCCTCTCCCTCTCCTCCTCCTCTCCCCCTCCCTGCCCCCCTAGGCCCCCCCGCCCCTGCCCAGGCCACAGGGAGACCCCGCAGCTGAGGCATGGGGCGTGTTGTGGGCAGAAATGTTCCCATGTGTTCCTACAAATCAAGTGCGTGTGTAGGTGTTCCCTGTTTTACAAACTCTCCTCCTTGGTTGTTATGAGATTAAAACAATTTTCTCCCTCAGTAAATGCTTCCTTTCAAAGCCACCAGAAGCACATAATTCCCGGCCCATTTGTGCTTCTATTTTCCAGGGGCCTGGAGGGAGTGGTGATTGAGGGGCCTGCTTCCCTGGAGGAGGCCAGGGCTGAGCGAGGGATGGACAAGAAGAAGTTATGTTGCAGTGGCAATGTTTCATTTATTTTGAAGTTCAAAAAAGAAATAGGTGAGCATCAGAAGTCCTCCGGGAAGGCTGGGAGCGCCTGTTTAGAGAGAAATGACTCCTTTATCCTCAGGCCATTTCATGGACACTCTCATTAAAGCGCAGGGAATTTTAAGGTGGCTCAGCTCCTGTTTTAAAACTGTAGTGGGGGAGTTCTCTAATGCCTGGATCGGTTTTGCTGCTGAGATATCGAAAGGCTGCAGAAATGCGGCCCATCTTATTTTCCTGAACCAGGCTGGGAAACTCGCGCACATCTGAGGACACAGGAACGTTGTTTAAAATCACAGCGGATTTCAAGGACAATGTACACAGGGAGAGAGAACGAAAACGCTGGCCGGTTTGATGGGGTTTGGGGGGGGGAGGGAGAGATTCCAACCTGCGTTTGTCCTTGAAACATGCATTCACCTGTCACTGATCGACGATGCCAGCTGGCTGCCGGGCGCCTGTAAACGCATTCCTGCTGACTGCAGGCGGCTCCGCGTAGGTGACTGTTTACAGAGTTACACAGCGGACACTGCAGTCGTTCCGACTTAATGCATGTTTTAACAAGCCCTTCCACTACAGCACGGGCTTCTGTGATCGCATCTTTCTTTCCAATTAAAGCACAGTTAGAAAAGGTGTCGTGGTGTCACTGTCACACTCTGCCGCAGGAAAATGTTCGAGGATCGCCTGGCGGGAAACCTGAGCTCGCCCAAGACACCCGAGCTTAAATGCCACCTCAGACCACCAGGGAGGGTGCCCAGGCTGCGGGCGAGAGCGGACCTTTCTCCCGGGGCCCCTACTTGGGGCTTGACTGCAGGCAGCGGATGGCAGTCCAGGGCGGCCGAGAGAGTTTGAAGATGTCTGTGACTCTGAGCTTGACCTCCAGTGGCCAGCAGACGTGTCATGGGCCAGAAGTGGTGGGCCAATGGCTACCAGAGAGATCTCTGCCTGGCCCTTGGCATTGGCGACAGCATGGTGGGATTCATGATGGGGTCACCTAATCTCACAGCTTCATTGCGGCGATGTAAAACAGGGGCTCACAGAAGACACGTGGTTTGCCAAAGGCCACGTGTTCATCATTTTGTCAAACGGAGCATCTACCACCCCCAACTTAAGGACCATCATCTCGTTAGAGCAGATATGCAAAGGGGCGCTGGCTCCCAGAGCTGAGGGCAGCCTTCGGGGAAAGATGGCTCTGACCCAGCACAACACCTCGGGAACAAAAGGCTGGTATCGCGTGTTGAATGGTGACCCACCCCTTCCCCCAAAAAATACATTCACACCAAATCCCTGGGACCTATGAGTGTTACCCTGTCTGGAAGGGGACCTTGCAGGGTCTCGAGATGAGGAGATCATCCTCTATCCCGGTGGACCCTGAACCCCGTGACGAGTGTCGTCAGGAGAGACACAGAGAAGGTCATGTGAGGACGGAGGGAGAGAATGGAGTGATGCAGACACAAGCCCAGGCCTGCCAGGAGCCGCAGGAGCCGCAGGAGCCGCAGGGAGAAGCCGTGAAGGATTCTTCCTGGAGCCCCAGGGGCCCCGTGGTCCGGCCCACGCCTTGATTTTGAACGTCTGGCCACCAGGACTGGGGGACAGTGAGTTTCTGCTGCATTAAGCCACGGGTACATGGTCATTGGTTAGAGCAGCCACGGAAGACAAATGCAACCGGCAAAATGCAGAGGCCCTGCCTGCTCTGCCCCTGCCCAGGGAGACCGTCAGGGACTGAGTCTGTGTCCCCGGGGAATCCACATGTTGAAACCCCAGTCCCCAGTGTCATGGTCCCTGAGGGTGGGGCCTTGGGAGGAGTCCTGAGGAGATGGGTGGCATGGCGAGGGGAGGGTGGCATGGAGGGGAGGGTGGCATGGAGGGGAGGGTGGCGAGGGGAGGAGATGGTGGCATGGAAGGGAGGGTGGCATGGAGGGGAGGGTGGCATGGAGGGGAGGGTGGCGGGGGGAGGGGAGGGTGGCGGGGGGGAGGGGAGGGTGGCATGGAGGGGAGGGTGGCATGGAGGGGAGGGTGGCATGGAGGGGAGGGTGGCATGGCGAGGGGAGGGTGGCATGGAGGAGATGGTGGCATGGAGGGGAGGGTGGCATGAAGGGGAGGGTGGCATGGAGGGGAGGGTGGCATGGAGGGGAGGGTGGCGGGGGAAGGGGAGGGTGGCATGGAGGGGTGCAGAGACCAGCGCGCTCTGCCACGTGAGGACAGTGAGAACTGGGCAGTCTGCAGCGGAAGAGGGTTCTCAGCAGAACTTGACCAAGCTGGTCTCTGACCTCCAGCTAGATGGTGGGGACAGGCTTCTCTTGTCGGTAAGCCGCTCAGTTTGCGGCTTGGTGATCAGCCCCAGCGAAGGCAGAGCCTGACCCACCCGACAGTCAGTGGGCAACTCTGGCTTCTGGCTGGGCTCAGCGCAGGAAGCGGAGAGAGGTGAGAGGTGAAATCTCTGGCTCCCCTCCTGGGGTCCTGCGTGGCTGTGCCCCTCAGCCTTTTGGTCATCGCTCCTCTCTGGACAACCCCCTGCCCCCCGGACTCTCTGCTCCGGGGCCCCAGTGCGGGCGCCCTCCTCTGGCCCGTGTCAGCCCCGCTGGCCTAGCCCTGGTCCTACCTAAGGTCCTGCCACACCTTTGGAAACAGTGCCTGTCTATCAAACATCCTCAGGTGAATCAGGCTGAGCACGCCGTGTGAGAGCTGCCAGGGCCCGGAGGGTTGTGGTTCGCTGGAGCAGTGGCTCTTCCATGGCCTCAGGACTCCCAGGAGGCCCCTGGGTCGTCACCATTTCTCTGTGACACAGGCAGGGGTGGTAGCTGTGACTTTGCCTCTTTGCCCCGAGTGAAGCGAGGCTCTCGGTGGTGAGCTGAATTTATGACTGTGGTGCTGGAGATCTGGAGCAGAGCAAGGAGCCCAGTGCAGCCCTCACCCCCACTTCCAGCTCTGTCCTGAGCTGTAGGCCAGGAAGCAGGTCCGTGGTCCCCAGGCTGCCAAAGCCTCCTTGGTCACTGCCAAGGCAGACATCACTAGTCAGTCATGATACACTTTCAAACGGAGGCTGCACTTGGTCCTGGGCCCTCTCCCAACAGTTTCCCCAGGAGGCCCCAGACTCAGCCGGAAGGGTGGGTGAGTGGCACTTCCTGCTGGTCCTCAGGCCTTCCTGTGCCGCTGGCTGAGGACAGACCTTCCTGAAGCAGTTTCCCAGACCCCAGTCCTGTGGGTCCCAAGGCAACAGGACAGTGTCTCTCTCTCTGTGGGGAGGGTGTGCAGGTCTGCTCCAGCGATGTTAGCCATGCTGATGACACAATCATGACGGTCATGGTCACGATCGTGACGTTTTCAGTGCACACGTCAGCGGTACGGGGGACTGCCTAGGAAGAAACGCATCAGTTCTGGGCTTTGGAGGAGTCCTGGGTCACAGGTTTGCTGGCAGAGTCTTGGAAGGCAAAGGCTCTCTAGCGCCTCTCCAGGCCTGGCCCTGCTCCCGCCTCTGCTCTGGAGGTCCCTCTCCTGCAGAAAGGGGATCAGTGAGAGAGGCATAAAGGTACTCGCCCTGCCTGATGCTTCCTCCTGGGCATAAACAGAACTGGGGGAAACTGGAAAAGGGAGGCCTCCAGAGAAACAAGGGGCAGCCGCCTGGAACCTGTGAGGCAGGGACGTGCGCCTCCCTGCAGAGGGCCCCTGGGCAGGGACGCGGGTGGGTCGGTGTGGAGGAGAAAAGGGAAAAGCAACCAAGGCCATCCGGGAGGAAAAGGTGCACTCAGAGCACGTTAAAGGCGGATCTGCAGTCGGGAGCTGTGCCCGTGTCAGAAATGAGGGGACTTCTTTTGTTTTGTTTTCCTCTGATCAGTGAGTGAGTGGCACGCCCAAAACTTGACTGTGTGGCCTCATGCTTTAACACCATTGGTTCACCCTGCCTGGATGCTCCCTGAAGCCCCTCCCAGCTCCCACCATCTATTCTTTCTGAAACATTTGTATCATCTGGCCCTGGACAGGAACGACTGGCTATGTAAGTCCCCCCCCCCCAAAAACCATTGTTCTCCCTGCTCAGCCGGCACCTCCAGCGGCAGGGACGCCTGGCCTGGGCAGCCCCACATTCAGAGCGGAGGATGCTGGCCATGTGCCAGGCCACATGATGCTCCATGCCCTCTCAACCTGTTCTCAGAGGCCCCGGAGTTTTCAATGGCACCAACTCCCGACTTCACAGCGCCCACACCTTCACACTGAAGCAGCCAGAATAAAAGGTGCATCTTGCTCACAGCTCGGAAGCCTAGCTCGAATGGCCTGCATGGCCATGGGCTCCAGGAGACTCTATCGCTCACAGCAAATGGGGGTTTTCCTCTCTTCAGAGTGATGTAAGCCTTTCTAATGAGAAACACCAAGTTTAAGGTTCTTGAATTCTCCAGTTTTTGATACATGGATTCAAAGACTCCTTTTGATACCAAAGGTTACAAATTGCTTCCAATTATCCATTTGCTCAGGTATTTATTGCAACTGAACTTTAAATATATATCTACCTAATAAAAGAGTAACATGCTAATTGACCTTGCCTTCGTGATGCTCACCAGCCAATCAGGAGTGAGTATGCAAATTAACCAAACAAAGATGTCAGGTTAATTTGCATACACAGGTACTGAGCGGCTGGAATGGGGTGGGATGCAGGTTTTCTGTACCACAGCAGCCACTCTGAGCCTCTGGGCAGCATGGGAAGGCAGAAAGGCAGCTCCATGCTGGAGCACAAAGGCTGTTCCGGCCAGAGCTAAGGCAGTGCTGGCAGCCAAGGTAACAAAGGCCCATTCTTGCACGAATTTGGGCATATATATATATTTTTTTTTTTCATAGTGTGGCTGCCCCCTGCTTTCCCCACACTGGGAATGGAGCCCACAACCCAGGCATGTACCCTGACCAGAAATCGAACTGTTGACCTCCTGGTTTTTAGGTTGATGTTCTGTCACTGAGCCATACCAGCCAGGCATGAGCTTATTTTGCTGATGGAAAACACAATCCTTAGGTGACTGGTTTAAAACAATTCCAAAACTGGTCAATGGGGGTGGGGTGGGGGGGAGGTTGGGGGAGGATCTAAAGAAAGCAGAATTGAAATACTGCTTGAGCAATGCAAATCATTCCATCCGTTTTAATATGTCTCCTCCCTTGTGTACACAAACTGTGCTGCTGGAGGTGGAAAATGAAATGTACAGTTTGCCAGAATCACCGGAAATGGTAACGCTGACCTGCGTTCCAGAGGCCATTTCCTCTTCCCCTTCCAGGTTTGCTTATTTCACATTGAATTACCTTTTATTTTTTCACTTTTTTTTGCCTAGGAATCTGGAATTGGAACTTGCACTGCTGGTGGCTTGTGATTTTCCCAGCTCTCTAGAAGCTTCTGAGATCTCATTTTTTCTCACAGAGGCTTTGTCTGTAGTGAATGAACCCTGGTTACGAGTCGGCTGGCTTGCTTAAAACAATGGCGTCACAAGGACAATAGGGAAGAAGATGCTGAGCGCGCTAACTCCCGACCCAGCGTCTGCAGTCATCTCAGCGGAGCCACTCCTGACGCTGCAAGTTCAGGGACAGGTTGGTCTGCTATTCACTCCCTCCCTGGCTGTGGCAGAGGAACCCAGCGGGGGTGCAGCGCCCACATAGCTACACGGAAGGATTCTGTTTACGATTTCACTGTGCTCCACCACTCCAGGTCTGTCAGGCTGCCAGCACAATGCAGAAGGGGAGGATCGAATAGTTGGAATAGTTTAGCTCATTCCCTCTTCCCCCCCAAAAAAACCTCTGTCTCCAAAATGGGAGTCATTCAAGATCATTTGCAGGTGACCCCTTCATAGCATTCCCAAGAGCCAGACAGCAATCATTCACCCTCCAAGTACACGTGAAGGGCCTCGGTTGGCTTCCACTCACCACTGTCTCCCCGGAACTTGTCATGTGCCCGGCATCTGGGATGCACTTAGTAGGTATCAGCTGCATGAATAGATGAATGCACCATGACCGGTAAACTACAGGCTGACAGGCTAAGCAAGAGCTTTCTCAGAACCAGAACTGCCAACAGACGCACTGCGCTCCCGAGTGTCCTACACCTCCCTCCACTGGAACTGTGTGAGCATGTGGGGCGTCGCGGCACAGGATGAAGCCCTGCGGAGATGGCCAGACGGGATTTCCTTCCCTCCCGCTTTAAAATCGCATCAATAGTTCATGTGCCCTGCATAGATCCTAAAAGCCCCGTAAGAGAAGTCAGTAAACGAAGTCATTCATCATCTCTCCACCAAGGGTGACAGTTAACCCAGGATATCCTCGTGGATGTTGGCTACGTCGCATTTCATCATATGGAAAAAAATGCTACTTTAATTAGTGTGGGATGACATGAATCTTTGTATATCTCCTAATATTTAATCATAGCTCTCACATTTATTGCATTCTCCTAAAATCCACTGAGGTAGATACTTAACATCATTCACATTTCATTTGACAAACCAGAAAACTGGGGGCGAGAGAAATCACGTAATTTTCTCAAGATCATAGACTAGCAAATGGCAGGGCCAGAGTCAGGTGCCAGTAATCTGACTTCGGACTCATGCAGAGGTTTCACTGATGTTTGCTGAATGAATGAATGAGTGAATGGATATGTGCTCAACTGCCTGCACTAGAAAAACTGAGCTTCTCCTAACTGGCTGGGTGGTTCTAATCTACAAACTAGAGGCCCAGTGCATGAAATTCGTGCATTCGAGTGTGTGTGTGTGTGGGGGGGGGGAGTCCCTCAACCCAGCCTGCACCCTCTTGCAGTTCAGGAGCCCTCGGGGATGTCCGAATGATGGCTTAGGACCACTTCCCTTAGAACTGCTGTGGAGGTGGGAGAGGCTCCCGCCACCTCCCCTGCGCTCACCAGCCATGAGCCCGGCTTCTGGCTGAGCGGCGTTCCCCCTGTGGGAGTGCACTGACCACCAGGGGGCAGCTCCTGTGTTAAGCATCTGCTCCCTAGTGATCAGTGCACATCATAGCGACCGGTCATTCCACTGTTCAGTCGATTTGCATATTAGCCTTTTATTATACAGGATGCTCTAAACTTTATGTCACTCATCTCTTCACAGGTCACTCTATGCCCATGTAAAAAAACTGGATTGTTTTAACAACAGAAAGAGCACCTCCTTGGCTCCAACCCCCACCAGCTATTGGGAAAATCTTCCCCAAGGGGAGACTCAAATATCTCCTTGGGTGAGCCTACCCACAGCCCAGTAGTTCAGGCCAGCCCAGGGCCTGCACCACTGCAGGCAGAGCCCAATCCCGTCACTTCCAGCCCCCTGCCTCCCCAGCTCACTAAAGCTGACGGGCCCTGCAGCTGCCGAGATGCTTCTGTGTCCACTTCCAAGGTGCGGAGCCACCTCCCACTGGTACTGCCACTGCCATCGAGCAAGTGCCCCTCACACGGCCAGCGCCAGGTCCACTGCCTCTGTTGGTGTGGCTGTCACATAGCTGGAGTTACTTGCTGCCCAAGTGAACACCCTGGCAAGCTGCCCTTCAGGCTCTCAGGGTGGGGAGGCCAATGTGGGAGCCAGGAGATGAGGGACAGACTAAGTGGCAGGACATCATGAAGAACTCAATATGACCTTCTCTTCAGAATAAAGCTTCGTTCTATTAGGATTCCTGGCAAGTGACCTGGTCCCTCATGCAAACAGCTCCCTGGGAAGCCCAACTCATTTCTCAAGACTTCTCAAACTCCCACAGGGGAGAGTGAGGCCACGCTGGGCTCTGCCTCCCACAGCCCTCTCCTCCTGCGGGCTTGCAGGTGACCATGCGTCTTTCCTCTGCTACTCGGAGGCTGAGCACCACCTCTGTGGCTCATCTTTTAAAATTCACAGGCCCTCACGGGATGCACTTGTGAGCCCACCTGGCCCTTGACTATGCCCTATTTCCCTTTCACAAGCGGCATTCTTGTTGTTTTATTCCATTACATCTGAAAGGCAGCAGAGTGGGTGGTGGCTAACATGCACACTGGAGCCAGGCCGGCTGCGCTCAGCTTGCCTTCCTCAACTCTCAAGCTGTTTGACCTTCAATATGGAACTTGAGCCTCAGCGTCCTCATGGTAAAGCGATATTTACAGTGGTGCCTTCTTCACAGGGTGGCAAGGATTAAGTAATATAACAAGCGAAAGCACTCACAGCTACCAGCACACTGAAGGCACTCCGTAGGAGGGGCCATTTATTATTGCAATTATTACTAACATGGAGAAGAATGTGGGGTTCTGCAGGGGACACAAACGAGAGGAAGGTCAATCTAACCTGGGGGTGTCAGGAGAATCGTGGGGAGAAAGAGCATTCTAAAAGAGTTTGTTCAACGGCCCTGAGGTATGAAACATCTTGGCAGGAGAGGTGCCAGTAGGTCAGCACAACTAGAGGAAGGGTTCAAGGTCAAAGAGATGCCAGAGCCAGATCCCAAAGAACCACCCAAAAGCCTTCTACAACAGGAAGACTAAATCAGGTTTGTCTTTCAGAAACATTTAGGTAATGTCCACCTGAACATAATTTCCCCTTCCCAGGGTCACTGTTGTGATGATCCGTTATCATAAAACCACTGAAGTATATACACTGAGTGGCCAGATTATTATGTGGTTAGAGATCAAAATAATCTGGCTACTCAGTGTATAATGCCACAAAACACGGGACTTGTTGTAATTCACAGTTCTTTCCTCTGTTCACAAGTCTTCAAAAGTCTTTGAGTGTTAATGATGAATTGGCTTATTTTTTTCGAGGCTGGTTTAGTTGCTGCAAAAAGGCCTTCTTTACCAGTGGCATCTTCCAGAATGGGTTTTAAATGCTTATCTTCCTAACCACAAGGAGAGTCGTAGGTGACCCCTTCTTAGCATCAGTAAAAGCCTAAGAGCAGGACGCGATCATTTCCCCTCAGGGTACACAGAGAGTAGGCAGCTTGGGTCAGGACTGGGAGATGGAGGCGGAGCCAACTTAGGGGTTAGTACTGGAACTGGAAGAGAAACATGCCCCAGGATAACAGCAGCATGAATAAAACAATAAGTAAAATTTGAAACGTCACTGAAGACAAACCAAAAAAAGCAAGTACTGTGGTATGAAAGGGAGAGATGAGATTGCAAAGAGTATCTTTTGATGGAATTTAATGACAAGGGAGGTCCCTGGAGGGAAAAGTCTGAGATAGGCAGGCCACTAAACTGTTGGAATACATACAGCTTCATCTGTGCACGCATCATTCATGAGGTCAGCCTTTTAGCCTTGCCTTCGTTCTCTTAGTACATAAAGGTCCTGGGTGTTGAGAAACTAACTGGACTCCACAGATCCGCACGTGCTCTCCGGCCACGGAGGACTCAGGAGAGGAAAGCTCGCTGCTCCCGGGCACCTGAATGTGCCAGGAATTGTCCCAGGTGCGCTATACACGCTGCCTCTAAACCAAACCCCGCCCCCCACGACACCCCTTTACTCCAATCAGCAGACACACACAGTCTATTTCTCTGGCCCCATTTTCACTGTCCCAAATTAGAGAAAACAGAGGCAGGCAGCAGGTGGGAAAAGGATCAGTGGGTGAGGAAAATAAAGCTAAAACTGTAGTTTCAGACACCATCACTTTAATCTCCCTCCTCCTTCCCACAGCTGTAATCTTGGCCTCTCAGAGTCCTCCCAGAACAAACATCGCTTTTTTTTTAGATTATTATTGCCTTTAAACACAACATCTCCCCGAATGCCCATGTATGAATCCTTGTCCTTCGTGTCTAACAGTCCCACCAACACCCTCAGTACAAATATCTGTGTTTGTGTGCGCGCGCACACTCAAGTGCTGGTGTGTCAGATTCAGGCACAAGGACGGAGTGCCATCAGCCCTGCAGGATCTGCCAGTATGCAGGCCAAATCCGAATTCTGGACACGGAGGTCCCATCCCTGCCATCGGTGCCCCTTTGCGCTGTAGTTGCTGCAGCCCGGGGCTGCTGAGCACCAGTGGTATTTTGCTTGTTTTAAGTTGTTATAAAACAAACAAACAAACAAAAACAAGAAAAGTAGCCAGGCGGAATAAGCTAATCATATCAACCCATCAGTTGGTACTCGAACTTAGCATGTGTTTTATAGTCAGCTGAGAAATCCAAAGAGCGTTGTAGAAACACTTAAAGCAAAGTGGCAGGATTTCTATCAATCGCTCTTTGTTTCTCAGACGGTAATTTTTCTCCTGAAAAATCCAACCAACAATAAATTGTTTATTGGGCACCTAGTATGTGACAGGTACACTACTGCCCATTGAATGTTATAGGATTTGTTTTCATTATTATCTTCTCTTCTTTAAAATATTTAAGGCCTTGATCAGGATGTGTTAGCTGTTTGCTCTTCCAACAATTTTATTATTACGAATGTCTTCAGAAGTTTAACACTTTGATGGCTATGCAGAGTTTTCTGGGTCTTTATTGTTTTGTTTTGTTTCTACTATTGTTTTTTTCACCTAAATTTTTCTTCTCCTACTCTCTGATTTTTAGGGAGGAAAAAAAAAAATCTAGCATCTAGGTCTGAGACTACTCGAAATGTCTGGGCTGGGGATTGCTAATGACCTCCCAGAGACAACCCAAATTGCTGATTTAGCAAAGCCCATTCTTGACCTTGACACAAGGCAAGACAGGCAAAGGGGCAGGACTTGGGAGGGAGCTGTGAAAGAAAAAGGATCATAGAGGTGCTCAGATCTCCCCAGTCCCCTCCCCCATTCAGCAAACACCTGGCTGAGTTGGAAAACATGACCGGTCCAACCTTCCTATTGCCACCAATTGAAGCTGTCAGCTCTCGGCTTGTCACCAGTTGCACTGGGAGGCCCCGGGCAGCCACAAGAGCCCTAATTAGGCAGAAATGACACTTCTACAACTGACCTGCCAGGACCTTTGGCAAACCATTTAACATCATTAGTTAACATTTTTTAGAAGTGTGAATGTAAATGAACAGCCAGTGGCTTTCAATGGAGTTTGTCGGTGGCATGTCCCCCCTCCCTGCTCACTCTTTCTCTTCTTCCATGAATAGCCCACTTGTTTGCTCCAGAGTTGGAGGGAGGGAAGAAGAGGACCAGTCCTCGAGAGGAGAGACATGTCAAAGCACAGACAAGCGCAGAGGAGCGGAGAGGCCACCTCTGGCTGCCTCCGCCTGGGCCCGAACAGAGCAGGGCGGGAGACCAGGGTGTGCTCAGCAGGCCAGACTCATGCCAGGTCCCCTCCACCAGCCCCAGACAGCAGCCATTCCAGGCTTTGGGTCAATGGGAAAGGACTTCATTTCCTGCCCCCAGAGCCTCTGAAACACCCGTGTGCTCACACCTCCACCTGCTCGTTGGCGTTCTGAACAAGCTGATGTTTGGCAGCCATTTAGCCAACATCTCATGGGTGCTTAAGTCTCCGTGTCCCCGTTTCAAAGGTACCTAGTCCCTCTGTAAAGGAGTGAGGGCCTAGGGATAGCCATTCCAGATGGTTCCATACTTACAGAGGTTAGCTCATTTCCTACCTGCGGCGGTTACCTCGCCCCTGGAGTCGCACTTCATTTTGTTCTTTGATGTACACCCACAGAATCCATACACGCCAACGCTCTCCATCTAGGCAGGGGGGAAGGGGAGAGCATCATTGTAAAAATACCACTTTGTCTGTCTGTTTCCAAGCTGCTCTCAAATCCTGTGCCCATGCTGGGGGTAGAAGGCAGAAAGGTGTAGGTAGGCGGCCAAGGGGCCATTTGCACATACCACCTATCTGCTCGCTGTGTAGCCCTGGACAGGTGGCTGGCCCTGAGTCTCTGACGTTTTCATAAGACAATGCCTTACTGCTCTGGCCGGTGTGGCTCGGTGGATAGAGCATTGGCCTGCAGACTGAACGGTCTCAGGTTCGATTCAGGACAAGGGCACATGCCTGGGTTGCAGGCTCCATCCCCAGTTGGGAGGGAGTATCATCAATCAGTGATTCTCTCTCATCATTGATGTTTCTATCTCTCCCTCTCTGAAATCAATATATATATATATATATATATATATATATATATATATATATTTTTTTTTAAGATAATACCTTACTCCTTAAAGTCAGAAAAAAATAAAGGGGAGTATCATGACAACCGGAAAGCGAGCAAAGGTAAAGGAGTGTGGACCACTAGAGGGGCCAAAATTGAGAATCTGTCCTCTTGCTTCCCAAGGCCCGCTTGACAAAGCCGCCCCACCCTAACCCTAAAATGAGATGATCCAGGGGAAGACATTGTCTTAAAGGGCCAGGGACATGGGGAACCTGTCCTCCCTCGAAGCCAGCAGCACAGGCACCTGCTAATGAGACGAACCCTTTCTCCATATGTGGTGGCTTTGTCAAGTGGGTCTTGGGAAGCAAGGTCCATCCAGGCCCTCTGTGCAGGCCCGACTCCTGCTTATTCTCAAAGGACTGAGAACACGACAAAGGGAAGTACAGGAGTGCAGAACAAGTTCCTAAACCCACGGTTCCATGAGTCCCTTAGCCTCTCTGCGGGTCCCACGCAGCAAGGGCGGAAGGGTGTCTGGTCCCTCTCCGGATTTCTAGAAGCCCAGGGAACCGTGGAGGGGGCTCGGTGGATGTGCACTGGATGTTTCCGGAGCGGGAAGGCCGTGCGGCCTGCAGCCCGGGCTCAGGGCGGTGCGGATGTGTGCTGAGGGGAGCTCTCCCACACTGGATCTGGAGTTTTACCTCTCTCCGAACTCAAGATGAGCAAGATCAAGCGGGCAGTTTGCGGTAGAGGATGATTGTAACCTCGTCATCGGAGGGAAGGAAAAGAAAACAATCTTCGTTTGGGGCAGAAAGGGAGAGAAAGTATGGGAAAATGTCCTTAATAACAGTAAATGGGGAAGAGAAAGAGAAAGAGAGAGAGAGAGAGAGAGAGAGAGAGAGAGGGCAGCTCATTGCGATGAAGCATTTAGTGCTTTTAAGCTAAATACCTCAGCATATTAAGCAAATAGAGAAAAGCCAGCTAGAAGATGTCAGCAAATTGAGGCGAACGGGCTCAGAAAGCCATAGGAGGTGCCTGGCTGTGACCCCTTTTCCCATCACATGCCCGGCCCGCCTGCTTGTTTAGCGTTGCCGCTCGGCTCCAGCTGCGGCGCTTATTGAAAAGCTCTCGCTCCCTGCCTGGTTTTGGCACATTTCTGCAGGTGCCTCCTACTGCGGCCACAATGGGCTGCCAGGGAGGTTTAGACCTGTCAACAGCTACGGGGGAGGGGGTGGCGGGGTGGGGGTGGGGGCAGCTATTGTCTTAAAGGGCCAGGGACGTTGGGAGCCTCCCCTCCCGCGAAGCCAGCAGCACAGGCACCTGCTAATGAGACGAACCCTTTCTCCGGCTCCCTCTTTCTCTCTTTAATGATTTAACTTGATCGCTTTGGTTCCTTTCTGGAAGGGGAATTGCTCCATTGATCATCGAGAAAGTAATTGCCTGTAAAACATTGCCCTGCGACCACGACCACTACTTCCCCGGCTGAAAATGTCACAGCAATTGAAAAGCTCTCAGCCCAGTTCAAGAGCGAGGTTGCTCAAGAGGACAGTCCTCGCATGTGTCCTCGGGGGCTGGCGCGGCCGGAGCTGCAGGCTCGGGGTGCGACGGGTGGGTTTTTAAGCCAGAGGATGTCCCTTCCTGTAGCACCATCTGATTTTGTGGGAGGTTGTGGGAGACGGACTAAACTGAACTTGAAACTCCCCAACCCTAAAATGAGGCGGTTCCGGGAAAGACCTTGTTTTTTCTTCCTTTTTTTTTTTAAATCCTGACCCGAGGATATTTCTCCATGGATTTTTAGAGAGAGTGGGAGAGAGAGAGGGAAAGACAGAGAGGAACATCGATGTGAGAGAAACACATCAATTGGTTGCCTCCTTACATGCCTGACCAGAGCCTGGGCAGAAGCCTGCACCTCGAGGTACTGTCCTCGACTGGGATCGAACCCGGGACCCTTCGGTCTGCAGGCTGATGCTCTACCCCCTTAGCCAAACTGGCTGGGGTGACATTATTTTCTTCATCACCCAGGCCAGTGGTTAGCAAACTCATTAGTCAACAGAGCCAAATATCAACAGGACAACGATGGACATTTCTTTTGAGAGCCAGTTTTTTAAAACTTAAATTTCTTCTAACACCACTTCTTCCAAATAGACTCGCCCAGGCCTTGGTTATTTTGTGGAAGAGCCACACTCAGGGGGCCAAAGAGCCGCATGTGGCTTGCGAGCCACAGTTTGCCAACCACTGACCCGGACCATTCTCTTCTGGGGAGCCCTGGATTCGGAGGGAAGGCCCCATGGGTCGAGCGTGATTTCGGAAAGCGTCTTCGTTTCATCGCACAGGGACACAGTGTCTTTGTCCAGGGGACAGCGGGGACCTCGGTTCAGGAGAGGGTCGGTACTCTCATTGGGTGAGACCTGCCATTTCTTCAGACCTGTCACTTGGCGGCAGCAGCGACACGCTGCAGGAGCGGCCTGCCGCGCTTAAGCAGTCTCCGTGGATAAACACTTCATTAGTCATCGCCAGGCAATGGAGGGTGTCATTCACCTGGGGAGAAGCACTTGGTGGTGGGCATCCACCTGCCGGCAGCATAAACAGCTGCTGGCGATGGTGTCCTCTTCCTCTGACAGGTGACAGCCCAAGTGTGTGTGGGAATCGGGCGACTTTTCCCATCTAATTGGGGGGAAGCACCCCTTGCTTAGTGAGGTGCTGCCAGGTTCCTAATGTCACTAATTTGGGAACAAAGCTGCCGGCGAGTCACCTGCCAACAGAAGGAGCCATGAATCTTTTCGTGGCCGTATTTCCAAAAAGGGCAAAACATCTGCCCGGCTCCCTGACGAACGAGAGAGAGAGAGAGAGAGAGAGAGAGAGAGAGAGAGAGAGAGAGCGCATCGGGCTACAAAGGCCGTTTAAATGGTAACTCTGAAGACAGCTGCACCCTGAAAGGCCAGGGTTCAAGTTTCCCAACTTGTCAGTAGATGCAGATGAGTTGTGGTTTTTTCCTTGGAATTGAGAAATTGTGGATTTTATACTTTTAAATCTTGTAATATTGTCAGAATCTATAGCTATTCCACCAAGACGTGCCGTATACAATAAAAAGTATCTTTCCTTTACCTACCCACATGGTGAATATGATTTTTAAATTCCATTCACAAAATTGACTCCTGGGTCTGAAGATGGGGCTGGCAGCCTTTCACACACAACAGGGGTTTGGTTTGGTTTTTATGGGGAGGGGAGGGGAAGTCTGTGCTTCCGTAACTTATATGGAAATGCCTTTTATTTTTTGTCTCAAAAAATGAGGGTGTGGAGTTAACCCCAAAAGTCCTGCCTGGCTGTATGCTCTCCTTGTCTGTCGAAATGGTTCTGTCATAAGCAATGGCTGAGGGGTGAATATGCCAAGTTGTTTCCAGCAGCTTTGCCTCTGAGACAGGCAGCCGAGACAAAGTAAACCCGGGTTGAGTTAAGCCCCTGCAGCCAAACTGGGAAAGCCTGACCACCAAGGCCAGAACCGCACACCCCTAAAGAACCTCCTGGAAGCAGGAATGCGCAGGGAAGGTGGGGGTGGGGGGCAGCGGAGCGAGCGCGGGAGGGTGGCCGGCCTGCTGCTGGGACCCCCGCCGCTGGTCCTCCTCGTGAACTCCCAGGGTGAAAGCGTGAATGGACGGTGTTAACACTTCTGGGGAGAGGACTTTCAAAGAGGAAAACGCAAGCACAGCGTCAGGGGAAGGAATGTCCACCCGCCAAGCAGCCACAAAACTGGTTTCACTTTTGCATCCTCTTCTTTGGGTTGTGTGCACGCGATGCAAGAGGTCTGCGTGGAACTGCCAAGTTCAGAGGCAACCAAACGGACCGTCGCAGTCCTATTCCTCGTGGATCTTGGTGGCCCGTTTGAAAGCACCTGACTTCACGAGGTAGAAATTCACCTTGAATTAAGCTTGTTCCAACTTCACACTAACTAGGGTTTGTCACGGTGTTGGACGTGCGTTTAGAAAGAAAAGAATGTGCTTTGAAAGGCTACCATTGCTCCTACGTCCACGCACCCCTTAGGGACGAAATGTGCGCCCGGCGGCGAGAATTCCACGCTGGGCTCCGATGCGATGGCGTGAAGGGGAAGAGCTAACGCTCCTCGTAACCGGATCTGTACATTCACTGATGGAGGGAGAGCCACGGACGTTTCAACCTGAGCCCTCACTCCCTTGGCGTTTACACCGGTTACCCTCACGGATCTCAGCCGCCAACAGCTAGCACAGAAAGGCTGAGGCTCCTCACACTTAAACAGAGGGCTCCCATCAGGCTGTGGGGGGATGTCAGGCCCTGGTGAGAGCCTGCATTTCATACATAAGGTGTCCTTACTCTCCAGCTAGAAAATCACGTGGATTTGAACCTGGCTTTATAGCTCCTGAATTAATAAAGAAGAAAAAGGGCTATTTTATGCCTTACTGGAATGCATGGGGTCATTGTAAATGAACGTTTCAGCTGCAGTTCCTGTGACCAGGTCAGACCTCACTCCCCTCCCCCGTAAAGAGCCTGCCTGGTTCTCATTTTTGTGTTCCTCGCAATCTTCTCAGAATTACGTGTTGCAAAGTTTCATTTCTTTTAAAAGCCAGGAAGTACAAAACAGCTGAAGGCGGGTTCCCATGTTGTGTTCCTCCAGTTTGAGTGGAGATCAGAGCTCTTTTCTTCCATCCAGGTCCTTCCACATTTACAACTTATTTTAAAGTGCACCTGAAAGAGGGCCACTTCAGTAATAGCCCCCATCACCCATATGCCTGATCCAAAGGACTGGTTCTGGATGCCTACCATAAAAAAAAAACCTAAAACTTCACCTACACATGCTGCCAAAAACAGATGAGATGGGATGGCAGCAGGTGTATAGTCCTAAAGCCTGAATTTGGAGAGGAAGGTGAATCGCTCATAAACACCGTAATGGTATGGGCTGACACTGATGTGACAGCCGACCCAGCCTTCACCCCGGGGGTACAGGCGTGTGTGTGTGTGTGTGTGTGTGTGTGTGTGAGTCTCTATCTGATCCACCAGCCAGGGGCTAGTTTTGTGCCTTTTTCTTAGCATGAAAGCTTGAAAAAAGAGTGTGAAAAGTTCAAGGAATGGTCCTTATGAGTTAGAGTCAAATCCAGGAAACGTACACAGGGAAAAGGAAAAATGGTTACTTTCAGTTTTAAAAAAAGCACAAAACCTCACATGGGGATTCCTTTTGTCCTCATATAACAAATAATACTTGAAGAGAAAGTCTATTGCAAAAATACATTCAAAGAAATCTTATCATTCTGAATTCTTCATTTTGCTTGTATTGCCCGCTTTTGCAGATTTATAATTATCTCAAAAAAAGACAATTAATTTTCTAACCATGGGTTGATGGGGAATATACGGAAAATAATTATTAACTGAACAGATAATATTTTTCTTGCAATGGTCTCAGTTAAGCATTCAAAATGGCTGTATTTCCAGTAAAGTAATAAGTGGTATAAGGACAATATTCCTTTGACGCCTATAAATCGGTAAACATACATTTTCCTTATTTCAAATACCATACTTAAAAAAAGTTATGCTTTTGCTCTTACTCAACAAAACACGGTCGCTGATCCTTCCCCTACAAAAGACAGCCTTGGCTTCTGTGTTCTCCACATGAGCACAGGAGTGTGTGTTTCCCTGTGTGCTGACAGACAGCCTGGCTGCAAAGACAAGAAAGCGCCTCTGACTGGGCACCAAAGTTTAGGTCAGGTCCGCAAGTTCATAAAAATTCCAGTGAGTGTTGGCATGGAACAGTTTTACATCAAAAGGAAATCTGGTACGAGGTCACTCAAACAGAAAGCCCACATTTACTGTTTTAGGGGTAGAAGCATTCTTTAGAAAGCACAGCTATGTTAGCTTCACTGACACATCTCTCCTCTGTGAAATGCCCCGCTTCATGAATGTGGTTCACACGCCTCTATTTTTCAAATCCCCATAGAGAAGATAGGAAGAGAGTGCAAATATCTGAGCACAAATTCTGGGAAAGATGGTTACCTGGGGTAGCTCAGGGATATTTCAAATCACTCGGTTGTTCATACATCAATTCAGACCTTTACAACAGTCTCCCAGCGGCTGCTGAACAAGAGCTCCTACGGGGAGTTTTGCAAGTTCCGACCGGGGCAGGGGGAGCGAGGGGGCCCGGCTTCTCACGTCGCCTCCTGTGGCCCTATCTCCATCCGCACAAAAAGAATCGGAGACCAAGACAGGCACCCAAACACTTCTCCCTAAAACCTCACTTTGGCCTCGATTATTTATTTCCAGTGAAAGGACGACCACACAAAGTCATCCTAATACACAGGGGTGGGCAACAAGAGGTCTCCAGTTGTTTGTATGGAAAATAATAAAATAATTAATAAATGATAACACAAGAATAAACTGTTTTGCATACTCACAACTGTAATCCTACTGTTGCCCACTCCTGTACGTCAGCTCTTTTTTTTCCTACTTTTGTTAAAATTGAGATAGTCAAGTTTAAAATTTTATTAGGTACAGAAAACTTTTTTAAGTACCCCAGTAAGCTGTTTAAGATATAGTGCTACCATTTGATTATTGGTGATCGTCTATAAACAAAAGTTTGTGATAGAAAATTCTTAAGAAGTTCTAATTTATGAAAGTACCAATGTATTTTTTATTTGTTTAGAAAGGAAATTTGATATCAAGCAAATTACTACCACCATCCAACACCATGAACACAATAACTTTCAAATACACCAAAGAAACAAACCCACAAAGCTAGTATGGTTTTGGATGACATCAGCTCTTTCTGTCTGAGTCTGACTGTTAACATTCTCCTGCACTTTCTTTTTCTTCTTATGCCCAGACTAAGGCACTGAAAATAATTTGCTGCCTAAAGCCTAAGTCGAAGGCAGGCATCACTGAAAACATATGAAAAATTATTTCCACTTTAGAAACAACGTTTTAGTCTTTCATCTTTATTAAGTCTCTCAAGTACCAGTAGAAACATTACTTTTTCTGGGAACCTGATTCCGATCAGTACTCCTTTTATTTCTACATACCCACCTAGGGTGTTGAATGCACAATCACAAAATATTATAATTGCATTATTTAATTAAAAACAGGATCCATTATTTATGGTTAACATCTAATACAAGTCTGTGTATTTTTTTAAATTGTACAGAAATTTAACATTAGACTGGCAATAGAGATCCATCCACAAGTGTCACCTTAAATAATTTTGGAAGTACTTGGGGCTCCAGTGATAATTTTAAATAATTATCACATATAAAAGAGAGGCAGTAAAACCAAATCAATACTGAAAAATTGGTCTAAAATTATTTTATTTGTTAAAAATTTCTGGAAATGCACTCCCCCTAAAATCACAATTCTTCAGGAAATGATTCTCATCTTGCATCGGAGACTAGCAGTTTTTAAAAATATTCAAATAATGAAATTCTCCAACTTCTTAAACAGGCCAACAACAACAACAAAAAAGGCAAATCAAGGAAGAAAAAGAGAATAACAACAAAAGATAGCCCTTCCCTTTGCCAATAACAAATGCAAAGAGTCAAGACCTAAATGTGACAGCATTTAATGTTTTCACCATTTCGAAGGCCAACAATATTATAAGATTCATGGCCAGACAGAGGCAGTCTTTTCATGTGGCTAATAAGAAACAGATAATTCCTCTTAAGCAGATTAACTTAAAGTACATTTTCAGGGAGGCTAAAATCCCCTTCAATCAGGGTCTTAAGTTTAATTATAAAAGTCAAACAATTTATTAGCTCTCGTTTAAGAGCAACAACAAAACAGGTGGGCACACAAAACTCTCAGGGGCCAGGAGACAGGCAAGTCAAGATTTGCCGTAAACATTTTTAGCCATAACTTGATCAAACATCTAACCGGTCCCCTTGACTAGGATTCTTCCCCTCTTTCTTCTTTGCTGTCCCCCGTGTAAAAAATAGGGTTAACATTATCTTCATCCACAGTAAATGCAATGATTGTTTTTATTTCACTATCCTTATATTGAGAAAAGGACACATACACAAAAAAGCGAAGAAGTACAAATTAGAAAACCTGCCTGTTGTAGGATCTTGTATATATGTATTTGCTTCACGAATCCCCTAATTTTGTCATAAAAATACTCTTAAATTGTATCTACTTCCAAAAAGTTAAAAAAATATCTATTTTAAAGTGGCAAAGTAAATAAATAAAAAGGTAAAATAGCTCGCTTAAAGGATTTCTGTTGCCTGATTTCCCCCCTCCCCCTTTTTTTTCTTTACTGTCTGAACTCACTGGATGATTGCCCCATTTCCAGTTTCATTCTGCCTATAGAGAAACTGTGTGTCTATACCTTGAAAAATACCAATTAAACTGCCAGCGGTAGCATCTCCAACAGTATCTTTTGGTCTCTAGTGTCAAAGCCCTTTGAACAAATGACCAGAAGGCTAAATCTAAAACAGCCTTTGACAAGAATGCCAGCTTTGAGCACTCACTTTAGGACTAAGACTCCAGCTTACTGCTTTACTTAGGAAGCCAGAGAGAAATAACCCATCCACTTTATAATTTGCACAAATGGCAAAGGTTAAAATAAAAGTGAAAGATTACCAGAAGGTCACTAATACGTTTGGAAAGGGAGGGGGAAGTTCCTCTTATCATTTAATTCAATCCCATCCAAATTTCTATTCAAAGCTAAATGAAAGATTTCAAATATTGCAAAACTGCTAAAAATGCTGCATTTTCCTTGCCCTCGATTTCTGTAGTAATAATGACACCATTCACTATATGCTGAGCACAGTGGGGAAAAGTTCACATGGATTTTTAAGTTTAATCTCATAGCAATCCTATAAAATTGAAAATAGCAGCAATGGGGAAATGGGCTCAGAGGGTTTTAGAAACTTGTACAAGGGCACACAGCTGGGAACTGAAAGAATTAGAACTTGAACCCATGGGGTCTGATTTCAAGATCCCATGCTTCTAGGCCATCTTGGCTGCTTCCACTGTCAAATCGTTCCTGGGTGAAGCCTATGCCATTCTCTTTTTGACAGGCTCCATGAAGAAAGCTTGTAGAGCAGGTGGTTTCAGCCTTGGGTGCCCATTGATATCACATAGTAAAAAATACTTATGCTTGGGCCCTATCCCTAGAGATTCTGATTTAATAGGTCTGAGGCCCAGGCATCAGCAATTTTGAGTACTCTACCAGTGAATAAAGTAGATAATCCTTCTCTTTGCAATGCTTAAATTCTAATGGTGCTTAGATTCTAGTAGAATCCCCAGATGATTCTAATGTGCAGCTCAGAGTGAGAACCAGTGATCACATTAATATTATCACCTGTCTAGGCTCCTTGCTCCAAACCCTCAATGTAAGCAACTCAACTGGCAGAGAATGGGAAAGAGTCTAGCAATAGCTGACACGAAATGATAGAATTTTACTAAGAGAGTTCCAGATCTGAGAAGCAGTGGAGCACCATGGGAAAATGCGTGGACATTGCAGTTAGCCGGACCTGAGTTCAAATTCCAGCTCTACTATTTATGAACTGTGTAACCTTGGGCCAGCCACTTGCCTTTTGTGGATGTTCTATAGATTCAATGGCATGATATGAGGAAAGCCCCAGGCATATAACATTGCTCCATCAATGGTAGTTGGTTCTGTGGTTTCCGTTGTTCTTATTACTATCGCGGTAATGACTACTGCCAAGGAGGCATTAGGAGTGAAAAAATCAAATTACAGAAAAACATTTTTTATTAGTCAAACAATTCCTACTTTTATTACTTAGCATTTAATTTGTAGCTATTTCTATTGCAAATTAGCTTGGCAATATATTTCTCATTCATGACAACTGCGTAAGGGCAACATTATTACTCCCGTTCGCCACAAGAGGAAAAGACAACATATCCATCTATTCTGTCTCTAGTTTCTATGATTCTGTGATTAGACACCTGCAATCATGTTCATTAGTCTCCTATGAAAAATGATACTCAACACAGATGGCAAATGCAGGGAAGAAGAATTAACAAGCACTTGATAGCAACCCCGAAATAACATCTAAATAATCACTTCTGAACATTAAAGTCATGACAAACAAGTTCCAATTTATATAAAGATGTCGGAAAGGATTGAGGAAAAATGAACACATTTTTCTTTATCCTCATTCATTTAGGAAATGTCTGACATAACTCAGAAATTCTATCTGAAATGCAGATAGGGCCTTCCATTAGCAGATAGGAATACCTCATATGTCCTGATATTTTATCTGAAATCAGAGACCCAATTCAGTGTCTCAATCAAGATCCCCAAGAAGCCTGTGGGCTGTGGGCAAGGGTCCCACAACTTCAAATGTACACCAAACACATTCCCAAAACTGAAGGATGGCTTGCCCCTAAATATCTCTTTGTCATCTGTACGTTTCTATGAGTGAAATACAAAGGCCTCTAGACATATTACTGAATTTGTAATCACTATATATAACCACTATTACACGGGAAGAGGAGTCCTCAATTTTTTTGTTGTTCAAAAGAAGTCTTCATCAAAAAAGTTAGGAAACACTGATCTAATACAACCCCCTAATTTCATTGAATAAATCCTAGAAGATATTGGGACATGTGAGATTCTTATAATCTAGGTTTTCTAATTCCCAAATGGTCTTTGACCCACACCACACGTCCTTTCCAATGGGAGTTAACAGCCATCGTCATGTCCTCTTTCTAATATCTCTTCTCTTTCTAAAAGAGGAGAGTATAATCCCACCCTCTGTCACTGGATATGTGCCAGAATTTTCTCTATATCCTGAATCTGTCTTTTCTCTTTTTTTCTCTTCCTTTCCTTCCCCTGCTCAACTCTCCAGTTTATACCTTTAGGGTTGGCAGCATTCCACCCCTTTCAAGCTCTGTAAGTGCCCTTGGATATTTAGTCTTAATATGAAGGTACTAAATAAGGAATGTGTTAAGTCTGTATAAAATATGCATATGCATGAATATATTTTATAGCTAAAACCCCATAACTTCTAAATCTATGGAAAAGTAAGAAAATTGTTTATTCATTAGTAATCATTTTATTTTCTCTGAACCTGTCAACACTAGCAGGCTCTTAAACCCCTAGCCTACCAACTTTTCATAATGCTTTCACTCTTTTATTTCAGTATATTGTCCCAATTGGTCACTAAAATGCGTTACTGGAGCACAATTAGAACTTAAGTGCCATGACAAGAAGAAATGATATCTATTTTATTCACAGCCTCCCCTCCCCCCCACTAGCTAAAACAGTGCCTGGCACATGATAGGCATTTATTCTATTAATGTTTGCTTATTGACTGAATCAACAGCAAATGGGAATGACAGGTTTGTTTATTCATCATTTAGCCTATAAGTAGTTTTATTTTTATTTGAGGAGGTAGAATGATCTACAAGGGAAGAACTGAGTCCCTAATCATCTTTTCGGTCTTTGATTCTCCTTGTAATATTTGACTTAACATCCTTTCCTCAAATAGTTTTAATGTAATTCTTCAAAATTATACAAGTAATACATTCATTTCATAAAAATCAGAAACTGCCAACAGATAAATAAAACAAAGGTTCCCTAATATCCCCATAACCCAAGGATGACACAATTAACATGCTTATATTCTTTTCAGACTTTATCCTGTGTGCTCAGTGTGCACACCCACGCACACCCACACACACACACCTGACATAGTTCCACAACTTTCTGTCCTAGATTCTATGATTTGGAGTTTTTTTCTTTTTTCCATAAGCCTTTTTTTTTTGTCTCCTACAATAGCTCCTTCTCTCTTCCTATATCCTACATATATTCCATCCCCGGTATTTAGATCCTGAGTTCAAGACGATGTTTTCCCCTTTTCCTTCCAGAAGATTCATCTGTTCTTATTCAACTTTAAATTTGGTGTGGGTATCTTGTATCTTCTTGTACCTTCAGTCTCCCCTTTCTTCTGGGATAACAGTGCCCTACATGTCGAAAACCAAATGCATCCTGTCCCAACAAAACCAGATCCCTCTTTCCCCCCATTTATGTCAACTGTGACACAATTCTGCGGGCTATCCTCAACAGTCATCTCTGGTTCCCCGACCTCAAAGTGATTTCCAGCCTTTCTTCCTATTCTCCCTCTCACTTTTCTCTTCTCATTGCTACTATTACTGTTTATGGCCTTACATCTAGGTCATTTTCTGCCTGGGTCTCCAGCTTGCTTGTTGCATAACAAAACACCTATCAAAGTTACCCACTGCTGCCGGGTAACTTCCCGAAATACCACTTTGCATCTTGCCTATCCGATATTCAGAAATTTGGGGTGGCTTCCCACTCTCACAGAACGGTGCTGCAGCTCCTTTACAGTCTCATCTCAGACTACTTTTCCATCCTTATTTCTCATTCTTCATTTTTAAAAATACATATTTTTCTTGATTTTTTACAGAGAGGAAGGGAGAGGGATAGAAAGTCAGAAACATCGATGAGAGAGAAACACTGATCAGCTGCCTCCTGCACACCCTTACTGCACACAACCAAGGTACATGCCCTTGACTGGAATCAAACCTGGGACCCTTCAGTCCAAAGGCCGACGCTCTATCCACTGAGCCAAGTCGGTTTCGGCTATTTCTCATTATTCTTAAAAATAAACCTTTTGCTTCAGCCAGCCTGGTGTACTCAGAACTCACTCAATTCCAAAACATCTGATTGCGAGTTAGGTATTTATGAAGTATTTATTATGTGTAAAATCCCTTCATTCACCCGACAGATATTTGCCGAGCGTCCATTCTATCAGGTAAAGAAGGTACTGTCGCTGGGGATGCGAAGGTGAATAAGACACACCGGCTCCCTGTCCTCATGGCACCGAGAGGCAAATGCGCTACCGAGAGGAGACTGAGACATGGTGGTCCCAGCTCAGGGAACTTCCGATGTTCCATTACAATGTCACACGAGTCAAGAAATCCCTGAGGGCTGGACTTTTGTGGCCCAGGGGAAGGATTCAGAAGAAAAGAAGGGCTGAGTGAGGAGAGCTGGAGTGTGAAAAAGGCTTCTCTGACACCACCCGCCCTTAAAGGATGGGCTACTAGAAGAGGGGGCACAAAGGTGGACCAGAAACAGCAGCAGCCATGGCAGGGGCTTATTCTGCACAAAGGTTCACTCAGCACCATTCAGCAGAGCCCAGGCTCCGTCCCCGCTGGGGGGGGAGGGGGGGCGGGCTCTGAGGTGGATGTGAGCATGACTCAGGCTTGGCTCCCACATGCAGGGATGGCCATCGAGCCAGGGGGTGAGGGAGGTCTGTGAGCCTTACAGCACCCTGGAAAGTGAGAAGACAGAAAGTTCAGAAGGAGGTACATGTCTGGGCCCCTACTGCAGTATTTATGGAAGCAAATGTTTTTACAGATGTAGGTGCACCTGCTGAAAATAGCTATCCGGTGTCCAATGCTTTCTCACTCCTTCTCTCCTAAGTGACTGGTGAACCGGGCAGCGCAGGTAAGTGAGATGTGTTTTCCAGGTGACCCACGGGCACCACAGACCGTGCACGTGACCTGCTCAGGCCAGAAGCACAAACAGGCCAGAGTGGCACATGCACAGCCCTGTGCACCTCGGCCCGTTCCCGCAGCGGAAGCTCGGAGCAGGGCACGCTGGGGAAGTCCCAGGATCCTGCAGGACACCTGGGGGGGGGGGGGGAAGTAGGGGGAGACTGAAGCCAAGCAGGCAGCTCGGATGTAAAAGGGCCGGATGCAGGCAGCCTGCGAAGGTTTTGGAGAGAGAACACGATCCAGAAAGTCTTCTGTACCCTCCCCCACAGGCTTCTGAACCATAACCATCCTTGGGTTTCACCCCAAATCTCTTTCCCAATCCACTGACTGAATCCCACTAACCTCCCCGGGAGGCTGGGACAGAACGCCCCGCCAGTACACAGCTCAGCTCAGGGCAAGTGAGTGAGTGAATGAAGTCATTAATTTCGGGGGCCTGCACAGTTTAGGGAGCATATCCTGAGTTCTTACAAACCTCCCGGGAAGGTAGGCCGCACGGGCCGCCCAAGCCACCCGTCATCAGAGGTACGAAGGGGTGGGTGGGTGGGGAAGGCCGAGGGCCCGGGTCCCAGGGCCACGGGACCCCGCGCCACCCCAGGCTCGAGTCCCCCACTGGAAGCTGGGGCTCGCCGCCCACACTCCCACCAAAGGCGCTCCCTGGGCAGATCGCTAACTATTTTCAAATCTGGAAAACGTCGGGGGGCGGGAGGGGGGATTGGTGACAGACAACGCCCGGGTAGCGCCCGTCGGGGGAACTTGAGGGAGGAGGGCTGCGGGGTCTTTCCCAGCTCCCGCCAGGGGACTAGAAGCCTCGCGAGATTTGGGGTCGGGCTCGGCGTTGCGTTGCTTAGCGACGCGGAAGACGCTCGCGGGCCCCCAGGCTAACCCCCGCGGTCGCCTGAGATCTCCTACCATGGGGGACGGAGGCGGCGGCCGCGGCTGCGGGACCACCAGGGAGCTGCAGCGGCTGAAGCAGCAGGCACAAGCGTACTACCGGGAGAACGACGTCCCGCGCAGGCTGGAAGAGCTGCTCAACGCCACCTTCCACCTCCAGCCCGCCGACGTCTACGGGCACCTGGTAGGGACCTGGGACAGCACCCGTTTCCCTCCAACCCTCCCTCCTCCCCCCCGGCACTCCCCCCCCCAACCCCCCCACCCCCGCGCTGCGGCAACGCTGTGCGCCTGCGCCGCGAGGTCGCGCATGCGCGTTGCTGCCGCGGGGTTGGCGACTCGGGTGATGCGGGAAGGCGATCCCGAAGGACGGAAGCAGAGCGGGTAACCTGGGGCGGAGGAGATTCCAGAAGGAAGAAGTGGAGGACCGGAAGCAGCTAGAGGATGGTGGGCTCCAGGCGGATCTGTTGCTACGGCGACAGCTCGAGGCCTTGTCAACACAGACCTTAACACCCGCGCAGCTCTGTGTACGCACCTCCAGCGGCCTCCTCTTGACCGCGGGATGAACGAGTCGGCATTCGCTATGATTTGGCCTTGGCCAACCCGGAGACCTCAGACCCAGCCCGCTCCTGTTGCTTCCAAGTTTCATTCAAATCAAGCCTGGCTCCTGCCCGGATGTCTGTCCCCCACCTGATGCCACCTACCTAAACTTCCATTTCAGATCTCAGCCCTGGCTGGTGTGCCCTGGACTCATTGTCCTTCCGAGGGCCCAGTCCCTGGAGCATTTTTGCGGTGCACAGGGAGCTCCTTGGAGACCAGGTGTCTTTTCCTATCGCCTGGTTGCCTTGCCCAGTGCGATTTCTGGCACAGACCTTACTTAGCCCTAAGAATGAGCAGCTGAAACAAAGGCAAGCGTTGTCTCACTTAAGTATTAGTGACAGACCCATAAGTATTAGCTGACACCTACCTCCTGGTTGGGACTGGTAGGAATTCGCACCTCGGTGAGGTAGGACAGGAGCAGAGCATGTAAATGCTGAAGAGACCGGATGTGTTTACAAGGGTTCAAAGGCACAGTTTATGGAGACAGTGGATTCAGAGAATACTTGAGGAATGATTGTTTTCCTCTCGTGGCCTATTTAAGTTAAACAATCATTCCTCAAGTATTCAGTTTAAATAGGCCATGAGAGAAAAATACTTCGGCCTCATTTCGCCCCCGACTTTGATGTAATAGCCTCTATTACATCAAAGTGGGGGGGGGGGGGCGAAATGAGGGCAAAGTGTGTATTGAGTTCCCTGTGTTAAGTGCTTTATATGTTATTTCACTTAATCCTTGGGCCCCACGTGAGGTAAAAATTATGTCCCTGTTTTACAAATAACGGAACTGACCCAGTGAACTTAAATTTTTCCCAAGGGGCACCATGACCAGGAGGGAGAAATCAAACCAGGTCTTTGTCCCTGGCACCCAGCAGAGTGCCTGGTACATGGTGGGCACCCTAAAACTATTTATAGGATGAATGAATGCATGCAACTCTGAATTCCACTATTTCTTGCTAGAGGACATCTTGAAAGTTAACTTGCCAAAGCTCCTCATTTTACAAAGCTCTTGTCTCAAAGCTGCTTTGAGCAAAAGCTAAGACTGGAAACTTGGACTCTGGTTCCCTAGCGTAATGCCCTTCCGAGTCTATCAGGCAGCCAGGACTTTAGTTTGCACAGCTCTCTGAGAGTTTATACTTTGGTTAGAGACAAAGCCATATGTTTTTTAAAAATGGATACTGGATAAGGTGATACTCGGTAGTGTGCTAGACTGAGGGACAGATCACTTAAGCTTATTAAAGCATTTGGGGTTGGGGAAGATCCCTGTGGGCTGCAGTGTCTGGGAGAGTTTTGGCTTGGACTTGAAAGGTTGTTAAGGAATTTGGGTGGGCAAAAAAGCAACCATCTTTTCCTTATCACTGCCCTAGTTTGAGCCTTATTCTCAGTCTCTCCTAATATTGAGTCCATCCCACATAGTGCTGCCAGAGCAACATTTCGGATCTTAAATCTGAACATCATTCTTTTGCTTAGAAACTCCCTTTGCCTGTCAAGCAAGATCAAACACCTTCCTGTGTGTGATTCATAGTGCTCACCTCTACTCTGCTAACCCTTTCTCCCTCTCTGGCTCCTCCAGATGGCCCACTTTCCCCTAAGGCCTGAAGTTTCCCATTTCCCTCCCCTTTGCTTAGCCTAGTGCCGTGGTCAGCAAACTTCGGCCCGAGAGCCCCAGGCAGCTCTTTGGCCCCTTGAGTGTGGCTTTTCCACAAAATGCCACAGCCTGGGCCAGTCTGTTTTGAAGAAGTGGCGTTAGAAGAAGTTTAAGTTTAAAAAATTTGGCTCGCAAAAGAAATTTCCATCGTTGTACTGTTGACATTTGGCTCTGTTGACTGATGAGTTTGCCGACCACTGTCCTAGTCCATCTACCGGAAGTATCTATACTGGACTTCCATCGTCTACCTGTTGAAATACTGCACCTCCTCCAGTGTTGAGCTCAAATGTAATTTCTTCTTTTTTAAAAATGTATTTTATTGATTTTTCACAGAGAGGAAGGGAGAGGGATAGAAAGTGAGAAACATCAATGAGAGAGAAACATCAATCAGCTGCCTCTTGCACACCCCCTACTGGGGATGTGCCCACAGCCAAGATACATGCCCTTGCCCGGAATCAAACCTGGGACCTTTCAGTCCACAGGCACACACTCTGTCCACTGAGCCAAACCGGTTTCGGCATCAAATGCCATTTCTTGCATGCTTCTCTTACATATTGGAGGATTCAGACCCTTGTGGGCAATAGCCAAGCTCTTTATTCCTTCCTCACAAAACTCACAAGTGAAAGAGTGTGGGACTGGGAATCAGGCAGATGCTTAGCCCTGTACTATACTGTCATCTTGGTGGTCCCCAATGAACCATACCACCAGAGTGAACAGACTTGTGTGAGTCCCTTCCACATTGACCCAGAACTTGGCCTTGAGACTTGCTTTTACCAACGGCACATGGGCAGGCATGATGCGAAGGCTGGGTACCGGCTGCCCTACAAGCCTTGTGGTTTTGGGACTCCCCCTCTTAGAATCTAGTCCTCATGCTGCTGCGCACAGAGTCATCCCATTACCCTGCTGCAGGGAGAGAGGTCGTGCAGAGAGAGGCCCTGGCAGTTTGAGAGCCGTCCAGGATGCTGAGTCATGAGCCCGATGTGCTCATTAGAGAGCCCTGTACCTTCTGTCTTAGCTCCTGAGTAGGAACACCATCTCGAATCTTTTCATGCAGGCTCCTCAAGCGGGCTCTCCACCCCAGCTTCCTTCTCTTTCTTCCATCTCTTTCTTGGACCGCTTCCACATGGCTCCTGCTCTCTTTCCACACCAATGAGACCGCTGCTTCTAAGGTTCCAACAATCCTCTTTGACCACGTAATTCTATGCATGAACTGATGGCCAGTGCCACACGGCCTCTGCATAACTCTTGGCCGTTACATTATCGAAGGCCTCGCTGGGAGGAATAAAAGCTGGCCCACTTTAGGTTTCTTAAGTTTGAATGCACCCGTGTTCTAGGGACCAACTGACTCTGGTATCATGGAGGGGTAGGCGAGGGCCAGCTAAAGAATGACACAGGGCCTTTAACTAAGCAATGCGTGTGAGTTTCTGCTGAGAGTTTAAAAGACAGCACGTCACCTCGCAGACCAGAGACTCAGCATCAGGCGACATCCAAATCCCCGTGAATGAGAGCGGGGCAGTTCCCGCAGAGCAGCTGGACTCATCCTGGCCTGAGAAGGACACTGGGGGAGGATGGGGAGGTGGCGGTAGGGGTTGGGGAGGGGAAGTTTGTTAGAAACTAGAGTAACTGTGGATGACCTTTTAAAGGTAAATCAGTTGTGGTATCCTGACTTTTATCTTTTTGTGTCAAAGGCAAACTGCTTTGCTAAACTTGCGAAGCCACCCACTATCTGCAAAGTGGTGGGGAGGCATGTTCTGGACGGACTGGGGCTCCCCACCCTCCAGGTGGAAGTATTCTGCACCATTCAGGGTTTTCCCAAGGTACGAGGCAGCTTGAATGGGTTCTTGGCTACATGTATTTGTCTATTTTGTGGGAAATGAATGTTGTGAAATACAGTGTTTGGGAAACACACCCATACCTACATACATTTTTCGGTAGGCATTTACATCAGGTATGAACCATACCATCAACCATGATGGCTTTATTATGGTTCAGTGTGATATGGTACAGACATGACATGCTAACTTGAAGATGATCCAAGGTGGAGAAAAGAAATGGGATAAAAATCCTTTTAAAACCTGACATTATTACTGTGATGAGTTCTATAAATCTACACATAGGTTTATAGATTTGTATATTTACTAGAGGGCCGGTGCACAATGTTCGTGCATTGGGGGTGGGGGGGGTGTCCCTCAGCTCAGCCTGCACCCTCTCCAATCTGGGACCCCTACTAGGATCAGGCCTAAACGGGCAGTCGGACATCTTTCTCACAATCCAGGACTGCTGGCTCCCAACTGCTTGCCTACCTGCCTCCCTGATTGCCCCTAACTGCTTCTGCCTGCCAGCCTGATCACCCCCTAACCCCTACCCTGCCAACCTAATTGATGTCTAACTGCTCCCCCACAGGCCTGTTTGCCCCCAACTTCCCTCCCCTGCCGGCCTGCTCACCCCTAACTGCTCTCCCTTGCAGGCCTGCTTCCTACCAACTGCCCTCCCCTGCTGGTCTGATCGCCCATAACTGCCCTTCCTTGAAGGCCTGGAACCTCCCAATGGCCCTCCCCTGCTGGCCATCTTGTGGTGACCATCTTGTGTCCACATGGCGGCAGGATCTTTGACCACATGGGGGCAGCCCTCTTGTGTGTTAGAGTGATAGTCAATCTGTATATTACTCTTTTATTAGATAGGATATCTAGATTCTATATAGAGTTAAAGATGTATAGAGTAAACTACATAAAGAAAACTGCATTTTCATAATTTTAATAATTCATTTTAATTGCTACATTTTAGTAATATGTATTATTAGAAACAATTTTACTACAGTTTCTGGAAGGAAAATAATTATGATTAAACTTGTATACTTTTCACTATTTATAGGAGAGCTAGTGATAAAAATGAACTTAAATATAAGGCTTTTCCAAGGGGATTTTTGTTGCTGCTGCTGCTGATAATTCTCAGCCATAGATATTTTCCCGTAGATTTTTAGAGAGAGTGGAAGGGAATTGGGGGGGGGGGGGGGGGGGAAGAGAGAAAAGACACATCGATTGACTACCCCAACCAGGAATCAAACCCACGACCCTTCTGTGTGTGGTTCCACATTCTAGCCACTGAGCACACTGGCCAGGGCCTAAGGGGCTTTTAACAAGACAGTCATTTCAGATGTCCCCTGAAGTTGTGTGTTCCGTAGTATTTCAATAGCTATAACAATACCTCAAGGAAAATTGCATATCCTCGTCTCCCCTTTGAAAGTAGTGATAAAACACGCACAGGAAAATCCAGATCCATTCCCCATTTTCTGAGGAGGGAGAGAAAAATTAGAACACATGGTATTCTTTCCAGCACATTTGTTCTGTGGTGCTGGCCACTCACTTCGAAGTCCAGGAGAACGCTGTGCCCGAGCTGGCCGAAGCGATGGAGGCGGAGAGGTTGGATGCCGTCACCATTGCTGTGCGGTGGGTCAACGAGACCATCACCCAGAAGCTTCAGGGCCAAGAGCCCTCCAGCCAGGCCCAGGTGGACCAGGTGCTCAGGTAAATCTTCCTCTTTGAAACGTTAATTGTGCAGTCCTAGCCGGTTTTGCTCAGTGGATAGAGCATCGGCCTGCAGCCCGAAGCGTCCTGGGTTCGATCCCCGTCAAGGGCATGTACCTGGGTTGCAGGTTCCTCCCAGGCTTGAGCCCTGGGGACATGTGCAGGAGGCTACCAATCAATGTGTTTCTCTCACATCAATATTTCTCACTTTTCCTCTCTCTTCCACTCTCTCTTTAAAAAAAAAATCAATGGAAAAATATCCTCGGGTGAGAATTTTAAAAAAAGAAGAAATGTAAGTGTACAGTATAAATATGTAAGTTTCCTTTCCATTCATCTGTCAATAAAACATGTCTGTCATATCCACAGGACCCAGCAGTGAGTCAGTTAAGAAGCTTACGGTAAAGCCGCAAACTTTAGCAGAAAATGTTGCTTTTCTTCTGAAAACCATTATTAAAATTTTACTGTGTAAGGCTACATAAGGACTTCCAACCTCTTTTCGTGCATTGAGCTTCCTTCGGATTCAGTGGAAAGATTCTCAGGAATAGAATTAAGGTTGGAGATGGTGTCCCCTCCCTCCCTCTCCCCCTCATATGCCCTCAGAGAACATCCCATAGCCTTCCATATAGTCACAATGAATGAGTGATGCTGATTTCTGTCCTCCAGACAGCCAGGTCTTCCACTCCTTGCCCAGAGGTTGGCTCTGAAACGTGAAAACCCAGGGGCTGTGTAGTGGGGCTTTGTGAGTATTGCCCAGTGCCCGGTGAAGCAGAGGCTAGCATTCCTGTTCCTTTTGTGCAGGTCCAATGCCACAATCTCTTGGCCAAACGAAGGTCAACTGGATTCTGTTTCTCTAAGCTTCATCACTTGCTTAATTGTACATAACATTATGTTTGAGTTCGCTTCAGAGTTGGATCATGACCCTTGTAAAAACCTTTTTGTAAAATTAGTTTTTGGTTTCTGAATGCTTATTCCCTGTGTGTGTGTGTGAGTGTGTGTGAGTGTGTGTGTGTGTGTGTGTGTGTGTGTTACTATATCCTCAATCATTACTTCTATTACCTTCTATTCATTACTTCTTTTCTGGAGCTTTCCTTCCCCAAACCCCCATCTGGACTGGCTCCTCTCGAGGCCCACTACAGAGATGCTGTAAGACATCCCTTTCTTGTTCTCCTATTTGCCAGATCCCAGGTCCTCCTCTTTCTTAACTTGCTGGATTACATCCTTTAAAAGTAAGAATGAGAAAAGGATGCAAAGTTTTTGAGTTCTTACATGTGTGAAAATGTCAGCACTGCTCTCAGGGTTGACAGTTTAGCTGAGTATAGAATTCTTATTTCAAATCAATTTATCTCAGCACTGCCCCACTGGCATCTGATTACTAATTAATCTAATGCAAATCAGATTCCCATGTTTTTGCTGACTTAGTGATGCTTTTTTTGTCGACGGGAACTTTTAGCCTCTTTTCATTCTGTCTGACTGAAATTTTATATAGATGTGCCTAAGTGATCTCCCCAAATTTTTTAAAGCCCCACCCTCCAAAAATAGAAGTCCTGCATGTGGTGCTATATATTTCATTGTCTATTCTTGACTCATTTTTCCTTTTGACAGTTATTTATTGAAAAAGAAAGCTCAATAGCCCTTAATCAAATTACATCCTCAAATTTACTTTACAAAGAGAATCAAACCTCAAGTCATTTAAAAACAAGGCTGAAATCTTTAAACATTTATTTCCAGGCCAAAATTAATTTCAGTTCTTGAACACAGTTTCATAATAGCGCCATTACATTTTGGCCTTGGAAACTAAAACTGATTGTTCTTAAGTAGATAAGAAGCAGAGTTAATTATTGGAACATATTGGGGTCAACACTAAAACATGACCAAAATTACCAGGAATATTCCTAAATATGCCACTCGACAGCCCTATTTTCTTGCCATTAAGGACATTCTTTGAAAATAAAGTGCAAGAAGATAAGGAGAGAAAAGAATTGGAAAAGAGCCAGGAAAACTCTGAAGTAAACATACCTTCTTCATCTCTGATGCTACCACAACCACCAACTCCTCCTCATCCACCTCCAGCAAAAAAAAAGGGACAAAAGCAAGGTCAGTGGCTTATCATCTTGCAGAACCTTTAGTAACAAATGTGTGAGGGAAAAAAGGCTGAAGCTCAGACTGCTTTGTTGAGTTAGAGTCTCTGAGTGTAGACCTAGGTTGGGCTACTAGCATGTACCATCCATCCTCCACACCACTTCCTTTGCTTGAAGCGTCTATGTTGGGCTGGGAGGATTTTACCCCATCTCTCCCTCCATTTGTTTGTTAATTTATTTTTGTAAGATGAACACATTTCTTACCCAGAGGTGAGCATTTACTAAATACACAAAGTATACTGAATGGTGTAGCAATGCTGGAGACAGGGAGGGTGAGGTGGCAGGGGGGACCTTTAACTGCCCCTCAAAATTTCCATTAGTTCATCAAGAAGCCACTTCATAATTTAAAGATAACCAACATTTTGTCAGTCCTATGTAACATGTAATAAACAATGTATCTGGGACACTTTGCTATCGTAAAGCAAATAATCAAAGTCATCATGCCCTTTGCTCCAAGCCTTCCAACAGTCCCTCCAGTAAGTTAATTCCGGAGCTGCTGCTTGTATCGTAACAGTATTCTGTGTGTCTGTCCAGCTAGAACACGCTCCTTAAGGGCATGAACCATGCTTTGTTCCGTTTAGCACTGCCAGTGCCTAGCATGATGCCACGTGCAAACTAAATACCCACTTCATGTGGGTTCCATTGAAGAAAAAACCAGAACCAGGAAGGGAGCAGAGAGACTGAGAGACAAAGCCCCTTATTTCACAGATTCAGATGCTGAGGCCTGGCATGGGGAGGAGAATTGCCTTGGACCAAAAAAATCATGTTAGACCAATCTCCTGGGAGGGTGAGGACAGCCACTATTGAATTACATGTAGAGATTATCAATGGATATTTATTTGGCGGTTGCTTTTGACTGTTACAACTTGGAACACAAGAGAACATACAGCCCTTTGCTCTCATGGTTGACAGTTTAGCTGAGTATACAATTCAGAAGGGCCAGTAACTTGCTAAACATTTACCATGCGCTAGGCACTTACATCTTATTCCACTTATCTTGCCTGCTTGACCCAAGTAACTGTGGGGGAAAGAAGGACAGGAGGGACACAAGAGACTGATGATGGATTCCGTGGTACCTGCTCAGCCTGGGTGGCCAAGAACATCTGAGAGTGAAAGATGAAGGATTCTGGCTGGATGATTGGGTCTGAAGGCATTTCTAAAAGAAAAAGGCATTGGCTGGGGGCTGGTGAGAAAGATATATAGCTTTATGCATGAGGAGATGTTCACCATCAAGCTGGGTATTCAAGAGCTGTGGTGGTATAGAGAAAAACAAAGGATTTGGAATCCCCTTTTTTCATTTTCTGATAAATATTGGGCAAATCTTTTGACATCTCTAAGCCCTAGTTTTGTTAGATGGGAATGTGGAATAACATATCTGCCTATATTGGATGTTCTACAAATTTCTTAGGCGAAACCCATGCCTAAGGATTGACCACTGGGGAGTGGTAAGTGAAATCAAACAGATAACTTATTGGGGTTTGAGGTGGAGAATGTGTTATTCTCAGCCTCAACCTTCATTTATGCTGAGCTTTTGTATCTGTAAAGCAAAGCCTTAAAAAAAAAATAGTTTTCTTAGAGTCAAACTTCCTAAGAAGGAATCTTATCAGCGTTTTTCCCTCCAGGTCGGAAGGTCTCTATCATGGAGAAACCGATCCCACCCCCGGAACCTGTTGAACCTGTGCTCTGTGGCAGCCTGGCCATAGGGGCGGTGTCACTAGCCGTCGCCAAAACCAGTGCCACGCTGGACAGTAACCCTCTGTACCTCAGAATCGCATCCCTGAAGCATCTGCAGGTCAGTCTCCATCACATTCCGTCACCAGTAAGGAGCCTGGGCTTCTCAGTCTGAATGGACCACGTGTCTCATTCCCTCTTGCTTTGGTTCTATTTCAGGAACAGCCAGCAAAGCTAACTATTCCGTTACTAATGGTATCTCTGGTCAGCTGTGGGAAGGCGTCGCCTGGGAAGCTGAACTTAATGAAAGAAGTGATTTGTATACCCCATCCTGGATTAATGGCTAAACAAGTATCTTACATTATTATCTCAGCTGCTTTTTCTTAAAAAAAGATATACTCTATCGTCAATGAGTTTTTAAGTGTAGGTCCCCAGACTTATGACTCTGAGGGAGAGGGAATCCTATCTAATAAAAGAGTAACATGCAAATGTGACCGTACCTTGGCTCCTGACTGGCTATGCTACCAGCCAGTTGGAGCAAGGGGTGGGGTGGAGAGGCGTGAGCGCCAGGCCCCATGAGCAGAGATAAAGTGGTGAAGTCATCAAGCGCCGGGCAGGGGCTCGGAGACCAAGCGATGGCAGCGAGGGCGGCCAGAACTCACCTCAGCTGAGTCAACTGAGACCCCGGGGCGCTGAGAACGGCGGCGGGGGAAGCAGTGGCGGCGGGGGCCGTAGCGGCAGCGGGGGCGGCGGCGGTGGTGGTGGCTGAGAGAACTCACCGCAGCTGCGTCTAATGAGGCCCCTGGCATTGCTAATATTACGTGTAGCTTCAGCTGTATGCCAGCAAAAACGGAAGGCAACCGCCAGAGGGAAGGCCCCCGAGTCCCAGCTTCAGCATCCCAGCTGAAACTGACAACAGGCAGGAGGAAGTCCTACCCCCACAGAATCTGTCCAAATCAGCCTTTGGTCACACTGCTGAAAGGCCTGCATTCTCCTCTATCTCAGAACGTGGCAATAGAGAGGTGGGACTATGTCCAAAGAAAAACTGTTGAAGTTTGCTCAACTCTATATTTTGGATACAGCCGAAGCTACACATAAAAGATTAGCAATCCCAGCAAACCAGGCCTGCTCAGAAAGACTCATAATCAACAACCTCATGCATGAAACAAATGGATTAACAAAATCGTACAAGATGCTATGTGAGGTAGAAAAGGAAGCCCAATCTGAAGCAGCAGCAAAAGGTATAGCTCCCACGGAAGTAACTATGGCAATTAAATATGATCGTAATAGTGACCCAGGTAGATATAATTCTCCCCGTGTAACCGAGGTTGCTGTCATATTCAGAAACGAAGATGGAGAACCTCCTTTTGAAAGGGACTTGCTCATTCATTGTAAACCAGATCCCAATAATCCAAATGGCACTAAAGTGAAACGAATCAGTATCCTGTTTCCCACATTAGATGCAATGACATATCCTATTCTTTTTCCACATGGTGAAAAAGGTTGGGGAACAGATATTGCATTAAGACTCAGAGACAACAGTGTACTCAACAATAATACTAGATAAAATGTAAGAACACGAGTAACCTAAATGTAGTATTATGGATTTCATCTCTCTGTGAGGGACACGTTCAATCCTATTTTAAATGCAGGAAAGTTAACTCAACAGTTCATTATGGATTCATATTTAAAAAATGGAGGACAATCAGATAAATTTTATTAAAGCAAACCAATCTAAGTTGAGAGTTGAAAAATATAGCGATTTGATGGATTATCTCATATCTAGATCTGAAAATGACAATGTACCCATTGGTAAAATGGCCCTGGGGCTGCAGCATCTCCAGTTTCTCAGCTCATGCCCTCTCCCCAGGAGGCTGGGGAGAACATATATGGTAAAGTTTTTTTACGCCACGGCAGTCAGAGTAGTGGGACTCGGCCAGGCAGGCACATAGAAGGGCTGGGGCCCTTTCCGGCCCTGGGGTTAGGCAGCATGCCCTATGGTCCTGGGTGCCTGTGGGTGCCTGTGGCTGCAGCCGGCCTGAGTGAAGTTGGCCCAGGTCCTGGGTGCCTATAGCTGGCCAGAGGGAGGGAAGCCTGGGTCCCAGATGTGGGGCAAGGCAGAGGCAGTTAGGAGCAATCAGGCCAGCAGGGGAGCACTTAGGGATGATCAGGCAGGTAGGCAGAGGTGGTTAGGGGTCACACATCCCCGAAGGGGTCCCTGATTGGAGCAAGTGCAGGCTGGGCTCAGGGAACCCCCCTCCATGCCCGAATTTCGTGCACCGGGCCACTTGTTAAATATAAAATGAGAAAAAAAATATTTTAACAAATCAGGGAAATGGGAAGAAAGCAAAGCCTTCAACAAACGGGAACGCAATTAGAACACCTGGGATCTCTGCTTCATTACACCGCTGACTCATGCTGGCGACTCACAGGGGAGCCACTTGCGTGTAACTGCGCAGGCCTTCTATTGGGAGAGCTGAGATATCTGGCCCTGGCACTCCAGCAGCAGCAAGAGGGAGCTGGCACTTTCCTAGCAGCCCATTCTGCCAAGTTAGAAACTCCAGGGCCCGAACATGGCAGACGGCAGAGTGCCAGGCACATAATAGAGGGATGTTTACAGAATATGGAATGAAGGAACCCTAAGTTGCATTTTTGCCACTTAGTGGTGTGTTAGTGTCTATATTCATGTCTTGGCTGAGTCAATATCCTTTTTTGTTTGTTTGTTTGTTTGTTAATACCCGAGGATTGAGATATGTGCCCTTGATTGGAATCGAACCCTTCGGTCCTTGGGCTGACGCTCTATCCACTGAGCCAAACAAGCTAGGGCAATATCCTTCTTTGAAGTAGTATACTAAGTAGGCATTGGGGAGAACTCAGTGTTCATGTTCTAAAGGGGATGTTGAGGAAAAAAGCAGAGGAAGCTCCATCCCTCTGCTAATAACAGAGTGATACAGTGAAAAATCATTGTTTTTTAAACCCAAGTTGGTCTGTGGTAAAGAATTCTTTTTTAAAGAGAGTAACTATTGCCTCCCAATTTGTCAGCTGCAGACGACTAGGATTTATCTCTGGCTCACCATCTGTCAGGTCAAGTTCAGATCCTGGCGCGGGGATCTTTCCTGTAGTGAAGAGTCGGTGTGCTGTGTGGGTACCAGAGCCCTGGCCCGCCGTTCTTGGTCTGCCTTCCTATGCAGATCCCACTGTCATCAGAATCCGCTTTTCCACTTTGTAAATGACTGTGGGTTTATAGGAGCTCAAACACTATCATGCAGAGTCCCTTCGTTACCTGTGATGGGTCCTGTCAGGAGACAGTGAAATAGAGTGAAGTGAACTTGATCTGACCATCTGAACCAGCCAGTTCTGACAATGAAGAGAGGATGCTGAGGAGGAAGAGCCTCTCATTCATGTCTGATGGACTGGAAACCAAGGGCTGATGATTAGGATCAACCTCCTGATTTCGTAGACCTTGTCAGGGACCTTCCACATATTCTGAGTTAGAAACAGCGATGTGTAGTGAAAATGTTTATATTTAAAACTTCTAGACTGCAGTTGTGGAAGATCATGTTTATTCTACTTACAGGGTGTGGAGATGCTTATGGAAATTCAGAAACAAATAAACAAGACAATTGAAATGGTAAGTAAAGAGAATCTATTGGCAACTGGTTACTGGCTTATATAACTTCTAGTGCCCACATTAGAGTTGGCTATGGAATTAAGTCAATAGTGTTATATGGCAGATGTGTTCATTTGCTTGGGTTTCCCATCTGAGCCAAGCTTATAAGCTGTGGATCCAGCTTATAAATGTCCTTAGTCTCATTTTGATTTCGGAGGCAGCTGGCTCTATGCTGAGATCATCGTTAGGATTCATAGGGAAAGAAAGGATTTGAGCCCTAGGATGTGAGAGGCAGTTTGGAATAGCAGCTAAGGCACAGGCTCTTGTGTCTGCTCAGCGTGCCAATGTTGGGCAAACAAGTGCCCTGGGCCAGGAAGCCCTTGAGGGGGAAGGTCACAGAGGCAGGGTGCAGGCAGCTGTGAGCTGCCAGCTGTGCCATCGTTGACGGGCAGGGCTAAGGCCAGGAGAGGGATCCGATCCTTGTCTGTAAATTTGCACACATGGAACAGAGTTCCCAAATACCCCTCCACCCGGTTTCCCCCAATATCACAGGACATACTGTAAGAGGTCATAATACCATGGTCTGTTTGTCAAAACTAAGAAACCCAAATGGCACATTGCTATGAACTGAACTCCACACTTTATTTGAATTTCACTGGTTTTTCCACTAATGTCCCTTTCCCATTTCAGAATCCAATCTGGGATCCCCCATCCATTTAGTGTGAGGCTTTGCAATTCCTAGCCCTTCAGCCCCTGTAGGATGGGGGCTGAGACATGATAGCAAAGACTTGAAGGAACTTTGGCTCCAGTGCTGTCTTGTCGGCACAGAGTCCATGTAGATGCGGGCACCTCCCTCCCGTGGAGTGATGGGGGGCGGGGGGAAGAGCAAGCCATATAGTTGACCAGAATTACTTTAAGCACCAGCTTGGAGCCAGGTTCTGTGACACTACTCAGAATGCAATCCTCTTTATGGGTGACCCACCTGCAGATTTGGACAAGTTGACCCTGACCTTGCACTCTGCTTTGCCCCTCATCAGCTGTGTGATGGTGACTGCCATCTCATGGGGAGACTGTGAGGAGGGAATGAGTTCAGTACAAGCAGCGCGCTCAGAGTAGGAGCTGGCATAACACTGAACAATACATAACGGTTATCTGAGCTTTCTGTATTCAGCCCGACTCGCAGACATCTGACTGCCTTTTGATTATACAAGTAGCTCGTGAACGTGCTTGTGAAAATTCAAACACTGGCAGAGCCGGTCACCCCTGCCACCAGCTCCCCACCATGCCCGTGTCCGCCTTGTTCACTGTCTCTCTCCTGCCTGGCACGTGGGCCCACTCCTCTGTTTGTCTGCCAGGAGAGAGAAAGTTCAGCTGACTCCAGAGTGCAAAGAGCAGGATGGTTGTATTTGCACGCACTTGAGAAGTTATATAAGCCAGTCACCATGCTGAATTTTGACAAACATGACCCCGTTTATAACCAGTCAATATTTGCTGGACATGAAAGTGCAGCCTTATCACTCCCCCAAGTTGTGGGAACGTGTCTTTGGGAAATATCTTTGCTGTTCATCTCAACTGACTTTAACGCACATCAGAGTCACCAGAGTTAATGACCCTTGGCTGTTTTCAAAAGCCAACCTACCCCCTCTTGTAGGAGAAGGTTGTTCGTATCCTGATAGTATCTGAAATAACATGTTGGGCCTGTGAAAGCAAATCGCACAGTGGTCTTATTCCTTACGGGCAAGGAGAGGACTCTGTATGAGTAATACTTTATTTGTATGAGAAGAAATGCAAGAACAAGCATCTGTATGCCCCATAGATATGATTGGAGACAGGAGGTAAGGATGAAACTAGTGGGAACACGAGCCTGATTTTGAGAAATATTTTAGGGTTTATAAAAGTAGGGAGTGGCTGGCATGATCCCAGTGAGTGTGTGTGTGTGTGTGTGTGTGTGTGTGTGATTCACAGAGTGAATGGCTGGGCTCGAGGCCAGAGGACCTGAGCTTTGCTTGCTGCCCACAGATAAGTGATACCCACTATCTTCTGTCCCACAGCCCCCTCCTCCAAAGGCAGAGACGAAGAAGGGGCATAATGGAGGCAAAAGAGGTCAGGTCAGTATATGCCTTTGGCTACCGCCCTTGTCTATGATGCAGTTCATCCATGTATTCCCTGCCCCTGGGGCTCTCCCACAGTCACTTTGCTCCAGGACCAGGGCTCATGCAGGGGGGAGTCCGCACTAAACGAGGAGCACTGAACCAGGCAACCGAGAGCTGGAATACCACTCTGCCTCGCCTTTCTGCCAGCAGGCCGGGCCCCGGCCTTCTCTGCCGGCAGGCGTCCGGCCAACCGCCGTCTCAGAGCAGCATTCTGAGTATTAGGGTTACATTTGAAACCCGAGAGATTCAACTGGGGAAGTTGAATCTCTCTGCTGAGGAGATGAAAGACATATCAGGTGCTTTAGATTTTAATCAGATGACTCCCAGGAGAGAAGGGCACAGAAAGACAGCCACTCCTATGTCTGGTCCCCGAAGGCCCTGAGGCACCATTTCCAATGACACGTTGCCAGATCTCAGATTTTTCCAGGAGGTTAGGCACACTGTTCTTTGGAAAACTTGCCATGCTGGCTGCAAGAGCCTTGGGAGACAAGTTGAATTTGATCAGTTGGTCCTTTGGTATTGGGAGGTGCTCTGAACACAAGAACTTTCCCAACTATTCCTTTGTCGAGTAGAAGGTCCCTCTCACTAACATTAGAAATGTTGGATGTACTGAAGGGTCCCGGGTTTGATTCCGGTCAAGGGCACGTACCTTGGTTGCAGGCTCAAACCCTGTCACTGGTTGGGGCACGTGCAGGCGGCAGCCAATCTATGTATCTCTCTCACATCGATGCTTTCTCTGTTTCTTCTCCCCCTCCCACTCTCTCTAAAAATCAATGAGAAAAATGTCCTCCAGTGAAGATTACAACAATAACAATGTTGGATGGTTCTTAGAATTAACTAGGGCTATTGCCAGTAAAAAGGGGATATTTATACCTAAGTTCACACTTGATCTTGAGTATGGTTCACACACACACACCCTTAAGCCCTCAGAATGACTGCTGTTGCTTCACCGTGTGTTCTAATTGCACATGGCGATTCATGCACAGGCACATCAAGGCTGACCTCCCAGGAGAAGCATGTGGCTGCCTTGCCCTGGATCCTAGGACCCCTCAGATCTTCTTCCACTGAAACCCATCCTCAGCTGCATCCTCTGAGCCGGTCTTCAGTCCTTTCCAAATGAACCCCCTGAAGGAGGGCTGCAGTGCCAGGTGCTAACAACTGTATTCCACTGAAGGGAAAGGGCACACGGGAAAGGGCAGGTCTGGGGGAGAGGCAGAGTGAGGGACAGGCAGGAGAGACGGTTACAGGGACATATCAGGGCCTGAGATTCGCCAACCTGGTGGTACGGCTCAGGTGAGCCCATGTGCCAGGGCAGAGCCAGTAAGCTGTAACGTGCGCACCCAGAAGACCAAGTGTGTTCTCCAGACCCTGCTGGAAACCTCAGCAAGCAAAGTAAGAAAATCACTCCCAGACACCACGGGGCAAACCTATGCTTGGAGGTTACCCAGAGGTGAGTGGGACCGAGACAGGATTAATCCAGAATCAGAAGAGTCCTTCCATCTCCCACCACCAAGAGTTGTTTCTAAAACGTGCCCAACACTGGAGACCCCCGGATCGCGACATGCTGCGTTTACACTCATCCTTTCCCTTTGACCTTGCAGCAGCCAGTCACTGGCAAGATGTCCCATCTGGGCTGCATGACCATCAGTTACGACACCATAGAGCAGCCCCTGCTCCTCATACAGGGCATCTGTGCGAACCTGGGGCTGGAACTGGGGAGGAATCTGTACCTGGCCATCAACTGTGCTGCGCATGAGCTGTTGGACTATGTAAGTTTCTTCTCCCGAACATTTGCTTTTTGTTGACGTCACGTTATTTTTAAGTCAGAACTCAAAGGAAGAGCTGATCTGCGTATTGTTCGAACAGATCCTTTTTTGTTGTTCATTTGAGGGGTTAGGGGGTCCCAAATATAAATGGAGTTGAGAAAGCCACGTATATTCCAGAGAGGAAATAACCATACACATGCTTTTTAAAATGAACAGGGAACATCCTGAGTACATATAGACACTCTGTAATAAACATGACTAGAATGGGTTGCTTACATTGCAACCATGAGAGCTACTGAGACATAATTTCATGGACTGGGATTTTTTGCTGAGTACAATCACTTGGTTGGTAAATGCAGAATTTATCAAGTGTGAAAAATAGATCCATTGTAACTGTGACTTGATAAACCCTTCTAGACACATGGTTCTTGAAGTTGGTGCTGTGACTCACTTTTTAAATATAAAACTACTAGAGGCCCAGTGCATGAAATTCATGCATGGGTGAGGAGGGGCTTGTAACTCAGCTCAGCCTGCACCCTCTATAATCTGGGACCCCTCAGGGATGTCTGACACTGGTTTAGGCCCAATCCCGTAGCAGTCAGACATCCCTCTTGCAATCTGGGACTGCTGGCTCCTAACTGCTTGCCTGCCTGCCTGATCACCCCTAACCATCTCTGCCTGCTGGCCTGATGCCCCTTACTGCTCCCATGCTGGCCTGATCACCCCTAACTGCCTCTGCTGCCGGCCTGATTGCCCCCTAACTATTCCCCTGCCGGCCTGATCATCCCTAACCACCTCTGTCTCAGCCCCTGCCACCATGGCTTTGTCCAGAAGGACATCTGGAAGATGTCTGGTCTAATTAGCATATTACCCTTTTATTAGTATAGATTTCCAAGTTATTGAAGTTTATGGATATATTTAGAGGATATACGCAATTAAGCCCATCACAGTGTTATCCACAGTCTGGGGTAGGGCAGAGTGTTTGTGATGAAACTTCACCTAGGGACCACACCACGTGACGTTATTTTCAAAAGCAAGAGAATGCAAAACAGGTTTTATTTAAGAATGTTGTAGCCCTCACTTCCTCGGGGGACTTTATCAGCCATTACCCTTTAAGTGTGGGAAATAGTTAGGTTAGGAAAGCTATTACAGGCTGTCTGTTTTACACACATACACATACTTCCCATTTCCAAATACGTAAATGCTGAGTCCAGATTTTAGAAAATGCCCAGCATGTTCATATGCACTTATGGTGACTTGGTAATTAATGTCAAGTTCAGGGGATATGACCAAATAGAATTTCGCTTTGATTTAGCATTCTAACTTTTTTTTTTAAATATATTTTATTGATTTTTTACAGAGTGGAAGGGAGAGGGATAGAAAGTCAGAAACATCGATGAGAGAGAGAGACATCGATCAGCCGCCTCTTGCACGCCCCCCACCGGGGATGTGCCCGCAGCCAAGATACATGCCCTTGCCGGAATCGAACCCGGGACCCTTCAGTCCGCAGTCTGACGCTCTATCCACTGAGCCAAACCGGTCTCGGCTAGCATTCTAACTTTCAACTTCAAAGGAAAGCTGAACGGTATATAGGAACCCTAAGTTTCAGCTGATTTCTAAAAGTTCTTTTACTTTTCTAAAGAAACTAAGCACATAAAGGAATGTTTAATGTACTTTCCTGTTCTTCACATAATGATTGGTTCTTAGGCATACCATTAAGAAAAGTAATTGCATGTTTTCATCAGCAATGTATAACAAGAACTATGAATATACTGACTCCTAGTGCTAACTTGAATGGGTATTTATTGCTCAGACTGAGTAAAATATATTAGCTTGACATCACATAATTCTTACAATAATGTTAGTTCAAAGTCCAGCATTTCCTTAACTGACAAGAGTTTAAAACCTTCAAGTATAGAAACTAAAAGTTCTTGCCCTTAGCCAGTTTGGCTCAGTGGATAGGGTGTCAGCCTGAGAACTGAAGGGTCCCAGGTTCTATTCCAATCAAGGGCATGTTCCTTGGTTGCAGGTTCCATCCCCGACCCTGGTTGGAGTGAGTGCGGGAGGCAACCAATAGATGTGTCTCTGTTAAGTCAATATTTCTCTCTGTGTATCTCTCCCCCTGCCTTCCACTCTGTCTAAAAATCAATGGGAAAATATCCTCAGGTTAGCTCTGCTAACCTCTGTACCCAGTGACTTGGGGGCTCACCAGACTTCAAATGAATGGGGTTGCACTAGAATTACACTTTTAAGACAGTGCTGGTACTACTAGCACCTGCATGCTGAGAAAGGAGTGCCTTCACATACATCACCCTATCTCTCCAAAGCCTAGCCCTGCTTTCATATTCTAGAATATTTCCAGTAGAAGAAATTCACTTGTGCCGAGACCGGTTTGGCTCAGTGGATAGAGCGTGGGACTGCGGACTGAAGGGTCCGGGGTTCGATTCCGGCAAGGGCATGTACCTTGGCTGCGGGCACATCTCCAGTAGGGGGCATGCAAGAGGCAGCTGATCGATGTCTCTCATTGATGTTTCTGACTTTCTATCCCTCTCCCTTCCGGTCTGTAAAAATCAATAAAATATATTTAAAAAAAAAAAAAAACAAATCTGAAATGGTCAACAAAAACGACTCAACTATTAAAAAAAAAAAAGAAAAGAAAGAAATCCGCTTGTTCAGTGTGAGTTGGAAGATGGTGGGTTCTGGCGAGTGGGCAGGTTTGCGTGGCGCTATGGATTGTTTCATGAACTTAGGCTGTTGCCCATTTACCTAAGTACCACGTCACAAACCTACGGAAGAAATCATGCCCCTCCTACTCTTAGTTTTTTTTGTGTGTGTGTGCAGAAAGCTTCATCCGAAGTCACTGGGGAATCAAAGGGGATGGCGAGTTGCTTTCCCAGGTTAATATGTAACATGTTAAAAGTAAAATGGGTGCATTTCTTATGTGAACACGGCCTGAAAAGAATCTGCTTGCAATCTTTTATGTGAAATGAATGAACATGTGTTTGAACCCCATTTTTTACATTTGAGGAATTCAGTGTTTACCCTCTTATACCTTCCTTACTCTCGCCAGAATAAGGGAAAATATGAAGTGATGACGGGAACACACAAAAGCACCACTGAGATGGTTGACCTGTATGTGGATCTGATCAGCAAGTTCCCTTCAATCATCGCCTTAATTGATCCTTTCAGGAAAGAGGTAAAGGGATTCGCCTTTGAGCTTTATAATAAAATCTCATTCTTTTGGATGTGTCATTTGAAATGTGTTGTAATTTGGGCTGGGAATGAGTTGCTCGCTTCCGGCATTTATGGGAATAGGCACTCAATAAGCAAATGAATAGCAGAAACACAATGACCTAGGACTGGCCTGTCCACAGAATGAAGGGAGCTACGCCAGGCACTTCAGGAGCATCCGTCCATTTACAAGCAACTTAACTGATGGCCACTGAGCTGCTGTGCTGGTTGGAGCTCCAATAGGTTCATCATAGATCATTTTCAAGTGCTCATGGCAACAGAGACTTTCCATGGTGGGCAAAATGCAGCTCTCGAGCCACATGCAGCTCTTTGGCCCCTTGAGTATGGCTCTTCCAAAAAATACCATGGCCTGGGCGAGTCTATTTTGAAGAAATGGCATTAGAAGAAGTTTAAGTTTAAAAAATTTGACTCTCAAAAGAAATTTCAATTGTGTTGTTGATATTTGGCGCTGTTGACTAATGAGTTTGCCAACCACTGCACTAGGCCAACTGTTTTTAACCTAAATCCAGTTACTACATATGCAGAAGAGTAACAAAGATATATATATATATATTTTTTTAAAAGGTTTGATTTATTTTAATCTATTCAAGCTAGGGTTGTTTATGTGCCACAGAAGACCATCTCTCTCCCTTCAAGAGCAAAACTGAAATTCTTGATTTATGAATGCGAGAACCATTAGCTAACTTGAACAGACACCCTCTCTGAGATAACACAAGGTTTCACCTTTGGGGGCAGAAAAAGTGCCGATCTGGCTGGGGACCCCAGGGCTTCTCAATCCCGTCTTCCCTTTCACAGCCTTAGCTCCACCCCGGCACTTGCCAGAGACACAGCCCAAGCTCAGCACTTTCACCTTGTCTGCTTACCAGAAATAACCAGCACCTTCTAACTAGCCCGTCTTTAGCAACATTATGGATAACACAGTGGGGGAGGAAAGCCTGGGTTTGAAGAGCTTCAGAATCAACATGGAGACTAGCAACCGATGTGTATAAACATTTCATTCACTAGATCTTTATGCTCAGATGTAATCATGTTCAGTTTCTCTCCAAGAAGCTCGTTAATCTGTGTGGCTGTGGTGCAGGCACCCTTCAGCTGCAGGTGCAAAAGCAAGCCATTGTGTTATCTCAGAGAGGCGTACACTGTATGTGCTATATGATTCCTGCTGTTCTGTCGTCGTGTTCAATCCCTTGTAACGATCCATTCTTAAATATCCACCCAGGACTCTGAACAGTGGGACAGCCTCTATAATGCTCTTGGTTCCAGGTGTTACATAATCGCAGGAAGTGCCTCCAAAAGCATTTCCAAACTGCTAGAGGAAGGCAACATCAGCACCCCCAGATCCAGTGGGCGGATCATCAGACACACCAATCAAACGACCATGTCCGACTTGGTGGAAATAAGCAACCGCATGGACAGTGAGTAGGAAAGCAGAGGCCGCAGAGAATCAGTATGAACTCAGTTGTACAAGCAGAAAACAGGCTGGACGGTGGCTAATGAAAAAGCATGGGACAAACCTGGGAAGGAAAAAACAAACCCAACCACCTATGAGAGAAAACCAAAGCAGCTTCTTCACGCCACAACACCCCCTGCCAGCCCCAACCCGAGGGCATCTTCAGAGAGGGCCACCCCAAAGGTGTGGGCCAGGCCTCTGCCCTCTCAGCTGCACCTCACAGGACAGGGATCCCGCTTGCCCACACTGGCTCTTTTTTTTTAAGTCCTCAAAAGTTTCAAACTGTTACCACCTTGAGGTCTTTCAACATGCTGCTCCCTCAGCCTAGAATGCTCTGCCCCATCCTGTCACATGGGTCACTTACTCCTGATCCCTTACGTGAAACCTCTTCTGGGCATATACAGGGTGGGCAGAAGGAGATTTACAGTTGTGAGCACATGCACCAGTTTATTCCTATATTATTATTTATTACTAGAAGCCCAACACACAAAGATTTGTGCTAGAATGAGCCTTCCTTTCCTTGGCTGCCAGCACTACCTTTATACTCCAGCCCCGGAGCTGCCTCTTAGCGATGACACAAGTGACCCACCTGCCCCTAGTCACTCAGTGCCTGTGTATACAAATCACCTGCCATCTTTGTTGGGTTAATTTGCATATCACTCCTGATTGGCTCGTGGGCATAGCGGAGGTACGGTCAGTTTACATATTTGTCTATTATTAGGTAAGATGTTATTGGCTGTACAAATAACTGGGAACCTCCTTTTGTCCCACCTTGTCTCTGCCTTCCCTGACTCCCTCCACCCCTTTCTCATAGCAGCTTATTTCCCCTTGGTGGTACCAGTCACAGTTACTTGTACAATTATTACAAGTGATGGTCTGACTGCCCACCCCTGGGCAGTCAGACCATCACTCACTTCAGAGTGCTTCTGTAGCTCCCGCCTCTAAACACACAAACCCTGTTCCTGTAGGGAGAACTTTGGCTCACACTCCTTGTAGACTTTGGTGAATTCCAGGGGGTTTAGAGATCCTGAAACGATTAAATACTCTCAACGCTGCCCTTCTAATAAGTCAACATTCAGAATGACAGGCCCCTTGGAATAAAATTCTACACAGCGAGTGGTAAAATTCATTAGGTACATCAACTCCCCATGTGACGCCCTTGCTCTTAAAGAGTGTCCTGACTCAAAGAGGCCCTTTTCTTCACTGAACAAGCACGAAAGAGAATGCTGGCATACATCTGTGGTACCTCTGAGAAATGCTATCGATCTAATTTGAGCATTGCCCCTTTAGTGGTAATAATGGTGAATCTTGGAATTTGTCATACCTTAAATTGGACGACATGTAGCATTCATTTAGTATTTAGCATCGAAGCTACCAGAAAGGGGTGAACAGATTAAACCAAGGGGGAGGGCAGAGAAAGCAAATATTTGGGTTAGAATTCTTAGGTGGTCAAACAATTGAATCGTCACGGGAAACTTCGAAATCTCTGGACATTTTTACATATTGCTCTCAGAGGCTCATGCATCTGCAAATTGTTTCTGTACGCGGGAAGCTGAAAAGAACTCCTCTGCCTGTAGGTAAGAAGCACGTGGCCATCTTTGGGAGCATGGAAGGGGAGTCTTCTGATGACAGCCTCGTGGACCTGGTAAGTGCCAAAGGCTGGTCAAGCAGAATTGCCGAAACCCTGCTTTTATCGGGAACTGGCATTTCAGAAAAATACAGGCTTTGGCGGAGAACGTGCTGTAACCTTTTACAAAATAGGCCTGCCTCCTCCCTTTTGCGAAGAGCTAAACTTTGACCTTTTAAAAAGAAGAAAAATGGAAGTCCTGGGGAAAATGATGAGCACACTGAAATGCCTGGGCTGTGTGCCTGCCATCTCGGCCCCTAAAATGAGGTGAGAAAGCCAGCACGTCCTTAGAGCAGCCAGCGAGGGGTGTGATGTAGGCACACTGTGTGTGACACCCTTGGCTTTAAGCAGGCCCCTTGCCTATGTGAGACAGAAATGAAGTGATAAGAGAAACACCCAACAGCACACAGGGACAGTGTCCTTTCAGCAGTATGTGACTTCTCCATTTCAAAAAGGTTGTTTTTTGCCCCAGGTAGTTTGGCTCAGTAGATAGAGCATCAGCTTGCAGACTAAAGGGTCCCAGGTTGGATTCTGGTCAAGGGCACATGTTTAGGTTTTGGGCTCAATCTTGAGTAGGGGGCGTGTAGGAGGCAGCCGATCAATGGTTCTCTCTCATCATTGATGTTTCTCTCTCTCCCTCTCCCTTCTTCTCTGAAATAAAAAACTAAGTTAAAAATGAATGAATGGATGAATGAATAAGATAAGTTGTTTTTCCCCTGCCTAAGGCCGTTGGACTGGGTGTCCAGTTTATCAAGTTGGGAGGTCTTACCCGCGGAGAGCGGGTGACCAAGTACAACCGCATTCTCGCTATAGAGGAGGAACTCGTCCAGAAGGGAACACTGGGTATGTGCTGCTTTCTTGCTTTGTTTTCACTGGGCGGTGAATAAGAGAACAAAGGCGGGACGAAGGGGGACAGAAGTCCCCCAGCAGGAGGGCAGGGGACTCCACAGACTAGAAATAAGAGCTGACAAACCAGGATGGCATTTGCCACAATGCGTATTGTTTCCTTAATGGATTATCTATTTACCTGAATGTTTAAAACTCTCGCCGGCTGTTCGTCTTGATAAATAGGCTGCGTGATGCTCTTCAATAGAATTGATTGATTGGAATCTCCAAGCCTACCTTTTGTTGCGGTACAAATCGTAGCCGAGATTTCTCTGCACCACACGGGAAAATGAAAGGCAGGCTTTTGAAAACTACTCATTTTACTTAAGTAGAGAGTGTGTTCCTTTTAATGTTGTGCTTTGGGAAGGCTGTGGTCTCAAGAGAAATGAACCAATCAACTTAGGACACGAAATCTTTGTAAATTTGCATGGGTCCAATCACCTTGTATCCTGGCTTAACTGGAGAGAAACACTGCAAATATGCAGTTTTACTTTTTATATCATGGATGGTGATGGCCAAAAGTACATTGGCAGCACACGGAGACATTAAAAGAAACCAGTGGTTATTGTGGAATTCTAAAGCTGCTTTGTATTTTAAGATAGAATGAATGAATCGGTGTACTGAAAACAGTGTGTGTTATTTAAATAGCGCTGACAATTAAAACATGACATTTTCTTGGATGCCGTGAATGAAATCTCTGAAAGGAGGTAGACGCATTACAGAGTGTACTGTGGAGCACACCGGTGGAAGCAAGGAGGCAGTCCTACTTGATGACTCCACACATACACGAAGAGGGAAAAATACAGAAACCAACAGAACTTGTGGTTATAAATTTGTCATGTTTAACGTGTGTCGTGATCTTGAAAAACACCCTGAGACTCTCAGAAAAGAAAGGCAGAACCGAGAGGCCATTTCTGAGTCGCGTAAAGGCAGTCGGAAATGCCTTTGTGGTGTCTGGTGTGCGACGCAGGCCTGTTTCAAACAGGAAACATCCTGTTCTCCCTACACGCCGCCTGGCTATTGTTTATGTCGTGCTGACTCGTGGAAGCTTAGGCTCCTTCCATGACCTATCACATCTCCAGCCAGGCCTACCATGAGGGAAACAGCCACTTTGGGGCACCAGAAAGGACCCTAGTGACCGGGGACCAGCCCTCCCTGGTGGCAGCGCAGGCCCCCGGCTTCCCGGAATGGATGCGCAGAGGAATGAGAAAGCTCGGACACTGGCAGGTGCTCCATAAAGATTAACAAGTGCTGGCAAACGGCTACGAAAACACGGGACAGCCTAAGCCTGCACTCGCTTACCCTGGAGCAGTCAGCAAGGGCTTGTGCTCATGCACAGGACTGGTCTTCCCTCTCATTCACCTTCTTCCTCGTAGTCTTTCCTGCTAAGCCACTGCCCAAGGTAGGAGGTCTTTCTCGCGGAGAATGGGTGACCAAGTACATGTGGAATGTCCCAGAAGGTTGTGTGAGGGTGCATCGCACACCGAAAAGACCAAGTGTATTGCAGTTAACGTATAACCAAAACAGGCCCATTTGAATGGTTCTGGAACCCTCTCTGATGGTGGAGTGACGCCTCTGGGCACTTCTGAGGACGATCTTTAAATCCAGCAGCGCCAGAACCGGCACCACTGGATGAGACAGTGAGCGTTAACTGTCCTTGCTTCCTAACAGGTTTCAAAGAAGAACTCACCTTTGTTCAGTTGAACGAGGAAGACGAAAAGGCTGCCGAGGAGCCGGAGGCCGCGGCCGGGGAGCTGCCCGGGCGCCCGGAGCCCATCTTCCCCACAGAAGTCGTAGAGGATTCGGCCTGAGCACGAGCACCTTCTGGACCGGGCCGTCCACACCACGTCCAGCCACATCCGTGTCATCAGCCCGGCGGGTCCGAGTATGTCTTCTTCTCTAAAGCTTCACTGACTCGTGTGCTGCTTCTCTGTTACCAGCTGGCGAATCCCCCATGTCGGATTTCTGCCTGTCTGTGGATGGCTAACTATTCTTAAGAGAATTAAATGCTCACTTACTTACATGACGGCTCCTGACAGCCATCGCATCTCTGGGGAGGTTTGGTTTGCATACCTGCTCTGTCCCCCGGGGAGGGAAGGGATGTCCTGGTACAAGATTTTGGGACTTTTGTTGCCGGCTCCACGCTCAGTGCAAACACCTCTCCTTTTACAAAGGAGAACACCTCTGAAAAGCAGATCTTTGACACCAGGAGCTTCTGTGCCAGGAACATGTGTGCATCTGTGTTCACCTTCCACACCTGTGCTAGGAAGCACAGACACAGTTTGTAGCCAGCCTCACGCAGAAGGAGGAGCCTTTCACCCTCCTGTGTACCAGCCAAGCAGCTGCCTTTGCCCCGATTCCCTCCTCTCTCTAGATGTTAGCTGGTCTTATATTATGTATATCTTTGGGAGTTCTTCAGTCCTTCTTGGGTCAGGAATGAGTATAGTGAATAAACACATGCATGGATGGACAACTATTCTTAAGGGAATTAAATGCTCACTTATTTTTTTAAATATATTTTATTGATTTTTTTTACAGAGAAGAAGGGAGAGGGATAGAAAGTCAGAAACGTCGATGAGAGAGAAATATCCATCAGCTGCCTCTTGCACAACCCCCACTGGGGATGTGCCCGCAGCCAGGTACATGCCCTTGACCGGAATTGAACCCGGGACCCTTCAGTCTGCAGGCCGGCACTCTATCCACTGAGCCACACCGGTTTCGGCTAAATGCTAACTTATTTACATGACAGCACCTGACGGGTGACTGCCCCGCCCCGCTGTGAGCCAGCAGAGAAGGAACAGAAATAAAGTCACTCAATCACGTGCCTACAGATACCACCTGCTTTGTATGGTTTAGATTCTCTGTGAAAAGTTATCGTTGGCTTTACCCCAAAAATTATATATAAATTGCTATAGACTGGCCTGCGGGAGAGTTGGCTAAATTTAGATTTCTGATACGTTCTATATGTTCTCACTAAACACATTGAGGACCTCAGGGACAAACAAGGGAAAGGCATAGTCTGATGCCCAGGCCTTTGGCTCGAAGCAGTGACTCGAGGTCGGTCCCCGGGGCCGAGTCTCCCTGAGCCGGGCAGAAGGAGTGGGGTCTCACTGAGCGTCCAGGCTGTGGTGTACCACCTCCGCTGCTGCTTACAGCAAACAGGGCGGCGTGAGAAACTGGAGGGAAAGTCCATCTTAAAGGCAGGAGGAACAGACTGGGTGTTCACACAGCGTTTGCACATGTACATGGGGTATGCATACACGCATGCATGAAGCATGGGAGATCATATAAGAGCATGCCCTGAAACTATGATACAAATTATAATGGGATGACTGAAACCAGAAAAGAAAATGTACAGCTAAGAAAATAGTTAAATAAAGTTAACCAATGAGGTGACTGGTGACCTCAACCCAATCAGCACTTGCATTTCAACAGAGCACAGCCCGTTCACCTTGATTGACCCCACGTGAGGACTGGGGCCACCAGTGGATAGGCAGCATTTTAACTTAAAATTTTTAATGTGATAAGCACTCTATTTTCTCTCTGTGTCTATATTTATTATGTAATAGGTAATAGATATACGGCATATATGTCATCTGGAAGATATCAGCTGTAAAAGCAATGAAAGAAACTAGTCATATCCCATCTAAGGAATAACAGAGGGATTAGGAAAGGTCAGTGCGGGGAAGAAACTTCTATTCAGGGACTGCTTGGGGACCCTCCCAAGGTGAGTAATGATGATGGACACCCTCCCCAACTCAGTTCCAAAGAATCTAAAGTTGTCCCATGACTGACGTGATTACACACATACAGTGTGCATTTAGGAAGATTATCCAAACTTTGTTTTGTAAGATTCTGTGGTATGGACTACCATTGACCTGACAAACAACCTTAAAATGGTCTGGAAAGATAAACAATGATTGTTGCCTGTACTCCATTTCCAACATCTCACCGTTAACAATGAAGGGAAGGAAGGAGGGATTATTGGCGTGAAACAAGCATGAGACATGGGAGCCAGAACATCTGTCCTTTTTACCCAGACCAAACACGGGGGCTGGTTAGAGCCCTAGTGACCCCTGCCAGTCGGCATTTCCACAGGCCAGTCAGCTGCTGGAGCTCTGTGCGGGAAGGTGTGAGACTAGCTCAGACACAAACGGGCTACAATTGCCCTGGCTGGTGTGGCTCAGTTGGGTGAGCATTGCCCAGCACACCAAAACATTGCCAGTTCAATTCCTGGTCAGGAAAGATACCCACCTTGCCGTTGATTTGTGGTTGGGTGCATGTGAGAGCCAGCCAATCAATGTTTCTATTTCTCTTTCCCTTCCTCTCTCTAAAGACATAAAAAGGTGCTAGGAATTTAAATAAATTCTTATTATTTCAGAAGAAGGGAGACATTTTCCTTTTCTTTAATAGAAAGAACAGAAATACCACCTTGCTTCTCTCTGGGTATAAAAGTGCATCAAGTCAAGGGCACATGCCTGGGTAATGGGCTCAATGCCCAGTATGGGGTGTGCAGGAGGCAGCCCCATCAATGATTCTCATCCTGGATGTTTCTATCTCTCTCTCCCTCCCCTCTTCCTCTCTAAAATCCATAAATCTATATATATTTTTTAAATGAAAGGGCATCAACATGAGTTACAAAACCCTGTAGCAGGTGAGAAACAATTCTCATTTCTAAAACAGAAGGAAGAATAATTCTTCAGGAAAAACACAAAAATACAAAAATGGCAGCCCTCCCAATTAGACACTAGCCTCTGAGGGTATCTGTGCCTTTTGTATGCAAAGAGCTACGAGCAGACCTTGAAGACACAAGCACCAGTCTTCCCAGGTCTCCCACCCCCACCTAACTGCTCGCTGACAGTGGCACCCCAGCAGGGGCAAACCCCTCCTAAAAGCTGACGTGAAAAGGGAAAAACTGTAGGCTGAGACAGGTGAATAAAATCCTACATCAAATACCTTTATATCAAATTAATTTTAAATGACTGTGATCACGGTGAAAGAAAGTAAGTAGCTTACAAAAAGTCAAGAACACTCACACTCCTGCCCTAGCTGGTTTATGGACCAAAGGGTCCCAGGTTCGATTCCAGTCAAGGGCACATACCTCAGTTGCAGGCTCCTGGCTAGCCTGGGCCCTGGTCGGGGCGCATACAGGAGGCAACCAATCTATGTGTTTGTCTTTCTCTCCCACTCTCTCTGAAACCAATGGGAAAATATCCTTGGGTGAGGATGGGGGTGGGGGGAGGCAAGAAGAGTCAAAACACCTGTTACTGGCCGCTGCCTGGCCTAATGCATCCCACCACATCCGACCCTGGAAGCGAGGCTGCTTCTCCAACCGCGCCATGCTGTCCCGTGTGTGATGAACCAGGAAACAGAGCACACAACCTCCTGGCCCTACCTGTGGATGACACAGCGCAGTGGGCTGATGACAGACACAGGAGGGAGGACAGCACGAAGCAACGGAATAAAGTCCTCAGAACACACCACTTGGTGGGTTATTAAAACTTACAGACGTCACCAGCGCCTCTGTAATTTCCTTTTTAAAGAATGTCCGATTTGGGGAACGGAACCAAACATGCCAATAACCACAAATGACCGTCAGTGAGAAGCCGTGGGTGCTTTTAATAAGTGGGGTGGGGAGAGCTCAGATCACAGCAGAACAGAACTCGGTTAGGGGAACGGATGCCGTGAGCAGTGAGTGTAGCACCCAGCAGCAGCATCCAGGGGGGAGCGGTACAGTGGAAAACATCACACTTGCTTTTCCCAGGAGTAAACTGCTAAGTAGCTGTGAAAGTCCTCCCTGGAAGAACACGGGAACAGTCGAGCACGACAAACCTACAGGAAAATCATTGGGCCCAGATCAAGGCAGGACGGGTGCCTGCCTGCCTACCTCTTCAAGCCTATGCTTAGCACACGTGCAGAAATCGAGTACAACACAACTACTGCAATTATGACTATCGTTTCCTCTTGCCCTTAGGTGAGCAACACCTGACAGCTACATGCTGAGCTCTGCTAACAAAACGAAACCTTTCACTTCCTTTAATAGCAAAATCACCAACACCGAATCACTGTCGTAAAAAATATGCATTCAAGTACATGACCACTTCTTTTAAATAAACACCAATTTTGAAACAATCAACTTTGAAAAGCTGCATATGTGTGTGTGTGTGTGTGTGTGTGTGTGTGTGTGTGTGTTTTAATCCCTGATTACATTTCTATTTATGCACTGTGGTAGACCGAAGCATTGTATTTGTAGAGACTGACTACCACTTAATTCCTTACAAAAACAACAACAACAAAACAACAAACCTGTGTAAATGTAGAGCAGCAGTAAGGGAAATTGTCTGCTTGTCGCTTCTCTTCCCTGTACGTAAGAACTGTGATGGAATAGGGTACTTGTGCCCCGAGAGTACAGGAGGAAACAGTGAACTCAGAGCACAGGGTTTACCAAGATGAGACTCTGCTACACTGAAGGACTGGGCTGCACCTCGATTGTACGTTCAGGCCAGCACGTTCCCACCAAAGACTTTGGGGGCTTTCGGACTCAATCATCAGCATGCATTTCCACCCCACAGGTAACAGCTGCATCATGAACACTGATTATGGGGCCACCGGTTTGACACCAGCTCCTGAATTTTAAGGGTATCTCAGTAAAGCCTGGCAAGTAACTTGAACGCCACAGTGCCTAACAATTCCCGTGCTACTGCGGATTCTCCATCGAAGAGGGTTGGATCAAAAAAAAGCAGCTCATTTGAGGGCTTTCTAAATCACCTTAAATTGTTCGGTTCTGTTTATCCAACTATGCACAGCCCTACAGACGTTCAGTGTTACCTTTGACTAGTGATATGTACATTAACGAAAAGGCTAGAAGCATCTGAATTTTCTGTAACCTTCTCAAAGGAGTCCCATTTCATACAGTAATTAGGAAGAAAAACAAAAACCTTATCCCTATGCATATAAAAAACTACATAGAATGTGCATTTTGCTAATCAGCTTACTTACTAGTAGATGGGTAGGCGAACTACTTACAAAAGTGACATCAGAGAAGAACCTGTTTTTTTTTTGTTTTTTTCTGAATCCAGGGACAAGAACAGAATGTCTCTAGAACTAAACATGTGCTCGCCGCCACGGACTGCTGCGCATGTCACCTCTGGCTCGGGGGTCAGCAGCTGGAGCTGTCCGTGTCTCTCATGCTCTCAGCGCTGTCTTCTTGGTGTTCCGGTTTAGCTTCGCCGTGGTCATCCTCGCGTGGAGTTGGATCTTGTTCGGCACCCTGGTCTTTGGTTTGGGGTTCGTGTGGGGAAACAGAATCTAAAACTACAACAGGTTCGGCTTGGTTTTCGCTGCTGCCAACGTGTTGTCTCCTCCATCCAGGGTCACTGGGAGGCCTAGGGGACGAAGAGTGAAACAACAAAAATTAACAGCAGAGAGAAAAATATCTGTCTTTCCTACTCCTAGATTCAGACAAACAAACAAACAAACAAAGAAAAAAACCCCAAGATGTTCTAAGTCTAAGCAACATGCACAAAGTGGTCTTGGAGGTGCCAGCCATTTACAAAAACGGAGCGATTAGGTTACCGATTTTGGAGCACAAAGCCAGAAGAAAGAAGGCAGGGAAAGTCAGAGCAATTAGCCAAAGGCACCTACCTGCTTAAAGACACACTCCCCTCAGGAAGTGCAAAGCTCCGGGGCGTGTGCAGACCCCCCACTACCTAAGCCAGATTCCTGCCCCGCCTTCCACAAGCCAGTTACCCCCTGCCTGTGTCCCTGGCACATCTGGCTGCAGATTAGCTCTGGGGAGACTGCGTGGAGGAGGGAAGTAGAGCTCCCCCTCCCGAGGGGCAGCTGAGACATGCAGAGAGCTCTGCTCAGAAATGGGGGCGAGGGGAGGAACTAGGGCAGGTGGGAGAAGCTGGGGAGTATGCTACAGTGCTGCTACTATAACCTTTTCGGAAAAGGAAAACTGTGTTTCTTGAGAAATCTCTTCTTGGATGTTGGCACAGGCAGTGAGTTTCTCTTCCAGAGGCGTTCCTCTTCTCTTCTGACCCAAGAAACGAGGCTTCCTAAGCTGATGGGGAACACTTTCCGTGGAAAGGGATGTCCTGAATCGCTCTTGCCACGTGTCAGGCAATTAGGGGGTTGGCACCTCCTCCTCTGAGAAGTCATGGTCAGCTGACCTGGTGCCTCAAGGTTGAGGGGCGTGTAGTCGGCAGGGCAGGGGCTATTCCGACTCATCTGGTCTTCTTGGCAAACGCCAGGATGCTATCCGTGAGCCAGCACACGCCTGCCCACCTCTGGAGGGCAGGACATGGCTGCCCTACCTATTGGCCAGGCTCTGCCCACTCTACCACCAGCCCCTTACCTGGAGTCGATTTCTACTATTTCTGACTCCTGGAGCAGGTCAGACCTGCCGGTTAGATACTCTATTACTACTCAGTACTGCCCCCCGTTGGCCTTACTGCAGTTACAATCAAACACTGTGCAGTTTGTTATTCGATGTCTGTCTCTTCAAATACCATGTAAACATCCCCGAAACAGGCACGCTCCAGCTTTGTTCACAGGTGTACCCTCGCTAGCACCTGGCACAGACCCATCTGTGGAGTAAGCAAGTGAGCCAATGCCCATTGCCTGCGCGGGAGGAAAGGCTCATGAGGAATGGGCAGACACCAAGGCTTCGGGGTGAGTAGGTCTGCAAGTCGCTTTCACACACCAACACAACAGAACAAATGATCAGTTATTGAGAGGAAATACTCTGCAGGGTCCAGCCAGCGGTCCAAGGATTCTCAACCCAATGACCACGGTTTTATTGCTGTCTGCCCAGTGCTATGAGATTTATCCAGCTCTTGAAAACCACTCCATCTGGCGATCCGGTTATACTGCGAGACATGCTTATCATGAGGAAGTGATTCGTGTGGAACTCTGTCCTCCTCGAAGCAAAGAGGGTCAGGAGAGAAAGGCTAGGCCAGTGGTCAGCAAACTGTGGCTCGAGAGCCACATGCGGCTCATTGGCCCCTTGAGTGTGGCTCTTCCACAAAATACCACGGCCTGGGCGAGTCTATTTTGAAGAAGTGGCATTAGAAGAAGTTTAAGTCTAAAAAATTTGGCTCTCCAAAGAAATGTCAATCGTTGTACTGTCGCTATTTGGCTCTGTGGACTAATGAGTTTGCCGACCACTGAACTAGGCTATCATGAGGACCAGTTCCTCTATTTTTGCCTCCATTTGGCAATGTCCTTGCCATTAGAAACACCAAGACACTGCTCATCGACCTCGGCCCAGGATCCACTTTCCGCGATGTCTGTTACTAGACTTTGGGAATCAGAATGAGACAGAGTTTCCGCAGCGGTACCCGGTTTGACTTTCTCTGAGCCCGGCTGACACCTGCAAGCCTGTATCTATTGGGATATGGCCAGAGAAGCACAGCCACAATGATGATGTGGGGGGTCTATTGCAGGGGATAGACCTCGGCAGTGGCCTATCTCAGTTTGCTGCCTCTGCATCGGATGCTGGGCAGGAAGTCAGCAGTTCTGGCTACTGAGAAGATGGACGCAAAGTGCGAGAGATCCGAGTCAGCACTGCCTGTGGCTCTCGCACTCTCTAGTTCTCATGACGCAGACCGCCTGCAGGATAAGCCAGCTCCTTCCTCGGGGAAACGCACATGCACCTGGCCCAGCTGCTGCCACAGGCCAGCGAGGTGACAACATGCGTGAACTGCAACAGCTTGGACCCGTCAGAGCGTTCAAAGCAAGACTCCCACGTCACGTTGGCCTTCACGATCTCATGCAAGTTTCTCTTGTGGCCTCCCTGTCCTAGAAGCCAAAGGGCAAGGGCTTCTGGGAAATGAAGTTCCAGCCTAGCTAGGTTGCTAGGAAGCCACAAAGCCTGCAGCTCACGTCACCAGGCTGGCGCCACCGTCCTGGGGTTGAGCTCATTGCAGGAAAGCCAGCCGACCAGCTCGAGGCATGCACAAGAGTGTCCATCTCATTCCAGGTGAGCGCCAACCCCATACTGACCTTGATCACTGGTCCACTTGTGCATAACGAGTATGGAGGGTCTCGTGCCCAGGTGTGCCTGCGGGTGAAGGGGCGGAGAATGCATCCTGAAGGAGCCTTCTTCATTGGCCGGAGGCCAACGCTTCCGGGAAGCGCTCTCAGGACTTCGCAGCAGCGACAAACAGAAGCTGATGGGACTTGAAAACTCGGAAACCTGTACTGTCAGGCTGAAGCGTCCTGTAACTGGCTCAGTCCTCAGAATTGGTCCTTTTCCTTGAAGGAGGCTTCTCAACTGCAGAGCGATCTACTATTCAACCCCCTGAAGGCTGCGGTTGGGGAATCCTTTGTTGGTTAGCACTGGGCTAGGCACAGTGGGCGATTTCGCTGAATCTATGCACCGAGAGTCAGAGGAACAAGTTTCTCCAGGTTAATGGGCACGGCCTGGAATCCCAACGGGTTCAGACTAGCATGGACTACGGGGGTCATCTCGTCCCATCTGCCCTTTGACAAATGAGGAAAGTGACGTTTGCAGAGGGGAAGAGCCTGCTCTAAAATCACGAAGCTGAGCAGCAGCAGAGCCCGAGTGAGAATCAGGGGCTCTGTCTCCAGGTTCCTGCTTTTCCTGGCACCACGCTGTTTTCCCAAGGCACCTTCTCGTAGGGCCATGGTCGGCAAACTCATTAGTCAACAGAGCCAAACATCAACAGGACGACAACTGAAATTTCTTTTGAGAGTCAAATTTTTTAAACTTAAACTTCTCCTAAGGGCACTTCTTCAAAATAGACTCGCCCAGGCTGTGGTATTTTGTGGTAGAGCCACACTCAAGGGGCCAAAGAGCCGCATGTGGCTCGAGAGCCCCAGTTTGCCGACCATGGTCCTAGGAGCTCAATTGAGTGCAATCAAACTCTTGAAATGAAGGGGGAAATGCTTGTTTCATGCAAATTCTACATATCACTCAGACTTAATTTTACTGATAATATAAAGGTGGGACATTGAAGCAGGCTAGCTCCGGCATGTTTGAGGATGTCTTCCTGAACCCGTTTGCAGTGGCATCTTTCAGATATGGAAACATAACGCCTGTCCCTTCCAGCTGTCCCTGTGTGTTGGTTGTGTGTGGGTGTGCCTTGTAGTTCCTCCTCGGTTGCCACCGGGTCCGTGCCTGGTTGCCCCAGGGAGCTGCCCAGCGCTCCTTCGGCAATGAGAGCCCTTCCCTTGAGGCTGCACTCCAGCCCTATCCCCGCCTCACCAGCACGAGAGAGCCCCGTCAGTGCTGGTCCCCAGAACCCAGGCTTGTGGTCTAGGCAACTGTCCTAGCGGCTTTCCAAAGGGTGAACCGGAGCTGGTCCCCCGGTGAAAACCCCAGCTCTCCAATGCAACCACCCAACAGGCACTGCGAGATGTTAGTGCTATTCTGTTCCACTTCTCCACTTCCGTTCCCCGGCTCAGGGCAAGGACCACACCGGAGGAATTCAAAGCCAGTCCTCACGAAAGGGGTGGGGGACCACCTGCATCCCGCAAGATGGCCACGTTTACCTTGGAACGTTACAAGTGAGAGAAAGCGAGACGAAAAGCGTGGGATGCCAGAGCTGACAGGGATCCCTGGTCCACTTTCACTGTCAAGTGAAGACACCAAAGAAGGCAGTGGAGTGATCTGTCCAAGGGCAAACCACTTGACAGCAGACAACGGGACTGAGATTGTGGATTCTTGATTTCTTGCTGGGGATTTTTTTTTTCTTACCACAACAGGCCAGGAAGTAATTGATGATCCACTCAATTAGATATTTTCACGGGTCATTTTAGATCATTTGCTCAAGGGCTATTTCAAGACAAAAAGCAAAACAAAAGCGAGGAGACAATCTACCGATATCTGCCACCCTGCAGAGCAGGATGCCAGGCACAATTGCAAATACTGCTCGGTGTGGACACAGCCTGTGCCAGCCACGGTCACCCGCCAGGACTTCAGTTCCATGTTTCTGACTCTCTATCCCTCTCCCTTCCTCTCTGTGAAAAACCAATAAAATATATATATTTTTAAAAGTACACCAAGCTAAAAGAAATGGGCTCTGTTCCACCTGCGTGATAGTTAAAAGTATTAGGATTGTTAGTAATACAGGAAGTGTCATTTTATGTTTAAACGTCTATCTGGGGAGCCCTAATTGGTTTGGCTCAGTGGATAGAGCATCAGCCTGTAGACTCAAGGGTCCCAGGTTCGATTCCTGTCAAGGGCATGTGCGTTGGTTGCGGGCACATCCCCATTAGGGGCTGTGCAGGAGGCAGCTGATCGATGTTTCTCTCTCATCGATGTTTCTGACTTTCTATCCCTCTCCCTTCCTCTCTGTAAGAAATCAATAAAATATACATATATTAAAAAGTCTACGTGGGGAAACTGTGGACAAGTGTATTAAAATCTCCAGAGAAACATCCGCCTGGAAGGAAGGAGAGCAATGCCACAGCCCTTGGCCGCTGTTGTAACGCGGGAGGGGTCTGGGGTAAGGGGAAGTAAGATTTCTTATTTTTACACACAGGGGGACTTAGGAAACTGACGTCCTCTCTGGAGCTTCCCCAGGAAACTACTTTATGAAGGCAGATTTAAATCTTGCCGTTTTCCTGTCCTTGAAGGTGGTAAATATGATTGCGGCTCTATCCGTTTTCCTCGTCAACGAAGCCGAGCTCAGACCGTCCGGCTGTGCGTCACTTGTTGGACGGCTGCCACCGACTAATGCAGGCGTCCCACTGCGAGGCCGGGGAAGAACTAGACTTTGATTCACCAGATTGTGTTAAATAGTCCAGCTGTTGCGATTTGAAAGATAGTTACCTCCGAAGCGAAATAGAAATGAACTTGGCATTTATGCCGCAGACCATTTTTAGACTGTTTTGGCAATCAGCTTTCCAGGGGGAGCATTTTATAAAATAACTCTCGCCGCTTTCAAAGTTTCATTCACTGTAATGCTCAAAATGTCCCACCTTTATATTATCAGTAAAATTAAGCCTGAGCGATATGTAGAATTTGCATGAAATAAGCATTCCCCCCTCCATTTCATGAGCTTTGATTGCACTCAATTGAGCTCCGAACCGTGCCGATTAGGGCTCTTTGGGGCATTAGTTAATTGGACTAGCAGCCGAAACGTTAGCTAGAATTTGTTGAACATAATTGGAACGTGGAAAGTTGATTCTGAAAGGAATTTCATTGAATGCAAACAATGATGTGCTTTTGGAAAAATCAGAAGGCTGCGTTTTCCTCGCTTGTGAGAGTCGAGTCCTTGGGGAAGTTCACCTTCGGCAGGACCCTTCTCGATTGTTCCGATTCTTCTGGTACCGGTGCAGTTTGGAGTTGGGTCGTCCCTTTTATCAGCAAGTGTCCCCTCAGCCGCCCTCAACACCCTGTCCATGCCCCCTGCAGCTGAGAAAACGGGGCTGCTTTGTAAAGGGCATCGACTGGTGCTCGGGCTTCAGGCTTCACAAGGCGGGACTCGTGTGTTGCCTCCTGGCTTCGGTTTGGCTCTTCGGCGCAGGCGTCTCGGGCAGGCGGCCTCGCAGGCCGGGCACGCCACCAAGCCTGGCCCCAGGTCTTGACTCCTCCAGCGGGAGGCGGTCAGTGGACACGTACACGCCCCAGATCCACCAGTCCACGTCGGTTCGGGAAACTGGATGGTTCCCACCAACCACATCAACACTGATACAGCAGGAGCTGAGATTCATTTTCGGTCCAACATTCGGAAATGCCTCACACTTTTGGGGGGCTCCCTTCAAAGCTTTTTGTAACTCTGCGCCATTTGAAGGGACCGCGAAAGATCCCGGCTATTAAAAGGGAATGTTACTTACGCAATATTTTAAGAGACTTCACGTCTTCCAGAAAATTACCGTATGAATACTGGTCCCTCAAGGGAGGGGCCGGTGCGCCCAAGCACTGGCTATTTGAATTCTAGATTTTTCAGAACAATATTTTTAAATTTGTAAAGATTCCTCTTTAAACGTACTGTCTCATATACTTCAAATTCTCTTTTAAGATGGGAAGTCACAAAGAATTCTGTGTGCTTCTTTTCACCTGACAAAGCAGATTTCAGATGAAATGTGCCTAGCAGGCCTCAGAAGGTAGGCCAATCTGTCCTTACATATGAAATTGCCCTTACGTTTTGGTCGGCTGCTTCTATTTGAAGACATTCAATACCCGACTATACACAAACAAAAGGACACACCAACACTACAGAGACTACTGAAAGATGTTTTTAAAAAAATGTACAAAGCACCAAAAGCAATCTGGCTGTCTATGCAGAAGTGATGTGTTTTATGCTAAGTCCCTTAGCATCCCAGGTATTTGAGCAACTGGAGGCAAATGTCAGACGGCACTTAGTTCTTTGAGAGAACTGAGAATTACTCAGCGGTACTGCTAACAGTCACTGTGAGATTTACTCAGCAGAATTTGAACACGAGGGTAACAGGGTCCCCACAATTAACCGGGAAGAAGCTGCTATCTGTACAACAGCTCAGAACACGTGTGAGACAAAACTGCCCAGCAGACCTCCGGCCAATCCACAGGGTGACTCTTGGGGGGGGGGGGGGGGCAGGACAAAAGGAGTAGGTGAGGGGATCTCAACTTCCAGAACATCCAGTTGTCTGCTAATTTTGTTGTTAAAGTTAATGGCCCGCGCGGGCAGGCGCACAGGGAGCAGCTTTGCGGCTGAGCTTTGCTGCGCGGAGCTGTTTCCCGCAGCGTCAGGCCGCAGTTCAGCGGTACTGAGATTACAGTTGAGAGCAGACAAAATCCTTTAATTGTGTAAGAGCATCAGATTAAGCAGTAACATCCATGCTGTCTATTCTGCCAGCTAGTAGTCTTTCTCGGAAAACAAAAGTCTCCTAAGCATAGGAAGGGGCCCTCCATTCTCCCCCACTCCGCCCAACACCTTGCTCAGCACACCCACCTTCACCCACAGGCACAGAAGGGGAGAAGAGAAGAAGGGCGGAGATGAGGAACCGGTGGAGGTGGGAATAAGGAAAGAAAACTCGCCCTTTCCACCTCAGGGGCTAAAAGAATCCTTCCAGTTTCCATTCACTGAACCAAACTTCTCTTAAGGAACAGCTACATGGCCAACCAAATTAATTCTTAGCTGAGACCACTACTTGAGAGAAGGCTTTAAGCCAAGATTCCCTGAAAGTAAGTTAAGTCTTAATTGCTCTTTGGTGACATATTGCAAAGGCTCGGATTCTCTAGCTCCAATCCAAAAGAGCAGGGCTTCTCTATTTCGCTTTTCTACATTACTTCACCCTGGAGATAATGAAACAAAGCTGACGAGATCAGTGAGAGCTTAAACAACGATCAAACCAATCCCACTTTTAATTCAAAACCCTCTGAAAGGCAATTCCATTTTGTCCTTCACAGAAATGTTTGACTATCACACTAACCAAGAGACATCGAAAATTCATCTTTTAATGCGACCCTTAGTATTTAGTTAATGGCTCAAACAAGATGAACTCGTACAAAAACAAATCTGCGTGGGGCCAAAAGTCACATGTATTTAGAGATTACCAGAGCTAGAAATTAAATGCAAATTAAAAATGGTTTCATTGGAAACAATTTTTTTTTATTGAACTCCTGTAATTGCTACATGGGTTTTTGTTTCTTAAATTCTTCCAGGGCACAATGCGACCTGTTTTGACCTCCCAAACAAAAAAGGCAAGGCGGCTGCCGATCTGGTGGTTAAAAGGTAAGTTTAAAGGAGCTTGATAAAGCTTAGAGTTTTTGGGGAGATCTGGGATTGAAGAGCAGCATGATGAGCTAGAGAAGTGTTAACTAGAAGAGTCTCTGGCAATTGTGGCTTACAAGCATCTTTGAGAATGGCCAAGCGGTGGGGACACAGATAGGGAATCACTCAAATCATACCAAGTACAATGCAAACCGAGTTCACTTTCAAATGGATTCTCGCCTTTGGAGCAAAGTTCTATGGTGGCACTGTAACTAGATGAAATGAAAAACCATCTTTGAGGTTGACTGCTTATTTAGTTGTAACTATCAGGAGGATATTCACCCTCCTGAAAGTCATCAGTTGAGAAAGAGAACATGGGTGAATGAAGCTCAGTATGGACGAGTAGGGCCACATCTAGATGTTGGGATGAAAAAGCAAGGTGGCAAGAATACAAGATACTCTTGGACCTCTGCCTGATTGTGATGCAAAGCTCTGTTAAGATCTGCTCTCCTCTTTCTCCACTCTGAAGGCCTCTTGACCTACTTCTGTTATAACAGAGATGTTCCAAAACATGATGACCCATGGACACTGAGTTCAAACTGGATCAAAGATGAAGCTATCTTGCCCTCGCTGGTTTGGTTCAGTGGATAGAGCATCGGCCGATGAACTAGGGGTCCTGGGCTCAATTCCAATGAAGGGCATATGCCCGGGGTTGCAGGCTCGATCCCCAGGAGGGGATGTGTAGGAGGCAGATGATCGGTGATTCTCATCACTGATGTTTCTATCTCTCTCTCTCCCTTTCCTTTCCTCTCTGAAATCAATATATATATAAAGATGGAGCTATCTCAAATAGGTACAGCAGAAAGTGGATACAATAATACAACACCTTGCTTAGGCTGGTGACAAAAATGTTAATTTTAATCCTTGCAATTAAGTACTAACAGTATGTCTTGCCTTCTCACAAGCCCCTGGGCAATGGATCCATATACTGCACGTATCTCTAGCTCTACAACTTAGCAGGCAGGAGTTACTCAATTATTTGAAATATACAACATATATTGATTTTTAAAATTTATTGAAATAAAAACGTTTTCCAGGAATAGTTGATGTTATTCAATTTTCTGGTTAAGTGAGGTTCTTACGCAGAAAATATCTTTGGTTCTACTCTTACTTTACAACTTTCTTAGAAAACTTTCTTGTCTACCCAAGGCTAATCAAGTGAGCATACCTGAATCTTCTACAACGGGCTGTCACTGATAACTTTATCCTGTGAAAATGCAAAGATGCAGAAGACATGCAAGACTGAGCTGGAGGTAAATGACTCCTGGGCACTTAAAATATGTTTAAAAGACAGATAAGCCAACCAAACAACAAAAATCTCTAATATTTGGCATATGAATATGTGTAAGTGTTGGATAAGGGGTGATTGCTGGTTAATTGAGTACTTTTAATCGAAACTCTACTATTTTGTTGTCTTTAATAATATTTCCTGAGAGACTACCACAAGGCAGGAATTTTTCCAGGTGTTTGAGATACACCTGAGAACAAAACTACCCTCATGGCACTTACGTTTGAGCAGGCGAAGAGAGAAAATAAGAATTAAATATAATATACAAAGTACACAGTGGATTAGAAGAGAACTATTGTGGGGAAAATGGAGCAGATTAAGGAGGAGTCAAAGTTTAGAGGAAGATGAGTTATAATTTTAAATAATGAAATCATTTAAATTTATAACACAATGAAATTAGATAAAACTGTAAAGCAGCAAAGAAGACCATTCATTCCAAAAGAGAGGCTGGGGGGAGGGGGGGAAGTTAATAGTACCAATGAGAAATGCAACCATGGAAGAAAATACCAACTGGCAAAAAGAGACCTAAATTGAATTTCAAGTAGGGGTAAGCCTCATTTAAAAGGTGACATTGAATAAAGAAATGATGGAGACGAGACAGTATGTCACACAGCTGCTGGGGAAAGGGCGCTCTGGGCAGAGGGGACAGCAAAAGCAAAGGGCAAGGGTGGTGGCTACCTGGCCAGAGAGGCCAAAGTGGAGGGAGGAGAGGAGGGAGCGAGCGGAAGGGACTGGTGTGTGTGTGAGTGCTCCATCAGTCTCCTCCCTTGACCTTGATGCCCTGTCAAGAGCCTACAGTGCCACTCACCTGAAGCACCGTGGCGGCCTCTCCACAGACCAACAAAAAGATGCAATTACTGGAGTGCAAAGATGGTCTTGAAAAGCAAGAGAAACTTCTCACTTTTGACTGCTGATCCCACTTCGAAGTGCTCTGACCATTCGGGCCTATGATACGAGGTCAGACAGCGCGGTTTGCCTCTACCTTACGGTTTGCGTAACAGAGTGAAGTTACTAAGTCACAGGAAGCCAGAAAGCGTTCTGAACATAACCCTTCTCCTTCCTGGCAGTGAGACTCGTTTCCAGGAACCCTGACAAATCACACGAATTTTCACTTGTAAAACTGATAGGTGACTACATTAAGTCCAAGTCCTTGTCCTCATCACAGGGCTGGGTTTAAACATGAATGAAGTGTGCCCGTCTGGGAAGCGGATGATTACCGAGTGCACACACAAAATACTCGGGTTCCTTTGGAGAGTCTAATTGTACGGAAACCGATTTTTTAGAAAGGCGCTCTCCTGTGCTAAATGACTTCCTTCTATAGAAATACACGACATTGGTTATTTCAGCTAAAGAACGTCAAGAACTGAATAATCAAGCGCTCGGGGGCGAAGTTTAAAAGTTAATACAGCAGCACAGAGTGTTTGTATTAGCGCTTTAAGTAGATAAATTAAATTGAAATGTGTCTCTTGAGTAGTCATTGAGCAAGCAAGATGAGAAATAAATTGAGCGTCACATAGGCCTTTATGGCACCTAACAACTGTGTCTGTCAACACGGGGATCCTTTTCACTGTCAATTCGACACGTTTTGCAGACCTTGGGCCTGCAATTATTTCATTTCCTTTCTTGGAAATGTAATTTCCACTTACTTTTGGAGAATAAAAGGCAGACAAAAGGAAGAAGGAGTCACGGTATTTTCTGATTAAGATTATCCGTGTAAAATGGTAAAGGGAAAAAAATCTATACACACACACACACACACACACACACACTCACACTGAAGCATTTCTCAGAAAGAAACTTGTCGCAGCCAAATTGCTTTTGTGTCTGGATACCGGTTCAAATGTAGCCGGAGTGTTGATGTCAAATTAGGTGTTAAGCGAATTTAACAGGAAAGATGAAGAATGCATACAGATCATTTTTCTCAGAGCCGTTCAAATGACTGCAGTCAAAAGAAAGGCAATGCACGCCTGCAGGAGAAAATGTGCTCCCCAACACAATGAAATTAGATAAAACTGTAAATCAGCAAAGAAAGCCATTCATTCCAAAAGAGAGGCTGGGGGGGAGAAGGAGAGAAGTTAATAGTACCAATGAGAAATGCAAGAATGGAAGAAAATACCCATTGGCAAAAAGACATCTAAATTGAATTTCAAGTTCATTTGTCCAGGCTTCACCTTTTTAGACTAAGACAGGTAGAGGCACAAAAAGGGCTCTTTCTCTGCCGACAGAGCAGGAAATCGGAGGTTTAATGAACCGTGATTATAATTACAATCTTCTGATCTGATTTGTCTCACCTCTTCCTTTTCTTCAAGTGACAACCCCCCTGATATCCTGGCAAGAGAAGGAAAGCAAAACTAGACTCATTTCCAAAAGAGCCCGCCAACTGTTACACAACAAACCGAGGCTCCACCAGACCTCCGGACACACAGTCAATGGCGAGAAACTCTACCCAGGTAACTGTTTACAGGGTGTGTTCTCATTCTCGGGGTAGAGAAACATGAAGGCACATCCTGTGCGAACCAGAAAACGAGGCTGTGAAAAGGTACCCTTCAAAGGACGTCGGAAGACCGAGTTCTTCTGCAAGATCTAGCATCTTCTTCAGCTCCTCGTGAACCATGGAGAAGGGATGGTAGAGGCGTTCAACCTTGGCAGAATGACTCAGCATCTTTGAGTGCTGAATAATGATCACCCAGCTCACCTCTCTGTGAGGAACCTGATTAGCAAACCAGTTTAGGGGCAGCGATTCTCTTCCGACGTGTCTGCTTTGGATAAGAGTAAGACCTCTAAACTAGGAGCCTATTGGCTCTTCAAAAGCGGGAGAAGAGCAGATACTGGCTCTTTAAAGAGAAAGAAAGCAAAGCAACACACGAGTTAGTCATCACAGGCTGTTCTGCACGCCAGGTAGAGGGAGCAGCGTTACTTACTGAAATGTAACCTTGGGACTGGCGCCTCCTTCCAATTTACGGGGCCCTCCACCTGGCTCAGGTGTTGGGCTGCTGAATTCTGCCTCCAGAGTTTTCTTGTTCGAGGCTGTTTTTGCTACACTGGATACAGAACCCAACACCGGCATGGATTTGGACTCTGAGGTGGCTAATATCCCGGATGGACCTTAAAACCAAACACATACCTCCAGTTTAATCATTCTGTGTGACGTTGATTCACATGGCACTGAAAACAGATTAGCTGCAAAGCCCTCAGGAAGGGAAAAGGCCAAGTTTAATTGTTAAGATTTCCAGAGCAGGCAGGAATGGTTCGATGAGAAATCTGCTCTGCTTTGAGGACACTCCTCAGTGCCCCGGGACCACGCTGAGCAACTGTGCACAGGCCTTTAAGAAACCACAGAACCCAGGCCATGGTTCCCTCACTGACCGGAGGCCTTAAAAATACTGGCCCTGGGAAACTCTTTTCTTCTCAGAGTATGGCTTTCCCGCAGCCCTCCTTGAACCCTGTGGCCTCTCGAGAGTGAATTCCTCCCCAAACTCAGCTCTGCTTAAGCACAAAGTGGCCCGATGTCAGAAGGATCTTTCTCAGAGGACTATGCCTTCTTGAGCATCCAACAGCTTTTAGGAACATTTTCATTTTAATGTGATTGAGAAGTAAGTGCACTTATTTCCTGTTCCTATACACACACGGGGCTATAAAAATTAGGTGGCAAAGAGTTTGGCTGGTTAGCCTGTAGGCTTCTCTGCTCTTCGGGACAGGATGAAAAGCACTCTCAGGGGGCTTGCTACGGAAGCCTTTGGCATATCAACCTAAATATTCTGGGCACCGAAGCTACGCTCCATCGGGACTTATTTCCTGTCGTTAGTTTGAAAGATATTGTCGTATGCAGTTTTTGGTTTTTTAAATATGTTTATTGATTTTAGAGAGAAAGGGGAAGGGATAGAGAGATAGAAACACCAATGATGAGAGAGAATCATTGCTCGGCTGCCTCCTGCATGCCTCCAATGGGGATCGAGCCCACAACAAAGCATGTGCCCTTGACCGGAATCGAACCTGGGACCCTTCAGTCTGCAGGCTGGCGCTCTATCCACTGAGCTAAGCCAGCTAGGGCTAGGCAGTTTCTTTCAAAGCACGGTTCTAGTATGTTGTTGTTGTTTTCTTGAAACTGCAAAAGGAATCCTTTGAAAACAAAGAGATTCGAGATTCTGAATACTCTGGTTGAAAAGGCCTTTCCCTCCCAACCTGTGGTTAAGCCCCATGTTGCATGGGGATATGGGAGTCAAGAGGGAAGGCCAGAAAGATCCAGAAAGTTCTTAAAAATATAAATGAGAAGCTGAATTCGAGAATCGCTTCCGAGCAGCTCTATTCTGCCCTTAGACAATTGTGGGCTGCGGCACGGATAGCTTTAAAGAGTCTGTCCTTGCCGAAAAGCAAGATCTGTTTCTGAACGCGCCAACGCCTGCAGCTTGTTCTGCGGCCGGAGCCAATTAAAGAGGAGGGAGAGTGGGCGAGCTGAGCCGGAGCTCGTATTTTTCCTACAAAAAGGAATAAAGACAAGTGCTTAATGTGGAAGATTATTATTATTATTCCTGCATCGTGTTTGAGCTGCCCAGTGTCTCCCTGCAGGCACTCACTGCTCTTTGAAATGTCAATTTGTGGGGTCCTAAGTCTAGGTAAGAAAAGGAGGTAGCAGGTCTGAAGGAAAATCCTAGGCCCAGCCAGCGTGGCGAGGTGGTTGAGCATCGACCTATGAACCAGGGGGTCCCAGTTTGATTCCCGGTCTAGGCATGTGCCCAGGTTGTAGGCTCCATCCCCAGTAGGGGGTGTACAGAAGGCAGCCAGTCAATGTTTTTCTCTACTCGATGTTTCTATCTCTCTGTTCCTCTCACTTCCTCTCTCTGAAATCAATTAAAAAAAAATTTTTTTTTCCCCAAAGAAAAATTCTAAAGAAAAAGGTGCTGTACTGGCCCTTGAGATCTGAGTCTGCAGACCTCAGGCAACCTCTGCTTCTCTTAGGATGCCTCCTTTCTCCACTCCGTGACCTCGCATTTAGCTTTCCTTTAGCTTTTGTGTGTAGAAGAAAAAAATCCCAGAAATGAAGTTGCCTGAGGCACACACCTATCAAACTCATCCTCTGTCACTGGCTCCCACCATGCAGCTGGGCTGATTGTAGCTTCCTAACCCACCCCTCTCCATCCTGGAATTTTCCCTTGTCGTTTCACGATCTTTATTAAAAGATTTACAGGGTAAATACTTCTTCCAGTTTGATGCTAGGATAACATCTGTACCATCTTTTTAAAAAAAGGTATTTATGCCGAACCGGTTTGGCTCAGTGGATAGAGCGTCGGCCTCTGGACTGAAGGGTCCCAGGTTTGATTCTGGTCAAGGGCATGTACCTTGGTTGCGGGCACATCCCCAGTGGGGAGTGTGCAGGAGGCAGCTGATCGATGTTTCTCTCTCATCGATGTTTCTGACTTTCTGTCCCTTTCCTTTCCTCTCCGTGAAAAATCAATAAAATATATTTAAATAAATAAATAAATAAATAAAATTTTAAAAAGATATTTATTTCTTTTACTAGATTATAGAGTTCGTAGGCTTTTTTCTTTCCTCGCCCCCCCCCCTCCCCCGCCCCCTCTCTTTGGCTACTAGGGAGTTCAAAAGAAGATTTCTGCTCAATTACAATTCACTCCCCTCAGTATGGGTACATATCTTAATCTACCTTCCCTCAAATTACACACTGAATATTTGTATATGGTTGGAAATAACCAATTAAATAAGAGTCTCATCATGCCTATAAAACGTGTTCCTCCCTCCCTCCAAATCTTGAAATACTCAAATTTCCTAAGTGAAAATTTAGGCGCCTCCCACTGAAAACTAACTCTGACACAGCGAGTGCTTCGTGTTTGACCAAGTTCATGAGCGAGGTGAGGAACGTTTCAGGAGGAACAAAGAAGGTCAGTGGCAAAATACGAAACGTAAATGGCAGAGCAGGACAATGTCATCCGAGAAGTCCCGCCGATCGCGGTGGCCGGCTGAGCGCTCTAAGGGTGAAATGTTGGAAAAGTCACAGCACGGGTTAAGCCAGGAAAGGAACGATTCGTATGGAGGCCGCTACATGCTTGTAAACCAATGTTAAAGGAGGGAGAAAACCCCACTCTTTCGGCAACCTTTAACTTTTCTGAGAGGTGGCTGTTTGGGGGCGGGATAAAGAGGGGTCTTCTAGGACAGTCACAGCAAAATTTCCAGACCAAACAAAAAACTGATTTTTTTTAAAGAAAGAGACAAAGGCTTCATCTTTTTATAGTAATGGTTTGGCTGGTGGTATGCTGCTTCCAGTTTAAGAAATCAATTTACTCAGCGGAAACCGGTTTGGCTCAGTGGACAGAGCGTCAGCCTGCGGACTGGGGTGTCCCAGGTTTGATTCCGGTCAAGGGCATATACCTTGGCTGCGGGCACATCCCCAGTGGGGGGTGTGCAGGAGGCAGCTGATCGATGTTTCTCTCTCATCGATGTTTCTGACTTTCTATCCCTCTCCCTTTCTCTCTGTGAAAAATCAATACAATATACTTAAAAAAGAAGAAATCAATTTACTCAGTTGTTTGAGTAAAAGTCTATGTGAGAACCAGAGCCTGCTATCAAAAACCCAAATCCTGAATACTCCAGCAACTTAAACTTGACGGAAATGCAAATTAAACTGCCACAACGGGCTCAGCTAATGGGAGTTCACAGGACTAAGTCTCAATGATTCAGACTATTAGCTCGAGTCGCTGATTAATTTTACTTAAGTTTTTCAAAGCCAGCAGCCTGGCCTCGAGAAAAAACAAACAAACAAAAAACCTCATAAAAGTTTCTGTTAATCCCCATGATCAGTTGACAGAAAAAAAATAAAAATAAAGACACACCAAGTTGGTTAGGGGACAGATTTTGATGTCCAATCCACAGGTATCATGACACAAATGCAAATTGTGAGCTTAAGACTTGCTCAGATGGTCATAGTTGGTGACAGAGCTGTCATTTCTCACCACTTGGCTCACAGGAAGAGACACTAAACTAAGTGGCTGTGAAAAACAAAGACGATTCCTCTATGATTGTAATTGATGGGTAAAGTTATCGTGAGCTAACTCTGCTAGACACAGTGGCGAAGCACGTTTTATATACTGACTGACCTGATCCTTAGAATAATCCTATGAGATAGTGCCTTTATTCATCTTACTTTATAGATGAAGAAACTGAGGCACACAGAGAGGCTGGGTCATTTGGGTAAGAGCAAGCAGCTAGTAAATGGCAGAGCTAGGATTTGAACTCACACTGTCTGGTTCCAGAGCCTGTGCTCAATGCTACCTTGGTGCCAAAGCCCACCCTGAATGTCTCTGCACAAGGTCATCGTGCATTAAGCAAACCAGATCTATAAAAGCCTGATTACCTCCTGTTAGGTCTGATCAAATAATTGAATCGATACGATACGCCCTCCCCTAGGAACTGACCTTTAGACCACTTTACAACCAACATTCCCTTTCGCTTAGACCACATTCCACTTGCTAAGAACATTATCCTCGCCCTCAGGACCTTCCCAGGATCCGGACCCACCCAGAAAAAACCCCACCTTGATCCTTTAAAATCTCTGACTCCCATCCCTCAGAGCTGATGCCCTCCTGCTCTCAGTCCTGCTGCTAGCAGATGTAACCAAACATTTACAATTCTTCACCCCTTTCGGCCTCATGCACTCCTCCCTTCAGTGACCCTAACATTTGGTGCCGAGACCCGGAACGGTGTGTGGACTTTGGGGCCACTACTGTCCACTGTGGTCACGCTGAAGGGAATGCTGGTTGTGATGTGGTCTAAAGGTCAGTTCTTAGGGAAGAGGGTATCATTTCAATTATTTGATCAGACCCAACACCTGCAACTTCAAAAGTAACATGCCAATAACTAAAAAATAACACAAGCATTCTTATGAGGGATCCTTAAGTGCCTTTCACCAGCCAATACTTCTCACTCACATTAAAAATATTTAGTAATAACTTTAAGAAGGCAATTTCAGGTTAGAAGGGAACTCAGAGGAAGATGCAGCAGAGAGGAAGAGCGCTATGGAGAAAGGAAACCAGCTTACTACTGCTCTCTGCTTCTGCCGTCACCTTCCTGCGACGCAGAATCCTCTCTAACTCACTCTCACTGCTCTCAGGGCCAAGGGACTTTAAGCTTCTGGAACTAGTGGATTTGTTAAGTGTCCCCTAAAGTGAAAAAACAAACAAAAACAAAAACAAAAAGGTTAATGAAGGCACAACACACAAAAGAATATAAAAATAAAACCACCAAAACATTACCAGAATTTGAATGGAATTAGAAAATAAAATGAACTTTACATATCTTACCTAATAATAGACAAACATGTAAATTGACCATACCTCTGGTACCCCCATAGCCAATCAGAGTGAGTATGCAAATTAACTCAACAAAGATGGCGGTTAATTTATATACATAGGCACCCAGCGCCTATGTCCCGGGAACATCCTGGCACCTGGGTCACTGAGAGGTAAGCCATCAGAGCTGAGGGAGCAGGGGCGGAGCCAGCGATCCATTGATCACAGGGCACTGGGGGTCCCTGGCCGAGGTCCCCTACCCAAGGCTGAAAGTGAGCTGTCAATAGGACATCCCCTGAGGGTTCCCAGTATGTGAGAGGGGGGCAGGTTGGGCTGAGGGACCACCCACCCCCAGTGCATGAATTTTGTGCACCAGGCCCCTAGTATATATCTATTTTTCCTGGGCATATCTTCAACAACACATAATGTTGGATCATTTAAGGAGACACTCCTGAGGATGTAAGATGTTAGCTCTCATATCAAAAGAACAGGACAAGAACACCCCTGGATGTGCCAACTACACGAAATTCAGTGGCAGGAAGGTACCTGCACAACCATGATTAGGATGCTGATGTGTGTTGATCCGTTGTGTGGAGAAGAGGATGGACATAGTGAACTCACCTGAGAAGCATATCTTGATACGGCAGCCACACGCTACGGAATCAAAACCCTGGTGGCCCCAAAAACCGCGTGGCTGGTTCTTCTGAGAATGACCTTGGCCGCACAATGGTGCCTCAGGCACCAAAGGAGGCACGCAGTGCTCTCCAGTGGCCTGGCCCAAAGACGCGCCGCAGCGTGCCTTCACTATGAACCAGGAAGGGTCAGACTCCCGCAGGGAGGGAAGGAAGGGTCTGGCACTGGCATGGTGACTCCAGAATCCTAACAGAGGAGGCAGCCACTGGGCGTCCTTGAGGCCCAAAGATACTGGAGGGAATAAGAGATGCCATCGAGCCATGCTGCTGAAATCGGTAGTGACCTTCAAGAGGACAGAGAACGCCCCAGGCAGTGGCTCCCTGCCCTGGCTGCTCTGGGAAGGGTGTATGGAGGGAGAGCTAAGGCTTTCTGTCTCCACTGCCAGTCAAGTGTTGGAACAGAACACTAATGGATGGTTTGATCAGAGCAAACCAGAACCTCGGGTTTGGGACAACTCGCCTGCCTTCTCGGTCCAAGTAAGAAGACAGCTTTCATCCACCGAGGCTAACCAGCAGCTGGCCTTTTTGTCATTTCTGAGCTCACCACGGGCTTGCTCTTTGTTCCCTGATAATAACTTCCTGGGGATCCTAAGAATGCTACTTGCTGAAAATGGTAACTCCTTAGCCTATAAGCCAAAAAGGGTTTGTAAAACCAGGTAATTACAAATCTCTTCTGCCGCCGGCTATTACGCTGTTTTGTGTGGGAAGGTTGTTTTCCTCCCCAGCAGCACACAGTCACAGAAGAGCAGCCTGTGGTCAAGGAGGACCTTGGCTGAGGATCTTGACAAGATTAGGAGATCGCATGCCTCTGCAGTCAGATGCCTAACCAAAGGGATGCGCAGAGTCCTGAGACAGGGCCTGCATGTTAGCCGAGCATAAATCGCACTCCTCCCCGCACCTCACATCCTTCTGCTTTTCATTTATTGTGAATATTCATAAAACACCTTCAAAGGGAAACCATAGTACATGTAACACAGTAACAGCTCAGTTTATAATTTAAAAATTATTGGGTTTACTTAACAGTTAACAATCAGGTCTGTATCTACTTATCGTAAGGTAAACACTGAGAAGGTAAGGAAAACAGAACTGAAGCCAATTTTGATACATTTTTAAACATGTACTAGAAAAACCCATTTCCAACTCACTTGTGTTTATAATTTTACAAAGCATACCAGCTGTATTGTATGTAAGCAGATATTACTTATCGGAGTGGCCATTATTATTAAGACAACTCAGAAAACCACACTGTTTGAATGTCAAGGACAGTCTGTGTGATTTTCCTAATGGCTGGAGCTAATGGCTACCTTTTGTTGAAGAGTTTATCTTTCACAATATTCTCTCTGTTTCATTTAGATGACAGCATTATTTTCCCCCCAAATTCCTGACTCTGATGAATGACCCTCTCTCTTCACCTGACACTGAAGGAACCCATTTTCAAGTTTGAATCCTTGAATCCCATACTTTTCCTCCACTCACTGACTGATAGGGTTGATTCAGCTGATACATAAGTACATTTTAGATACGGAGGCAATTATGGGGGAGAGAATGGTTTCTTCTGCATGACTCTTAAGGAGCTCAGCTCATAAAGTACAAAGATTATCTTAATTATCCATTTCCACTATAATCATAGACTGTGAGAACGGAAATTAACTTGGGAGCCATGCAGTTCATACAATTCCTTCACCTTGCAGAGGAGAGAGCCTCGGGGTTTGGGCCAGATCCCAAGGCCAGGCGGTGACCGGGTGTGGTCTTGACCATGACTCCTCTGATTCCCAAACCACTTCTCTATCCCTCCTCTGAGCCACTTTGATCGCGGACCAATCTTAGTCCCCCACGTTGGTGAAATGTTCCTAATACCCAGTAATCTAACTGTCGGGTGGAAAAAATGAACTATCCAATAATTTCTGAAAAACTGAAGATGTTTAAGAAAGACGTGTAAGAGAATTTTTTTTTCCAAATGCTATTCCTGTTTCTTTGATTCGGAGGCAACTGCGTTGGAAAAGAGACGTCTAGATTCATTTGTCTTGATTGAACCTTCAGAAACGGCCATTTCCACTTTGACTTTTAAATGAGTGGAGAGACTCCAGGTAACTCTTGTGTGACTAAGAAATGAACCTATCTTTGTTTAATCTGCGCGATGTATATACCCACTTTTAAAAGTGAAGTCTAAATAGACTTAGAAAAACGAGTCAACACGGAGACTTTACAAATTAGCTTGAGAACTGGACAACTCAAAAGAGAGTGAGGTTTTCCAAACCTGAGATTGCTTTTCTACGCAGGTGCGAACTTGGAGCCATCGGCCAAACCTCTACATTGTGGGTGTCTCTTACCACTCATTCCCGGGTCTCATTCACTGCAGCAAACACACCACTGACTTTACTCCGGTCTCTGTCCCACCACAGAACTGAGCAGGCTGTTTCTGGTTTCCTGGCATGGCTCCGTCACTTTCCATCTCAGGGCACAATCTGTAGGCTTTTCCTGTTTATCGCATGTCACCCTGTGAGGCTGACGTCACGTGCTTTGCTGGGTGCTAAATGTGACCATCTGAACAGTCTGAACTCCAGCAAAAAGCACTAATAGAGCCCCTCGAATAGGGGATTCTTTTTCCTCTCTCTTTCAAGAAAAGAAACGGGAGCAGGGGGGAGAGAAACAGATACAGAGGCAAAGAAACATTGAACAGACTGTCAAACTACAGCGGGAAGGCAGGGGAGTTTGGGGGTTGGAGGCCTGTAACAGATCAACAGAAGGACTTGTATGCATGCATGCAAGCATAACCAATGGATACAAGACACTGGCGCGGGGGGGGAGGACAGGTGAGGGCATGTATTGGGGCATAGGGGAGGCCGGGGGGAGGTCAATGGGGAGGGGGAGGAGACATATGTACTACTATTTGTAATACTTTAAACTTTAAACAATAAAAAATAATTATTATTAAAAAAATAAAAGAAGCTGTACCGTTTCTTGGCACAGGTGGCTGGGCGTGGCAAGTGCTCCATCACCCCTCAAAGGGACTTTGATGGGGGTAGCGGCGAGTTGCCATTGGGCAACGAAGATCAGGGGAGAACAATGACTTTCACTTTTAAATAAACCAAAACAATTTACTGCAAAGGAATAATATGGTCAGAGTAACAGCTCTAACGACTCGTCAGTGCCAGGTGAGGGGGGAAACCTACTGCTAAATCCCAGAGGAGGAGGAGAAAGGAAATTTGCAGGGGGGGGGGGGGAAGATGTTTTGACAATTTTTATGATTTGTAAATTATTTCCCAAAAATTTATTTCAGGAATTTCTCTCCTTGAAGGGGCACGAAACTACAGGGAGCGGGATTGTAGAGCGCGCGCGGTCTTAAAGGGCAACGCTGCCGTCAGCAGACCTGCCGCCCTCCGGCCCTCAGGGAGCGGCACCCCCTGGGCCCTCAGCTGTCTCATGGCTCCCACGTGGCTGTCTGATTTTCCAAATACACCCAGTCTTTTAGCAGTCACACTCGGTATGGTTGATTCTTTCGCTGATGATCAAAACTATAGTCTACAATCTCACCGTGCTTGGGGGACAGTTTCTTGAACAGGAATTGGCATCACAAGGTAGAAGCAAACAAACAGACAAAGACTGTCATTGCCCTGGCCTGTGTGGCTCAGTGTGACCACCATCCTATGCACTGAGGGGTCACAGGTACAATTCCCGGTCAGGGCACGGGCCTGGGTTGCAGGCTTGATCCCCAGTGGGGGGAGTACAGGAGGCAGCCGATGTTTCTCTCTTTCCCTCTTCCTTCCCCTCTCTCTACAATCAATAAAAACATTATTTTTTTAAAAAAAACAGGGACTGTCATAGTTCTCCTTAACAGAACACTGACTCATGAGATTTTCTCACCCAAGAATCCCTTAACTCGCAGCCACACACATTTCTCAGTGGTTTGAACACTTCCCTCCGGAGGCAGACCAGCACGTCAGCCGCCACTACACCTCTCCCTCCTGCCAGTCCCACTCGCCTAAAACTAAAGCCAACTAATTAAGCCGTTCGGAGTCAAGTCTTTGTTTCGGGCTTGATGAAAATAACTTTGTTTACCACAATTAGGGGATGTCTACACGCAATGCTCAATTAGCATAGCAACGACAGACACGGGAATATTAATTCGTACCTCCGCCCCCAAGTTTGTTGACTTACTGTGCATAATGAGTGGTACTGAGCCTGTAAACAGGATCTGAGCACAGAGCTCTTAGCATCTGAGACGTCCCCTAAGCGAGGCGTGTGTCTCTGAGAGCGACCTCTGGAGAGAGCAGCCCCCGTTTATCCTGCTGGCAGGGATGCAGCCAGAGATGGGCATCCCCAAAGGCTATGCGTGCCTTTTAGAAAATCAAATCAGTAACATACAGACAGGGACTTTTATTCTCCATCAAATAATTTCTTTAACTGTCAGAAAAGCAGACCATGACCCTGATACTAACCTATTTGGGGGGGAGGGGAGCTCAGATTTAGAGTGAGATCCCAACCATTCGGCTTTCATGCCCCAAAGTTAAGAGACGCTGCTATCCTTCTGTTTTGATAAGCACACACACCCCGCGCCCCCCCCCCCCCCCACGCTCACATCTGGCCAGACATTTCATCTTCAAGCTGCAATGTAAGGATTGGAGGGCAAGAAACAATGATTCCGGCGAACGTGGGACGGCGGTTTCAGAATACAAACAGCCGAGTATTGATACATTCATAAGCCACCCGATGGAGGAGCCATAACACAATCAAGGAAACGATCCAAAGAAATGAGGCCACCGCCGATGGAAATAAAACATATCAAACCAATTATTCATGAAAATCGATTTCAGAAACATTCTCCTTTCATTTTCCCATTAGCTGAGTAATACGCGGAGATCTGTTCTTACCAGTATTCCTTTTAATTCACTCACTGCACTTTCAGATCCTTTGGAAGACTCTGGCTACAGTGAAAAAAAAAAAAAAAAGTTACCGAGTAATTCATTTTAAAAATACTAAACGAAACAGTTTACATGACAACGTGTTGGCAGCTTATAGCCACTGCTTTTTAAAATTAGGTCCATGGCTTACAGTTAGGAAAAAAAATTAGACAGCTTAATGCTCACAGATGGCAGTGGAGTAGAAAATTAGAAGTAATATTCAAAAGGACGCAAGCCACCGTGTTCTAAACATCATTCTGGTACTTGTTTGTCATCAGACAGAGGAAAAAAAACTGGTCCACACCAGACTTCAAAGACTTCATTTCACATTTTCCCGGGTGTTTTCCAGCAGCTTCTCCACCAGCAAGTGAGGACCAGGAAAAGGCTGCAGAGCGGAAAGCAAGCGATAGGGCAGGAAACCCCTCAGCTCCATGGGCTCCGGGCAAAAGCCAGGGACAGAGGCCGGCATCCGTTTCGTGAATTTCATAACGGGATTGAGTGGGGAGCGGGGACCAGCAAAGCACCGGCTCCCAGGAGCGCATGCGCATCACCCCTGGCTAGGAAGCAGGAAAAGAGCCCGCTAGTGTCAACCTATGAACCAGGAGGTCACGGTTCCATCCTCGGTCAGGGCACGTGCCAGGGTTTCAGGCTCCATCCCCAGTTGGGGGCTTGCAGGAGGCAGCTGAAGGATGATTCTCTGTCCCTCTCCCTTCCTCTTTGAAATCAATTTAAAAAAAAAAACCATTTAAAAAAAATCAAAGTGTAGTCCAACCACTTCATCTTACTTATGAGGAAAGTTACGCCTTGAGGAAGGTTGTATTTGAATCAGTGTCTCGATTCCTAGTACAAGCCCGGGTCTCTCCTGGCTACACCATGAACAAAACAATTGGAGTAAGTTCTGGGTATTAGATGTACCGGCCCCATCATACCTACCAGTCTCTGTGGATCCCCTGCCTCATTTACTGGAGGGAAAATTTAGCATGAGGACCTCAGGGAAAAAAAAAAAGAGCCAAGATGACCTCTGACCTCCCCCTTCTGGAAGGCGAGAGATGTAGAGAAAGCCCGCCCACCAGACAGCGCAAGGACCCCTCAGCCTCTCAGTCCTGGGAAGATGCGAAGGCTCATTCCTCTCATCAGGAAATGGGAGGTGATCCTCAGCAACCTATAATCCTCTTCTCTCAAAACATAGTAAGAAGGCCCCATGCCGAAGTTTACAAACGGATAGTCCCGGAAAAGGGAGAGAGGCAGAGAGGGAGAAGGAAGGAGAGAGGTTTGCTGCGCTTGCACACATGAGACGAAGGCATTCTCCTTCCCTGGCCTAGGACTTCTGTGAAGCATGCATGCCATCATGCCAGCCATCAGTGCCAGGCGAAAGCTCTCCTACACTCATTTCCACCACCCCGGGGCCGCCAACGCCATCCAGGAGTTTGGGAAATGTGTAGTGAGCCAAGTCTTCTCAGGGCAGGCTTGAGTTCTGCAGGTGACCAGCTGTGACTTCCGAACGCACGCCCTGGCTAAAGGCACACTCCAACGCGCCGCCGTGCCACCCGGCTGCGTAAGCCTCGGGGCCGCATGCTCTCACACGTGGCACGTGCCCGGGGGGGGGGGGGGGGGGGCAGGGACCACCTGCTTGAAAGGGGACCGGCCAGGCCATTCAGCACTACAGCTACAGAGTTTCACGATTACCAGCCAAAACCCCACTCGTCCACTCATCCTTGGTCAGCTGTCTTCCAGATTTGGAAGTGACACTGAATAATGTGTAACTGCTGGAAGAGTACAGACAGGACATGGATTACTTATCATTTAAGAAGCTTTCAATGTTCTTTCTTTTTTAAAAAAAAATATATTCCGTTGATTTTTTACAGAGAGGAAAGGGAGAAACATCGATGAATTGGCTGCCTCTTGCATACCCCCTACCGGGGATGTGCCCACAACCAAGGTACATGCCCTTGACCGGAATCGAACCCGGGGCTTTTCAATCCACAGGCTGACGCTCTATCCACTGAGCCAAACCTGTTTCGGCACAATGTTGTTTCTTTCTAAAGTAATCTGGCTTCTTTATAGCACAGCTTTGTGTGTGTGTATGTGTGTGTGTGTGTGTGTGTTTCCCTATAGCAATAATAGTTTGGTTTTGATCGTTCTTCCCAAAATAGCTGCGTCACCACGTAAGTCCTAAGAATGCATTCTTTCCAAAGCTCTACTTGGACCCTGCGTTTTGGAGTGTTTTCACACTTTATTCCGTCTGATCGGAACACAACCCCAGGAGTTGGGTAGGGCAGGCGCTGTTCCCCCTCTGGGAGGACCAAGCCTGGGCGCAGGGGCACCCCACCTCCCACAATAGCGATTGGTCCTCCGTTACCAGGCACCGGCGCTGAAACAGCTGTGCTCGGTTGCTCCTCCCGCTCTGTGTCCTGCCTCTGACTTGGAAACTGGCTTTCCGAGCCGGGGAGCTTCCATGTCACTGCATGTCTGTCTGCTCTTGGAGTTGCGTATTCTTTCCAACCCCCTTTCTGCGGACAGGCCACATGTGGCCATTCTTGCCTCCCCTGGCCATCTTGCCTGCCCCTGGCCAAGTGGCAGCTGTCACAGCCAGCAGAATGTGTGCGGGACAGTTTCGCTACTTGGGGACATCGAAGCAGCTGAAGAGAGGCATCTTTGGAGTAAGGAAGAACCTTAAGGTTTGTTTTAAAAGTAGAAGAAAGAGAACCAACCCATTGACATCTTACTCAAGTGAAAAAACAGTGAGCCGAAACCGGTTTGGCTCAATGGATAGAGCGTCGGCCTGCAGACTGAAGGGTCCCAGGTTCTATTCCAGCCAAGGTCATGCACCTTGGTTGTGGGCACATCCCCAGTAGGGGGTGTGCAAGAGGCAGTTGATCAATGTTTCTCATCGATGTTTCTGACTTTCTATCCCTCTCTCTTCCTCTCTGTAGAAAAATCAGTAAAATATATTTAAAAGGAAAAAGTTATTCCCCCAAGAAGAGAAGGAAAGCCCTGGCCGAGTGGCTCAGCTGGCTGGAGCCTCATCCCACACACCAAAAGGCTGCAGGTCCGTTCCCCGGTCAGGGCACATATCTAGGTTGTGGATTCGATCCCTGGTTGGGACGCATACAGGAGGCAATTGATGGCTGTTTCACATCGATGTTTCTCTCTCTCTCTCTCTCTCTCTCTCTCTCTCTCTCTCTCTCTCCCTCTCCCTCTCCCTCTCCCTCTCCCTCTTCCTCTCCCTTTCCCTCTCCCTCTACCCTCTCTGGCTAAAATCAATAAAAACATGTCCTTGGGTAAGGATTAAAAAAAAAGAAAGAAAAAAAGTCAAAAGCCCCATTATCGGGCCTACTGATATGGGACAGGTGTATAAGGGGAAGCACTCTTAGAGCTCCGTTAGGTCTTGGCACCCCGTGTGGTCTTCAAGGGTAGAATGATGATATAGACACACAGAATTTCTCCTTGAAGTGACCAGGTATCTGTTTGTGAAATCAGTGAAAACAACCCTATAAAATCTATTTCTCAAAAGCTGTCCTAGATCTGTTCTGGCATCCATATGTGACCCCTACCCATAGCTCCTGTCCCCCACCACACCCCGACACAGACACAGGTAGAAGCCTCAGGAAGGCAAGAATTTTTGTCCCTCCTGTTTATCGCTTTATCCTCCGTGCTCAAAGCGGTATCTGGCATGCATCAGATACTCGATAAATACTTGTTAAATTACACAAAACAACCAGGAATTAAAGAAAAGACACATTCATGTCATAACTGTTATCTGTTTGGTATAACAGTTCCTCTCAATGTCTCTCTCAAGTTGATGGCAGCATCCTACAAGAACAGGACTTCGTTTCCATGGTGATACAGGGCTACCCTGGGTCAAACAGAGTCCTCCTGAAACATGCTTATGGAAATGAAGGCTTTTATGACACATTAGCCTTATCCTACGATGAGACAGTCAGTCCTGCATCACATTTGGAAATTTCACATTTAAAGAAAGAAACATCCCTGGGGAAGAGAGAGCATTCAGGCATTTCTATACCTGTGCCTTCGGCCTCGCTGTCTGGTTAACGGGTCTAAGATGAACTCCCTTTTTAATCCTGTCCATCATCTCTTCCACGGCTTGCCTCTTCAGGTCCGTGACTTCTTCAGCTATTCAGAGAACACACACAGAAATCATCTTAGATTACAGGAAAACCGCCCCATCCTATTCGTGGTGGCTTATATTGTACTATGTAATGAACCGCAGTCATTTTTCAGACAAAGTCACAAAACGCCAACAATTTAAGGTTAAAAGTTACCGGATAGCAACAGATTTTTCATAAAAGTCTTTTAAGAAAAGACCTGCTTTCAAAAATAAGAGTTAATAATTCTGAGGTCTAATTTGCTGCCTGGAAATCAATATCGGCTCATCTGTGGTAGGCAATTAAAGTGGATTTGTTCTTTTTGTCAGCAAAACGTGAGACCTGAATTTCGATAGGTCTTTAAAAACCCAACTTGGTAACTAACCCCAAGTAATCATTCATCTTTGTCTCAAATATATTTTTGGAAGTCATAGTACAACCTACGTCAAAGAAATCAGCCCGAAGAAGAAATGACTATCCAAAAGCCCATTTGAAAATAAATAATTCAAAATGATTCTTTTACTTCTCGAAAGAAACTAAGTCAAAAGATGAGCAGCAAAGAGATAAAAGTCTCTTTTTTAAATTGCCATCTTTTGTGTAGGAATCACATGGGAAGGAAACATATGAGCAAACCTTTTTCAAGTCTTTTAAAATCGTCAATGTTAAAAGAACACACACACCTAGAAATGCCTGTAATTGAGTGATTCAGTTTGATTTAAAAATTTCAATGGCCTATTGTCTAACCTTTGCACCGTTTTTTGCTGCAAAAACAATAAAGCTGTTGAAATACGTGTCAATTAGATGAATGCATCTTCGGGGAGCTTCAACCTGTTGATTAGAACACAGCAATGTGTCTCTTTTGCAGAACAGCTTGACCAAAAAGCAAGGAATCATTTTCGGAATGTTTATCACTATTAATACGGTTCTAGATCTCGTGTTTTCCTCCATCCAGGGCACTGCAGCCAATATGGTTAAGTTTAAATATCTCATAAAGACCTTCTAATTCGCATCTTTAAAAAGACTCCATACGGTGGGGCATCTAGCGGCCACTCAACAAGAATCTATGTACTGACTGATTTGTAAAGTTTGGGCTTTTAATGGCTCTGATTTTTATTATTTTAGCAGGAAAAGCTACGCCCCGAAAGGGTGGTTTCTAAAATGGAGACGCCCCAAGCTCACTGGCAGTAGGGGCAGACTTTGCCCTAAGAAGGCCTAAACCATGGCTTCTTTTGCTGCTATCTGGCCGAAATTCACCAGTGGAAGGTTCCACACATGATTATTTGGGCTTCGTTACAAAGGTGGGTTTTTTCAGAGTCCAGAAGGTTCCGTTCTCCTCACTCTGTGAGCACCGTAGTGAAGGGATCATTGCATAACCTAGGTTTCCCGACACAGTGCTTATTTCCAATAGCACTGTCAGCCTCACAAGCCACTGCAATGCCGGGAATTAAAATGTCCAAACAGCATCTTTCATATCCAGAAATAAAACAGATAAATAAAGTGGGGAGAAATGGCACCAAAGTTAAAACTCATCCACCAGAAAATGGAAAGGACAAAACTCTGGGTTGATCCACTATGAGCCTTTAAGTAGCATTTTCCTGGGCAGCTTCTGCCGATGGCTTACAAACCCCAACAAGCGGACAGACAAGAAAAGTATTATGGACATAAATTCATTCATTCATTCACTCACTCACTCACCCATTCAACCCTGAATACCTAAAATAATGCACTACTCAGTGCTTTTGCTGACCCTGTTCAAACCCAAAGGAGATAAAATCCAGATCTGTCGTTCAACCACCTCGTATGGGTATGGAATTTCTTCCTGGGAATTAAAAAAAATAAAATCAAAAGATTCATTTGTTGTTCAAAAAGGCTGCCATTTGGAGTGAGACTTGGGAAGAGCTCACGGCAACAGGAACAGTGCCTACAAACAGATTAGCGCTCTGTAAGGGATGACTGAAATCCAATTAAATGCACCACACAACGCTGCTTAAGGCAGACAGATGGAGAATTATGGCCAACACCATTCAAATCTGCTGCAGCATCAAACATAGCAGGAATTTAAAGTAGTTTCTTATTTTTGCTTGCCAGGAGCATAGTGATAATTCAGAGAAGTGCCACTATATCTGGACTGTGTACTGATTCCAAATCAGGCTTTGATTTCTCTGTCTTTTTCAAAATGTGAAGCCCTCCTTGGTCTTTAAGGAAAAAGAAATCACTCTCATCAGAGTCCCTGCTTGGGCACAACACGAGGGCAGCGCTGGGTTAGCTACACAAGCTTTCTTCCTCCCTCGCCCTGTTTTTGAGCTAGCAAAAAGCAATCTATACGAACTTCTAAACTGTGAAGCTGTTCTAATAAATCTGCAAGAATCGCCCACGGAGAGCTTGCGGTCTGTTTTGTAATTCTCTCTGCAATCATGCAGTTGGTAATTGTCTCACAAAAGCATGTAATCAGGGGGACAATAGAAATATGCAGGGTACTGGAGATTGCAGAAAGGGGACAAATGAAGACAACAGGTCTAATGTTATTGAACTGCCACAGGGAAATAAAATCAAATGTGCTTTGAGTTAGTGCTTCAAGGTCAGTCTTGGATCAGAAAGCTACATGTAATTAATAGAGGCTTAAATCTTAAGACCCACTTGAAAAATAAGTTAATTCCTTAAAAAAAGAAAGGAAGAAAAAGACCCACAGACAAAACCATCACCGTATTGCTCAATAAAATCTTTTATTATTACCTAGAAGAAACTAAAATGAATGTTTAATGCCAAAGGATTACTTTTCTCTTTCAGAAACATTTTTAAAGGCATTAAAAAAAAATCAATGCCACCATGACGCACAAAATTTCTATAGCGCACATCATGGTTGAACGAGTCTGAATTTGACCCAAGGTCAGAAAGTTAAGGCGATTTCCTTAACTCCCGTGATCGCGAAGGCCTGACGAATCAGGACTCTTGCCCCGCAAAAGGGTGGTTAGGATGTTGTCCAATATTTTATTTATCTCTTTTCAGCTAACATTTTGGGTCTTCTCTATCTGCTAAATACTATTCTAAACGCTTTACACGTTATTAATTCTCACCACTCTATGAAACAGGAACCCTTCTTCTCCCCAGTCTACAGATTAGTCAACTGAGATAAGAAAATATCAACAAACGAATGACCTAAATGTATGAAATCTCAGAGTGTGTCCAATCACAGCATTCTTATCCAAGGAAGTGGCCAACTTCAACGTCTGTAAGGATTTCTTCCATTCACGCCTTGAAGCTAGTGTAACAGTCCACAAAGCTTCCCTACCATTAAGAGCCGTAACCTACCAACAAAAGTCCCTCCACTCACCAGCTTGGAAAGGCAAACCCACCCAAGAGTCAAAGCCCACCACGAGAGGCTGACATGACAAAGGGCCGGGACAGCCAGGCTGGTCCCTCCCTGTCACATGTCAAGTCCACAGGGCCACAGAGGAGCCCAGTGCTTGACGCTCTACATCCGCTCATCGTGCATTCAATCACGGTTGTTGTGATTATCCATTCAGCAACCGTTTTTGAGCATGAACTCTCAACAAGATGCGGGGAAATAACTACCTCGCCGGACAGAGAGAGGCTCCAGCCGCCACGTGCGACGTGACACGCATCGCTGAAGGCGGTATGATTTTAGAGAGGGTCCCATTTAAAACCTCCCTAGCAACTTCTGAGTCGGTGCCTCCACTTAGATTCCCGGAGCGCAAGGCAATAGCTCAAGGATAAGGGAGGAGATGCCATCACGTTTCATGAGTTGTAACCGAAACATCATTTTCATAAGGAAGAGCGTGGTTTCTAACATTGGGAGCTAATCAGTTCTAGAATACGTTCCGTGTAAGGGGGCCGAGCGGGTTAACACGCTAATAACGTCATTTCCTTAGGAGAGGAAATCATTTTGTACTGACTGCCCTCCTGACCCTCCCGGACTGATCGACTGGCCCAGAACAAGATGGAAACAAACCCAATTGTAACTCCAGCTCCAGAGAAGCTGCAGAGCCAGGAGGCCAGCAGCAGGTCGTCCTGCAAACGGCCAGAGGCAGGGCTTTCTCCGAGTCCGGCCATGCCCCGTGCCAGGCAGAGTCTGCCTCCAGCCGCGTCTCTGTGCGGGGGACAGACTGCAACCGGCTGCGGGCATCAGGCAGGAAGTCCATTCGCACACATGAAACACAGCGAGTGTGTGTGTTGTCCAAAACAACCACCGAGAGCAAAGCAAGGGGTGGGGGGAGGGGGGAGTTACTTGTTTCCGGTTGAGCTGCCTTTTCTTTCTTAGCACCACTGCCGCCGGGGTGGGACCGCTTCCGGATCATGGACATGAGGGATCTTCCGGGGAGAGAAAAAGATTGACAGGAGGTTACTGGACGCCTTAGGACCCAAGAGATGACATGTATATAGACTCTAAAGAATCAGTGACTAGCCAGCTCTTCTCTCAGGTAGCTCAATGTACCAGGAGGGTTTGAGCAGCTTACTTTCCACTTTTAATAAATGAGCAAACTTTTCATCACTTCAGGGGAGAGAAAGGTGTCTTATCCCTTTCGGTGGGAAATCGATTCCTGAAAGATGGGGACTGCTATCATTACCAATATGATGCATGCACATTTACTAAGTAACACAGATAGAGAGGGAAAAAATGATATCCATATCTAAAATTCCAAAATACTCTCTATGTCAAGCGTGTGAGGGAGAGGAAAGGATGAAAGAGGGGCTATTTTCCATTAATACCCATTTGGGAAATAGAGGCATAACTAACCTGAATCTGTGCCATGGACCAGAGACGTAAGGATAAAATATATTTAGAGCACTGCCCCTTTGGTCAATGTTTTAAAAAATCTGCCTAAAATGCAAATCACGATAAATTTGACCACGTTAAAATTTTAAAACCTCCCTGTATTAAAAGACACCATAAAAATAAAAGAAATTCTACAAATCAATGGGGGGGAGAAGGGTCAGATCACTCAACAGAAAAATGGACAAAACACTTGAAACTCTATGAAGGACAATGTCCAAATTTCTAATACACATACCACAAAGGTACTTGACTTCATGAGTTCTTAGAAAATACAAATGAAACCCTCACTGACATATTGCTACACATTCACCAAGCAGTTCAGAAGCTTTAGGTCTGACAAGAGCAGGGGGAAGACTCTGAATGATCACTGGTCTCCCCTTAACCTCTCACAATACCCTGTAACCATGGTTGGCAAACTGCAGAGCCACATGCGGCTCTTTGGCCCCTTGAGTGTGGCTCTTCCACAAAATACCACGGCCTGGGTGAGTCTATTTTGAAGAAGTGGTCTTAGAAGAAGTTTAAGTTTAAAAAATTTGGCTCTCCAAAGAAATTTCAATTGTTGTACTGTTGCTATTTGGCTCTGTTGACTAATGAGTTTGCTGATCACAGCCCTATAATGATCACACCTCCAGTTCTGAGAGGAAATTTGGAGAGCGTTACTGTCCATAGCAAGAAGTCTTTGCAATGCTCAGACTATTTGTATATATTTACATAAAGGGAGTAAGAATACATGGTCAGCACTGTAAACCACCTACGTGGAGAAAGTACTAGCTTTAAGTGCTCTGCACTGAACCACAAGTTGGAGACGGGAATGGTACCCAGAGGAAAACTGCCTGTAACATCAGAAAAGAACCTTCTGTCAAGGTGGGCTTAGACCACACAGAAAATAGGTCGGGTGGGTCTGGCAGGACAGGTGAGAAGACCAGGACAGGATCCCTGGGACCAATCGTCCAAACCACTGTCTAAAATCTCCCTGATTCAAATGAATGGCTGAAAGCTTCAAGTAAGTGTCTTCCAAAAATGGAACAGTTTAATGGAACATATTCACCCTGCAATTCTTTTATATATATAATTGATTTCAGAGAGGAAAAAGAGAGGGAGAGAGAGAGACGGAAACATCAATGATGAGAGGCAATCATTTATCAGCTGCCTCCTGCACAGCCCCTAACTGGGGACCAAGCCCGCAACCCGGGCATGTGCCCTTGATCAGAATCGAACCCGGCAACCTTCATTCTGCCAACGCTCTATCCACTGAGGCAAATCGGCGAGGGCTACCTTGAAATTCTTCAAGAAGAGTTCCTCATGCCCACTGTGATGTGTAATTTTATGCGTCACCTTGACGGGGTCAGAGGGCATTCAGATATATGGTCAAACATTATTCTGGGTGTTTCTGTGAGGATTCTGAATGAGTTTAACGTTTAAATCGGTAGTCTCAGTAATGCAGATTGCCCTCTCTCATCTGGGTGGTCCTCACCAAATCAGTTGAAAGCCTGAAAAGAACCAAAGGGTGGCCCTCCCACACGTCAGAGAGAATCCCTCCTTCCTGACTGCCTTGGAAGTAAAACATCTGTTTTCTCCTGCTTCCAGGCTCACACTTGAAAGCGTTGCCTCTTCCTGCGTCTTGGGCCTGCTGACCTGCAGCCTGAAACGATACCAGAGGCTCTCCTTGGTCCCCAGCTTGCTGGCTCACCCTATGGATCCTGGGTTCATGCCCATCATAATGTGAGCCAATTCTTTAGAATAAATCTTTTTATGCATATTTCTACACGTATATATGAATTCACCGGCACATGCATCCTATTGGTTCTGTTTCTCTAGGGAACTTTGACGAATACACTAAGACAACCTACCCTTTTCCCATGAGCCACACCTTCCCAGGACCCGTATAAAATGACCAAAGTATGCATGCCTTCTTCCTCTCTTTCCTCTCTGCCACCTGTGTCCTCAGTTAAATGAGCGGGAGGATGAGGGAAAAGCAAGAAAGTTACTTAAAGTAGTCCTAGGCCCTGGTCTTTAATTCCCCACTTACATTGCTACCTATGACCTTCACCATCAGGGGAAAGCAAATGGCTCAGGAACAAAGTTGGAAAACCTTGACTATCGGATTCAAAGTCCACTGAAACTCAACCTGAATGCAAGTATATTTCTCTGACAAGAAGGTTATCCTTACCAAAAAAAAAAAAATCTCTTTCTACTGAGAAATTATGTCTTACACTATTTAAATTCATCTTAAAATAAAAATTATTCATGTTATTCAATGGATGTTCTCTAAAGGGCCTTATCGAAGAATTCATGTTTTAGACACATGGTCTGAAGCCTACATGCATTTCTCAACTTAGTTGTAAAGCACTCTTTGGGAAAAAATATTCTATTTAGGTTCTACTTTACTTTGAATCTGAAGGGCTCTCATGATTCCTGAGACTCAAAATTAAAGGCCAACAGCAAGACTATAATCGCTTTTTAATAGTTCTCCCTCCTCATAGTCAAAAGTGACCTTCTTATCGGCTCAAAACTCCAGACTTTAGAGAAAGATCAAAGTGACGAATTTCCCATTTTAAATGTCAAATTCAGAATACATCCATCTCCTACAGACTTACCAACCCAGGAAAGGAAGAATTTAAAATACCTGAAATTCTTTCAATTGACTCCTGGATCGGTCACGTGTAAAAATTATTTTGCTTTAACGACTTCCGCGGCTTAAAGTAAATTGTCATACCCCGCTCAGTAAGAAAAACTAATGAGAATTTTTATTAAAATGCCAAGTCCCATTTTTAGAGCCAGGTGGGAGGAACATGTTACACATTCTATTCAGAGGGATCGGCAAAGGTATGAAGTTGGAATAAACGGCTTCTCTGTGTGAACGGATTAAACAAATCACATGAGTTAATGGAAGCGAAAACTCTAGCAAATTTTTAAATTCTGTTTATTCAAGAATAAACTATACAGGAGCAGCTCAATCCATGACACGAGGAGCAGGCAGGCTGTCTTACGCCATTCTACATGGGGAAAGGAAGAGCCATAAAGGCAAAAACCTGACCCTAGCCCCACTAGGGTGTATGTGCTTAGTTCAGGCACTCAGTACCATTAAGTCACCTTGAGCTTCAGAAAAAGTGAATTCTTTTTTTCAAATATATTTTTATGATTGATTTCAGAGAGGAAGAGAGAGGAAGAGAGAGAGGAACATCAATGATGAGAGAGAATCATGGCTCGGCTGCCTCCTGCACACCCCCTACTGGGGATCAAGCCCACAACCTGGGCATGTGCCCTTGGCCAGAATCGAACCTGGGACCCTTCAGTCTGCAGACTGATGCTCTAGCCACTGAGCCAAACCGGCTAGGGCAGAAAAGTGAATTCTTGTCTGCATATATGGTTTCCTGTCATAAGAATTTAAACATAATTTCCTCTGTTTGTTGGAAGGTTCCTTTCTCAGCGTTATTAAAGCTTTAAGTATGAGGCTAGGAATAAAGATAAATTAGTACTTTTAGTTTATTAGTTTAGTCTGGTTAAGTTTTCATTTAGTATTTTTCTTTTTAAAAATAATTGAACAGACCAGCACTCTCCAAATTCAAATTAGCAAGAGAGAAAAGATGAGAACGCTCGGGAGAAACTCAGAAATGCTTGGTCTTGCAGTTTAAAGGAAAGCCTAATGTCATCGGCCACAATTTTAAAACCAAAGTGTGAAAAAATCAGTACAAATGTCTAAATGCTGGCGGTTTGAAACATCCACGGGGAATCTGAGCCTCTACAACAGAACACTGTCAGCCTCACGAAAGTTTTTGGGATTTATAAGGCCCTTTCTGCATATGTTGCAAGAAAGGAAAACATGGGTCTTTACAGAGAATTCTCTGGGATTTACACCAGCTGACATCATTCATACTTCTTTTTTAAAATCTATTTTTATTGATTTCAGAAAGAGAGGGAGAGAGAAACATCAAGATGAGAGTGAATCGTTAATCAGCTGCCTCCTGCACGCCCTGTACTGGGGATCAAACCCGCAACCTGGGCATGCGCCCTCTACTGGAATCGAACCCGAGACCCTTCAGGCCACAGGCCCACGCTCTGGTCACTGAGCCAAACCCGCTAGGGGCCCGCTCATATTTCTTCCCATCCCTCTAATGATGCAACCTGAGTCGATATTTTTTTTAAAAACCATTAACAGAAACGTCAGGTTCTCTGCCCAGGAGTGACATCTGACGCACGCACTCACCGGATGGGGTTGGGAGGCGGAGGGGGCAGCGGCGGTGGAGGCGGGGGCGGTGGGGGCACTGAATTCTCCGACTGGTTCACCCGCTTCTGGAGCTCATCCACTGCACAGAGAAAGAACGCGCCGTCAGAAAAGCGCAGAAATAAGCAACTTAGCGCCGAAGCCAACAAAACCGCTCTCAACGTCGAGTTCTTTCTCACGGAGGCAAGTGAGAACATTCAACATGAAGCTGCGGAATCTTTTAGGACTTTCCACCACCCAGCCTGCTGTCACCAATGCAAGAGGCCTTCCTGGGGTACAAGAAAGCGTCACCTTCTATTTGCCGCTCACACAACCAGGGAAAAGACGAAGTCCAAGGCCACGGCTGGGTGGGCGGGAAGCCCTGAGTAGGTTGACAAGTATTTGTTAATGACGACACACGCCACTCCAACACTGAGAAACTGTTAATACTTGACTTTTCAAATGCATAGGCCACGGGTTAATTTTAAAGGTGACATTTAGTGCTGAATTTTAATAGCCTGCTTTCCTCCTCCACTCGGTTTTCTTTAAGAACTGCCAAGTCTCGGTATGGCTGGTGTGAACCAGACGCACACTCTCCAGTGTCTGTGGCTCGGAAACCAGGTGCTCTTCTGCAGAGCATTCTGGGAACATAATGTGTTCATTCCGTTCACGCAAGTCATTCGTGAAAGAGGCGTTTACTAAGCACCAACCATGTGGAAGCGCCCCCGGGGCTGCTCCACACACCGCTCCTGATTTCAAGGAGCAGAACTGACATTTCCATCCCGGATGCCAACACGTCCAACGGGGGCTCGAAGGGCTCCAGGTGCAGAGTGCCGTGCGCTCTCAGGAAGAGCTGTGTCCACAGCCATCCACCTGCCCCACTGACTGGACCCCCGATGGTGTGCCCACCTGGTTTTACTGGCAGCGTGGGCCAAGCTCTCCCACACCATGATTCTTCTGCCTATCCCATATGTCTCTCCAAAGGGAATCCGAGTTCCTCAGGGGAAAAGGCATGGATTCTTCTCTTCTAGATGTCTTTCTTTTTTTTTAAATATATTTTTATTGATTTAGAGAGGAAAGGAGAGGGAATTATTGAGCACTGACTTCTGCATGCCCCCTACTAGGGATCAAGCCCACAACCCGGGCATGTGCCCTGACAGGGAATGGAACTGTGACCTCCTGGTTCACAGGTCCACGCTCCACCACTGAGCCCCCAGCCCAACTCTTCTATATTCCGTACAGTGCCCAAGGGCAGTGGTCGGCAAACTCATTAGTCATCAGAGCCAAATAGCAACGATTGAAATTTCTTTTGAGAGCCAGGTTTTTTAAACTTGAACTTCTTCTAATGCCACTTCTTCAAAACAGACTCGCCCAGGCTGTGGTATTTTGTGGAAGAGCCACACTCAAGGGGCCAAAGAGCCGCAGGTGGCTCGGGAGCCGAGGTTTTGCCGACCACAGTCCTAGGGTATGCCTGGGTACACACAGTAGAAACTAGAACATGTTCCAAACTGAATGTCAAATCCATCTGATAAAGACAGATGGCTTTCTACTACCGGCTGCTTTGATATTCACCAAAAAGAATGGAATAGTTCTTAATGTCAGATCAACTTTAAAAAATAAACCGTAATTCATTTTCACCATGGATTACACAGCATTGACAATTATTTTAAAGGAAGAAAGTCAACTTAGTTCTTCTGGACAGGTTTCAAAATTCTAGTATAAAATTAACCCAAAATATCTGAAGTGAATACTGAAACTGTTATAAAGGAAATAACCCGCCTCCTTAAATTACCCACCTTCCAACGGAAACTTACTACTTATCGCTGTACCATAATCCAGCTCACATGTTCCCGTTCAGCCTTCGAGAACTGAATGAATAAATCCTTTTGATGTCAGTATCCCCTGGTGTTTTAAAAGTTTTCCACTTAATACATATATTGTTGCCCATTTTATTGTTAGGTGTGATATTGTAAGTATTATTTCAAGGGTATAATTAGACACCAAAGATGAAGGTGGTATGACTCTAAAAAAGTTTAATTCTTTTTTAAAAATGAACCCTGAAAAATGTATTCATAAAATGAACAAAATAAGCACTTAATGAGCCCTCGTCGCTGAAGCCCAGAAATGCTGGAATTTGGGCCTTCCCATATTAATGGTATCTTTGTTCTTAATTCTGTGTGATGCTCACAACAGCTCGGAGTCCAAAAAGAAGTCTAAATATTTGTGAATCATTTAATTACAAAGGCCATTCTACTACTGAATAGCAATACTTAGAAAGGAATGTAAAAGTGAGTGAATGTAAAAGTTTCGTAGCATTCAGTAAACGCTCCGGACTAACTGTAAGCCAGGTTTTGTACTGGCCTGAGAGATTCATAGGTTAACAATAAGACACAGCAGCCTACGCCACGCTCTTACCGGAATGCTTTAAATTTCTGGCTTTCTCCTCCGAATTCTGATACTTCAATTCCAGTTCTTTTTTATCTTCTTCTAGCAGCTCCAGCTGCTGTTTGAGGTTGTGTATCTCTTTGTGGAGTGTTTCATTTTCTAGCTGTTCTTCTAATTTTTTGACCTGTAAGTTATAAACAGACTTTTATAGAGAGATAAAATTTCTCCTGTGTCCAGAAAAATAAAGGGAAACGTAAATGTTTCCCATTTACTTTGCAAATTCATAGCAAAGAGATTCCAATCCATCTTAAAAGCTATAAAAAATTCTGGGACACAGATAATATTTAAAATCATTATCGACTATTTGATTCAATATTAATTTACTCAACACCTATATCCCAGCGAATTTAATTTTTAACGTTTGAGTCAAAAAAGTAAAACCATACCTAAAAATTTCATTTAAAATAGATGAATACATTCATACCCATTTTCAAAGAGCCCGGGGAGCACAATTTGGTAACAAGCATCAAAAACCTTAAAACAAGAAGAAGGTGAAGGAAGAGGAGGAGGAGGAAGAGGAGGAGGAGGAGGAGTGGGAAGGGGAGGAGGCAGAAGGCTCTCTGATTCAGTAATGCTACTTTTAGAATTTGTTTTAAAAAAATAATAAGACAAGTGTCCAAATTGTAGTCTCTAAAGTATTCTTTGTAACAGGAAATAATTGGGAAAAACCTAAATGTCTGCCAATATAATTGATTTGGTAAGTTCTGGAGTGTTCATTAAATGAAATACTATGCAATTATTTAAAATCACATAGCTCACTATACACTGACATGGGAAGACATATTAATAATTTTAAAAGTAAGGTTACAGGACAGTATGCATTATATGATTCTATTTAAACTGTATTCATAAAAGTATGTATTTACATAAAATGTAGATAAGCACCAAAATATGAGATTCTTGGGTAATCTTTTAACTTTTTTCTGTATTTTAAAAAATTTTTTATTTAAAGGAACATGTTATCTTTATAATTGTAAAAACAACGCAGCTGGGTTTAAGAATTGCTGGATCTCCAAGTGAACTAACAGACAGGTAAGAAGTACTTTATAAACCATAGACATGAAATCGCATCCAGAATATCTGTATGGTGTAGTATTAAGTTTTAGAAGTAATGACTGCTATCATTTCATTTATAACTTTTATCTGATCTTTAGCACATCCCCTCTTTCCCCAACCAGGTACATATATAACAATTTAGTCCCACACCTCAGTTCAATTCAATCGATTCTAGATATGCATCATTTACTGAATGATTTATCTGCAAGTAGTAGGACTTTTCCAGAACAACAACAACAACAAAATTCTAGGATGAGCTAAATAAAAATAGCATTCTTTTATTCTCTCTTTATTTTAAGTAGTAATCCTCCATATGGAGACAAAAAAGATTATTTCCCTCCCATCTTCTATGCATATACCAGCATCTCCTATTTTTTAAATTTATTTGTTTTTATTTATTTCAGAGAGGAAGGGAGAGGGAGAGAGAGAGAAACATCAACGAGGAGAATCATTGATTGGCTGCCTCCTGCATGCCCCCTAGTGGGGATCAAGCCCACAGCCCTTGGCCCTAATGGAACAAGGGAGCCTTTAGTCCACAGAGCCAATGACCCGCACCCCCAGGGCCCAGCGTCTCTTATTGGAAGGGGCGTGTGTGGGGGTGGGGTGGGGTGGGGGGTGGTGAATCAACTCTATCTCATGTCTAACCTTTTAAAATCTTCAGAAATTTTCAAGGATAAATGTCAGTATTGATCCTTAAAGATACTTTGACAAATGATCATGAATAGCAGCCAACAGCCTTTGCTTCACAAACTAGGTACACTGTAAGCAGTCTAAATATTGACATACATTTCCTGAAGTGGCTTCTTTCCCTTAAAAGCCATTGTTCTAGCTCTTGGCCTGGCCCCCTCCTCCACCCCCCTTGCCTGCCAGCTGACTAACCTTTCTGCCCAGCACACCCAGGTAGGCTGAAAGGGCTCCACTCAAATGGAAGTAACCACTTAGGAAGTCTTTAAACATACACATTTGTGCAAGTTTACAAAATCAGAAATTTTCTCTAAGCAAACAATTACTACCAGCAAGGACTTTTCCTCCCTCTTTGAGTAAAACCTTTTTGCCCTCCCGCAGGCTCTCGGAGACTAATTCTCTCCAGATGCACAGGGTCTCCCCAAAACGCAATCAAACAAAGGCTGCGTTAGATGCGTGACCCAAGCTCTTCTCCAGTTGTGTCTCTTTCCCTCCCTTCTTCTGTCCTTTGGGACAGTTTAAAGTCTACAATAATGCACTATACATCTTTGTTGGCCACTAAATTAAGTTCATTTGATTGTGGTTGTTTTCCTAAAAGATAAATAAAAAGACAGACTTGGTAACTTAGTAAGGCAAAATGTGGAACTCGAAGTGACCATACCAACACTTCTCATTTTAAGAGTGTGAGTGAAGACTCCAGAAGAAAATCTGTTACCTTTTGTTGATGCTGAATCCTCTCTTCCTCAAGGAGCTGGGTGAGTTTTGCATTTTCATCTAATGCTTTCAGAAGCTGCTGGTCAGGAGCAGAGCTCTGTAGCAGCAGGTGGCTTTGTCTCTTGAGCTTGTTTTGTTCAATGAACATCTGCAGAAGTTAATGATGAACATGCATATACCAGTCAATCTCACATAGCCCCATGGAAACTTGAGCAAAAGGAAAGTTATGGAGTTTTTATTGAAATTTTCTGAATGCTACACAGTATAATGGTTTTAGAAGTAATGGTTGCCATGATTTCATTCATAACATTTATACAATCTTGAACTCTACCCTTGCCCCAAGAGGGTACAATAACTGAGCCATTTTTAATGTTGCATTATGGCTTTAAAATCCATTCCTACTAGCAGTAGTGTGTCAGTATTACTGGAACAGAGGCTGTTAGCTGATTCTTCTAGACTAGGGAGGCTCGAATCCCTGATGCCTTACCATCTTGACATGGAATTGTTGTGTCCAAAATGGATAGTCACATTTTTGTTTTTTATTTATCATCATTTTTAAAATTTTTTTTATTGATTTCAAAGAAGGAGGGAGAGATAGAAACTTCAATGATGAGAGAATCATTGATCGCTGTCTCCTGCATGCCCCCTACTGGGGATGGAGCCTGCAGCCCAGGCTTGTGCCCTTGACCAGAACTGAACCCAGGACCCTTCAGTCCTCAGGCCGATGCTCTATCCACTGAGCCACACCAGCTAGGGCTCCTTTTTGTTTTGCTTTTTTAATAGACAAGTAGGAGTAGGAGTGGGGAAGAAACTTCCATTTTTCATTTTACGCATTTGAGTATTGTTCGTATTTTTTACAAGGCATATATGTATCTATTTCTTTTGTAATTAAATCCATAAAGTAAATTAATTTTAAAATTTAATTTCTAAGTCTCTAGACAGCAGGCTCCCAAGGGCAGAGATCCTATTTGCCTTCTTCACCATTACATCCTCACAATCGGCAGTGTCTGTTTTAATAAAATGTTTGCTGATGGCATGAAGCACAAAAGGCAAGACAGTAGTATATCTCATTAAACTAAGTCATGTAATCTTTTTAAAATATATATATTTTATTGATTTTTCACAGAGAGGAAGGGAAAAGGATAGAGAGTTAGAAACATCGATGAGAGAGAAACACCAATCAGCTGCCTCCTGCACACCCCCTACTGGGGATGTGCCTGCAACCAAGGTACATGCCCTTGACCAGAATCGAACCTGGGATCCTTTAGTCCGCAGGCCAATGCTCTATCCACTGAGCCAAACCGGTTAGGGCAGTTATCTGTAAAAAATCTGAGAATTCGTAAACCATTAAAAGGGAAGATATACTGGTTCTATCCTAGCTTTATCTTAAAAAATAGTTTTCTCCTCACTATAGTGCAGATCAAATCTAGGTGCTGGAAATCACTGAACGCCCCTGTAAGCGTTTATGCGAGGGTGACGTAAATGCCACGGCTCTTGATATCCCTCCCCGAATGGGTGTCTCCTCACTCTGGATGGCAGAACACCACTCGTTTGCATTTTCTTAGTGAAATCTCGCTTCTCTCATCTGTCCTCTCTGCCACTGCATGACCCTCATGTTTTCTCTGAACGCCTCTACAAACAACAGATGGAAAACTAAAATGTCTCTCACAGTAAGACCCTGGCATTCAGGTCAAAATCAGCCATCAATTTCAGTGTCCCAATGGAGGCATCTTCATGTGATCTCTACCCTCCCTCCCCTTTGACTGTTTATTTAGTTCCATTTTTTCTATTGCTGCAGCTTTTTCCAAAGGGCTCTGACACACTCCAATGCTTTCCCCTTTCTTCCAAGTAGTAAGAGAACATTATTTACTCATCTTTCATTAAACTCTCTGAATAAAACGAATTATATTTCAAATCAAATCTTCTTGCATAGAATTCATTACTAGCCCAGCTACATGCAAGCACAGCACGACTCGTGCACAAAACCATAATCCAATTTCCAAATGTCATTCCCATAACCCCATGCTCTGTCTTCTTTCTACACTACAGACACTTACACTTAAGAGTGTTTGACATTTCCTTGGCTACCTTCCTTCAACCTACAGTACGTACACCGATTCAAAAAGGTTACTCCAGGATGGAACTCTCCTGCTGATCAGCTCTCCATCCTGAGTTGTTAGGGTTCAGCCAACTGGTACCTCATCATTTCCCTGGAAACCAGACCCAGAGCCACAGGATACCAAAGGACTACCTGGCAACCAAGGTAAGCCGAACAAGAGAAGCTCGAAGCTTATCTCTAACATGAGAGGAACATCATTGCTCTGGTGAAAGGCTGAGACGATGGATGTACAACAGGGCAACGTTCCACAGCAAGTAGAGGCATCAACTCACACAATGAGAGCGCTGGAGAGCAGCCATGGGATTTGCTACTTGAGATAGTATACGGAGAGGTAACCTAGATGTGTAAGGCTATTTGAAACCTACAAAAGTCCTCAAGCTGGACCTTCCATCACAAGTTACAAGTGTCCCTAAATATAATTTCTTCCCTGTATGTAGCATTTTATTTTTTTGCTTATTCCTCATCCGAGGATATTTTTCCATTGATTTTTAGGGAGAGTGGGAGAGAGAAACATCGATGTGAGAGAAACACATTGATTGGTTGCCTCCTGCAGGAGCCCCGACCAGCGTCTGGGCTGGGGAGGAACCTGCAACCAAGGTATGTGCCCTTGACTGGAATCGAACCTGATGCCCTTTCGTCCACAGGCCGATGCTCTAGCCACTAAGCCAAACCAGCCAGAGCCCTCTATGTGGCATTTTAGAGTTTACAAAATACCTTTGAAAAAACATGCCATTTAAAATCTACTTGGTTATCCAGGTATCATCAGATAATCCACTTCGTTATCTGCGGTGAAAGTGAAGCCCCAAGAGGCTAACGGGTTGCTTTAAGGTCATGCAAACTGGTGACTGACTGACATGGTCAAAATCTGAACCCAGATCTTCAGATACCAACTTCAGTGAACTTGAGACGATTCCGTAGCTACCTCCCTAAATCAGCTGAGCCTTCATTCAAAGCTCTAAGTTCTTACTCAACCTAAAAAATCATTCTGACGTGTGATCTACAAAGTTCTTTAAGAAATAAAAATTTAAAAACGAGGTCTCCACAAGATACTTACCTCTTGTGCAAACGACTCTGCTTTCTTCCGAAGGTCCTTCTCCAGTTCCAAGTTCACCTGCATTTCCTCATACTCTTCTACTGCTAGCATGGACACTTAAGAAGACAAGGAAAGGAAAACATATAATATGGCACCCAGATAATCAGGAATGTGGGTGAAAGATAGTGTATAAAAGATTCTTTCTACAGCACTGTCAACCATTGCTGGTTGGCATATAACATAATAAAGCCTTTTGGAGGGCAATGTGAATCAAAATCTAAAATTATTCATACCCTTTGATTCAACAATTCCACTTTTTGGAAGGTACTTATTCTCCTAAGAGAATAACTCATGAACATTTATGGAGATTTAGTGGCAGGACTGCTCTATGCAGTGTTGCTGGAAAAGGTAAAATAATCTAGATGGCCTAGCATGGAAGGATCAGTGAAGTCTGATATGTACAAGAAATATTCGGCTATCAAAATTATCCTATATAATAAAGAGGTAATATGGAAATTGGCCATCACTTCAACACACAAGATGGCTACCCCCATGTGGTCAAAGATGGCTGCCCCCATGTGGACATAGGATGGCCACCACAAGATGGCCAGGAGGGGAGAGCAGTTGTGGGTGATCAGGCCAGCAGGGGAAGGCAGTTGGGGGGTACCAGGCCCGCAGGGGAGGGCAGCTGTGGGGGACCAGGCCGGCAGGAGAGAGCAGTTAGGAGCAGTCAAGCAGAGGAGCAGTTAGGCATCGATCAGGCTGGCAGGGAGTGGTTAGGGGATGATCAGGCTGGCAGGCATAAGTGGTTAGGGGCAATCAGGAAGGCAGGCAGGCAAGCAATTGGGAGTCAGCAGTCCTGGATTGTGCGAGGGATGTCCCAGATTGGAGAGGGTGAAGGCTGGGCTGAGGGACACATATACCCTAACCCCCCCTCACCCCCTGCACGAATTTTGTGCACCAGGCCTCTAGTATTGCAGAATCATGTTTGTTGGACAGAGAAAGACATTCATGACATTTTAAAGAGTTCGTTTTTGTTTTTTTAAAAGCCACATTCTAAACACATCCACAAGGCATTTCACAGAAGAGGACACATATAAAAGGCCCATAAACATGTAGAAAATACTCATCTTTATTAGTAACCAGGGAAACACAAAGCAAAAACACAGATACCTTTTTAGATTCACCATAAAGGCAACTGGAAAAAATTCAAAGTACACATAGATTCTGGAGATGACAGGGAACAAATACATGGCTAACAGGGGGTGTAAACCTATAGAAATACTTAAAAAGTAATTTGCCCTAGGTGGTGAAATAAAGATAAGTTTTACATTTGTCATATATCTTGATAAAACTCTTAGACCTGGGCACCAGGGGACATGTATAGGAATTGTCATAACAGCATGACTTGGAATAGTAAAATACTTTAAAAAGAAAAAAAAATCCTCAAATATCTACCAATAGGATATTGGATAAATGAATCCTGGTGTAGAATTTGAATGAAAATAAACCCCACAGCAGAGCCCCTCACCATGGACAAACCTCACAAACACAAAGTTGAAGAGGTACATGGGCGAAAATATGCCACTTTATAGAGTTCAAAACACACAAGATTAAACAATATGCTGTCCGGGGACACATACATATTTGGCAAAACTGTAAGTAAAAGAAATGATAAAAACCCAAGGGAGGAGACTGAGTAGAGAAGGCTGTTTGGGGGCTTGTAAGGTACTAATGGGTGAATAGAAACTCCTTTTGCTAGTATTTTCCACAGATGTTGTAAACCTATTTAACAATTTAATGAATACCCAGGCTTTTGAAGATGGGAAGAATATACACTAAGACATTAACAGTGCTTTTCTCTGCACTGGAAAGATTGAGAGTTGTTTTGTTTCTTTCTTTTCCCTTTTTCTGTCTGAACCTATAACTTTCTCCCAAAAGAAAAGTACACAAGCCAAAATAAAAAGAAACACAGATATAAGTTACTCAAGTACCCTCCATGTTCACGGGCCCGGAGGCAGAGCTTGGCATTAAAGTCAAGATAGGACAGACATCTCCCAAGGGAAGATCGTGGGAAAGACAAGCAAAGCGATGACACTTTATGACCTTTTGTGCTCTATCTTGTGAAACGATGATAGGGACAAGACAGGGGAGGGGCAGAGCCACCGCAGACATAGACAGATATAGCCCAGGTCTCTCCACCTGCTTGCGGGGAAGCTCTTTTGATCCCGAGCCCAGTCCGATCCACGCAATCTTTTCAAAGGCTCCCCTAATGGCTGCTTTCAAACCACCTTCCGCCAGGGCACTCAGTCCTAACTGACTAAGCACTGGTTTGCTGTGTAATGACATAGAATTTCAGACTCTGTATTCGGTGAATCCACTGCCTACTCAGGGGAAAGACGAATAGTCTTACTCGAGGAAAGCAATAAAAGAGATGGTTTGGGATGTGAATTACAGGCCCCTGGGTTATTTTCAAACCGATTTAAAAGAGAAATTTCATGAGGAGAACAAAGAAGATTCTACTACAACTATCTGAAGCCCGGGACAGGATAATTGACTCGCTTTTCGGTGGCCAGCACGCTGTAATAAGAAGTGAAGTTCACCTGCTCCTTTTTCCCTGGGTTCCAAAAGCAGTAAGTTTTATTCTAGTCATGTATTTACCATATAATCTTTCCATCTCTCCCTGGAAGGAGACGGAGCTCTCCCTGAAGGCAAGATCCAAAGGCTAACTATTGTAGAACCCTCTTTCTAGCACTGTGCATCCAGACTAGAAAGTCTTCTACACTATTTCTTTTTTAATATATATATATATATATATATATATATATATATATATCTTCATTTATTTCGGAGAGGAAGGGAGAAGGAGCGAGAGATAGAAACATCAATGATGAGAGAGAATCATTGATCGGCTGCTTCCTGCACATTGCCCACTGGGGATCAAGCCCAATAGCCAGGCATGTGCCCTTGGCCGGAATCAAACCTGGGACCCTTCAGTCTGCAGGCCGACGTTCCATTCACTGAGCCACGCCGGCCACGGCTTCCACACTATTTCTATCTTCTGGACAGTGGAAAGAGCTGACGCAACGTCACAATGGCATGCATCTCCCACACACTTAACTACAAGCTTCTTTGTTCAAACATCTCAGATCATGAATAATGCAAAGATGAAGAACTCCCATGAACAACAGGGGCGACCCTGGGTCTGAAAGATTTGCTTTTAGTGTTGCAGCTTCTGAACTCAGAAAGAAGGGAAAACGGGACAAAACCATAGTAAGTCCACTCTCTTGGGTTTTGAGTTTCACAATGAGCGGGCCTTGTGTTCCTTAAGTAAAAGCACTTGTAAACGTCCCAAGACTCAAAAGTGGGGGCATAAAATTGAAATGAGAGAAATTCCTTGCTCTAAGTTAGGAGAACACAATATACGAGAACAGGAGATGATTCTTGCTGCAAGAGCCTTTAGGCACAGGTACAAAACAACCAGAAATCTATGTTTACAAAACACATTACGCATGTACTCAAGAAACAATGAGTGGAAACACATACCTCTATTGCATTTTTCTAAGACTTTTCTCTGCTCAAGGACTTCGGAACTCAGAGCATCTTTTTCTTGCTTCACTTTATTTACCTAGAAACGTGAGATTGGGAGGGGAGAAAGCACCCACAGCTGTAAGACAGGACATATGGCGATGTGTGATACTCAAGCTGCTGTTCGACTTTCAGCAAGAAACGAACCCTGTAAAGCAGTGATTGGCCTCACTGCGCAGGCTTTTATTGCAACTCTGCGTAGAGCCTGGAAGGTAGCTGCTTCAGTTAGGATGGGCAACTGCAGCGGCTGTATTTATATGCTAGAGACCCGTTGCAGGAAGATTCCTGCAAGAATAGGGCTTCCTGTGGCCTGAGCAAAGCTCCCTCCCTTCTCCGCTGCCTCACTCCCTCCTCTTCTGCCTCGCTCCCTCCCTTCTCCCCCAGTCCGCCTGCTTCCCTCCTTTCTCCCCGCCCCACTTGCTTGCTTCTCTGCAGCTTTGCTCCCTTCTTCAGTGCTTGGCTTCCTTCTATGCTATCTTCTGCGCCTGGATATGCAAATTAGCCTCCATCTTTGTTGGGTTAATTTGCATACTCATTCTGATTAGCTGGTGGGCATGACTTGTGGGCATGGTTTATGGGTGTAGTGGAGGTATGGTCAATTTGCATATCACTTTTATTATATAGGATTCCAAATGGCCTTGGCATTGGGCCCCAAATATGGTAGTGCTCTAAGTGGCCAGTGTGAATGGTTTATAGTTTTAATGCAAAAATCCAACTAGAAAGCACCTAGAAGATATATGACTCATTTAGAGAGCCCATACTCTATTTTGATATTTATTTTAAATGTTGATGCTATTTGACTTAAGTAAAACATCTATGAATTTTTGAAATAAAAAATATTTTCAACTTGGATGACTGATGGCTTAAATAGAATATATGATAATGTTCCCCCAACACTTCTGAAATAACTGTTGGCATCTATCAATAGGAGAAGAGAGTATCATAGACAGCTAAAAAACGTAAAGCTACATGTATCAAAGGGGATAAATCTCAAATCTCATTTTGTGGAATTAAAAACGCAGGGGTGTGAATATAGCTTTAAAACACTCAAAGTGCTATGGATTGTAGCACAAATGTCAGTGCATGCATTGCCAAGAAATAAGCAGTGTTCAGAAGAGTGGCTGTTTGGGGAAATGCAATTGAGAGAGAGAGAGAGAGAGAGAGAGAGAGAGAGAGAGAGAGAGAGAGAGACACCATGTTTTCAACACTACTTTCATGTTTTATGTTTTAAGCTAGGTCAGTGGTCGGCAAACTAATTAGTCAACAGAGCCAAATATTAACAATACAATGATTGAAATTTCTTTTGAGAAACTTCTTCTAATGCCACTTCTTCAAAATAGACTCGCCCAGGCCGTGGCATTCTGTAGAAAAGCCACACTCAAGGGGTCAAAGAGCCGCATGTGGCTTGTGAGCCGAAGTTTGCTGACCGCTGAGCTAGGTTGTAGGCACATAGATGTTCATCATTTCGTGTTTTTTTTTTTTTTTTTCAAGTGTCTGAAACAGTCCTAACAAAAACAACTTCTGCAATGGCTCCCAACCCCACCTCTCAGTGGCAGGGACAGGATTCCCAATAATCGTAACTGAGGGATGGCGTGCATCAGAATGCCTTTCCTGCCTCTCTCCTGTGATGACACTCGCGAAACAAACCAAGACCAGAATCCTAAAGGGGCCTCCAAGCCCAGCAGTACGAAGCGTCTCTGAACTGATTTATTTGAGGGTAAGCAAACTTTTTTATTTGGGTTTCAATTAGTAACTGGCATAACATGGCCACCAGGAACACTATTTCCAAAATGCCATTGTCCTTCTCCCCATTCATTGGGGTGCGTTGCCACAATCCATGAAAGCAACCCCAACCTCTTTCCCACGATGGCCCTTGAGAAAGTGAGAGCACGTGTCTGGGAACTGAGGTAAGTGGAGGAGGCTGCTCGCTAAAGGGGGGCGACACCCTGGCCCCCTTGTCAGCCCTTGGAGGGATATCAAGGAGCTACAGCCCATCAATTGGGAAGCTCTGGGCTACAGACGTCATGTCGAGATGGCGAAGGCAGATCCTTGAAGCCTCGTGCAAAGAAAGGCAATCGTGTGCTCCTCTTAAAGACAAGTGACAAGGAACAAGAAGTTCCTCCAAACACCTGCTGGAACCATTCTACCACCTGGCAGATGGGCCTGTGTTGGAGGTACCTGGGGCCAGCCAGTCGCTGGGGAAGCAGCACACTTCTTCACCCGCCTTGATGGAGTGTCCGACTTAAACCCTAGCCACCACTCTCACAAATCTGCCTCCTGTCAACAGAGCTAATGAGTTTGCCGACCACTGACCTAGCTTCATACATAAAACATGAAAGTAGTGTTGAAACCGTGGTCTCTCTCTCTCTCTCTCTCTCTCTCTCTCTCTCTCTCTCTCTCTCTCCTCAATTGCATTTCCCCAAACAGCCACTCTTCTGAACTCTGGTTGTATCTTGGCAATGCATGCACTGACATTTGTGCTACAATCCATAGCACTTTGAGTGTTTTAAAGCTATATTCACACCCCTGCGTTTTTAAGTCCACAAAATGGAATTTGAGATTTATCCGCTTTGATACATGTAGCTTTACATTTTTTTTAAGTGTCTATGATATTCTCTTCTCCTAGTGAAGTCTGAGGGGCGATTGAGAACACTTAGCGCTACTTTCATGTTTTACGTATGGAGCTAGATAGTGGGTATATGAATTCTACACCTCTTGGTATGTGGGGAGCAGATCAGAACTGGTACTTGGCTCACATGTCAGACATCGGCTCCCAATGGCCATTTTCAACATGGCTAGTCCCCAAACACCTCGAAAACACCAAAGGTCTGGCCTCTCAGGCCCAAGATACATACTTCTTCGATGACTTCCGCAAGCTTGCTCTTGAGGCTTTCTAGTTCAATGGCTAATACTTTCTTTTCCTCCTGAACGGATACAATTTGATCCCGAAGTTCTGCATTTTTAAAGGGGGGGAGGGGGAGAGACAAAATGAAGGGACAAGTAAACAAATAAATGTGTTTTTAAAAGAGAAAATTAATCTTGTTTGAAGAATTGAAAATGGCAGTGCATGGTTAAGGTCATTTAACAATTAAAAGGAAAATGAAGAAGCAAAGGATGATGGAAATCTCACTTTCAAGCCCCCAACACAGCCATGGTTATTAATAACTTTATATCAGGCAAACTCACGGTGTTAAATGTACCAGATCATGTTTTCTTTGCATTCTAGCAAACCCACATTCAAGAAAATGATCTGGCATTTCAGAAGTAAAATTGTGTGAGCTTTCAGCAAAATAAATTAAGGCATTGCAGTAATTCCTTTTTTTATTTTATAATGGCCATGGGCTCTTGTCACAATACAATATAAACAACTGGGCAGTTAATAATTTGGAGATTTTGATTTGAAGAAAAAAATCCTGATTTTCTGCCAATTTATAGCCTTTAAACATTATTTGAACTGACTCAAAATATAACCTATTTGAAAAAGGGTTAATTCTAGTAATTTTCTCTCCAGAGTTGTGGGTGTTTTGTTTCTTAATTTATTTCATATTTTCTAGTACTGGAATTTAATGAAAACTGTGTTACTGGGATGAAAATATTAGTGATTATAAGTGCAAAAGCTTCTGGTGGGAGATTAAAGTTACTTCTGCCACTCCAATGTTAAAAAGTATATATACATGGATTAGCACAGGGTCCTCAAATGTATACCCAGACCCCTGGTTTTGCCACTGAGTTTTGAACTGCTCTTAATTTCTTACCCTCCTGCCAGGACAGTAAGAAACCCGCTATGTGGTTATGTATAAGGTAAGTCAAACTTTTTGCACGAACCCAGCTTGGAGGAGTTCTCAGAGACTTATTTCAAAATCACTCTCTCTACTGGCTGGCCACTCCTGAAGGAAGAACAAGAGATCACACTGTTCAAGACCCAACAGACGGGAGGATTGTGGACAAAAGAAAATCATTTAACCTTCCTCTCTCTCTCCTTACCAATGTAAATATTATTTTATCCCAGGTTAAGGGAGTGGAGAGTCAGTTAAAGATGACTTTCTCTAGGCAGCCACAAAAACTGGGTATCCCCCAAAACTGGCTCCAGCTGAAACCGGTTTGGCTCAGTGGATAGAGCGTCGACTTGCAGACTGAAAAGTCCCAGGGTCAATTCCAGTCAGGGCCATATACCTTGGCTGCAGGCACATGTTTCTAACTTTCAAAATCCCTCTCTCTTCCTTTTTGTAAAAAATAAATTATATTCATATATATAAATGTGTGTGTGTGTGTATACACAGCACCCCTTCAGATAGCAAAATCTGGGAAAGCTCAACTCCTTTATATAAAATGGCATAGTAATTGCACACACCCTAAGCATATCCTCCTGTACATTTTAAATAATCTCTAGATATAATACCTCATACAATGTAAATGCTATGTAAATAGTTCTTATGCTGTATTGTTTAAGAAAAAAGCTCTGTACATAGTCAACCCTCTTAGGTCAATTTACACTGTACCTGTCAGCAACAGCATAATATTCCCCCCCTCCCCCTCTAAATACTGTCTATCTGCCTTTGGTTAAATCCACAGATGCGGAACCCACTGATAGGGAGAGCTGACTGTACGTTCTCCTTAAACTTCCAGCTGAAGTGTTGCCTACCAAGCTACGAAGGACTACTTTTGAGGTGTGCACTAACTTCAAGTACCCCACTGGTTGTTCAAAATCTGCTTTCTGACATCTTTCACACACGACATATATATGAATAAAATAAATGTGTATAATAGATGTATCATGTGACCTTGCCTAACAGCGCTTCTTGCTAATCAACACGGTTTTTTCATACTGCGTATTGCATACAGCTCATTGCCTGAACCCAGCGACATGTTCTTTGAGCACAGAGACTGAGCAATTGGGGAGGAATCTTCCCAGAAGATTCCAACAGAGAACCACAACCAGAAGCTATTGACTAAAGATATTTTTATTCACTTCATTATAATTTCACCAAGACTATCTTAACATAGAGCTCCCTACTCTTAAAAAGTTTGTAGACTAACAGGGTTGTGTACCAAGACAAGGGCCTTATGTCAAAGGGCGTGGTCCCAAACAAGGAAGCAATTCAGGAAACACAAAGGTGACAGCCTATCTTGACTTTCAACCACACTCCACGTTGGGACACTTCACTCAGAATTCTCTCAAGGTAAACCCCAGACATCTATATTTCTTAAAGTTCTCGTGTGATTCCGATGTGCAACCAGGATTTTGATGGGCAAACATCAAAAACAAGCTCAATGACTAAGCCCTGGGCCCCACCTTTGATCTGCTTCTGGCACTGCACCGAGACACACGGCTCAGCAGTAGCCTCTGGACCCGTAGTTGGCTCTTCATCATCAATGTTGATTTCTTCAGTGATCACATCTGGTCCCAGCTTGGCCATGTAGAGCATGCTGATTCTCTTCAATGTCTTGTTTTCTTTATTTAGCTAAGGCAAAGTAGAAAAACAGTTATTTTAACAGCAGTCAAATGAGTATCTTGGGTTTCTAAACAACAGACAAGTGAAGGGCACTTCTGTCTCACATACTCATCAACATGCACAGCAGGAAATAACAAGTAGAAGACTCACGAAATAAGGCTTTTATTTACACTTTTAATAATAAAGTTATTACTTTAAGTGAGACCTGGGGTACAGCCAGCAGCATGTGAAGAATGCTAGTTATCACTGACAAGAAATATAAGAGGAATTAAAGATCAAACACCAGCACAGATTCAGCCCAATATCAGTTTGGTTGTCTTAAGTAAGGCATTTAATTTCAAGCAAATGTTTCTTTGTTGCTATGCTGTGAACACTTTTTAAAGGTCTGTTTGCCCAGCATTCCCCTTTTCTGCCACTACTCTTCAATGTTCCACACGATTCCTATGGGAGCAGCCTGAATCCCCAAAACACACCCTATCTCTTCAGCCATAGCTACTTAGCCCAGGGATTAGGCTCAGGACCCAAGCTTGGGCAGCTGGAACCCTTCTCTAGAAATCTGGAGGCTGGAACAGAGAGATGAGCTTCTTTCCATAGGTCTGGATGTACAGAAGCTATTCGTGACCACATCCCACTACTGGATGGAGGAAGAGAGGACGGCGGTCTGTATGTAGCAAAGCCAAAAATGGAGCTGATATGTAGAACAAGGCCGAGAAAAGCAATGGCGAGAGGGTTTCCCACATGGCTCCAGCCCATTCCTGAACTGCATCCAGCACACAGAATGGATGGGATTCTCCAATCCCTCTGTAACAAATCTCTGCTTTTTTCTCCCCTTGCTTAATGAAGCCAGTCCAAGGTGTGTTCCTATCTGTACAGGGTTCTAATGATACACAATGTAAGGAAGTTCAAGATAGGTTTCCATTACCTCTCTAAAGAGTTCAAAGTCATAGCAGAGAAAAGGAATCCTAATTCATTGAGATATCTGTTCTTCGTTAATGTAGAAATGAGTTGTTTTCTAGTGTTAGTTACGCAACTATCATTACCTTTTTTAGCTCATGTGTTTATGTGCATATGAAATGCTAGTACAATCCACACACAAAGAGTAGCCATGGTCCCAAGTCCACGGGAGGAAAACATGGTGTTGCTGCTGTTTTCTTAAGACTGAAAAGTCTTCTCTTACTTGAGTACATGAAAGTATTGACAAGACTGATTTTTCTAGTTAAAATGTAAGACAAAAATGCAAACATATTTCCTTTAGTAAGGGCTATTAATCATCAAGATATGTTCTAATTAATAACTGACACTGAAAAGATATACAAACAAAAACATTACTCAATGGAAAGCATACCACCCTTCCCTACTATGTACCTTACACCAGAATGAGATGTTTAGTCCGGTACTTGTCTAGCTTCGGCCCTTCATTTCTGATCATAATTTGAATCCCTCAGGGAACCTCCCAGAAAATCCCAACCCATTCCAATCTGGGAGATCTAATTCCTCCTCTAAAATATTAAATCTAAATACATCTCAAGTAGCTGCTATGGAGCACAAGAGGTGCTTTCTCTGGGGAGTCAGGAAGAATCTCCTAGAAATGGCTTTGAAAGCTTCCATGGATTCTTCCTGGGAAGCCTGGAGAGATCTGTTTAGGGAATCAGACACAGCCTTTGTTCCCCAGCCCCAGCCCATGACTCAGGCTTCTAGCTCCCTAGATTACATCAGAGGATCAGGAGGCCCATGATTTGCCACCTCCTCTTACTTAAAATGGAAAATTCAAGTCAACACTGCTTGGGTTGGGGGTGAACCATGAACGCTACAGCATACCTAATTCTAGAGGCTCAAAGGTCCTGGTCAATTCTCAAGCAAGGCATTTTTTTTTTCCCTGAATGCTAGGGAAAAAAAAAAAATCTCAAAAAAACAACTGAAGGAAAAAGTAGGGGGGAAAACTCTCAAAACGTAATGTGTAATTCTGCATCCTAACATTTAAACAAATGGTCCCAAACTGCACACCAGAATCTCTACAGAGCTTGGTAAAGTCCCATTGCACAGGCTCTCGCCAGACCTAGCTCTCTGGTGTGGCCCAGCACAGAGCTCCCCAGGCGGCTCCAATGCACATCAGCACTGAGAATCGTGGATGGAGAGCGATGCAGCGCTTTACCGCGCGTTTCCATAAAATCAGCTCAGCAGAGGGAAGAGCCAGCTCTGCAATCAAATCGCTGTGCTTCCAGAATAACCTGTCAGCTTTCTCACCAGCAAACTAAGGATAAAAACAGTCTCCATCTCATAATATGAAGATTAGTGTGAGATGTGACCTATAAAATATTTAATGCAGTGGCTGACGTAGTACACATTCAGCAAGTGTTAGCTACTAGGAATAAGAGAGGTTTAGCTTGGGCTAATTTTCCTTTGGAAACCTTTTGTCGGCCAGTTTTCTTCAACAAAGGTATTTATCTATACATTTTTTTTCCCTCCTCCAGGACTGTCGTGAAAAAGAAAAAAGAAAATACTACGTTTTGCCAATTGGTCTCAATACATTACTTCCCAGGCCACCATCACAATACTATTTAATAGGCTGATAAATGTTCTGCTCTTAAAAGAGTTTAATGGCACAGCCAGAGAGGTTCAGTGGTTGAGCCCTGACCCATGAACCAAGAGGTCACCATTTCAATTCCTGGTCAGGGGACATGCCCAGGCTGTGGGTTCAATCCCCAGTAAGGAGCATGCAGGAGGCAGCCAATCAATGATGTTTCTCTCTCATCGATGTTTCTAGCTCTCTGTTCCTCTCCCTTCCTTTCTCTCTAAAAATCAATAAAAACATTTTAAAAAAAGAAAAGAGAGTTTAATGCCTCTATCAAACCAGGCACCCAAACCACCATGCCTGGGCCCCATCCCTAGAGTCAGTGTGTCTGGGGTACTCTTAAAGAAATCAACCCCGTTCTATCCTGACGCTTAGGACAAGGTAACTGCAGCTCAGGGAGGTGAATTCTCTTGTTCAAAGTCACCTGTCGAATTAAAAAGGTGGTGGTGGGGGGGGAGAGATAAAACAATTTTTTAAATTATTATATGGATCAAGTGCATAGTGAAAAAAAAAAAAAAGATAGTCTACCCCATTCTCATTCCAGTACTAACTCTAGTCCATCCTGTCATTTAAGACACAATTAACTAGCCAAGAGTCACATATGCCTAAAATGACATCACCAGGAATAACACCTGTGTCTACCACCTCCCAAACCATTGGTTTCCATAAACTCGGCCAGTCCTGAGAGGTAGTCGCTGTTCTCCCTTTGGGTGTTCTATTGGGACAGGGACACTTGTTAACAGCAAGAGAAAGAGACCACCCTTAGAGCATTTAGTGTACTTCCAATATATTTTCCCTGCTTGTTTCAAAAGAAGAAATAAAGAAAACGAAGAGAGAGCCCACTCAGTATTATGGACTAGTGCACCTCAGTGATGGGCAGGAGAGTGGAGCAGACGTTGAGAGCACCCATGTTATCAGTTTTTAAAGTGACGGCCTCTAATTCGGTGTGTTCTTCAGACAAATAGCAGAAGAGAACCTACACACACATATTTATATTCTTAGTTAGGCTCCGACTGCATATCTTATGAATCCTAATGTAGTGTCATTAGGCAAACAATTAAGCAAATACCTCTAGCAACCATCCTGTTAATGCATACACGTTAGAAAGATACATAGATACATGGATTCGTATGATTTCAGTCACATGACAAGACATACTTTAAGAGGAAGGTGATGGGGGGAAAAGGGAAGAATCGCAGCCGGCATTACTAATGAAATTTGGGTGAAAATTGCTGTAGTCCATTTTCTGATGAAATGGTTCAGATGCCTTTTACGCAACCCAAAACACATAAGACGGAGATGAAAACATTCTTTAATAATAATGTATTTCTGATGAGGCAGAATATAGAAAATTACACACTTGGTAAATTCATCAGCCAGAAGCAATCAGCCGAGCACGGGGGGTCACCTTCCCGACGCCCTCACTCTGCTTTCACAAATGATCACCTGACATGCCAAGCTGGAGGCTGACTTCCTCGTCCAGTTCCAACACGAAACACTCACTGCTCTCTCATGTCACACTGGCTTAGTTTGAAATCTGGTGAACATTTTCACGGAATGCATAGACATTCGGAAAGTCCAGTTCAGCAGATTACTCTGGGACTACTTTTCATAGGCAAAAAGCACAAATGCTGAAATACACATACACACACACACACAGGACCCTGTTCCAATAAAAGAACCTCAGCAAATACCTCAAAGCATAGTTAACGCATACAAATTAGATAGATACATAGGTTTGTAGAATTTCAGTGACATGAAAAGAAATACTTTAAAGGAAGGTGATGGGGGAAAGGTAATGAAGATAGAATATTTACATAATCATATTCTAGGATTCTGATGCAGGATAAAACAACTTACAACACTTTCCTCATCAACAGTGGAGATGACAGACTGAAAAACTAAAAAAGAAAAGAAAACAGCAACAACCAAAACACAGAGCCCGCTGTGTAGAAAAGCAAGCAGACATGTAGAGCCCTCAGGTCACATTTCTTTCATTAGAAGTCTCACCTTTGTTGCCAGGGCTTCAGCGCTTTCTCGACAAGTCTTCTCTATTTCAAGATGGTTCTGCATAAAATTAACTTCCTCTATAACCATGTGAGAAACTAGGAATGAGGGGAAAAAAAAGTCTCAGCATTCAGAGATTAGTCAGCTATTCCAGAAGCCCACGCATCTTGCCCCACGATTAAGAATACTTCAATTCTTTCGCTGGCCAGACCTTTAGGGATGGTGAGGAAAGTGTTTAAGATGCTGCCCTGGTTAAATCGGAGCTGATATTTGAATGCACAAGAAAAAAAAAAAAAAACACACAACAAAGAACTCTTATTGCTATTAGACACATTTTAATAAAACTATTTAGGATAATTTTTTAAGTGTCCATTTTCTCTGTAGCTGTATATGTAACCGCTTATTTAATCTAAAGGTCTGTTCACACATAAATAGTGACAAACATGATTTCTTTTTCTTAGCAGGATATACAGTTGGACCTAATAAGGAAAATTAGCTAAAGAGAAAATTTTAAAACTTACATCTTGAGTTGATCCTATACCTGTAATAATAATGTGGCAGTTGAGCTAAGGTGAGTTTTACTATAGTCTTTATTAGTGACCCAGTGGGATTCACTGTTATTTCATAAACTCCAGGGCACAGAAGCATATAGTAATATTTCATGAACTCCAGGGAAGAGAAGTATGTAGCAACAAGATTTTTGTACTATATAATGATGAAAACAGATGCTAATGAGTTGTATCCCAGACTGTCAGAAAGATTTTAAAAAACGAATTTCATTTGTTATTTTACCACTGCTTGAAAAATAGTCCTTGGTAGCTGGTTTATATACCTTGAGATTTAAAGGTACAAAGTAACCTAGAACTTGAATTATACTTTGAAGAACAAGTAAGAATAATGCCAATTCCTTTCACCCATATTTCTAGCTAAAAGAAAATGCTCAGAATCTCAAACTTACTTAACTACATAGACATGTAAACTTACTGACGTTTGTTTGGCTTAACAAAAGAAAGATGAAGGATACCCAAACGTGAAACCCAACAAAAGTTAGGCGTAAAGCTCTGGGCTCACGTAACACAAAGAGAGATTACTTTTGCTTCATTTAAGCTTCATTAACCTGTAATTACGATTCAACTCAGGGGGGAAAAAATTTTTCTCTCCGAATTAAAAAAAAAAAATGTATTACTCCCTAAGTCTGTCCAAAGTTCTTATTATGTTAATATTCAAATTCATAAAGCAGCACTAAATGGCCAGAAACATCTCTAACCTTGACATTTTTCTCCGGGGTAATAATAATCTGCGGCAAATGCAGGCCAACCAAAAACCACTTAACTAATTAGTAGTTGCAGTCAGCGAGAAAAACATGAATCAACACTGTTATTACAAGTGGCACATTTGAGTGGCATCTAATTATGACTTGATGAGCCCGATACTTGCATTATCAACATTACTACCGCATCCCATCAGGGCCTAAAAGCTGCTGATGGCATTGACTTCGAGAAACTCCCACTCCACGGTGCGGCAGCACCCAACAATCGGCATGGCAGGGGCCCCCTCACTAAATGACACGTTAAGCGTAATTACTGGTAGACATTGTAAATAAACAGGATTGGAAGTGAAAATTGTGCCGAGTGCATAAGACACAATCTGACACATTGGAAGTGGCAGCCTTAATTGAGAGTTTCTTTGACTGCTCAAGATCATTTCAGCCGCATTTCTCGGGCGACAGTGATTATAACTGTGGAGACAGACGGCATAATGGTATCAGCACTGCTGACAGAGCAGTGAATTAAATTGTATCTGCTGTTGTGTGAAAGCCTTGATGAGAGGTACAGATGCCTTAGTGGTCTTATCATTATAACACAATGGTCATGTTGTCATCAACCTTTCTGGCTCCAATTGAAAAGAAATGATTGTGTGTTGAAGCTGCCCCCCCCCCCCACCGACGCTCCCCCCTCCACGCCACCCCCTCCTCCTCTTCTATCTCTTGTTCTGAATAGAACCAATTTTCAGAGAGCTATGAAATCACGCAATAGGTCCTAAAATGCAGCTGCTTGGCATACAAACGGGGCCCCATTAAACTGGAATCACACACAATATGTGTTTATGCCAGAAGAACAAATAGAAGCTGAACACAGACCAAGTTTATTCACACACACAAAGCCCGTGTAGCTCTTCATCAATATAATTGCCTTTTATATTGTAGTTTAAATAATGGGCTCCATTATTTCCTTAAAATCCTAATATTCCTGGCACTTTATCACTATATTTACAAGGTAGGTTCTTCAAAAAATGTAGAGGAAAGAGAAAAGAAACCTATACAATTTTTTTTTACAACATCAAATATTACTTTGAATTTTTAGCCTTAACTACTTGACATCTTCTGCCACAGTCTGGTATTTCCACGATCATAACAAAAACATAAACACTCTGCATGTTTCATAGGAATTCGGCTTTTTATTCAATAACATTCTTGCTCCTGGGAAGAGTAAGAAAAATTATTCCACAGTCATAAGGTTTAGGCCTAGCAAAAAGAAATAAACAACACGTATTTTCTAAACATTTTGTAAAAAGCTTCCCTGGAATTTAACTTGATAAACTTAGTGAGGTAGCACTAGCCCACATTTTCTCCAATTCTGCTATGGAATATTCCATCATGAAGGGTTTTTACTTCTTCCTTTAAGAGGGAACAGCACAAATAAAAAAAAAATTGTGCTTTAATTTTTAGTCTAAAAAATTATCCCAATGCTAAACTGGTATCTCAGAACCCTTCTTAGCAATTTCCTAGATTCAAAAGGGAGGAAAATACTTCAAAGAGCATTCATACCTTTAAGGAGTATGGCCCTATTTCCAAAGCCACAAGTCATGTCACATGACACAAAAACATTTTTTCATATACAAATGTGTTTGCACCTTTCAGAGGATAAACATTTAAAAACCCTTTAATTGATCATTTAATGATTTGCCTGTGGTTCTAAATTCAGGCTTGTCTACAATATCTACAATCTATGACCACTGCACCTAAAACCACCTATAATTTGAATGACATGAAGGTTTAATAAAACAAAAAGAATGAGCTTTAAAATAAAATGGCCCTGTTACTGCAGCGATGTTTTAAAAATCCCAGTATTTTGGAAATGCTTACTGAAATATTTACAGATAAAATGATATGACAACTGGACCGAGGTCAATAAGCGTGGGTGATTGAACATACAGAAGAAAGAAGATTGGTCATGAGTTGGTAACATGTTGGGTACATAGTGGTTCATTATACTATTTCCTCACATTTGTATAAGCTTGAAATTTTCCATAATAAGTTTTTTTTAATAACTCTGAGAACTCAGAAGTGTGACCTAGAAACACATCATTTCTTGCTTCTAATCAAGTTGAGTTGGATTAGCAACGTTTGTCTCTCCTCTTCCATGACCCCAAAACACGCCTGCACACTTGGCGTTACAGAACACATCACCGTGCAGGGGAACTGGGTCTTTTAAAAGCTTGTGTTTGTCTCTTACTAACTGTGCGCATTAGAGCAGAGATTTGGTTTCGCTCCTGTCTGATTCTCTTGCACTTAGCGCGCTGCTATATTTCAGGCAGGTTATCATGTGTGTGCGTGTTTCTAGGACTGGGAAAATATGTCAGGCCTACATTCACCTGGGAACACCCTTTTACAGGAATGTTCTCTGCCATGGAGAATGGCTTGGGAAACAACCGCTTTCACCATTTATTGAACCAACTTTTATCCAGCTTTGTGCTAACCCTTTAAATGGATTCTCTCCTAAATCCTCGTGACCACCCTGGAGGTAGTCCTGGAGGTGGGTATTGTCACAGCCACTTTAGACCTGAAAGCACTGAGCCCAGAGAAGTGAAGAGACAAATCCCAAATGACAGAGGTCCAATGGCTAAGACCCAACCAACCCTATTTCCAGGTGAGTCCGATTTTCTAGGTTCCCTTCTAATTTGTCACTTTTAAAGGTGACACCACCGAGGAGGCTGTTTCCTGAGCTAAGCCTGTCTCCATCCAGCCACCTCTCAACAATATGTAGACGCCAGCATGTCTGGGAGGTGTGCGTGGTGAACGTACCGGAAGTCCGCGTGCAACATCAGATTCCATGGGAAGGTTTTCACTGTAGTAAAAACACAGCCATGGAAACCGCCCGGTATAGAAACACTGGGGTGCCCTACACCTGGGCGAAGGGTCTATGGCTGTGGCCTGAGTTCACGAAAGGGCTGTCTTTACCTCTACTTTCACAGGAGCCTGACTTTCTAGGAAACACGGCTTTGCTATGTAGCGGTATTGTCGTGCAGAAGAAATACAGGAAGCATGCACAGGAAGAGCTGGTGGAGGGCCAAGAATGGCGTGGAAATGCGGGGTGGGCAAAAGTAGGATTATGGTTGCGAAGAACGTTCTTTGGAGTTAATAACGCTATTGTAATGATCATGACCTGCATGTGGTTTTCCATTGGAACAACTGTCAACCTACTTTTGCCTACCCTGGATGGCCCAAACCAGCTGGGAAAAGCAGGCTAAGCCGGGAAGAGGAGACCCTTCCCCTCTCTTCCCCCTCCTCGGCCTAACAAAGCTTTTTCTGAGCCTCAGTCTGTGCTCTTCCCTCTACTGCAAGCACTTGGCCTGGTAGCACATTACAGGGAGGCCAATTTCCACTCGGCCCCCGAAGACCCTTGCAAATGGGGAGACCAGACGTGTCCAGTAACGAACTCACGGAAGGCAAACGCCTGACGTGAACTCCATTCGGAAGGGCAGCCATGCATGGGATGGGCACAGACAGCAGCGAACACACATGGAGTCCTGACTAGAGAGCCAGGCACTGCGCTCAGCCCTCCGCACGTGGATGACCTCATTTCGTCCTGAACAGCCTAGGAAACGGTCACTTACCCCAACTGTGCTCATGCAGTTACTGCTCAGCGTCACTTCCCCCAACTGTGCTCATGCAGCTACTCCTCACACCGAATGGTGCTTTTCACCGGGGATCACTGCCTCACGGCCCTCCAAATAGAAAATTCTACCTCGGCCCTGACCGGTTTGGCTCAGTGGATAGAGTGTCGGCCTGCGGACTGAAGGGTCCCAGGTTTGATTCCGGTCAAGGGCATGTATGCATCTTGGTGGTGGGCACATCCCCAGCAGGGGGTATGCAAGAGGTGGCTGATCAATGTTTTTCTCTCACCGATGTTTCTAATGCTCTATCCCTCTCCCTTGCTCTCGGTAGAAAATCAATAAAATGTATTTTAAATAAATAATAATAAAATAAAATTCTATCCCGTGTTCAAAAGCCATGAACCATAGACACAATTAAAAAAAAAAATCAGCCGGTCAGTGTGGCTCAGCGGTTGAGCATCGACCCTTGACCCATGTATCAGGGCACATGCCTGGGCTGCAGGTTCGATCCCTGGTGGGGGCACACGGGAGACAGCCGATCGATGTTTTCCCTCTCCCTTCCTCTCTCTGTAAAACTCAATAAAAATTTTAAAAAAATCTTTTTTTTAAAATAATGAACTTCAGACTCCATTTTCTAAAAGATATTAAAAGCTTTCTTGGCCCCCCCTAAAAATCTCATTGCACACAGTATGCCCATCTATGGTCCGTAATTAATGCAGCACCTTCACTGCTCACAAGGTCAATGGCATAATCCGGATGTGACTGGGTATCAGCACAAGTGTGACATCTCGTTTCTCCTGCCTGGGGGGAGGGGAGAGAAAACCCCACGCAATTGTAATCCATACAGTCACGCACAGGAGTGACTTCTGTCACAGCGCACTGGCTTCCAAAGACAGGTAACATCAGCCACTCCCCGGGGGTTTTCTGCGTTCAGGAGACACTGGAAATAAACTGGCTATTGCAGTGTGACTGCAACACTGCACTTTTCTAGCCATCTTACCTTCGACGAGAGTACAGTGTTTTCTTTCTTTTTAATATATATGTATTTATATATTTCTTTATTGATTTCAGAGAGGAAGGGAGAGGGATAGAGAGATAGAAACATCAATGATGAGAGAGAACCATTGATCAGCTGCCTCCTGCACGCCCCCTACTGGGGATCGAGCCCACAACCCGGGCATGGGCCCTTGGCTGGAATCGAACCTGGGACACTTCAGCCTGCAGGCCGACACTCTATCCACTGAGCCAAACCAGCTAGGGCGAGAATACAGTGTTTTCTCACACAAGTTACCAAGTGAACGAGGTGATATAATCGAAGGGCCCGGTGGATGCAGCATCTGCAGAGCAGTGGGGGAGGGCCCTGCTTCCGGGGGCGACATGGGGTTTCGTTCCCTGCTCAGGTCTGGCCCTGTTCCCATGACATACTCCCTGTGATCCTTCTGAGTGTCCTCACAAGGTTCTATCTTAGGGGACAAAGTACTATAACACATTTATATCCCATAGAAATTAACATAGCAAACACTTAGAAATAAGTATTACAACTTCCATGGGAATAGAACCTTCCTTGGGGAGAGGCCTATTTCTTTGTTTTTTTTTAATATATATTATTGATTTTTCATAGAGAAGAAGAGAGAGGGATAGAAAGTCAGAAACATCAATGAGAGAGAAACATCGATCAGCTGAGGAGAGGCCTATTTCTAACATTCAAACTCTTAGAAATGTGTATGTTCTGTGAATCTAGGATTGCTTCTTTAAACCCTAAGGCAGTATACGAGCCACATGTGGCTCTTTGGCCCCTTGAGTGTGGCTCTTCCATAAAACACCACGGCCTGGGCGAGTCTATGTTGAAGAAGTGGCGTTAGAAGAAGTTTAAGTTTAAAAAATTGGGCTCTCCAAAGAAATTTCAGTCGTTGTGCTGTTGATATTTGGCTCTGTTGACTAATGAGTTTGCCGACCACTGCCCTAAGGAACTAATCGTGTAAAAATGAATGTATAAGAATACTTGTCACGGCATTATTTATAACAGCTAAAAACCAGATATAATCCATCCCCACCACGGAAGAAACATTTAATTAAATGATGGTACTATCCTATAGAATACTAAGGGCAATAATTAAAACTAATAATACATTTCTACTTACGTGCAGAGATGACCCTAATATATTGTTGACCAAAGCAAGCAAGCTGCAAAGCTAAAGGCAAAGCATGGCTCTATTCCTGGCAGGGGCACATGTTCCACAGATAAAAGGCCAGGGAAGAGAGACTGCAAAACACTAACACCGGCTTTTCTTGAAAAGTCTAGATCACCAGGAATTTTTGTTCTCTTTTAACTGTTGTGCGCACGCAGTAAAAATTTTTATGATAAGCACCAACTGTCTTTTATGATAACATACTCATAAAATATTAATATTCATTCCATTTCTTTAAGAATCACAGTCACGCCAGGGCACCGAGGGGGCAAAAGGGAAGGCCATTCCTGCTTTCTTGGATGCCCGAGGCAGAGGGGACACGTCTACCCACGTGACCCCCAAACCCAGCTCTGAGTGTGGCAGCGGCTCCACGGAAATGCTCACGTACTTTTCTCAAACTCCTCCAGCTTCCGGACGGCTTCATCCCGCTCCTGCCTGATTCTGTCGCACTGAAATGAGAAAAGGCGACAGCAGTGAACTGGGGTCCTGAGCCTGGAAAGACAAGAAAGAGCAAACGTATGAACCACAGCGACTCTGTGAAAAGAAAACCAACCTGCAAAACCTTTTCAAAACCGCGAATGGCCTCGCAGTATCTGAACTGCTCAACCAGCCCGGTGTTTGGACCTGGCGTCTGGCCTACTTTCTCGAACCTTCTAGGATAATCACTCGCCTTACTGCTCCTGATCACCTGAGCAGCAGACCAACCTAACATCCTTAAGCGGAAATACATTCATTCTTTAAGAGAACGGCTGTGCCTCGTAGGAAGGTATTTTGCAGGTCCAGGGGACAGCCCCCTGACCCGCAGGTCAGATTCCCCGACACTGGGTGGTTCCCGACACCCAGGACAACGTGCACGGCGGGGAGTGACACTGATGAAGTGACCCCCACAATGTAGATACACCGCGGCCTGGGCACTCTCTCGCTCGGGGAAAAAAACACCCGTGTGTCCTCAGACTTCTAAACAAAAGACAGCCGCCGAAACCGGTCTGGCTCGATGGACAGAGCGTCGGCCTGCGGACTGAAGGGTCCCGGGTTCGATTCCGGTCAAGGGCATGCACCTTGGTTGCGGGCACATCCCCAGTGGGGGGTGTGCAGGAGGCAGCTGATCGATGTTTCGCTCTCATCGATGTTTCTGACTTTCTGTCCCTCTCCCTTCCTCTCTGTAAAAAAATCAATAAAATGTGTTTAAAAAAATAAATAGAAGGCAGCATGTAAAAGGAAAGAAGACAAAATATTTCACAATAAGCATGTGCCATTTACATAAACAAATTTTTCTTTTTAAAAAAGGTGGAAGGACTCATCGAAAAATCTTTGGGAGGTAAGGCCATAAAAGGAGGGGGAAAAAAACCAACCACACACACACACAAAGAAAACTACTAAAGCATGAGGACCTCTCAGGATATCCGGTACAGAAACAAGTATTTAGTACTTTAACCTGAAGGTATTAATGAATGTTTTAAAAAGCCTAATAATTCACTATGAGAACTAAATTCACTTTACCCTGAATTTCACAAAACGGGCAAGTATAATACTTTTAGGAAGATATTTATCCAAAATGTCTAAAACTTTAAAAAGTGAGTTTAGCTAGTAGAGTGATCATAAACATTTTAATTTTGTGGAACACTTTAATAAGAGGACCATTTGAATAAAACACAACTTTATATTATATCTTAATCCTACTATACCAGATAAATACACTGAGTGGCCAGGTTATTATGATCTATGAATGCATAATAATCTGGCCACTCAGTGTATATCCTATATAATAAAGGGATAATATGCAAATTGTCCCTTCAACCAGGAGTTCGACCAGCAGGCAGGCCGGCCAATTGCCCATGTCCCCTCCCCTTGGCCAAGCTGGCCGGACCCCACCCATGCACGAATTCATGCACCAGGCCTCTAATACATATTCACACACGCGTGCGCGCACACACATGCACACACACACACACACACACACACACACTCTGAATGGCCATATTATTATGCGTTCAGAGATCATAATAATCTGGCCATCAGTGTATGTTGGGATTTCATGCCTTTGGAAATTTCAAATGTCTATTGCAAAAAAAAAATAATGATACCACTGATAATGTGAAAAACCCAAATGAAAATCTAGATATTCTCATCTAACAGAATGGCAAAAATTGACAGGTCTAATGCTGGGAGTTGGAAACTCACACACTGCTCGTGGAAGTGTCACCAGGCATAACTACTTTGGAAATAAACTAAATTGAACATGCACACACCCTCTGTGTGACTCAGCAGTTCTACTCTAGGATCCTATTCATGGAATCTCTAGTAATGTGTACAAGATGGCATATACAAACATGTTAAACATTTATAACAATAATAAATCATGGTGTACTCATATACTACACTGTGAAATATGCCATGAAGATGGATGACCTGAAGCTCTGTGTCTCAACACAGGTAAACATCAAAGCCATAACACTGAGTAAAAGGAATTGTGGAATATATATCAAATGATCACACACAAACACTTGATATTTTCACACTGTGTGTGTGTGTGTGTGTGTGTGTATGTGTATTTCATGATACATATGGAATATATAAAAATACAACAACATAAAATAGAAGAAATAGACAGACAAAATTTATGAAAAGATAGGGAGGGGAAGGAGACTCTGGTTGGGCAACAGAGGTGCTATTCAAAAATTGTATCTGCAGCATTCTTTATTTTTTAATTTCAAATAAATAATTTAATTGCGTATTTGCAAATGTGTTGTGTTATTCTCCGCCCTTTCGGTGCTTTTAAAATAAAAATAAAGTTGAGAAGCAAACAATTCAGTTTTCCTCTTTAAGTCTCTCAAGAACACAATCTTAAAAAAAGCCCACTGGGTAAATCCACTCTGATTAGAGTACATGAAACAAGCACACAGTGCTAAATTAGCAAAGCTGTTTCCTACATGCTTATCTTAAAGGAGAAAGCATACAGTGGACCCCCATATCCGTGGGGGACACATACCCAGACCCTCCAGTAGGTGCCTCAAACTGCTGATAGTAGTATACCCTACATATACTATGTTTTTTCCTATACATAGATACCTATGAGAACATTCAATTAATAAGTTAGGCACAGTAAGAGATTAACAACAATAACTAATAATAAAATAGAATAATTATAACTATATATATGTATATATATATATATAGCAAAAGTTATATTAATATGGCATATCTTCCCCTACCCCCCCTCTCTTTCTCAATCTCTCAAAATCTCTAACCGATCTGATAATGAGAGGGTCACTAAGCAGCTCACGTGTGGGGAGCACGCCCAGCATGGACCCGCTGGACAAAGGGATGACTCACTCCCAGATGGGATGGAGCGGGACATCGGAAGAGTTTATTGTCCTATTCAGAATGGCACACAATTTAGAACTTACAAACTGTTTATTTCTGAACTTTCCCACTTAATATTCTCAGACCTTGGTTGACCGTGGGTAACTGAAACCTAAGAAAGTGAGACCACAGACAAGGGGGCACTACCTTTCATTAGGTTTTCTTGTGGGAGAAAAAAAAAAATCTGTCTAATATAGTTTCTAGTTTCAACCTAACAAATTTACTACATTTATTGTTGTTGTTCTGTGTGTGTGTGTGTGTGTGTGTGTGTGTTTATGTTTAAAATTCTAAACACTGCCCAGCTCATGGGTTGAGTGTCGACCTATAAACCAAGAGGTCACGATTCGATTCCTAGTCAGGGCACAGACCCGGGTTCTGGGCTCGATCCCCAGGAGGGGGCGTGCAGGAGGCAGCCAATCAATGATTCTCATCATTGACGTTTCTCTCTCTCCTCCCTTCTTCTCTGAAATCAACAAAAATATATTAATGTTTTTAAAAGTCACCAGGTGACATCACACACACACACACACACCACCAACGCAGTTACCATTTACTGGTCCTTAGCAACACATGGCAACTCTAGGTAGGCTTATACCAATGCCTACCAGAAAGGCTCTGTGCCCGTGCTCTCTGCTCATAAGGTGCAGGGAGACAGGCTTTGCCTAGTAACAGGTCTCAACCTCACAGTCGTATTCCGACCTGCGAGTGACCTGTGTCCATAGTCTAGCGAGGTACCTCGCCTGTGCACGAACCCCAGGGTCTTCACCGGCAGATTCCAAAGCTGTCCCCTCGCCCCAGCTGTGTTCTCTCAGGGGTCTTTATGTGGCCTGGCTTTCTATTTTCTACAACCACATTAGGACAGAACTGGCAGCCACAGAATTCACCATCTGCTATGATTACTGAAAGGGGTGTGTGCCGGGGGGTAGGGGGGGGAAGGGAGGGACCTACATATGCTGCAAATGCAGCTTATTCTCGCCCAGAGCTGAACAAACTAGGAGCGACAGGCCCATTCACTAAGCAGAAATCCAAACACCCACTTATTTCGTCATTTCAGGTGAACCCACAAAAATATCCTGCCACCTTGCTCTCATGGCTCCCCACAGAGAGAAGCCAGCAAGGGTGGTAGGCCTTTGGAGACAAATGTTTCATCTTTATGCCCCACGGAACCCCTCACCCACCCTGTCCCTTCCCCGGCCCTGCCCCTGCAGCTGCACCATTTGGAGAAATGGCTTCGTTTTTGTCTGAGAATTGCTCATGAAGACTCTGCAATAGCAACAGATGTTCGTGGGCCCTCGTCGCTTAATTACGGGGTCCCGTGATTCTCCGGAGCCTGGGGCTGGGGGAGAACCAGCAGCACCAGCACCGGCTGCTCTAAGCAAACTGGATAACGTTATGCCTATTCCAACCCATTCTGCAGTGGTGAGTGGACCAGAGGTTGGCCTTGCCGGTCCTGAAAGCTCTTCGTATTAGAAGCCCTGGCAGCAGCTTCTAAAATGAAGAGTATTGCCAAAACCGGTTTGGCTCAGTGGATAGAGCGTCCGCCTGTGGACTGAAAGGTCCCAGGTTCGATTCCGGTCAAGGGCATGTATCTTGGCTGCGGGCACATCCCCAGTAGGGGGTGTGCAAGAGGCAGCCGATCGATGTTTCTCTCTCATCGGTGTTTCTGACTTTCTATCCCTCTCCTTTCCTCTCAATAAAATATATTTAAAAAATAAAATAAAATAAAAAGAAGAGTCTTGCAGATCTCTTCCTCCAGCCTCACGCAGGCAGCTACCTGGCTTCGGAAATGAAACCAGCTTGCTGGCGCCTGGGCCCGCTGATCCTCAGAGGAGTCTGTCCACTGAGCACTGGCACCGCCCTTCCCCCCACAATGGGCAGCTCTGCCCTCACCCCCATGGGCAGCACCCAGCTCACCGCCTATACCAAATGCCTGCTTGCCAGGGCTCGACAGAAATGCAGGTCATTCTGTAGACATTTAAGACACCTTTACATTGTTCTGTGTGTCTATTCTGTGCAAGAAAAGTCCTCCTGGGGTTCTGATCTGTGTCTAACGTCCACTCACATCAACGTCTATGTTTAGCTCCACACTGCACAGATGCAGTGGAGGGTCCCAGCCTAGACAGAGGCCGGGCTGGGGCCCAAGAAGTGCGCGCGCGCGCACACACACGCACACACACACACACACACACCGACTACAATGGGGCGGACACGCTATACGCAGGTAAGTACTTTCCTGCTGGCTGACCTAGACTTCCATGCACATATGGACTATAATCCATGAACACCACCCTATTTCCTTCCTCAAGCATTGAGCAAATTACGTCTGTGGTACCCACGCACGCCAGGCACTGTGCAAGCCCTGGGGGTGAGGGGGAGATACTGTGGGAGACATAATAGACAACATGCTCCCACAAAACATAGGACCGACCAAGAAAGCTCAACGATGAACAAGCAGTTTATAAGAATCAACTGCTATCATGAGAACATACGTACAGCAGAGGCGGTCCACTCAGTGCGAAGAGGTCATGACCTACCCCATCCTTACTCATTTTTCTGGAAGCCCACTCTTTCTATGTCCAGTTGCAAATATCTAAAAGCATCGGGACTGTGCACATTTACCTGTTTTAGAATCTCGGCCGATGGCCTTTTCAATAACCACCGGCCGTTCTATTGTTCCACCTGGGGAAGCCTGGCCAGCACTGGACCGCCCTTATCCTCAAAGAACACAGTCCGTTAAATCGTCCCCACTCGGATGGAATTCCTTTCAAAAGGCCTCTCTCTCTCGCTCTGGCTGGTGTTCTTTCTTCCAATTCAACGTCTTTTCCCTCCAATTTCCAGAGGCAATAAAGTAGTGGCCGCCCCGGGAGCTGTCTCAGGAGCATTCCCCACATTCTGAGTATTGTGTCCCCGAGGGGAGCACATGTCATCCGCCCCGAGATCCCCGCTCTTTGTTTCCGGGTAGTTTGCTGTTAATAAGAGACTCGTTTTCACGTCCAAACTGCTGAGTAATTACTTTCTCTCTGGAACAACCACTTGCCACTCGGCTCTAAAGAAACTGCATGTATGTGGATGTATTATGCATGAACAGTTAGCATAATGGGTGCGTGTCTTGCTCTTGAAAAGTGGCTTCTTGATTGATTTTTTTTTTTTTAATAAAACACTTGGGGACCTTCGCCTCTGAAATGTACACGACAGGAAGAAACTTTGACAACAGACAACCAAGCAAAGATGCAGACAGTACCGTCTTCCTTGCTGCTCGAAACGCCCATCTTGGGCAGGGACTGCCTCCTTCCCTCTTCAGGCCTCGTTCCTGGCGAGCTGACAGAAGGGCCCGATGCACGGTGACTGTAGCCCCGCCGAGCGACGTCTAATCAGCCGCATAAACGTATTCGTTTCAAAACTCCATCTCAGTTCATAATGTTCAACACAATACGTACTGTTTGAAGGCATTCTTCTGCTACACAGATTTCCTTCTGTACGTGCCCGCCCCACGCACACCCCCTCCAGCCTCAGCCAGCTGAAAGCTAGCCCACTCACTGCTCATGAGCCTCTGTCGCCCCCACGTAGGAAAACCCCCAAACAGTTATGACAAGGATCCTGAGCGAGTCCCTGGAGAATGCCCTTCCATTGCAGAAGCCTGACGAACATCTGAATATGGAGATCGCTTCACATGCAAAGTGAAACATTTGATTTGGTTGATTCCAAAATACCTAGTCCTCTATTTTCCCATACCCCCCCCCAAAAAAAAAACAGTTTTAGAAGGGTTGCTAACTTCAATATGATAGGCTTTCTTGCTTTTTAACATGCTGTTGATAACGTTCTTTATAAACTAGGTAAAAACAAACAAACAAACAGAAAGTAGCACCCTTTCCAAAATCTCCACTTAATTTAATGTTAGAAATAAAATAAAAAATAAAAAATAAAAACTGCCGAAACCAGTTTGGCTCAGTAGATAGAGCATCGGCCTGTGGACTGAAAGGCCCTGGGTTTGATTCCAGTCAAGGGCATGTACCTTGGTTGCGGGCACATCCCCGGTAAGGGGGTGTGCAGGAGGTGTTTCTCTCTCATCGATGTTTCTGTCTATCCCTCTCCCTTCCTCTCTGTAAAAAAAATCAATACAATATATTTTAAAAATAATAATAAAAATAAAATTAAAAAAACTGAAGTTTTCACATTTAATCTAACTCATACCATGTATACCCAAGATATTTTGATAATAATAAACTGGTGTTGATCAAATGTGATAAGAAATACTCAGATGTTTTATTACAAATAAGCAAACAATTAATTCTGCTCCTAAGAGCATTAGAGAAGACTTTAGAAGCAGTAGGTGGCATTTAAGCCAAGCAGTATGAGCTACGTAGAGTATGGCACAGAGTAGGAACCTGTGTTTCTGTCCTTTTCCCAGCCACCCCCAAACCCTAGGAATTCACTACTATCATCGCAGTTTCTTACAGTTATTTGTCACCTTGCCTGTGCCCCTCAGTAGAGTGGCTTTTACGTAAGATGGGGACTTTCATGGGCATTCTGTTCCCCCAGGACTCAGAGGCCATTCAACACAAAGTTTTCCCTCCAAAAAGCTTACCTTATCAACTCAAAAAGATTCTGATCTCACCTTCAAAGACACTGATAAAAACCACAACATGAACCTCATTACATTCTTCTTTAAAAAGGGAAAACTGCAAAGGAAGAGATCATGACAACTTTGGCCCACCCTCCCAAAATTTCCACCTCTTATCCTTGGGACGCAGGACTGTCAGGAATGCAGTATGTCTTTGGAAACTGAATGTACACACCCACACACGTGGATTTTACTGACAGAGATTGATCCCATACTCAACTTTCAGTTTCCAGATACAAATGGACAAAGGATCCAGGAAAGCACCGAGTCTGATCACTGTGTGGAAAGTTTCCGAGCTGACAATGAAGAATTGTGAATAAGACCACAATAAAGAATTGTACATAAGACCGAGCCCTTTGTGGGAAACTTAGCAAGTTCACCTGCTTCAAAGAGAACGGTGGCGGTCTGAACACCCATGTTTGAATCTACAGCCTGTTGGACCCTGAGACCCTGCCCTCCCTGAAGTGGAGCTGGCCCAGGGCTGTTGGAAGCACCAGCTGAGGGAGACAGAGGAGAGTACGGGACCCCTTGGCAATAAACAGCCTTTTAAGGAGATTCATGTCGGACCACTGGTCCCGACAGAGGAGATTTCAAACAAGGCCTACAAAGATCTTACCTGCCTTCGCCAGGTTGGCTCAGTGGATAGAGCACTGGCCTGTGGACTGAAGAGTCCCAGGTTCAGTCCCTGTCGGAGGCACATACCTCAGTTGCAGGCTTGATACCTGACCCTGGTGGGGGCACACACGGGAGGCAACCAATGGATGTGTCTCCCTCGCATCCCTGTTTCTCTCTCTGTCTCTTCCCCTCCCTTTCACTCTCTTCAAAATACGCTCTCCCCCAAAAGAATCACGCCCACTGTTTCTTCCCACGGATAAGATGAACGATCTGGCAACAAAGATAGGCAGACTCAACAAAATTACTTGCCATTTATTTTGGGGGTCCCCTCCACTCATGCAACATTTCCCCACCTCAATGTAACGATGGCAGGTGGAGTCTGACTTTAGATTCCCGTCCTTGATTGATCCCACGGGACTCTGGGTGGGGCCACGGGGCAAGAATGGCCACGCAGGCCCGCTGGTGCGGAGACAAAGATCACCCAGCCAGGCGCAGGCAAGTGCGTGGCCAGAGAAAATGGTGTTCTCCGTTCACCCCGGCCGGAACCACAGCTGCTTTTACTCATTCTATGCTGCAGAAAAGGCTTTTATTACATGTTGCTCTCCTTTGTAATGCAGCCCCCCCTTTCGGGGGGAGGGGAAAATCTTCAGTAATAAGCCTGCTAGTCTTTTAACAGAAGATAAACTGTGCGGCGAACTTAAACCCACTCTATTTTGTTCTCCCCAAGCACACAGCATTCCACGCTGCTTTCACTTCCTTTCTTCCCGTTTCTGCTCATGGTTATTTTCAAAGAATTAGAACAGAAGCAGGTCAGTAATGCATGCAGATGTGACAACAGTATTAGGCCATTTAAACCGTTGATGGGCTGAGATCGTTCAGAAGCTTGCTTTCACAAACGCATTTGACCTGGGATTCCACTCTCAGAACAGTTGGTTGACTTAAACCCTCCCTGCAGAAAGCGGCTCTCAGTCCCACAACCATCGCCGCCACCCACGCAGGAGTTTACGGAACATCTATGTTTAGGCCAGCGCTGGGGCTGCAGAAAGCAAGAATCAAAGAGGAAGAGACAATGACAAGTTTACTCTTCCCCCTACGCTATTCTATTCGTTTTCTTCCAGGTCCTTCCTTTTCCAGCCTCTGAAGACACGTGTTCGCTTCCCCTCCTCACAGCTTCTAGGTTCAGGCAAAGAGTTCTCCTGAATGAACCCTTCCCCCTCTGGGGCCAGGGACAGCCATGGGAAAGTAAATCTCATTTATGCCTACAAACCGTAATGGACGCCTCTGTTCTCTCCTACTTTCCATTTTCTATTCAGTCCTACTTTTCTTTAAAAATTCGCCTTCCCTTCCATTTGTCCCCTCCCTAAATTTACAGGGAATACACACACACACACACACACACACACACACACACTCACGCATTTTCAAATAAACACGTTCGGAGTCAAAATGGCAAGAAGTTTGTAAATGTGCGTGAGTTCAATTCTTTAACAGTTTAAAAAGAAAACTCCCAGGTTCCCGGAAAACCATGCCCAGGCTTCCCCGTCTTTGCACCGGGTGATTGTGTATTATGGACATCCTTAGAGGAAGTGAAGCAGGTGAAAAGTTGACAGAGGCATTTGGGCGAACCGCCCATGATTAACCCCAAACAGTTCCCTGCAGAATCTAGTATGTCTGCACCCCGAAAGTACTGTGTGTCAGGCCTTCCATTCCATCGCCAGAATCTCAAATCGGATTGCGGGGGGGAGAAGCACCGTTCTTGGGGGCTCGGGCTGCTTGGCCGGGTGCCTGGCCGCATTTAGCTGCGAGTTAATCTCCCCCAGCAGCGCCCACGGTGGCATGCCTGCTATTCTTCACCATCTGGAGCCGGAGCGGAGAGAAGCCTGCACCACACATGCGGGAGAAAAGGGGGGAAAAAAACCCCACTCCCATTCGCATTTATCTGAAATTGGTGGCAGAACAATGCACCATGGCATCGAGGCTTTCTGCACATGGAAGAGAGGAAAGAAAGGGGAAAGTACAAACCTTCTCCTTTGTTTTCTGGTTTTCTGCTCGGAGGTCTTCATACTCGCCTATTGCTGAAAGGAAAAAAAGGGAAAGCAGCGTTAGATAAGCTACCAAAAGTTCACTGTAGGAAAACCTGGGACCCCCAACTACCCACTCTTCTCTATTTCCGAGGTGGGGTGCAGAAGAGGCCACAGAGGGATTCTGCTTCTAAGAGTCCGGAAGGAGGCAAAACCGGTTTGGCTCAGTGGCTAGAGCGTCGGCCTGCGGACTGAAAGGACCCAGGTTCGATTCCGGTCAAAGGCAAGTACCTTGGTTGCAGACACCTCCCCAGGAGGCAGCTGATTGATGTTTCTCTCTCATTGATGTTTCTAACTCTCTATTCCTCTCCCTTCCTCTCTCTGTAAAAAAATCAATAAAGTATATTAAAAAAAAAAATACGGAAGGAAGAGAGACCATAGTAGATGGGTGTCCACCAGGCCGAATTCCTATTCTCCCCAGGTCACCAGGGAGACAGAGGCGTGAGCTATAAGTGGCCTATAATCACTTCTCTCTCACACCCAGACGTGGTCCTGGCAAGTGTGTGTTCCCTGACGTTTCTTCCAGCACCATTCGTTTGTGGTGCTGTGACCAGGCTTGTTTTTTAATCAGCCGCCAGAAAATAAAAGTTGGCTTACACGCCCCACGCCCCGTCGCATATCTGCTTTAGCATCCACAGAGCAACACAGTTCCTGCTCTGAGCAGTCAACTAAGAACAACTGCTGTCAGCACTGCAGATCCCCATGCACCAGGCACCAAACACCAGCCAGATTCATCTCACTGGGTTGGAAAAACGTGTGAATTACTTAGAAATAGTTCCAACTATATGGCGGGAGAAAAACTGCAGTTTCAACTTATAACCCTCTATTGCCAGAAAAATAATCTGAATCCGCCACTCTCATCTTTTAGTCAAAGCACCATTTTTATTTTTTTTTAATATGTTTTTATTGATTTTTAGAGATAGAGGAAAGGAGAGAGATAAAAATGGAAACATGAATGAGAGAGAAACATCCATCTGCTGCCTCTTGCACGCCACCTACTGGGGACTGAGCCTACAACTCAGGCATGCGCCCTGACGGGGAGTTGAACCAGTGACCTCTCGGTTCATGGGCCCATGCTCAACCACTGAGCCACACAGGCTGGGCCAAAGCACCATTTTTAGACACGCTCAGAGTTGAGGATGCTACATGCAAAGCGTGTGACGGGAAGAAAGAGAAGGACCTGAGGTTGATGACGGAACACAGGGCCTCGGTGGGCCTCACGGAACTGCTGCCCACTCCCGGCCCAGCACCTCGACTGCTAACGCACGCCAGGAAACCATTGGATTGGAATGTTATACTTTCACTTCCTAAAACTGTAATTGGATGTATATATACAAAAAGTTTGTCTTAAAAAAGACAAACAGAACTTTCTATTTCTATGAATCACCTAAAGATTAAAATAAAACATCTGAAACCAGGGCTTCAAGAACATCCCAGATATCTATCTGGTCATTAATTCTGGAAGTGTCTGATTCTAACCACTGAGACAGACAACTCACAGGGTAAAGTGCATGTTTTATTTCCTCCAATCGAGACCCAAAGGGTTTAGAATAGCTACCTTGGTGGTAGGACCAACATCTGACAATCCAAATCAATTGAACAGATATTTATGGGATCTTACCACCAGGGTCTAGAAGTTTTATTAGCATCCCATAACCATCTAAATAAGAATTAAAGCTACATGCCAAAAAAATCCTGGAAAACTAGCCCATAAAACAGCTGAATGAGTACATGTAAAGATATAGCCATTTTAAAAATAACTACATTGCCAACAGAAAAGATTTGATTAACCACAAAATGCAGCTCTCTTGCCCTAACCAGTTTGGCTCAATGGATAGAGCGTCGGCCTGTGGGCTGAAAGGTCCCAGGTTCGATTCCAGTCAAGGACATGTACCTTGGTTGTGGGCACATCCCCAGTAGGAGGTGTGCAGGAGGCAGCTGATCAATGTTTCTATCTATCCCTCTCCCTTCCTTTCTGTAAAAAAAAGAATAAATTTTTAAAAAGGCAGCTCCTCATCAGCCTCCACCACACAAGCCCAAACCCATAAGTATGAACTGAATCATTCTTGATTCTGAAAAATCCCTAAAAGGCCTCCCCTCCTCCCACACTATATATGCATATATGCCAGAACTAATGGATGCTAAACATATGCACTTATGCCATTGGGTAATCTATGCTCATAAGTCCAGATCTTATTACTATATGTAATATTGCTTGGAAAAATATAGACTTGACTGAGAGACTTTGCATTAGTTTACTTGACATTTAAAAGTAACTGCAGATGAAGCTGAAAAATTACAATTGATTTACCACTCTATTCTTATTGACCTACTTTACAGACGTACAAAACAGACAATAAAGGCTTCTAAAACCATGATCTCATAGTGATATTAAGAAAATGTTTTTGTATTTAAAACATCAGAAAATGGCTTTGAAGGCTTTTTGAAAAATACCGATACTATTCTTCCATTATATTGCCGATAGAATTCAGATGAAACATTATAGAGTCCCAATGACTGGGTCTTTATGAAAAGGGTTCATTAAGAACCCTTCACCTATTGTATCTTAATGGAAATCACAGAAAACATGCTTTATTGTGATTATGCGTGAGTTAAAAATAATACTAAAGTCGGGTACAGGGAAAGGAGAAGAAAGGTGTGAGAAGAATTCAACCACTTGGTAGAGAGAAGAGGAACAAGGCATAAGAGGAAAGAAAAGTTACTAATATTTTTTATTTCTTTGAAGTTTGAAAAACAAGCCCATTGTTCTAAATAACATTTTCTCACACACACACACCCTCCCCCCCACCCCATAATGAATACATATGTAACCAACCTTAGCAAAACTGGCCAAACAGGAAGTGACCTGCATTATTCAGTTACTTCTTTTTTGGCAAGAGTGAAGGGTCACGGATAAAGCCTTCTTATTGTCCCAGAACGGGCTCACATTTGGACAAATTTAAGTTGGCTGCATAGCTCAGTGATCTGATGAGAGAAATACTCCAAATCTTGAACTAACTGGGGCCAAAGAAAAGATGAATCTGAACAACTCTCTGCCATGCGGAAAACACCCACAGCTTGGGCACACACCGTCTCTCAGTCCACAGGGTAGTTCAGTCCACTGTCCCCTCAGCTCCCACCGTCCAGCAATGAAAATCTGCAGCCTGACCCCAGCCCAAGCACAGGGTAGCCCGGGGACCTTGGGCAAATGGGTTAATCTGAGTCTCCTATTCCTCATCTGGAAAATAGGAATAATAACTAGATGTGAGTAGTTACATGTCTTACATGCTGTTACTAAAAGTGAGTGACTTAACACATATGACAGAAGAGTGCTTGGGCATATGAAGTGTTCCATACACGTTAGCCATTGGTATTATTATTATTATTATTATTACTAGAGGCCCGGTGCACAAAATTTGTGCACAGGGGTGGGGGATGTCCTCAGCCCAGCCTGCACCCTCTCCAATCTGGGACCCCTCGATGGATGTTAGTTAACAGACCCAAATATCAATAGATCCCTAGTAGGATCGGGCCTAAACGGGCAGTCGGACATCTTTCTCACAATCCAGGATTCCTGGCTCCAAAATGCTCACCTGCCTGCCTTCCTGATTGCCCCTAACCGCTTCTGCCTGTCAGCCTGATCACCCCCTAACCACTACCCTGCCAGCCTAATTGATGTCTAACTGCTCCCATGCCAGCCTGTTTGCCCCCAACTTCCCTCCTCTGCCAGCCTGGTCACTCCTAACTGCCGTCCCCTGCAGGCTTGATTGCCTCCAACTGCCCTCCCTTGCAGGCCTGGTCCCTCCCAACTGCCCTCCCTTGCAGGCCTGGAACCTCCCAATGGCCCTCCCCTGCTGGCCATCTTGTGGTGGCATCTTGTGTCCACATGGGGGGCAGGATCTTTGACCACATAGGGGCAGCCCTCATGTGTGTTGGAGTGATGGTCAATCTGCAAATTACTCTTTTATTAGCTAGGATTACTGACACAGCAAAGCACATCCAATCTTGTGTGCACGACCACAGAGTAGGCTGGTCTCTAATGCCCTCGGGCTGGGGCATACTTTTGTCCCACCTGGTGTGAAAGATGGCACAGCGGGAAAGTGTTTGGAACCCAGAGGACTACTATCCCCCACCAAGTAAGAGGAGAAGGGGGGCTAAAGGTCAACCACAGCTGGGCAAAAAAGTGGAAGACGCCCCAAAGCTGCACGTTTCAATCAGCATCCCCCAGGACGCTTTTCAGTCATACCGATGTCTGGCCCCCTTTCCACCCACCTCGAACCCCAGCTTCTGGTTTAACTAGACATCTATTTTTTTTTTTTTTTTTAGAAGTGAGCACCCCAGGTGATTGTAATGTGTAGCCATGGAGGGGAATCACCACCTAAGAGTACAGAATGGGAAAAAGGAGGATGTGGAGAAAAGGAGAGTATAAAGCAGAGCAAGTGCTTCAAGGATCACGCTGGTTTTCTATTTTCTAACTCCCTAAATTCCAAGAACGGGAGTTTTCTTTCCAAGATGCAAGTGATGATCTAGCCACCCAGGAAGCAGCAGAGTGTACTTAGCTGTTTCAGAAACTCACAACTGAAGTTGATAACTATGGAAGATAACACCTCTGGCGAGGGTGTAAACCCCGTTCAGTTCTGGGACCTTCCCAGTTCAGCCCACCTATATGCCTGGGAGTGCTCCGTCCCAGATAAGCTAATCATCCCATCTCTAGCATTGGCTCCAGGGCAGTATTTCCAACCACTGCTTTCTAGGCCTGCACTGTCCAATAGGCCATACCAAGTGTGGCTGGCTACCCACATCTAATTTATTTAAAATGAAATAACATTAAACATTTCAGTCCTTCAGTAACATCAGCCACACTTCAAGTGCGCAATAGCTACAAGTGGCTAGTGGCTACCACAGGGCAAGTGGACACAGAACATCCTTATCACAGAAGAAGACAGTTCTACTGGACAATACTATTCCGGACATCTCTGTCCTCAAACTCAGCACGTTAGATTCCCATTCACGGAAACCTCCTACTTCCTGCATAGGATCTCCTTCCCCTGATGCCATCACCCACAGAGTCATCCGGTGAGCACCTCGGGATCACCCCGAAAACCCCCTCTGTCCCCCTCCAAAGGATCAAACTGCTCAGATCTCTCAAAATGACCCTCCAATCTACCCTTCCTCTACAGCCAGTACCTCTGCTCTGATTCCGACACTTAATAAGAGCAAACAATTCCTATCAAGCCTCCAGCATCCCTCCATCCCAAGTTCATTCTTTACAGGGTAGATAGCACAGTAACAAAGCCACCTGGCCATTTCACTCTCTTATTTAAAGACCCCCAAGATGTTAGGACCCCACTCTCCTTCCCCAGCCCCACACTATTCAGTCAAAGATCACAACTTAGTCCATGACACCCAAAGTCCCAAAACTTCTCTGAACCCTCTCAAACCTTTAGTACCCAGATGCCTTTAAAATATTTTTCCCTATGCCTGCAAGGTCTTCCCCTCCCCATCTTCCCTACCTCCCCATCTACAATGCGATTCAACCTGTCATTTCTTCTAAGAAACCCTCCCCATATACCTCAGGCAAAAATCAGCACTTATATTTCTATCTTTCTAATGTATTACCAAGTACACTGTTCATGTCTCTACTGGATAGAGCAGCGGTCAGCAAACTCATTAGTTAACAGACCCAAATATCAATAGCACCACGATTGAAATTTCTTTTGAGAGCCAAATTTTTTAAACTTAAACTTCTTCTAATGCCACTCCTTCAAAATAGACTCTCCCAGGCCGTGGTATTTTGTGGAACAGCCACACTCAAGGGGCCAAAGAGCCGAATGTGGCTCGCGAGCCGCAGTTTGCCAACCACTGAGGTAGAGCAATTAAGCCAAAGGTTAACATCGCCGTTTCAAAGATTGAGAAGTCAAATCCCACAGTCAGAAACTATGGGGCAGAACCCGTCTACGGATTCCCAGCCATTCATGTGAACAACATGACTGAGCATTACTCTGAACAATGTGCTAAAGCGCTAAGCCAAAAAGAATCCTCGAGGGTGAGGCCCGTCTTCATGCACCCGGATGCCCACCTCTGGCACAATGCCTGGCATGAAGGAGGCACCGGCTATAAGTGTGCTATGTTAAGGAAGAATGGATTTAAGCCTTCACAGGAACACACACTCTTCCTCCCATCTTCAAAGGCTCTCTGACATCAGATGTTACAACAGGACATTTAAAGAAAATGAAGCTTCAAGTAGCCATCAAATATAACCAGGAAACAGTGCCTCATGAGCTCTTCTCAGGTAGATGCTCCCCCACGGAGTCTGCATCTTTCAGGCTCACGGAGCCTTGAAACGCTTCTTACTAATCGGGAGTGAGGACATGAGTCATAACAGATAATGTGCCATGAGGACAGTACTCCCGTCTGCACACATCCCAATGGGTCGTGCTCTTAAAGCCAGAGTAGACAGAGAAGTCATTTCTACCTCGCTTGTTAATTAAAGCATTAGAAACATCAGGGAAACCACTGCTGGAAAAACTGATTAAAAAAACAAAAGTGACGGATTTCACATCTGAAAAGAAATTATGCCAAGCCTGAAATTTACTCACTACTTGGGAGGACACACAGTTCAGTGTTAATGAATGAATGATATTTCAAATTAATCAACAGAAGATATTAACCAAAGATCTTATATGCACACTAGTGGCCCGGTGCATGAAATTTGTGCACTGGGGCATGGAGGGGATTCCCTCAGCCCAGCCTGCATCCTCTCCAATTGGGGACCCCTTGGGGTATGTCCGACCGCCAGTTTAGGTCAGATACCACAGGCAGTCAGACATCCCTCTCACAATCTGGAACTACTGGCTCCTAACCACTGCTCACCTGCCTGCCTGCTTACCTGCCTAATCACCCCTAACTGCCTCTGCCTGCCTGCCTTATTGCCCCTAACTGCCCTTCCCTGCTGGCCTGATCTTCCACAAAATGCCCACCCCTGCCAACCTGGTTGCCCCCAACTGACTTCCCCTGCCGACCTGATCTCACTCCCAACTGATCTCTCCTGGCAGCCTGATCGCCCCTAATGGCCTCTCCCTCGGCCCCCACCACATCCAGAAGATGGCCAATTGACCCAGTTTAATTAGCATATTACACTTTTAGTGGTATAGATAGATTATATATGATAGGATTGCTTAAATGAGAGGGGGAGCCTTTTTCATCAGGAAGAGATGCTCTTGGCAGACAAAAATACATAATCCCTATATCTGGACTGATAGCCAGCCTTATGCACTATACTGCCAAACCAGTCATTAAAAAATTGAACCACTTTCTTATGCCTTACACCAAACAGCTGTTGCCCTTAAAACTCCTTCTCAGCCCCAACCTTAGATTCTGCCTTCGCAGTTCACCAAGACTAGGTTCTGACTGGTCAGTTTCTATGCCAGTCAGTGTCAAAAGCTGCACCTCCTAGGCAGCCCTTGGCTCTTCTCACTTCACCCAAATTTGTTTCTGATTGGTCAGTTTCTATGCCAGTCAGCATATCCACGCCTATCAACAGGCCTGATCAGAGAGGCAGGACTGCTGGCCAGGCCCGGAGTGAAAGAGAGAGGCAAGTGCTGATCAACAACTGCCACGAAGGCTATGGATCAGAACCTGCTTCTCTCTCCAGGCCTCTATTGGGGCCTGATCCGTAGCCCTCTTGGCAGTCAGTGCTGGATTGGGGCGCCTGCAGCGGTGGCAGTCAGTGCTGGGTTGCCACAGCAACCCAGGACTGACTTCCAGTTGGTCAAACCTTCAGTCATTTTGGATGTTACGGACCCTGGGTTTTTATATATTAGGATATGCATAACCTATGAACACAGACAATGGTTTGGTGAAGGCCTGAGGAGGGGATGGGAGTGGGAAAGAGGGGATCAATGGGGAAAAAGTAATGGGGGGGGGGATAAGAACATATATAAAGCTTTCAACAAAAACATAAATTTTTAAAAAGTAACCAACAGAAAGGAAAGAAACTGAGTAACCTTAAAATATATATATAAGTATGCTTTCTGGTCTGGTATGTAACAAACTTATAAATTGACCCTCCCTTCCTCACAACAACAAAAATGCTGAACAACCCAAAAATCAACAACTCTTCTTGGATCTATCGGAGAACTGGGATCACAGGGCAAATCGCTACTCCGAAAACTACAGAGACAATCGAGCAGATAGAGAGGATCACAACTTTAATTAGAGCAGAAGCCAAGGTGCAGACGCTGCTCACTCACCGACACAGGAAACCCGAACATGACAACAGCTAGGAGCTCAGCTCTAATACGTCTGAGATTGAAAAGCCTCAGATGAGCTTGGTGAGCGTCAACCTATGAACCAGAGGTCATGGTTCAATTCCTAGACAGGGCACATACCTGGGTATGGGCTGGATCCCTAGTAGGGAATGTGGGGGAGGCAGCCAAATGATGATTCTCATCATTCCTTCTATCTCTCTCTCCCTCTCCCTTTCTCTCTGAAATCAATAATTAATATATATATATATATATATATATATATATATATATATATATATAGGCCCCCGCACTGCTGTGAGTTTTACCTCCCAGACTGCTAGCAGGGCTTCACAGTGAACACCCAGTCAGGGGCAGGAAGTAGCCACTATGAAATATGTTTAGAGCATTCTGTTCTTAACAGGCCTGCTCTCAAGAGAAATTGCTGGAGAACCAAGATGGCGGCATAGGTAAACACCTATTGTTCTGCCCCGTGCAACGATTCAAAAACTACAACATAACAACAAAACAAACATCACCCAGAATCACCAGAAAGCTGGCTGAGTGAAAACTCCACAAATAAGAGTAAAGGTGGGACACTGAGACTCAGAAGAGCGGCGGGAGCGCAGCCTTGAAGACAGAAACAGGTTAGGAGCCGTCCTGGTTGTGCGCGCGGGCGGTGGCTGGAGCAGCAACCCCTGCTGGATTTCGCCAACGGGGAGGGCAGAGACGTCCCACTACACAGATTCCCCAGTGCCAGGCGAGGTTCGAGGTCCGGGGGACGCACCCTGGAAGCCGGGCGCGGCAGAGGTCTCCTAGTCTGAGGAGAAACCCGGGAGCTGGGAAAAGAAGTTTGCGTGCAAGTGTCGCACAAACACGCGACTTGCTCCCTGGAAACTTGTCTCCTGGTCCCGGAAACCACCTATTTTACAACGCTGGGCGAGACTTTGGTTGTGCAGACTCATTTGGGGAGAGGCAGAGTTGTCTGGCAAGGGGAAGAGACTAGCAGCTTTCTCTTGGAGGTGCCTGCAGCCATCCCCATACAACAGAGACCCGCGCGCCTGAGCGCCGCAAAGGACGTAGCTGACACAGGCTGCCTGCGCAGCTCAGAGACTCCACCCATCCAACCTGAACACAGTCTCCCTTCACAGCCAATTGGTCTGGAGGTCAAACCCTCCTAGGGCTAACAACAACAAGCTGGGCTTAAATTCAAAAATACTGTACAACCCATAAAGGATTGCAGTAAGAGTACCCATCTCAAATAACTGGGGAGGCTGTGCCACTGACCCTTAGAGGACATCCACCACTTAAAGCAGCCACCATGCTGAGATATGGAAAGAAATCAGGTGTGAAAGAAATGGAGGAGAAAAGACAACTAGACATAGAGTTCAAAACCACGATTATAAGGCTTTTCAAGAAGCTCCTACAAAAGGCCGATGAACTTAATGAGAACTACGAGGAAATAAACAAGACCAACCAGGAAATAAATAAGACCAACCAGGAAATGAATGAGATTTACAAAGAAATGAATGAGATCCTCAAGGAAATGAACAAGACCTCTGAGGATATGAACCAGACCCTCACGGATATGAAAAAGGACCAACTAGAAATCAAGCATACACAGACTGAAATAAAAAATATTACACAAAGTCCTAAAAGCAGTCCAGAGGGCCACAAGAACCAAGTCAAAGATTTGAAATACAAAGAAGCAAAATCCACTCGGCTGGAAAAGCAAGAAACAAAAAGAATTCAGATAATTGAAGATAGTGTAAGGGGCCTCTGGGACAACCTCAAGCATGCCAACATCCAAATTATTGGGGTCCCAGAAAAAGAGAGAGAGCAAGTTAATGAAAACCTACTTGAAGAAATAGTGACTGAAAACTTCCCCCACCTGGTGAGAGAAACTGACGTAAAAGCCCAAGAAGTACACAAAACCCCAAAATATAGGAATCTAAAAAGGACCACACCAAGACATATCATAATTAAAATGCCAAGAGCAAAAGATAAAGAGAGAATATTAAAAGCAGCAAGAGAAAAACAGTTGGTTACCTACAGGGGAGCACCCATACGATTGTCAGTGGATTTCTCAACAGAAACGATGCAGGCCAGACGGAAGTGGCAAGAAATATTCAAAATAATGAATAACAAGAATCTACAACCAAGATTACTCTATCCAGCAAAGCTATCATTCAGAATTGAAGATCAGATAAAGTGCTTCGCAGATAAGAAAAAGCTAAAGGAGTTCATCACCACCAAACCAATATTATATGAAATGCTGAAAGATATTATTTAAGAAGAGGAAGAAGAAAAAGGTAAAAATATAAATTATGAACAACAAATACACATCTATCAACAAATTTACATAAAAATCAAGTGAATTGATAGGCTGATGAACAGGATAAACTGGTGAATATAACAGAAACATGGACATAGAGAGGGAATGGACTGACAATTCTTGGGGAGAAAGGGGCTGTGGGAAGTAAAGCAAGAGACTGGACAAAAATATTTCAACAATGGGAGAGGACAGTGGGGAGGGGGAGGTGAGGGTGGAGGGTGGGATAGGTACAGGGTGGAGGGGAGATATAGGGGGATAAAAAAGGGGAAACAATGTAATTCATAAACTGAACAATAAAGATTTAAAAAAAGAAAAAAAGAAGAAGAAGAAAAAAAAAAGAGAGAAATTATTCTACCAGAGCCTCCCGGACTTGGAGAAGGTTATAACCCCACTCCAGCCCACTCCAGCATTCCTGTCTCCACGAAGGAGGGGAAAAAATGCTGAGAAGCCCTTGTGAAAGTCACAGCCCAGGGGCCCAGGCTTCTTAAAGACTAAGACCAACCTTGTCAAGGGATCACACAGCACTTCCCTTCCCATCGTATAAATGTTTGCAGCAGCTTTACTCAGGATTGTCAAAACGTGAAAGCAACCACAATGTTCACCAACAGGTGAGTAGACAACCTATGGTACCTCCACACAATGGGTATTGTCCAGTGGTAAAGAGACAAATGAGCTATCAAGCCAGAAAAAAAGACATGGAGGAACCTTAAATGCATGTGACTAAGAGAAAGAGCCAACCTAAAAAGGCTACATCCTGCCCAAACCGGTTTGGCTCAGTGGATAGTCCATCGGCCTACGGAGACAAGGGTCCCAGGTTCGATTCCAGTCAAGAGCAAGTACCTTGGTTGTGGGCACATCCCCATTAGGGGGTGTGCAAGAGGCAGCTGATGGATGTTTCTCTTTCATCGATGTTTCTATCTCTCTATCCTTCTCCCTTCCTCTCTGTAAAAAATTAATAATATATATATATTTTTAAAAGGTTACATCCTGTCAATTCCAACTGCATGACATTCTGGAGAAAGGAAAAACTATGGAGCCAGTAAAAGGATCAGTGGTTGCAGGAGGTCAGGGGTAAGAAGGGAGGATGAAGAGGCAGAGCAGAGGAAAATTTGGGTGGCATAATAATGTGATAGTAAGTACAGGTTATACATTTGTCAAAAACATAGAAAATACAACTGAACCCAACCGCTGGGTTCAGTGGTTGAGCATTGACCTATGAACCAGGAAGCCATGGTTCAATTCCCGGTTTAATTCTCGGTTGGGACACATGCCCAGGGTTGCGGGACTGGTCCCCAGTGTGGGGTGTGCAGGAGGCAGCCAATCAATGATTCTCTCTCCTCATTGATGTTTCTCTCTCCCTCTCCCTTCTTCTCTGAAATCAATAAAATATTTTTTTTAAAGAATGAACCCTATTGTAAACTATGTACTTCAGTAGTTAATAATCATGTATCAATATTGGTTCATCAATTCTAAGAAATGTAGCACACTAATGATGATAATAGAGAACGTGGGGAGAAGAGGGAACTATGTAGTAATTCTCTGTACTTTCTGCGCAATTCTTCCGTAAGCCTAAAACTGCTCCCCAACACTCTTATTTACAACAAACCTATATATCAGAACCATACACTGATCTGATTCGTGCTGCAGAGGATTTTAACTAAAAGGATCCTAATACAGCCTTAACTGGTTTGTCTGAGTGGATAGAGCATCGGCCTGTGAACCGAAAGGTCCCAGGTTCAATTCCCGTCAAGAGCATGTACCTTGGTTGCAGGCACATCCCCAGTAGGGGTTGTGCAGGAGACAGCTGATTGATATTTCTCTCTCATCGATGTTTCTAACTCTCTCTCCCTCTCCCTTCCTCTGTGTAAAAAATCAATAAAATATATATTTTTTAAAGAATCCTTATATATTCCTGCTCCTTGTACCATACACAAATTTCAGAACTCATGCTTTAATGTTTAAAATGCTTAGCCAGCATGGTAAGCAGAGAAAAACAAAAGCGATGTTCCTTCTACTTTTCAAAGCAGAGTTTGGCTCTGTTACAACTTGATAGAATAAAATCTACAGCACCACAAAGTTCAAAATACACATACTTTTCGGATCCAAATATTGCACTTTTGAGAAGTTTTCCTATGGCTGCACTTAGAGATATATGTGTATAAGAATGTAAGCAGCACTACTAGTTTCAATAAGCTTGAATTTTATAAGCTTTCGATGTATAGCAAAATTACAAAGATAGTAGAGTTCCCCCCTCTACACCCAGTTTGTACGATCATCACCATCGTCCATTAGGATGGTACATTTATGACAAATAACCGACCATAACTCTGTATTGTTATGAACGAAGTTCACACTTTACTCATACACCCTTAAACTTTCCTTAAAGTTCTATTTTTGCTCCAGGATCTCACCCAGACACCACATTACATTTAGATGTCATGTCTCCTTAGAAACCTCTGGGCTGTGGCAGTTTCCCAGACTTGCCTTGTTTTTGATGACTTCTGACAGTGTTGAGGAGTCCTGGTTAGGTACTTGGCAAAACGTGCTTCAATTGGGATTTGTCCAATGTTTTCCTCATGATTAGACTGGGACTTTGGGTTTTTAGCGGGAGATCCAGAGGGAAAGTGCCATTTTGATCATCTTTTATCAAAAGTACTCATTATCCTCAATGAGGTGGAAACAAAATAATATCTAACTTCGCGGGGGAAAAGGTACATACTATCAACATGACCTAAGTCGCCATTGAAGCGGACCTTGGTCACCTCGCTGTAATGTCTCCACTGTTACATCCCTCTTCCTCCCCTTCCTCGGTGCTCTTCGGAAAGAACTCACTGGGTGCAGTCCATGCTGAAGGAATAAGGCACTATAATCCCCTCTCTGAGCAGGAGTATCTACACACATTATTTGGAATTGTTTGTATAGAAGACCTGTGATTTTCCCTGTCTATTCAATCATTGACTTTTATCAGTATGGACTCATGACTATCTGTTTTATACTTTGGGTTATAATCCAATATTCAAATGGTCCCAAGTTTGGCCAATTTGAAGGAAGTGGGAGCGAGAGATAGAAATATCAATGAGGAAGTTCTTTGTATCTCTTGACATACCCCCATGACTGTGGGCTCATTTGTTTGAGCACTTCCGGGCTCATTTGTTTGAGCACTTGCTCAGTTTCTGGTACAAGATGTTCCAAGCTCATCTTGTACATTTCCTGCCCCAGCCACCCTCCCACCCTAAAATCAGCCATTTCTCCCAGGACTCTTATTCCTTTCATCGGAGAATGATATAAGAAGCCATGTTCTGGAGCTAGATGTGTTCTAGGCTCTCAGCTGACAGAGCAAGGAAATAGATGTATACATCTTAGCCCATGCCTAGCTCAGCTCTAAGTTTAACTAAATTTCCATCTGAACCTTAAGCACTCTCTCAATAATCTTGAGGAATATAATAGTCAGTAAAGATGAAAGGAAGTTACCTTGCTTTAAAACCTATTATCTTACCATAGGAAATCCACTTTAAATAGTGTTAGCTCAAGAAGAGTCCAGGATGCTGAAACCGGTTTGGCTCAGTGGATAGAGCGTCTGCCTGCGGACTGAGATGTCCCAGGTTCGATTCCGGTCAAGGGCATGTACCTTGGTTGCAGGCACATATCCCATGGGGGGCATGCAGGAGGCGGCTGATAGATGTTTCTATCTCATCAATGGTTCTAGCTTTCTATCTCTCTCTCTTCCTCTCTGTAAAAAATCAATAAAATATATTTTCAAAAAAAGAAGAAGAGCCCAGGACTTTTGGGTGGCTGGTTGCTGTTTTGGTATTAGGTTAGGACAGCCTTATGGTTAAGTGACAACCACTCTCTTCACATCTTCCTCAACAAGTTCCAAATGACACATTACTATGTTGGTCAGTTTCATGGACCACCATCGTTTGTGTTGGCCCAGCCTGCATCCTCCCCCTTCTGGTAGTGGCAGGCCATTCTTTTTTGGACAACTGCTCCAATCCATTGGTCTTTGTGGGGGATGCCAAGCCAAGTGCCCCGCCTTCCCTTGGCTAAAGGACTTAAACACATGGCCCAAACTACGTTGATTAGACATTCTCCCTGACATCTCCAGGCCCACCACCATCTCTAGTAGGAAATCCTCACCAGGAGGGACAAGGTTTTGTTCATCTCTGAATCTCTGATGCCTAGCACAGTGCCTGGCTATGAATATTCAATGCATGTGGGTTGAATAAATTACAAAGAAAATCATATACCTTAAACAAATGCTAAGCTAAGTCTGTCATTTCCCAACAGAATTCTGGAAAGGGAGCAAATTGTATGATGTTTTGTAAGGGAAATGTCCACTGTAGTAGCTGGGAAATAGGCATTGGAAATAGTATCCCAAGTTGCCATGTCCCACTACATTAGAGATGTCAATCAGTCCAATAAAATAAAGCCCCCACAAAGACAAAAGGAGAATTACCTCATTACCTCAACATCTGCTTGCACATAAGCTATCGCACACTGGCTAATTTTTTTTAAAGGACATAATATAACTTTCTGGAAAGACATAATATAGCTAATTATACCATTCACTAGAAGGGAACATACAATGTTTTGAAGTAATTCAGAAGTGGGTGTGATTTAGAAGACATGAGCTTAGGAAAGGGTAAGTATAAATTAGAGATTGTTCATATTATGACAGACTCCGTCATTACATTTCACAACTTTTGTCAAAAGCAACCTTATTCACCACGCCACTGAAGGCTTCGCATTAGGGAAGGCTGCTGTCAGCTCTGCCATTCAGAGCAGATAACACCCTTCTCTCTGAGCTCCCTCCTGGGGAATGGGTTCAAATTTCAGACTGAAAATTCACGAAGGAAGCAGCAATACGATGAAAAGTCAACGGTCGATAAACATGTGGAAAGATTTCAAACCTCACTAATAACCAGATAATACAGATCTCTTTAAAGGTACCATTTTCGTTCATTAGATTGGCGAAATTAAGAAATTTGTCAGGCTGTCAAAATTAATAGAGGGCTCTTGATCAGTGTGTGGTGTCATGGGTACTGCTGAGGGTGGGGGGATGGGAACTGGTATAGCCATTTTGGGGGGCATTTGGCAATGTCCAGCAAAACCTTGTGTGTTCATACCTTCTAATCCAACAAGTCCATTTCTAAGAATCTATCCTAGGAAAAATATTTGTAATTGTACAAATTTATTTATATGATTACTTTATGAATGACTGTCTATCAGACAATAAACTTGGTGAGAGCAAAGACTGGTTTACCAGCCCACCCCCCAATGCCTAGCCCATGGGCCTTATATATGGTAGGTACCTCATAAGTATTGGTTAAAAGAATAAATTAACATGTTTCCTCAGCATTAAAAAAAGAAAATACAGTATTTGATGGATATTAGTCCTTGTTCACGTTAAATAGGGGTTAGTGGAGTTATTCACTGTGTTATGAATAGGTAGTACAAAGTACTTTCTATTTTCAAAAATAAATTATACACACCATCAGCTTACAAAATTGGTTATAATATGAGTAAGAGCCCAAACATCTAGTTGCCTGTTTTTCCACCTCAAGCCCCTATTTTCTCAGTGAGTTCCATCGGTCAAACAACAATTACTAGTAAATACTCTCAAACTTGTTAGCACGGTCTGTGAACCAATGACAGACAAATGCTCTGGTTCTGAGGTGTCTAAAAATCACACTGTGGGCTGCAAAAAGTTCCAACACCTGGCTAACCGGACTCAATATCCTAGAAAACATAGAAGTGTACCTTTTAAGAAACATACATTTTAAATTCTAACTGTTCTATTGCCTTTAATATGTCTATAACAAAGGAAATGCATCCTCTAAAAATGCCAATGACATGTATTTGATTTCTAGTATGAGAAAGAACCAGAAACGTAAGACTCCACCCTTTTTTCTCAGCTCTCATATCCAACATACAGACAGAGACTATATTCCAAAATCAAATATAAACAATTTGTGGGTAATCTGCACTGTTACTCTACCCTTGAAATTATATACAGAATGGGGGGGGGGGAGTGCAATTTTTATCCTCTTCTTATTTGAAATTGAATGGCCAATATTACCAATAATTTTTATCCTAGGGATAAAATTCAGAAGTGGGTGTGATTTAGAAGACATGAGCTTAGGAAAGGGTAAGTATAAATTAGAGATTGTTCATATTATGACAGACTCCGTCATTACATTTCACAACTTTTGTCAAAAGCAAGTATATGTATATGATTTTCTTTGTAATTTATTCAACCCACATGCATTGAATATTCATAGCCAGGCACTGTGCTAGGCATCAGAGATTCAGAGATGAACAAAACCTTGTCCCTCCTGGTGACAACCAATGGCCAATATTACCAATAACGAAATCTCTAGAATCTGAAGTAAGAGTCTTTAGGGCAGGGTGAAAAGTGAAGGGAGAAGAAGAGATTCAAACTTCCAGTTATAAGATAAATAAGTCATGGGAATATAATGTATATAGCACAGGGAATACAGTCAATTATATAATAACTTTGTCAAATAGCAGATGGTTACTAGATTTTTCGCTGTGATTCTATTGTAAGATATACATAAAGGTTGAATCACTGCATTGTACATCTGAAACTAATATATCAACTATATTTGAATTTTAAAAAGGCTTTATGTTATTGGGGGTTGTTATTAGAAAATTTTGAAAGTACTCATAGAGCCCTAACCAGTTTGGCTCAGTGGATAGAGCGTTAGCCTGTGGACTAAAGGGTCCCAGGTTCGATTCCGGTCAAGGGCATGTACCTTGGTTGTGGGCACATTCCAGTAGGGGGTGTACAGGAGGCAGCTCATCAATGTTTCTCATCGATGTTTCTAACTATCTATCCCTCTCCCTTCCTCTCTGTAAAAAAAATCAATAATATATATTTAAAAAATAAAAATACTCCTAGAATCCAGCCCTTTCCCAAAACACTTCAGGAATTTTGCCCACCCACCAGATTCACTGATGCCTGTGACTTTATGACCTTGGGCTACCCTACAACAGGAGTTGAAGGTACTGAGAAAGCAAAATCCACCCGCATTTTCCCCCAACATCTTCTAGGTACCACAGAGGAAGGCGTTCTGACCATTCGGGTCAAGTTCAAGAACACCCCCAAGCTCATACGGTACACAGACATGTTTCCTGGAGTGTGTCTTCCGGAAGGATTGACATATCCCTGCAAAGTCACGGCCCTGGGCAGGACCTCATGAAGTCACCTGCTTTAGCTGTCCCCTTTGGTTCTGAGGTGTCCTCCAAGTTCGGGGAGTTGATGAGTTGAGCAAAGAGAAGTGAAACAGCTGGGACTAGGCACCAGGGATCAGCCTCAGGGAAGGGGCCTCATGGGGCTCGTCTGCGAGAGCGGTCATGTCAGCAAGTTGGTCAGAAAAGCGCGTTTCCCTAGAGGTTCCTACTTCCTACATTGGTGTGGTTCCTCTCCTCCCTGACCCCTACCCCCCGGCCACCTTTGGTCAGGGCGATAATACTTGCACATTTTAAAAAGTGTTAGGTTCACGTGTATCTGCCTTTGTGCAGAAGTGTGGTGAGCGATGACGAGGCCTGATCCAAACAATTCTCCACGAAGGGGCCACCTGCCATCACCAGGCCGCGTGGGCTGGCCTGGGCACGCCTGGCTCCCCAGTGCGGGAGAGAGAGCCTAGTGCTCATTCAGGAAGCCGGACGCAGGAAGGTATAGTCTCCCTGACTAATAAATGGCTAAAAAGGAGAAGCGATCCAACGTATCAAGGCCTGAAGAATCCCAGCTGGGTAAAGAAAGGGGAACTGGAGCCAACCAGGCTGAAAAGCCGGGAAGGCTGGAGCGCAAGCTTACAGGCCTCCCAGCGCCCCGGGGCGAGGGTGGGGCCGCGCTAGGGAGCAGGGCCAGCTGAGCTGCCCGCACCCCCCCCTCCTCCCAAGACACCCAGCCCCACGCGCTGATCCCGCGTGGAAGCTGGTACCGTGGAGCCGAACCCTCGTCCCTTCCCCCAACACCCCCGATCGCCAGCGAATGCAACCGGCGGAGCAGCACTGCCCGCACTGGCGCCGACCCTGCCCGCACCCGCGCGCCACCCTCGGCCCCGGGCTCTCCGCGGCGCGCGGGGCGCGAAGGATGCTCCCGCCCGGGTGTCGGGGCTCCGAGGGGGCCCACGCAGCCGCACCACCCGCCGCCCAGCCCCCCCCCCCCACCACCACCACCACGAGCCTCAGCCCCGCGCCCGGGAGCCGCCCCGCCCCTGGGCCGCGCTGCCCCGCACCTGGCGGCCGCGCGCCCGCCTACCTTGCTCCTTCAGGTTGGTGATGAGCTGCAGCTGCTTCTCCTCGTCCGAGCTGTTCATCTTGGCAGGTGGGGTCGGGGGAGACGCACGCGAGGGAGAGGCGCGGGGTGCGGCGGGGGAGGGGGAAGGAAAAGCGAGACGCCGGCGGCGTGCGGCTCCCCTACCCGGAAGTTGGACTGGCTCCCGCTCCTCCTCCTCCTCCTCCTCCTCCTTGCTTGGATCTTGGTGAGATCATCCCCGCGCACCTAGTGGGCCGCCCGAGCCGCTCGGCACCTGCGGGCGGACGGGCGGGGCGGGGGCGGGACGCCCGCAGCAGAGCGCAGGGAGCGGGGCCGGGACTTGCAGCCCCCGCCCCGGCCCGCGATCGCGGCTGCGGCTCGGCTTTCTCCGCGGAGGGCGTGCGGGCCTGCGGGCGTGCGGGCCGGCGTTGGGCTCGCCCGGGCTCGCTTTGGCACACCTGTCTCCGCCTACCCGCCCCTCCGGGGCCCCGAGAGGTGGTTCTGAACCAAACCGGCGCTGGATCCAGAGCGTGTGTGGGACCCGCACTCTGAACACTGCGCAAGGGCGGGTCCCCGCGCGCCTCCGCTGCGGAGCGACACGCCACGGGCGCCTTCCTGGTTCTCTCCGGGTGGACTCGGGGGCGGGGCGGCAGGGGCCGGCACGGGCCGGCACAGGGTGCCCGTCTGGCACCTGGAAAAGCCATCGGGGACCGAAACAGGCCGGTCCATTAAGTTGACACATTGAGCCGGGAGGGCGTGGCCGTCAGTTCCCAGTTCCCAGAGCCCCAGGGCAGGCTTTCCCCAACCTCCTCGGGGTTGGGAGGCGGTCAGCACGTGGGCCCTGCAGCACGAGGGGCGCAGGTCCCCTCGGATACCCTGGCCCTGGGGGGAGGACTTCCTCTGTCCCAATGCCCAAGGTCACACAGCGGGCTGGCAGCATGGCCGGGGGGAGGCAAGCCCAGCCGGTCCCCCTTCACTGCCCTCTGCACGGTTTAAACCCGGCTCTGGCTGAGACCCTGGGCAGAACAGGGGAGCAGGCCTGCCATTTCAAATGGACACAGACACTGGGGCGCTGAGGGCTTGCCCGGAGTGGGAATGGTTGGGGGAGAGGGGGGTCAATTGGGGAAAAAGGAGACATATATAAAACTTTATAGACAACTAGACGCCTGGCGCATGAAAATTCAACCCAACCTGCCCCCTCTCACATACTGGGAACCCTCAGGGGATGTCCAACTGATGGCTCACCCCCAGCCTGCCCACGGCCTAAAGCCTGGGCCTTGGGCACCCAGCCATCACCCTGCTCAGCTCAGCCCTGGCTGCCTGTGACCAGGCCCGCTCCCTGCTGCCTCCGCTTCCCCTCACAGCGCTGGGGTGCTGGGCAATTGCCAACACCACCATTTCATCTCCACCCCTGGTGCCACTTGGCCCTGCCCCCACTCCTGATTGGCTGGTAGCATAGCCAATCAGGAGCTAAGGTACAGTCAAATTTACATGTTTCTCTTATTATTATAGACAATAATAAAAAAATGGCTTTCCAATTGCTGATGGTTAGTCTCTGGTCAGTCTGCTGACCTCTTGGAACCTTTTTTTTTTTTTAAGTATATTTTATTGATTTTTTACAGAGAGGAAGGGAGAGGGATAGAAAGTCAGAAATATCGATGAGAGAGAAACATCCATCAGCTACCTCTTGCACGCCCCTTACTAGGGATGTGCCCGCAGCCAAGGTACATGCCCTTGACCGGAATCGAACCCGGGACCTTTCAGTCCAGAGGCCGACGCTCTATCCACTGAGCCAAACCAGTTTTGGCGACCTCTTGGAACTTTAAAGAATGGAAATAATAGTAACACCTACTCCCCGCAGAGCGTTTTTAAGGGCTGAACAGAGAGAGGAAGATGTACCAAATATCAAATCCAGAATATGACATACAATAGGTGGGTGTGTTTTTTAAGGTTATGGGTCTGCAGAAAAAAAGGATTTGTAGATGCTAATTTTGAGCTAAAACAGGCACAGTCCTCTTACACTGATCATTAAGTGTCCAATTAAGTTAGATTTCCTGACCATCGTGGTTTTTCTCAGCCCCAAAACTCAGTGTCGGTATTACACCAGCCAAGTGCGTCTGCTCACTTCTCACTTGCTGTTTTATGCAAACACCCAACTTCATTTCCTGAGGGGTTCTCTCCATGATAGATAGATGGGGTGGGAGGGGGCTGAAATATGGGTAAGTGCTGTAACTGTCTGTCTGGTACTGCTAATAAATTGTAACCCAAACAAGCTTTAAAACACAGTAGCACTGCTTTCACCTGAAAAGGTAGTATAATAGTTTAGCCTGGGTGATTGAGTGGTAGAGTGATCTAAAATGGCTGCACAGTATTTTTAGAGTGAACTATCATTTTGAGACTTTAACAGTAAATTTAGTATAGGGTCTGAATTATTCCATTCCCTAGTTTTTTAATAAGATCCCCAAGCGATCAAATAGGCTTCGCCTTGAAATTACTTTTTAAGCCTCAAAGTTTAAAAAGGGCCCAGGAGCCCCAGCTGGTTTGGCACAGTGGACAGAGCGTCAGCCTGCAGACTGGAGAGTCCTAGGTTGATTCCCATCAAGGGCGCATGCCCAGCTTTCAGTGTTGATCCCCAGTAGGGGGTGTGCAGGAGGCAGCCCATCCATGATTCTCTCTCATCATTAATGTTTCTAGCTCGCTCTCCCTCTCCCTTCCTCTCTAAAATCAATAAAAATATATTTTAAAAAAAAATGCCCAGGAAATACGAGACAATTCAGACTCAACTACGAGAAAATACGAATGGTACGTATTACCATCAGGTATTTTGTGTAAAGAGGAATAATTTCTTTCCAGAGAAGAAATTTAAGAGATTGGGGTAACAATCCATGGCAACCTAGGTTTTGCCCTGCAGCCGGGAAACTCGGTAAACCTGACCAGTCCCTCCGAATGTTGGGCAGTAGCCAGACCTCCTGCAAACCTAAATTTAAAACATCACAATGCTTGCTCATAGGCAAATAAGTAGGAGCAGAGTATCTGTTAAATATTTGGGCTAGTGCACAAAGTTCCATTTTTAAATGGCTGATTTAATTGTCTACTTCAATTATATAAGAAACTAGGCAGCAGTTTTGGAGCTTAAGAACGAGTTAATCATCAAATCTACAATCAAACTGAGTGCTTTGGGCCTTCACTGAATCTGCAGCTCCTTGAAATTAATCCTGTTTACCTCCTGAAATACAATATGGTATTATCTTGGGGGCATGGAATGAATTATTAGGTTGGCTATTAGAGTCAATTATTGGGATTCAGGTCTCCCATTAACACTATGGTTTATTTATATCATATGAATATTGATGGAAAGGGTAGTAGTGATAGGATTAGTTTTTGTTCTGTTTAATAATGCACATAGGGATCTATGTTGCAGGCATCACATTAATTTATAAGCCGGCAATAACATGTAATTAAGAACCATTAAAAATGTATGTATCTACTCATGTACATATACAGGCAGAGAGAGGGCAAGGAGAGACTTTTAAAAATGAATGGGAAGGCTATGCACCAAACTCAGGACAATGACTGCCTCTGTGGGGTAGAAAGTAGACGAGCAAGCCCGACAGGTAAGGAGTGGAGTGGGAAAGAGCAGTGACCAGAAAGGTTTTCTCTTTATGATTTTTTGTTTGTTTTCAGGAAATTAAAGTAAAATCACATTATTTATGCAATCTTTTGAGGTAAATAGGTTAATAAAATCAGAATATAACAGGAAAAAAATATTTCCTTTGATCCCATAATATTAATTTCATATTAAGGAATCTACCCTAAAAGGCTTTATACACAGAGCTATTTAGTATTATGTTAATTATATATAAAGCGATAACATTGGGATATTATTTTAACACTAAGGAGAAATAAAGTACAAATACATGATGTCAACATGGATGAACTTTGAAACATTATGCTAAGCGGGGGGGAAAGCAAGCGAGAAAACACCAGATATTGTGTGGTTTCATTTCAATGAAATGCCAAGAATAGGCAGATCCATCAAGAAAGGAAGTTAGTGGGTGACTGACTGTCTGGGACTAAGGGCATTGGGGGGAACGGGAAGTGGCCGTGAATAGATGGGGTTTCTTGTTGAGGTGAAAAGATTATTCTAAGATTGACTGCAGTGATGGTTGCACAACTCTGTGAATATATTTAAAGCCATAGAACTGTACAGATTTTTTTAATTCCTCACTTGAGGTTATATATTTTTTATTTATTTTGGGGGGGGGGGGAGAGAGAATGAAAGAGAGATTGGCTGACTCCCATACGTGCCCTGACTGGGTTTCAAACCCATGACCTAGGTTTGTGCCCTAACCAGGAATCAAACCTGCAACCTTCTGTATGGGATGATACTCCAACCAAGCCACCCAGCCAGGGCTAGAATTGTACATGTTAAATGTGCCCTTTGCATGGGAGAATTGTATGGTATGTTATTCTATTTCAATAAAACTGTGTTGAAAAACAGATTTTCAGAAAAAGAAAACTTTTACCTTAATACACTACTTACATAACTCTTAAATGTATAAGTTTCTGATAAAAATATTTTCATGTTTCAAATATTTGTATAGTTAATAGTTTGTTCTTTTATTAAACATTATTTCATATACACTTTATCTTGTACCAACATAACCTACATAGTTATTCAATGCCATTCCATTATATTGATGGATACTCATCTATTATCAAATTCTTTGATATCTGAGTTGTTACTAATATTTGTCTCTTTATAAGTAATGCAGCAAGAATACAAGGACCAGGCATAGGCATATCATAGTCAAACTGTTAAAAAATTAAACATAACATTCAGGTCTTAAAAGCAAGCAAAGAAAAATACACATTACATACAGAATAACAGCAATAAAAGTTAAGATGGATTTATTATTTAATGTAATCATTAAAGTATTACAACTCAATTCAACATTCAACAATGTAAAATTCACAATATCAAGCATTCAAATATTACAGTAAGCAAAGAAGCAGAAAAATGTGACCTGAAATGAGGAGAGAAATCAGTCAGTAGAAACAAGAAAAAAGAGAGGTAATGAAATTAGCAGACTAGGACTTTATAAGCAACATTGTAAGGCTTATAACTATGATCAAAGTATATATAAAAGATCTGAAGGTTAATATAAACAAGATGAGGAAAGAGGAATTATAAAAAAAACATTCCAATGGAACTAAAAGATAATACCGTATTAGAAATGGGAAAAAAAATCCCTGTCCATACCTATAGGGTTTACAGAAAATTAGAAATGTAGATGAAAAATCAGTGATCTTGAAGCACAGCCATAGAAATAATCCAAAATAAAACACAGAAATAAAATATTTTTTGAAAAATTAAACAACCCTCACAGATATGAAATATAACACCAATCAGTTTAACACACAAAATTGATGACCCAAACGGTAAATTTAAAAAATTAAATGACAAAATAATGGCTTAAAAAGACATCAAACATTGATTAAAAATGAATTTTCAAATTCAGTCATTTATTTCATACAATGATCCTCAATAAGATTAACAGCAAGTTTCTCATCAGAAAATGTAGAAAACATGAAGCAGTAGGATGAAATATTTAAAGTCCTGAAAATTAAAAAATTGTCAACCAAGAATTCTATATCCAGCAAAACTGTCCTTTAGAAATGATACAGATATTAAGACATTTCCAAATAAACAAAAATTGAAGTTGTTACCACTAGACCTGTCCTGCAAGAAATGCTAAAGGGAGTCCTTTAGGTTTAAATCAAAAGGCACTAGACAGTATCTCAAACCTATATGAAGAAATCAGCATTTCTAGTAAAAGGCAAATATAAAAGTTAGTACACAGTCATTGGGAATGCCAGGGAACAGATGATCTTAGCCTTGGTCTCTATGACATATCTTTGCTCTTGATGATCTTTCCTAATTAGTCATTAGGAAAATGCAAATCAAAACCACAATGAGATATCTTTTCATACCCACTGAGATGGCTATCATCAATAAGACAGACATAACAACTGCTGAGGGGGAGAGGGATGTAGAGAAATTGGAACCTTCACACATTGGCAGTGGAAATGTAAAGTAATATAATCATTTGGGAAAACAATCTGGCAGCTCCTCAAAAAAGTTAAACATAGGGTTACCACATGACTCATACATATATACCCAAGATAATTGAAAACATATGTTCACACAAAACTTTTACGTGGATGTACAGAGTAGCATTACTTATATTGTCAGAAAGTAAAAACAACCCAATCTCCATCAACTGGTACTTAGAAAAACAAAATGTGATATGTACATACATGCTGTGGCCAAACCAGGTGACCAGGGCAGAAATGGAATGCAGAGATGTGGCCATGGTTACCTGAGGATCACCATTGCCAGGCAGAAAAATAAGCCATAAGTCACCCTTCTAGAGTTTGCCTTTCCTCACCCTCCCACAGCTAGCAGCAGGCCCCTGAAGAAGCTGTAGCAGTGAGTGTCGGGCTACAGAGCACATTATCTGCAGCCCTGAGGGCTGGAGAAAAAGAAGCATATTTCCCTAAGTGTCAAGTGCATGCTGCAGCTAATCCCAGTGACAGTGAGGAGATGCAGAGGTAAGGCAACTGAGTTCTGGAAGTTATTATTACAAAGAGGATAACAAAGCACTAGCCAGCTTCCCCCAGCTCACCCCACCCCACACATAGCAGCTAAAATGCAGGCAGTATCTGGTTGCAGGGGGCAGTTCTGGGATTCCATGGGCTTGGAACCTCATTGCCACCTCATTCCCCCATGGAGGTGGTACCCTGAGACTGAGGTGACCTGGTCTCAGAGGACACACCCACCTCCCCAGGGAATACAGGACATTTCCCACCACCCCTCAGAGCTCCTTGTAGCCAGAGCAGCACAAGAAAAACTTAAAAACTTGTGGCTCAGTGCCACCTACTGGAAAAAAGAGAGACAGATTTCTTCTTAACCTACTAAATAGACAAGTGCCATTCTTTTACAAAAGCAGATTTCATTTCCATAGATGTCTAGACAGACAAGTAGTCCATCAAATAACTAAGGCGATGAGGCAGCTCAGAAAGAAAATGAACAACCTCCAGAAAATAAATTCGAAGATATGGAAATATGTGATTTAAATGACAGAGAATTTAAGACTGCAGTTCTAATAGTCCTCCATGAGATACAAGAAGACACAGATAGGTAATTTAATGAACTCAGAAATAAAAGCAATAAACAAAATGAGTACCAAAGACATTGAAACCGTAAGGAAAAAACAAATAAGGATGTCTAGAGATGAGGAACTCAATAAAAGAGAGGAAGAATGAATTAGCATGCTTAGGAAATAAGGAAAGATGAAGGAAAGAATTCATGATATTGAAGATAGAAATCTAGAAATGACCCAGGTGAAAGAAGAGAGAGACCTGAGAGAAAATGAAAGAAGAAAAAATTCTAGGAGAACTATATGACTCCATCAGAAAGAGCAGTTTAGAAAAATGGGTATACCTAAAAGGCAAGAGAGAAACACTGTTTAAATAAATAGTTGATGAGAATTTTCCAAACGTATGGAAAGAGCTAGATCTTTAAATTTTGAATCTGAAAAAGGCCTTTTCCAAGACCCATTATATTAGAACTGTCAAAAATTACTGACAAAAAAAAATTCTCAAGGCAGCCAGAGAAAATAAGTCAGTAACCTCAAAAGGAAATCCCACTAGATTATCATTGGATTTTTTTTAGCAGAAACTAAAGCTAGGGGAGAGTAGAATCAAATACTCAAACTATTGAAGGAGAGAAATTACCAGCCAAGAGTACTATACCCAGCAAAGTTGTCCTTTAGATATGGAAGAGAAATAAAGACTTTTCCAGATACATAGAAGCTGGGGAAATTTACAACCACAAAACCTCTATTGTAGGAAATACTAAAGGGGATTATTCTACTTGAAACAAAAAGACAAAAGGATACAAAATTATGAGTAAAATAGCAGACTGATAGAAGAGGATATTGCAACCCTTTACTAGAATAGGGTATTATGCACACCTAAAATATAACAAGTTTCAAGGAGGCAAAACATTTTTAAAAAGAAAGGAAGACAATAGCTACTGTAATTCAGCCATGAATTCCCAGTATAAATTGGGATAATTTGTGACCAAAAAAAAAAAACATAAAAGGGGTAGGATAAAGGTCTGAATTTTCAAAGGGGAATGAGATAAGAGGCATTTAGAATGGCCATTATCATTAAGACAAGTAATTACAAGTGTTGGAGAAGTTGTGGAGAAAAAGAAACCCTCATTCACTCCTAGTAGGAATGTAAGCTGGTAGACACTATAGAAAACAGTATGGAAGTTCCTCAAAAAATAAAGTTACCATATATCTTTATGAATAAATGTCTTCATTTATGTACCTGTATGTTTGCAGCATTATTCATGGTGGCGAAGACATGGAAACAACCAGAGTCCCTTGATAGATGATTGGATAAAGAAGTGGTACATATATACAATGAAATACTACTCAGCTATAAGAAAAGATGAAACATTGTTATTTATGAAACATGGGTGGATCTTGAGAATATCTTATGAAATAAAGTAAGTCAGATGAAAAAAGTCAAGAATCACATGATTTCAGTCATATGTGGGATTATAAAACTGAAAGCAACAAATGAACAAACAAAAACTCATAGACTATGGTAGTTACCAGAGGGAAAATGAAAATGGAGGGGGGTTAATAAAGGGTAAAAGGGGTCAAATATATGCAACAGAAGATTTGATTTGGGTTGGTAAACACACAATGCAATCAATATACAGATGATGCATTATAAAATTGTACACGTGAGCCTATATAATTTTATTAACCAATGTGACCCCAATACATTTAATTTAAAAATAAGATGTTAGCACTAACCAGTTTGGCTCAGTGGATAGAGCGTCGGCCTGCAGACTGAAGGGTCCCAGATTCAATTCTGGTCAAGGACATGTACCTTGGTTGTGGGCACATCCCCAGTGGGAAGTGTGCAGGAGGCAGCTGATTGATGTTTCTCTCCCATTGATGTTTCTAACTCCTTCTCCCTTCCTCTCTTTAAAACAAAACAAAAACAAACAAACAAATGAAAAAAATAAGATGTTGTAACTATATATGGTAATGAATGTTAACTGACTTATTGTGGTTATCATTTTGCAATATATACAAATATCAAATCATTATGTTGAATACCTGAAACTAACATAATGAATATATGTTATATATTATAACTAATATAATGACACTAAAGGCCCAGTGCATGGATTCATCCACTGGTGGGTTCTGTTGGTCTGGCCTGTAGGGATCAGGCCAAAACCAGCTCTCAAATATCCCATGAAGGGCCCTGGATTGCGAGAAGGTGCAGGCTAGGCCAAGGGACCCCACTGGTGCATGACCAAGGCGGGGAGGGACTGCAGGAGGACCCCAGGGAGTGTCTGGCCTGTCTTGCCCAGTCCGGATCAGCCAGACCCCAGCAGCAAGCTAACCTACTGGTCAGAGCTTCTGCCCTCTGGTAGTCAGTGCATGTCATAATGACTGGTCGAATGGTCCAATCAATGGTCGGATACTTAGCATATTAGGCTTTTATCTTATAGGATATATATGTCAATTATATCTCAGTAAAAAATCTATGGTAATGAATGATACTATAATGATGGATACATATAATGTATAACACCAAGAGTGAACCATAATGTAAATTATGGATTTGGATGATTATGTGTTAATGTATGTTGATCAATTATAACAAATACACCATTTGGTGGAAGATGTTGATATTGGTAGGCTATGCATATGTAGGCACAGATTATACATGGGAAATCTCTTTATCTTCCTCTCAATTTTGCTGTGAACCTAAAACTATTCTAAAAAATAACCTTTAAATATTAAAAAAAATTTAAAGGATTAATTAACAACAATGAACAGTAAGAAATTATTAAGCACCTACTATTCACTAGGCATGATTAGATTTGGATGCAAGAGATAGATACATTATAGCCCTCACTCTCAAACAAACCGCTCTGTTAATGAAAGCAAAAGTGAAATAAAAAATAATTGTAATACAGTGTGATGGGGCTGTGATGGTAGTAATGTTCAGATACGGCAATGACATACAGGAGGCAATAGTGAACTCTCTGGTAGAATTAGGATCTGCTTTCTTGAGGAATGAAATTTCAAGCCAGGTCTTGAAGAATGAATAGTAGTTTGCAGGGACTATATGGAGAAAGCAAACTCCAGACGCTGAAAAAGCACATGCAAATACGTGAAGACAAAAAGAAACTACTGAAAGTCAGCTCAACGGTGTAATTCCATCAAATCTCTGAAACCCAACTAAGTTGCCTTTCATTTTTTAAAAATATATTTTATTGATTTTTACAGAGAGGAAGGAAGAGGGTTAAAGGGTTAGAAACATCAATGAAAGAGAAACATCGATGAGCTGCCTCTTGCACACCCCGTACTGGTCATGTGCCCACAACCAAGGTACATGCCCTTGACCAGAATCGAACCTGGGTCCCTTCAGTCTGCTGACCAATGCTCTATCCACTGACCCAAACCAGTTAGGGCCTGAGTTGCCTTTCTTGAATTAGATGTCATCGAATTACTGTGAACAAACTATTTTGAATCAGGTTTCTATGAGTGGAGATGTCTTTTGCAACTTAAAAGGGGCACAGTCCAGTGAAAAGGAGGGGAATCATACAACCGTGTTTAAACAAGTATGAATAATAAACACTATAAATAAATGTGTGAGAGAGTAACTCTTGGAGTATATAATTAACATTGCGAATAAGATTAAGTGGAGCTATGTGTGGAGGTATTGTCACTATCCCCATCAACTCAGTCAGGCCCAAATAATGATGCTAGCAAAACTTACCTGGGTAAATAAAAGCTTTTATTGTTTTCATATTCTGAAAACTAACTAATCAACACTCATTCACAAAGAGAGAAGAGCTGTGATTAAATATAAATTCCAGATAGAAAGGATTCACTTTACAACTTTCCCAGTTGATTAGACACATCAGTACAATCTTGTTACCTACCCCCTTCTCTGAGGCAGACTTCATCAATCTGGAAAATAAAAGCAGACCACTGATTGGAAGACAAACCTGAAAAGGATTAAACACTTAGCATGGCATTCTAAAATACTGTAATTACAGTGCAATTAACCATACTGCATATTAAATGTGCAACTCCAAAATGTGTTCAGACTCCCCAATTATAACTAGTTATTCTTCAAAGAATTTTGCCGCCCACATTGAATTATTCTAGTGCTTCTTTGTTATAATTCAGGTGTGACAGTCATTAATATAATCTGAAAGGACAGTTAATAAAAAGTAGGCATTCTTTACTGTAAACCTATCACATGCGTGCCAGGCAATAGGCCACCATTGCCGTTAACAATCATGTTTCAGACAGGAAGACCTATTAGACAATTGGAATTTGCCCTCCTTACATATTTAATGGTCAGTCCTGAAGAGGCTGTGAGATTGAGGCAAGAGTAAAAGCCTAGTTGGGAGTTTAGAAACTATATATATTTTTTTATTTTCTCAACTAGGAAAGTCTCTCAGCCTCTCTCTGAGTTTTGATTGCCTCATCAGAAGTGGAGAAGAGATGACTAGTTGCAAGGGCTGGTGGTTGGGGGAAGAGGGATGTGGCCATAAAAAGATAACAGAGCCATAGTTGGTTTGGCTCAGTGGATAGAGCCTCAGCCTGCAGACCGAAGGGTCCCGGTTTGATTCGGGTCAAGGGCACATGCCTGAGTTGTGAGTTTGATCCCCAGTAGGAGGCGTGCAGGAAGCAGCCGATCAAGGATTCTCCCTTATCATTGATGTTTCCATCTATCTCTCTCCCTCTCCCTTCCTCTCTGAAAATTAATTTAAAAAAAAAAGGCAACAGAAGCGATCCTTGTAGTATTGGCTCTGTTCTATATCTTGACTGTATGTATATATGTCAATGTCCTGGTTCTGATATTATCTGCAGTTGGCAAGTCTGCTCCGTTCAGGGAAACTGGGTAGCAATACATGGAACCTGTTGGTATTATTTTTTGCAACTGCATATGAATCTGTAATATCTCAAAATAAAAAGTGTAATTTAAAAAGATATATTATTTTTCATTTTTCAATGTTATTCGTGTTAACATAAAGTGGGCTTATTGTATTGTAATACAAAAATGAAATAAATATTTTAAAATTTCAGTTTTAATTTCTAATACAGAAAATGTCGGTAGATAACCCACTTACAGAAAAGCTCTTTGGCCCAGCTGGCATGATTCAGTGGTTGAGCCTCAACCTGTGAACCAGGAGGTCAGGGTTCGATTCCACACCAGGGGTTGCAGGCTCGATCCCCAGTGTGGGGTGTGAAGGAAGCAGCCGATCGAAGATTCTTTCTCATCATTGATGTTTCTATCTCTCTCTCCCTCTCCCTTCCTCTCTGAAATCAATAAAAATATATTTGAAAAAGAAGAAAGAAAAGCTCTTTGCAGTCCTCAATAATTTTTTTTAATATATTTTATTGATTTTTTACAGAGAGGAAGGGAGAGGGATAGAAAGTCAGAAACATCGATGAGAGAGAGACATCGATCAGCTGCCTCTTGCACGCCCCCTACTGGGGATGTGCCCGCAGCCAAGGTACATGCCCTTGCCGGAATCGAACCCGGAACCCCGCAGTCCGCAGTCCGATGCTCTATCCACTGAGCCAAACCGGTCTCGGCAATAATTTTTTTTTTAATGGTCTTTGGCCCAAATAGTTTGAGAACTTCTCCTCTGTCCTTGTCCATTCATGGCAAGGCATGAATAGTGGCATTAACTTGCAACACAGGTGATTTCAAAGATTTAAGAAACAAAGCAGTTAGTTTGTAGCAGTCTTTCTAACCTTGATGATCTATATGGAGGCTGTCTACAGCAGCAAGACAGCCACAGCAACACGCCAGAAGTCTGTACAATACACAGGAACTGCACCTTGAGTAGACGACATGGAATACAAAAGGTAACACGTTTCAACCAGACAGTACTGTTTTCATGATGCCTATACTGCCCTGAAGTTTTTTCATAGCCTAATGGGTCTTTCAGGAATTGATGTTATGGAAAGCTTGTAGGGTTTTAAACTGTTCATGGTATGACAAGCAAGAGGAAAGGAACCATAGAAATGGTAGCAACTCTAACAAGAACCTAACGTGGTACAGTGCCTAGAACAGAACATCTCTGCATGGAAGATGTTTGATTCGGGTCAAGGGCACATGCCAAAGATCTCTCCATTGAAGCCTTTGGCTTCCAATTTAAAAGAAGGAGGAGGAGGAGGAGGAGGAGGAGGAGGAGGAGGAGGAGGAGGAGGAGGAGGAGGAGGAGGAGGAGGAGAAGAAGAAGAAGAAGAAGAAGAAGAAGAAGAAGAAGAAGAAGAAGAAGAAGAAGAAGAAGAAGAAGAAGAACTAATGCTAAACTAGCATAGGAATCCAATTTGAAAGAAACAATACATTTTTTAAGTTAAATGGTCAAGGTCTGCTGGCATTATTCATATTGTGTTAATACACTACTGTGATATATATTCAAGATGAAATCTGTTATAGCACCTGAAACCTTGGTATATGTCTAGCTAACTATTTTCTTTTCAATAGGTTTTGTACAGAAAGGGCAAGGCTCGCTACTTAAGCTTCTGAGAAACCTAACAACCACTAGCAACCAATTGGCCTACTTCTACAAAGCACATTCCGTGCGCTGTTTTAAAACAGCACTCTCTATTAATCTGTGCACCGTGCGTCGCTCTCAATCTGCTGGTAGGTGAGGTGTAGTGGTAGTTGATGGGCTTTCTTCGGGTTTCAGCGATCTCCAAACACTCTGTAGCTTCAGCTTTTGCCTGGATACTAACCTCAAAAAGGGGTCAGATGGCTTCTAATCAGGAGTTTCAGCTCTCCCTCCGAAAGAACTCTTTCTCCTTTCCGTCACTGTGGCTTGTCACATCATCTGCCCAACATTTCACTGGTCTACCTCTTAACTGCATGTTGTATCTTCAACAACAATAAACAAAAGTGAAATGCTTCTGAATTCCTGCTACATTATAGCACATTCCAAGGCCTTAGATAATCCTCACAACAAGCCGATGGAGAGTGGGGCAATAAAGCTTACATTATCTGCTATGAAGAGAGCCATACGGTTTATGGGTGAAAGTGGGAGTATTTATCCTACAGAAGAACAAAACCTTTCTTGGCCACTCATCTTAAGAATGGTTAGTAAAAAGGTTCCAGACACTAAAGCTCCTGAGTGCTGTGTCTCCTGCTCAACTAACACAGAAATCCCACTGGGAATCTTCTCACAGGTCCGAAGAGACTGGACATGCAAGAATTAGCTGACAAATTCGAGGCTAGGCACTGCGCCATAATGGTAGGGGCACAAGATTTGGGTCAGAAAGCCCTAGTCCAAACATCATCACTGCCACTTACTGGCTGATATCCCTCAATCTCTGTGGTCTTTACTATAAAATGGAGATAATGATAGTACCCAGTGTGTAGGGTTCTTGTGAGGATTGAACGAGCCAGTGCAATGTATTATAAGTGCAGCAGGTACTATATATACATATATATATAGCCAGTGACTGGAACACCGGAACGACCTGAATGACCTGTTGCTATGACACCCACTGCAGCCAGTGAGCTGGCCCAATCAGAGGGTGGGGGCAGGGCCGGCTGACCAACCCCATATCCAATCCATGGCCAACCCCATATCCAATCAGCTCCCCCACTCTAATCAGGGGCGGGGCCCACCAGCCAATTGCCCATGGCCCCTCCCCACAGCCAGCCAGCCAGAAACCCGCTGTCTCCTCCTCCAGAGAGGCCCAACCCCGGATCCACCAATTGGGGCCAGGCTGGCTGGACCCCACCCATGCACAAATTCATGCTCTGGGCCTTCAGTATATATAATAACAACAGTGTAATATGCTAATTAGACTGGATGACCTTCCGGACAAAGACACAGCAAGTGGGGGCCATGGCAGAGGCAGCTATAGTGGTGGGCAGGGGCCATGGTAGTGGGGGTCAAGCCCTTTGCACAAATTTTGTGCATTGGGCCTCCAGTATGTATATAAAAGCCTAAGCAACCATTAAGACCAGTTGACCAAATAACCAGTCAACCAGTCACTATGATGTGCACTGACCACCAGGAGGCAGATACTCAAAACAGGAGCTGCTTCCTGATGATCAGTGCACTCCCACAGCCAACCTCTTGTGGTCCCTCCCTTGGCTGGCTGGCCCTGATTGGCCCTAAATACCCTAATTGCCAGCCAGGCTGAGGGACTCACCCATGCACAATTCATGCACCAGGCGTCTAATATATACATATAATACATATATGTATATATATATATAATATGTATTATATATGTATATATATATGTATATGTGTATATATGTGTGTGTTTGCATGTGTGTATATGTATATATATGTGTGTATATATGTATATGCATGTGTATATATGTGTGTGTGTGTGTCTGTATATATGTGTATGTGCGTGTGTATTATCAGATCCTCTTGTATAATACCTATTGGAAAGAGAATGTAAAATCACCAGGCTTTAAGTTAAACAACTGGGGAATTCACTAGATAATGCCACCCTTAAAGGGAGATGGCTTACTGAACTCCAGGGAGGGGAGTTGTCACTAACATGACACCAATCCCATTGCAACTCAGGTATTCTTATTTCTTCTCTCACTGAAAACTTTTACTCTATTATTGTCTCTAACCCACTCTGCTCAATACCCATCCCTCTCCACTCTGCTGCCATGGCCAAGAGCCTGTAAATTAAATTTTCCACTTAGCTTCAAAAAAGGAGGTAGTGGCAGGAGAGCAGAAGGCAGAAGGGAGTGGGCAAGTGCTCTCTCCACTCCTCACAACTTTATAGGTGGCTCTGACCGTTGGTGATCCTAGCTCCTACTCCACCCTACCCTGTAGTCCCACAGCCTGCCCCAGGGGTCCCTTTAGGCGCTCCTGGGTTCTAGGAATACCACCAGTCCTATGGGGTGGAAACTGCGAACTGCATAATACTATCAGCTTACCTCAATGGACATCTATTGCTCTCTCATCTCTCCAGTATATGTGTAGCCAATTTCCAGTATTAAATTCCTTCTTCTGAAGTATGTAGAGAGGTTTTGGTAAAAATCCAAAACCCTAGGTCTCAAGGGCCTGTAAGATCTTATTCCTACCCACCTCCCGAGCCTCATCTAGTGACTCTGACCCTCCAGGGCCTTTCTGCTTCCTCAAAAGCTCCAATCTCCATCTTGCTTCCTTGTCTTTGCACAAACGGTTCCTTCTTCCAGAAACATTATTCCTTACACTGTTCACTTAGGCAATGTCTATTCATCCTTCAGGTCTCAACCTAAACACCAAAGAGGACTTTCTTGAGATCCACAAATCAAGTAATATTTTATAGTCTCAAGGCATTCATACTTTTCCCTCATAACACTTATCGCAGTTGATCTTCTGTGTCCTTATTTGCTCAAAATTCGTCTTTCCTTACTCAAGTTCAGGGAACACAACAACAGAGACCAGGTCTGTTTTCCGCTCTATGCTTAGCGTGCATGAAATAAAATAAATGTTCAAGAAGTATCTGTGAAATAATAAGAAGCATGCTTTGCTTATCCTTCGAAAATGGTAAACAAAGCACTTTCACAGCATTATCTCTTTTGGTTTTTATAATAGCTTTGTGAAGTAAATCAGGCAAGTAGGAGAAAATATGAGCTTTAGTTCTCAGAAGATAGAAGTCAATTTGAGCTCAGTCAGCCTGCAATGGCCCAGATCAAATCTGACCATATGGAGGCAGGCAGAGCTGTGGTATACTCCAGAATGAAATAAACATAAAAGGAAGGAAGGAAGGAAGAAAGAAAGGAAGAGAAGAAGGGGGAGGGAGGCAAAAGGAGAGGGAAGGAGGAAAGGATTATAAAGAAGCATGAGTAAATTTTGGGCGGGATGACCATGTTCACTATCTTGAATGGGGAAATGGTTTCACTAATATAAACATATGTCTAAATAAACATATGTCTAAACTTATCCAATTGTATACTTTTTAAAATATATTGTATTGATTTTTCACAGAGAGGAAGGGAGATGAACAGAGAGCCAGAAACATCACTGATCAGCTGCTTCCTGCACACACCCCATCGGGGATGTGCTCACAACCAAGGCACATGCTCTTGACTGGAATCGAACCTGGGACCCTTCAGTCCACAGGCCGACGCTCTATCCACTGAGCCAAACTGGTCAGGGCTCCAATTGTATAGTTTTAATATATGCAGTTTAGTGTAAATCAATTACATCACAGTAAAATTGTGTTTTAAAATTAATTACTAGAAAAGTGAAATAAAAATAGCCAAACAAGTACAAAATACAAACTTAATCCTCTTACAATTGAATTCAAGTGGCATGAAAGTACTCTGTCAAATTGTTATGAGAGTTCCAAAATGACGAATCTCAATTTCTGAACTTATCTCTTCACAGACAGCCCTGGTCCCTGGACCACACTTTGAGTATCACTTTTGTAGAAATTCCACATACCCAGGCTATATTTGCTTTCTTTTTTTCTCAGTATCGCCAAGATAAGCTCTACAAACAAAATATGAAATTGCTTTTATCCAGGTAAAAATAGAAAGCAATAAAATAATGTAAATTAGTAAGCTGAACCAATTAAGTACAGCAGCAAAAAAAAAAAAAAAAAAAAAGTTTTTCTTCCCCAGGACTAATATCCCACCTTTTATTTTGTTTCCCTTTTATTGTTAGGTCTCTTCCGACTAACAGAGAACATAGTCTTAAGTGTTTGGAGAGAGAGGAAGTGGGAGAAAGAAACACTGGTCATTGATCAGTTGCCCAGTCAGGGCCAGGGATTGAGCCTGCAACCTAGGTATGTGCTCTGACCTGGAATCAAACCTGTGACCCTTCAGTGTACAGGATGATGCTCCAACCAGCTAAGCCACACCAGGCAGGGCAGAAGACAAATGTTTTGATCCAAGGCTGGCCTCACAAGTAGATACTCCAATGGTGAGTATCTGAGATAATCATAGAAGTGTAGAAAGTGTTAGATGACATTGAGTAATTACGGTTACTGCTGCTTAGGTGTAAAACTGGCATAGTGGTTATGATTTTTAAAAGGCCTTGTGAAATGTGTATTGAAGTATTTACAAGTGAAATGACAAGATGTACAAAATGTCAGTAATGGTTGCAGCTCGGTGATTGGTCCATGGGCATTAATCAAACTGTTATCTCTAGTTTTGCTTATGTTTGAAAACATTGTATTTGTTTTAAAAAAAAAAGTCATCAACCTATAGAGAAACAGTGAGAAGTGGATAAAATTGCTCTGGGAGGAGAATAAAAGGGAAGAAAAAAGAGCGTAAAGTGAATAGAGACTGGTATTCTGAGGAATCTCATTATTTAAGAAAGAAAAGCACAGGAAGAGAAGTCTGTGGCTAAAAACCCCCAAGACTGCTGAAGAGGAAGGAGAAACCCCAAAGAGGACGATGTCCCTCTTCATCAGAAACCAAGGGAAGGTTGTAAAAAGGCAGGAATAACCAATTCTTTTAAGTACAGAGAACTCATGTGGGAGGATAGCCGAAAAGGATTCATTGCACTTAGCAGCCTGAAGGTTGCAATAGCCTTTACTGAGTCAGCCCAGGAGGGTGGACACCGACCTTGGCTTTCAGGGAGCTGATGAATGCATGGGACTTGAGGAAGCAGGAAAAGGTGCACAGACCACTCTCCAGGGGCGTGGCCTTGAAGGGGAAGAGAAAAGGTTGTAGTTCAAAGGTAATGAGGAGAAAGGGATCTGGGGTTTTCAGATAGAAAAGGCTTGACCCGATTAAAGGAAAGAAGGGGTAGCCTCAGTGACATAATAGTCATGAACCTGTGTAGGTCACAATTTCAAAATGGGATAATAATTAGGACTGGACAACCTTTCAGGATTCAAACAAGATAATATAAGTGAAGATCTTCAGTGAACTGTCAAGTGCTGTATATGTTATATATGTTATTATTTAATAACTAGAGGCCCTATGCACAAAATCGTGCATGGATGGGGTCCCTTGGCCTAGCTGGTGATCAGGACCAATTGGGGTTGGGCCAATCAGGGCCTGCTGCTGAAGTGGGAGATGGGGTGAAGGACTACAGGAGGTTGGCCACTGGCCCCAGGAGGGAGCTGGCTCTTTGCCCCTCTTAGAAAGAGGTTCATCCATCACCACCCACCCCCGGTTCCTCTTCCCAGCCTAGGGCCTGGCTCTGATCAGATGATCAGGGCTTGCCAGCTGGGGAAAGGAACCATGAGATGTTTGCCAGCTGGGGGAGGTTGGCTGTGGGAGCACACTGACCACCAGGGGGCAGCTCCTGTGTTGAGTGTCTGCCCCCTGGTGGTCAGTGCACATCATAGAAACTGGTTGTTCCAATCATTTTGATTGTTCGGTAATTCCAGTTGCTTAGGCTTTTATATATATAGATAATAAGTAAATGATTAATAGTAAATTTTTAAAAGTCCAAAAAATAAATTTATAAGTCCAAGCAGTCTTTCATTATACTCGTTTCCTCTCCACGGCCAAAGAGCATTATATCCTCACTAGTGTGGAGGAGAAGAGAGAGATCAGAGCAAAATAGCTAGTGAGGGTAATTAGGAGATAATATGTGCCATTTTTCTGCTGGGAACGGACAAGGTTAGTGATTTATCCTGCAAAGCAAATGAATTCACAACCATTTTTAATAATGGTAAACAGGAAAAACCATTTAAAGCATAGCAATATGTAGCCAACAGATTGTACATATTACAAAGGCAAATGAAATAATAAAGGACAAATAGTCCTATAAAAAATAAATAATGAAAATGGCATTCAGAAACCCATTAGCAAGGAACTACGATGTTAGAAAAAGGAGCACTTTCAATGTTAGCAAAGACCTCTGCTTTTAAAATCCTTAATGCAGATGCGCACCCAAAATAAAATATATATATTACTAAAAGCCATGGGAAAATATTGAAAAACACACTGTAAAACCAAACTGGCTGTTGTATTGGTACCAATAATGGACTCTGAAGTCAATGCCAAGCACGCTAGTCAAATGGCTGCAAACCATGGCTAAATGGATGTGTGAGGGACATTTTATGTATCTCTTCGTGTGTGTGTGTGTGTGTGTGTGTGTTTCTTCTTTAAATCAGAGCCTGTTAGATTTAAAGAATTTCAAAACTTCAGAGTCTGGTTTAAAACCACAGCCCATGGAGAACCCCTTATGAGCTCCCAATTGACTCTTGCTCCAGATTAGTGATAGGCAACCGTTTGAGCTTGGTGTGTCAAAATTCACCAAAAAACGGAGCATAACTCGGGTGGTGTGTCACTTTGAGGAAAAAAACCATATTTCTCTGTATGCGAGTGCATGCGGCCGGGTGTCATCGAAAATGGCTATGCGTGTCAGTGCTGACACACGTGTCATAGGTTTGCCATCACGGCTCCAGACAGTTCTCCTCCTGACGCACCTTGCTCCTCAGCATCTGTACTATTTTCCCTCACCTTCTGTATCCCCAGCAATGTTGCTGCCAAGAATTTAACGAATTTTACTCATTTAACTTTTTACCATGAGTTTCAGTTGCTTTTCCAAGAGGCATTTATATTTTTAATTAAATTTATTGGGGTGACATCTCTATATATAAAAGCCTAATTGGCAAATTGTCCCCTTGGAAGTTCAACCAGGAGACCATGAGTTTGAACACTCACTATGATGTGTGCTGACCACCAGGCAGCACTGTGGAATAAAGGGAGGCCCTGGCCAGCAGCCAGAAGAAAGGCCCTGATTGGCCCTGATCGCTGACCAGGTCTAGGGACTCCCACCCATGCACGAATTTTGTGCATTGAGGCCTCTAGCTGGTTAATAAAATTATATATCTTAAGTGTACAGTTCTATGATACATTATCTGTATATTGCATTGAATGTTTAACCCCCAAAGTCAAATCTCCTTCTGTTACCATATATTTGGCCCCCTTTACCCTTTGCAGTTCCCTCTTTGCTTCTGAAAACAAGCAACCAATTTAAAAAATGGGTGGAGGACCTCAACAGACACATCTCCCAAGAAGACAAATGGCCAACAGATATATGAAAATGCAGGGAACCAGCCATGGCCTCACCAATAGAAAGGTGTGGACAAGGAACCCGAAAGGCTTAGTCAACCTTGAAGCTCTGAAAGGTCAGAGCCAACCACTTCCTATCTGAGACAAGGGTAGCAAGGGCAACTTCCCCACCAGATAATCACGTGAATCCTTACTGATAAGATAATCTGCTTATTTCCTGCCTAAAGGCAATGGGTGTATTCCCAAAACCGAAATAAAAGGAATGGCTAGGCCAAAGCAAGAGACAGTCCTTCCATTAGAGATGGTGAAAAGATGCTCAACTTCACTAGCTATGAGAGAAATGAGAATCAAAACTACACAGTCAGAAACCACCTCCTACCTGCTAGAATGGCCATTTTCAACTAGACAATAATAAGAATTGGAGAGGTTGGGAAGGAAAGGAACCCTCATTCACTGCTAATGGGAATGTAAACTGGTACAGCCATTAAGGAAAACAGTATGGAGGTTCCTCAAAAAATTAAGAATAGAGTTACCATATGACCCAGCAATCCCTCTTCTGGGTATTTAGCCAAAACATTTGAAAACATTTATTAGCAAAGATATATGCCCTCTTAAGTTCACTGCAGCATTATCATGGTGGCCAAGACATGGCAACAATCAGTGTCCCTAATAGATGATCGGATAAAAGAAAGATGTGGTGCCTTTGTACAGTGGAAAATAAACCCACTCTGCACTGCTCTCCCATGAGTGCAGGGAGATGGGCAGACAGCATTGCTACAGGGAGGAGTCATCCCGGCCAAAAGCTGAGGCTTTCCAATGAGGAGCTAAGAAACACAGAAGCCCTCCCTGGGCTCAGTTACTCAACACCTCCAGGGGATGTGGGTTGAAAAAATGATTATCTTATAGAAAAGGGCTCTGTTATATTTTCTAAAATAAAACAATAGAGACATAATTAACTGAATTTTACTTATTTTTAAACCAGTAGAAATGAACACTGTTCTGTTATTTCCCACTCACCTTCTCCCTGATTGGTAGAAATGTTCTAGAACCTCCTGTCCTCGGAATTCAACATAAAATTTAAAAACCCTCTTTGCTTCACTGTAGAAACCCTGTATCCTGAGAGTCATCCTTTCTCAGGCCACACAGAGGCTCCCTAGGTTTCAGATTCAGTTGAGTCACAGCTGTCCGTTCTGCCCTGAATTCCGGCTCCTGGGTCCTAGAGTGGTCCCAGTACAAACCACGGAATAACTGGTGTGTTGGATATGGCAAAGGCTGTGTCGGTCTGTCACATAAATCATATAAATTGAATGAATAATCCATTCAATTATTCAGCAAATAAATTCTGTTCACTTTCTTCACGCCAGGCATTCTGCTAGGCACTGAGAATGCAATAGTAACCAAGAGGCCTAAGCCCTCATGGAATTCCCGACCTGGTGGGGGACACACACTAATAATTAGAGGCAATTAGCACACATTGTGATTTCCGTTGTGGTAGGCGTGTCCTAAGGGAGGCATTTTAAAAGGGAAGCTAAACTCAGCTTGGTGGGGGGATGGCCAAACTGAAGGAAGAGAAACCAGTTACTGGGGGAAATGATGGGTAATTTGGGAGCGTGAAGGACAGAGAGAAGTGAATGAATTTGCAATAAATACAGTTACATCCTTACAGCCGGCCACAAAGTGCTGACCCAGGTTTTCTTTCCTTTAACTTTCTGTCTCTTTCCTAAGCGTTTATTGGAAAGACCCCCACATTTCCTCCAGCGTTTGCTCACCCCCTTATTCCATTCCAAACACAAGTTAAATATACTGAAACAAATTCTCAAGCTTGCCCCCCAAAAGTGTGCAGAAATAGGTATATCATAGCACAATTCCATAATAAAGTGACAAGTTACTAAGCTTACTCGGTGGCATTGCATAGAATAGATGAAAGTCATCATTTCAAGCACCCAAAGTTGTTCAAATCTCTGACTCAGAGTTAAGGCTTCTAGGAAAAAAAGTCAACATTGATTCAGAGTCAAAATCTGAAAACATTTAACTTTTGGAAAGAGGCTAGGGGAAAAATGCCCCTTGCTAATCTGTCCAAGGTTATAGAGATCCGAGTTTGCATGTTACCTGCAGGAAAATAAAACGGACTCACAAGTTTCTGAAAAAAAGAATGGCCAATGGAAAGTAACTGCACAGAATCCATTCTTACTTCATTTCAGATGTATAACATGTCGCTGGTGGTGTGTTTATTGTGCTGACTTCACTGTGTTCATTTTAGTGGAAGAAAACTTCTAAAGGCTTCCATTGGCACTCTCACACCTCACACTTCCAAATGGCACTTCTCATTTTATTTTTTGCATAATAGATTTTAAGAAGGAAAATCGCTTCATAACATCTATTAAAGAGTCCTTGCAGTTTAAGAAGGAATACATAGCTACAAAGATTTTTTTTTTTTTAAATGCCTCGCCTGTAAGAACTGGTTTCCTTAATTGGCAAAGCGATCCCTGAGTTTCACATGAATTTTCCCCAAACAGAAAGTGTGGCAGCGTTTCCCAATGACGGATCAGAAAAAGGTATTAAAGGAAGTAGATTCTGAAGAGTTCGCAATTTGATAGAAGACAATCGCGTTAAAACAAAAAGATTCTGAATGGCATGTAATTTCTGACGGTGTCTATGGTGTGTGTGTGGAGAACCATGCTACCTGGCACAGAGAGGGAACAGGAGGCACACTTACCCTGTTTTAGCAACTACATTAGAACCATTCCTGGAAATTAGCATACTGTCCCCACTACAGTATGTATTTCCTGACTACTTACCATGTGCAAAACTGTGCTCCTGTTTCTATGTGCCACTGACATGTCTGAGCATTCTCCCCCTAACCCCGTTTTCACCATAAGCTCTGTGGTTTTTATTGGGTGATTCTGCACAGAATCGTAACTTTTAGGATACCAGGATTATGCTATAGGAGAACTGACAATAGCTGGATAATGGAACCATTATACGTGGGTAATATAAGTCTAAATTGGCATAATCACTTTGGAAGGTAATTTGACAGTAGCTTACAAAGCTGACCATTGACATACCTTGCAATTCAACAATTCTACTCCCCCACGCACAGCTGAAAACAAAGTACTGAGCATGTATATCAGGGGATATGCTTAAGAATATTCATAGCATCAATATTTGTAATAACAAAAAGTTGGCAACAATACAAATGACCACAGACAGGATAAAAGATCAGTTAAATGTGGTGTGTGTGTGTGTGTGTGTGTGTGTGTGTGTGTAATGTGTGTGTGTGTGTGTGTGTGTGTATGTGTGATATAACTTAAAAGAAAAATTGATAAATTAGCCTTTATAAAAAAAATCTAAGGGTTCCTCTTCAAACAGCACTATCAAGAAAATGGGGAAGATTCTGGAAAGAGGGAGGATTAGGAAGCACCAAGAATTTGTCTTCCCACTCAGACAATCACAGTGGCAGAGGTAATAAAAGCAGAATTTAAGCGCTGGCCAGTTTGGCTCAATAGATTGATCATTGGCCTGTGGACTGAAGGGCCCCAGGTTCGATTCCGGTCAAGGGCATGTGCCTGGTTTGTGTGCTTGATCTTGAGGAGGGGATGTGCAGGAGGCAGCCAATCAATGATTCTCTCTCATCATTGATGTTTCTTTCTCTTTCTAAAATCAATAATAATATATTTTTTTAAATTTAGGATAGTGTTACCTCTGAAAAAAAGGCAGAAAATGACATGAGTAATAACATATAAATAGTAATAATTATGTTACTATTAATTTCTAGTTCTTGAGCTAATTTTATAGATATTAATTATGTTATTAATCTAATTTTATTTACTTAAGGTCTAAATACAAAGTTTAAAAATTTTTATTTGATAAAGGAAACATAGCAAGTTTTAATACTTCCCAACAGAATTAATATTTGTTTTTTGGTTTTGTTTAACAATTATGGATAAAAGTACTTAAGAAGAAATTTTCCTTTATCACAGCAAAATGATAGCATTTATTCCTAGCTGATTAAAGTTTAGAAATGTTCCATTATAAGGCATTGACCAAATCTTAATATTGATAGAGTTGCTCACATAAAAGCTACTTTTCAAGTTACACCTTCTAACTCCTCTATTTCCTTTTAAGGAAATTTTCAAGGTTAGAAATAAGTACCTAAATATCAATGTGTCCATTAGAAAAAGAAACTGAAATTATAGCTTGAAGGAAGAAGAAGCTGAGTCATTCCCAGTGGATGGATGAACCCAATGCTTTCAGAAATGCAATTTCCTCCCCCTAATTTGTCAATTTCACGGTCATCCATTAAGGAGTCAAAATGTCTGTGCTCAGCAAGCCCTCCAATACAGGTGTGCAGATGGCAGCACCTGCAATAAGCAGGCTGTTCACAAGAATTCTGTCCTTGGCTTTGCTCCTTATGTCTCTGGAAAGAGTCTTTGATCAACTTCTGTCAGGTGCTGGCATGCCTCATGTCTGCCACCAAAACACAGATGCCTTGGGTCTACTTTTAGGCACATTTCCTAGACCACACACACATCAGGACCATGTCTGGGACACCTTCAGTGATACGTACAAAAGTAGCTCCCCATGACTGCTTCACCTGTAAGCACCTCCTCTCTGTATCCCTATGGCCTGGCACAGTAGTTGGTAAACTCATCAGTGAACAGAACCAAATATCAACAGTACAACGTTGAAATTTCTTTTGAGAGCCAAAGTTTTTAAACTTAAATTTCTTCTAACGCCACTTCTTCAAAATAGACTTGCCCAGGCCGTGGTATAGTGTGGAAGAGCCACACTCAAGGGGCCAAAGAGCCGCCTGTGGCTTGCAAGCTGAGGTTTGTCGACCACTGGCCTGGCATATTATTGGGGAGCCCTGGTGGTAAAGGTAAAATTAAGTCCCATCTCTGGCACATAGATAGAGCTCCACAGATGCACCAATCCAGGTAAGGCCAGTGCCTGAATGCGGAGTAGGTAGGTCAAAGACCTGAATTCTGGTCCCAATGGGCTCTGTTTCACTTCGATATCTTGGCTATTGTAAACCAGGCTGCAATTAACATACGGGCACAGGCACATATATCTCTTCAAGTTACTGGTTCCCTATCTTTGGATAAATATCCTGATAGCTGGTAGTTCTATTGTTAATTGTTTGAAGAATCTCCATACTGCTTTCTATAGGGGCTGCCCCAATTCGCATTCCCACCAACAATGTAGGAGGGTTCCTTTCCTCTACTTCCTCTCCCACACTAGTTATTTCTTGTCTCTCTGGTAACAGCCATTGTAACAAGTGTGAGGGGGTAGTTCAAGGTGGCTTTGGTTTGCATTTCTCTGGGGATCAGTGACTTCGAACGCGGAGAGAGGATAGCACGGAGTGGCTGGACACCACTATTTAGGATCTGCATTCCCCTTTCAAACTACTCACCGCATTGCAGTAGCACTCAGTTCTCCTCTGGAAGATAAGATAGAAAGAACGGGGTCACTTCTTTCTAGTGCTCTCGCTGACCTCTGCTTCCAAACAGCAAATGGCATCATGCTGGAACATTCTTCCATTTCTCTCTGTTGGAGACTGCCTTCCTCCGCGTGGAAATACGCTGGGAGCAGGTCACATGTCAAAGTTCACATGTAGTGAGCTATTTCTCTGTGCTAGAAATTGTTCCAAGCACTGTACATGCCTTATAGACTCAATCCTGAAATATCCCAGATGACGTCACCACTATGGCTACCCGAATTTTTAATTTTATAGGCGAAGGCTCAGAGACACAGGTTCAATCATAGCATGAACTGCACAGTTGGTAAGGAAAGCTCTGGAAATCCGAGTTTAACTTTTTCCTGAAATTATAGACATGACCTTTCCCCAGAGCAGAGGGTAAACAAGTAAGAGAAGGTGTTTTTCAGAGCACATCACTATCTAAAGGAAGCCGGAAGCTGCTAAGTCAGGAAAGGAAAGGAAAGGGAAGGGAAACAAAGGCAGGTTCTACAGGGCCCGCCCACCTGCCAAGCAGCCTCTCTCACAGGTGAGTCCAACCCAAGGACTTGGCAGTACCAAGAGCACTGAATGGCATCCGCTATGTCTTCTTCGCTGTGCAATTGCTCATGCTGCCCCCTCCCCTGGGAAACCCGGTCCCTCACCCCACTTTCCTTGGTGCTTCTGCATCGCCCATCAAAACTAAAGTCAGCCCTAATCAGTTTGGCTCACTGAATAGAGCCATCAGCCTGTGGACTGAAAGGTCCCAGATTCTATTCTGATCAAGGGCATGTACCTTGGTTCTCCAGGCACATCCCCAGTAGGGAGGGTGCAAGAGGCAGCTGAATTGATGTTTCTAACTCTCTATCCCTCTCCCTTCCTCTCTGTAAAAAAATCAATAAAATGTTTTAAAAAAAAACAAGCTAAAGTCAGAGTCCATCTTCTTTGGAAGCCTTCCCTACACAGCCTCCCTCCCACCTGCCAGGGGCCTAGTACACTTACCACATTACCTCTATTTGTAAAATATATATATATATATTTTAATATATATATTATATATAAATATATTATATATATATTTTTTTTATGGATTTCAGAGAGGAAGAGAGAGGGAGAGAGAGATAGAAAGATCAATGATGAGAGAGAATCAATGATTGGCAGCCTCCTGCACACCCCTACTGGTGATCAAGCCTGAAACCCCGGGTATGTGCCCTTGACCAGAATCGAACCCGGGACCCTTCAGTCCGAAGACCAAAGTCTATCCACTGAACCAAACCAGCCAGGGCATCTTATTAAAGACTACCATTTATTGAGCGATCACTGCTTTTCACACATCATCTCGTTCAATCCTAAATAATCCCATGACATTGACCTCCTCGAGCCTTTCTTTGCAAATGAGGAAAACAGAGCAGGTATCTTCTGTAAGCTAACAAGGAACAGCTAAAGATTGAACCTAGAACTGACACCTGTATGTGTAACCATGAGAGTGCAAAGTACTTCCTGTTTTCCAATGTGTGCTCCCTACCTGCAGCGCAGTGGCTTGCAAAGAAATGATGCCAAGGAAATGTTTGCTGACCTGATTTGAAGCTATTGGCTTCAACGAGGAATAAATAAACCAACGCATGCACATGGAGGCACAGTACTTAAAAATTGTGAAACTTTATCCCCCTTGGGGGCAAAACGAAGTCAAAAAGGGGGAGGGGGAGAGCATTTTCTAGGCCCTTCTGACTGCACCCAGAGCACAGGGATCTGCCGACCACCCTGCTGGCTTAGGCCACTGAGAGGAGAGCTGCACACGGACAGCTTCTTGCGGGGAGGAATCAATCAAGGGCAGCAGTCACCATGCTCTGGAATAGCTTGAACTTATTCCACGCTGTTGCTGTCTTTAAAAAAGAGAAGGTTTGAAAGAGTGAGGGGGAGGTAAGGGAGGCACTGGGGCTAACGTGTTGAGAAGAAAGGGATGGGTTCATGTGCAATACTGTCTTAATCTCACACATGAGAAACGCCTGCAGAGAGACTATTTTGCCGGGATCCCCTACATCCGTATGTGAAGAATCTAGCAGAGCTCCAATTCAACATCTCTGAGGGCTCCCCCATCAACACAGCAGCAGCAGCTAATGTTTATAGAGTGTTGACTATGTTCCCGACTCTCTGCAACAAGCATTCAGTGCGATAGTGTGCATTAAAAACAACAAAACAAAACAAAACAAAACAAACAGAAACCTTAGCACAGTGCCTGGCACTGAGCCCTCCTTCAATGTACTAGCATGTCAGTAGTAGGCACTGTGTCTGTTATTATTAACAACTAGAGACCCATTGCAGGAAGATTCCTGCAAGAATAGAGCTTCCTGTGGCCTGAGCAAAGCTCCCTCCTGTCTCCACTGCCTCACTCCCATCTCTGCTGCCTTGCTCCCTCCCTTCTCCCCTGTCCCACTTGCTTACTTCTCCTCAGCTTTGCTCCCTTCTGCAGTTCTTGGCTTCCTTCTACCCCCATCTTCTGCGTGTGGATATGCAAATTAACCGCCATCTTGGTTTGATTTGCATACTCGCTCTGATTGGCTTGTGGGTATAGTGAAGGTATGGTCAATTTGCATATTACTCTTTCATTAGATAGGATAGCATCATCTTTCACTGATGCCTCACATTAATACCATCAGGTATATACTGTTATCATCTCCACATCACATTTGAGGAGCTAAGCTTGACTGGTTAGGCAACAAGCTCAGGTACACACCATTAGGAAAGGGAGAGAGCAGAGCCCCACCAGACAAGCCCTGGTGGGCAGAAGGTGCTACTGCAGCAGTAATGGTGGCCACCACTGACAGTGCAGGATCCTGACCTGAGCACTTCACATCCATTATCCTTAAGTCTTACCCCAACCCTGCAAAGCATTATTCCCCTTTAAACAGGAGGAAGTGGAGGCTTAGAAAGCTCAGTCCCAAAGCCTCACAGCTGATAAGTTGCAGAGGCCAGATTTAAACTCATATCTACCTCACCCCAAAGGCTATGCACTTTTCCATGACACTTTTTATTTGTATTGTTTATTTTTTTAATATATATTTTATTGATTTTTTTACAGAGAGGACTGGAGAGGGATAGAGAGAAACACTGATGAGAGAAAAACATCCATCAGCTGCCTCCTGCACACTCCCTGTGTTCACAACCAAGGTAGATGCCCTTGACTGGAATCGAATCTGGGACCCTTCAGTTTGCAGGCCAATGCTCTATCCGCATAGCCAAACGGGTCAGGGCTGTATTTATTTATTTTTAAAATATACTTTTTATTGATTTCAGAGAGAAGAAAGGAGAGGGAGAGAGAGATAGAAACATCAATGAGAAGAGAGGATCGTTGATCGTGTGCCTCCTGCACGCCCCACAGTGGGGTTCAAGCCCGCAACTCGGGCGTGTGCCCTGACCGGGAATTGAACTGTGACCTCCTGGTTCACAGGTCAATGCTCAACCACTGAGCCAAGCCAGTCAGGCTCCACGACTAGCTTTTGAAAACTAGGCTTTTCTTGGGTCAGGAGTTGTGCTGTATCACATCCCCTATGAAACCACTGTGGACGCCGTGTTGGGCCCTCCCGTATTGGGCATCACTGGCGGACTGCGTTGTGCGGGTAGGAGTTGGGAAAGGAGGCTTACAGGAAGCCAGGTACTCAAGTGATATAATTCTCTCTGCATGACTCCAAGTTCAGAAACTGCTTCCTATCAAGAGTAGTTGTGTACCAGAGTGACAAACCTGGGAAATAAGAGGTTCCGATGAAAACACAGGCTTCCCTGGAAAAGTGATTTGGGGGAGGCTAATTTTTCAAAGAGATTATTTTGCAGAATCAAGTTTGATACATGTTTAACTTAATGTGGAACTCAAGACATGTGGGTTGCCCGGCCAGTGTGGCTCAGTGGTTGAGCATTGACCTATGCAACAGGTGGTCACGGTTCCGGCACATTCCTGGGTTATGGGCTCAATGCCCAGGGTGGGGAGTGCAGGAGGCAGCCGGTCAATGATTCTCTCTCATCACTGATGTTTCTAGTTCTCTCTCATCCCTTCCTCTCTGAAATCCATAAAAATTTATATATTTTTTAAAAAGATATGTAGCCCTGACTGGTTTGGCTCAGTGACTAATAGAGCATCTGCCTGCAGACGGAAGGGTCCTGGGTTCTTTTCTGGTCAGGGGCACATGCCTGAGTTGCGGGCTCGATCCCCAGTAAGGGGTGTGCAGGAGACAGCTGATTGATGATTCTCTCTCATCATTGATGTTTCTGTATCTCTCTCCCTCGCCCTTCCTCTCTGAAATCAATAAAAATATATTTTAAAAAAAGACATATGGATTTCCCTCACTCAAAAGCTTCCCAGACAATAAACAAACCACAGAACAGCTCTTGGGCAGGGCCCACTCTGTTCCCCCGCCACTGTTCTGAGGCCCAGATGGGAAAAGGCACATCCTGCCCAGAGAAGACCTGGAAAATGCCAAAGGGAGCCGACACTACGGTATCTGCCTTCATGTACGTTGGTGTCACAGATGTTGCTATGCAGGGCGATCGGTATGCTATTTGCTGATGACATGCTTACTGTTGTGGAGCCAAGGCGAGTGAATGACCACTGGAGCCCAGACCAAATTAAAATGTAGGGAGCCTTTATTAGCCGGCTGGTGAATGCTCTGCCTTTCTCCGTGCAGGGAGACCAGAGAGCAGCCCCGACCCTTTGTGCAGTACCGCTTTTAAGCACATTAACCACATCCTGTTTTTGCAGTACAAGCAACCCAAGATAAAAGTTTTTCCCAAGCTACGTCAGGGTCATGCCATTGACGACCATGTTATTCACAGGGCCATCCTGTTCTTCAGAAAGCTGACAGTGTTCTATCTTGCAAGGCCTACATGCTGGGAAGGGGCCATGAGACCTTATCTCAAGGCCTGGCCTGAGGTCAGCACTGAGAACTCTATTTGGGGCATAGTCCACGGCCTCAGTAGTGCTCAAAAATTCCCACTCTCTGCCACTTACAAGTAACATGCTTCATTTGGGTTGATGTATCATCAGCGCGGAAGAAGCTCCAAGTTTATCTTGCAAGAAAACTATTTCATTTCAGTCCGATCTGTCAGTTCTTCCTAGGGGTTTCCCCTCCCCCAGTTTGCTCCTCCTCAGGAGAAAATATTTAAAACCATTTTGCAAGCAGAAATAGGTCTGGGGCTCCAGGAGGGTGGTCTTGTCATTCCCCGCTGCTTGGCTATTGGCCTGCAATTCTTTAGAAGCCTTGTCCCCAAAGTGTTTGCTCTAATTGTTGCTCGACACGTTCCCAAGACGCTCCCCGAAGGCAAGCCCACTTTCGGCAACGTCTCACCGGTTCACACTCAAAGCTATACACGTATATATCATCGGTCAACGCATGGCGATGGTAGTGACTGAAAAACGTTATTCATTCCGATAAGGATTATTCCGAAGGGAATGAAGATAAAAGCTGTCAAAATTAATTAAGCACGTATTCATTAAACCCAAGGTAGCTTCGGCTTCTTTGTTGCACACATACAATGAACACTTAATCTTGATAAGTTACATAATCATGTGACTCAAAATAAAGGGAGGATACAACCTTGGCCTTCTCGGTTTTACATGGGAAAAACATTAATGACGCTGACATCGGAGACAATTAGACAGTGTCAGCCGATTGTCTTTAGCCAGCTTTCTCTCACATCTGTGGTGTCTACAAGCAAGAAGGCTCATTGTTTCCCCAGGCCTCCTTCGGGCCTTGGCTTTTTGTGTAAACCGTCAATCTTTTGGCGAATATCAAAGCCGTGAGGAAATTAGAACAGACCAGCTCTGCTGCCCCACACTAAAGCCTAGCAGGGTGCATCCACTATGCCACTAATTAGGCAGTGACCAACAAAATAACCTGTCAATGTCCGCCAGCCATTTCCCACACACCTGCATTTCATACCCTAATAAGCATACGGCCACAGAGAAAAGGGGGTGACCGCTGAAGTGTGAAAAATGCACAAAATATAACAATGTTTCCATCCCCGGCTATCCTCCTGGCAATTACCATGTAGCCTTAGGGGGACTCCACATGTCTGAGGACTCACAATGCGGGTATCTGAAACTGAAACCCCGGGGGGGCGAGCCACACATTGAGACTGTATTAAGGTTTGCTTTTGGAAAATAGCACAGGAAGGAGGATCTAGAGTTATGCAGAAAGCCCAGGCAACTGAAAATGACCGTAATTTAGATGAGGGATGTACAGGCTGACTCTTCAAAAACATGTTCCCGTTCGAGCAAGTGCAAGAGGAAGGTGGAAAGGAAACAGATCGCAGAGCGGGAAGCAGAGTTCGTTTCAGGTTCTCACGTTTTCCCTCCCACTTTCCCTCCCGCTTTCCCTCCCGCTTTCCCTCCCGCTTTCCCTCCCGCTTTCCCTCCCGCTTTCCCTCCCGCTTTCCACCCTGACTCAGGAACTGTGTGGTCATCGTCGACCTTTTGATCTTCCATCTGTTAACGCGTTTCTCTTTTCAGGTCTCTTCCCACCCCCCCACCCCCACCCCCAGGGCTTCCCACTGTAAATTCTGAAGGCAGCATTCTATTCTCTCGTCTTTTCAATCCCGGTGACCAGGAAGCTGGAAAGGTACGCCGTTCAGTGGACTGAAAACACCCCATCGTCACCCCTGAGCTTGAAAACTCTTGTCCCCAGCGATAGAATCAGGTTCCATTACACCTTCCACCGCACGATTCTGAATCGATTCCTCCCCGATCTCTAGCTGAGACTCTGCCCAATTGTCTGGGTCACCACATTTCTTGGACTCTAATATCTTGATCCCTTTCCAGAATTTCTGAACTGGAAAAAATATATATATATACCCTACTTCCAAACAGAGTAAAGGCAAAACCTAAAAAGGGTGGCCGCTTGGTTAGCGTCAGGAAAAGGAAAACAAAAATAACTGGATGCCCAGCGCCTCTCTCCAGTGCACTTGACCCCAAACAAAGACCCCGTGGCACAGGTAGCCACAAGATGGGTTTCTCCTTTAAAAGGCGGCAGCTGGCTGCCTTTTAAGACCATATAGGCTTTGGAGCAGCTCCTCCCGGCGCCTGGGGGTCGGGCTGAACTCTCTCCAAACAGAGAACAAGGGGGATGGAAGGACGACACGGTTCTGTGGAGAAACATCACCTCTCCACCTGTGCTGCCTGGTGCGCGCATCCCCAGTGGAACCCCAGACAATGCGGACCCGCGTTCGCCTGGGGCGTGTCAGATCGTTCTGAACGCTGCTTTTCCATTTCATCGGACGTTATCCCCCCCGCAAAAAAAACGGCGTTTTCCAATTATAAATACAAACTTTCCCCACCTCTTCCTACTTGAACTCAAGTACAGGAGGCCCCTATTTAAGATGCAGCTCTGAGCCGCCACCACGCTGCCTGTGCAGCTGCCAATGGCTTTTGTGTACAGCGATGTTAATTGGCCGTAATCCCCTCCTGGAAGCTGTTTTGGTAGCCTGACCTGGCACCCCGGAGAAGGACGGACACCTTGGTGTGAAAAACCAAAGGCTCCGTTGAGGAGGGAGTGAAAGGCAGCCAAGCATTCCAACACATTTTAATTTCGGGGAGTTAAAGGAAGAGGAACATCGTGGTGGAGATCCTAGAGAAATCGTACGTACAAGGGCTTCATAACAGCAAAGTGAGTCCTACACACACCCATGCCACACACACACACACACACAGAGAGAGAGAGAGAGAGAGAGAGAGAGAGAGAGAGAGAGAGTCCCAGACAGAAGGCAAAGGGAAATTTAGCTTCTCAAATCCTCCATTTTATTCCTTCCCCTTATAAATAGGTTCTCTGAGATTCGAAGACTGAACTTGACAAATAGAGGTATTTCCTTTTCCCATCCTCATATGCCAAATGGATAACGCTTATGCAGCTCGGATTCTCACTCCGTTCAAGCCCCGCCCAAAGATTCTGCGAGGCATACGTTGTCTTATTTGGTTGAAGTACAGTATCTCTCTCAATGATACCGTTAACATTTATATTACAACTCCCAGTTTCTGGAAGGAAAAAGCGAAGAGCGAAGGGATAGTACTTCTTGTGGCAAACTTTTAATTCACTCTGCTCCGTGTCCAATAAACAACCTTTTCTTAACAACGCTGTAAAATGCCATCTATACTCTGGGCCAATTTAGAGAACATATATTTACACCCTGGGTGGCAAATTATGCTAATGGAATGCATGATCCACTCCTGTGGGGTTTGGGATTTTTTGACAGAGTTCACAAATCAACTTCATGGGTCAAAAGAGTTTGCCTTTCATCTGATAAAAGCAGAAATATATGAAAATTGTGGATTACTATTAGTAAACTCGTACCAACTGCTGAATTTTCAACCATGACCTATTTCTATTTTCATCTCCCATGCTGAGTTTTGAAGTTTGTTTTTTCCCATTAGCACATCAGACACAGATAAGGGCAAGAGAGAGTGAGGGCTGCCTCTGGTGAGAACCCTTGCAAAGTGCACCGCGCAAAGTGGAGTGGGATGGCCTCAAAGCCACCGAAGAGGCCCCGAAAGGAAACGGGAAGTTTGCATGGGAGCGAACGGGCATTCTAGGTAGAGGAGAAGGCATTGTGGTGCGCTTCTGAAAGTCTGAACTGAGATGATCTGGCCCAATAGTCGGCAAACTAATTAGTCAACAGAGCCAAATATCAGCAGTACAAGGACTGAGATTTCTTTTGAGAGCTGAAAACCGACTTCTGCGGATGGGCCACGAAGTTTCAATCGCACTGTACGTGCGCGCCCGCACGTGGTATTTTGTGGAAGAGCCACACTCAAGGGGCCAAAGAGCTGCATGTGGCTCGAGAGCCGCAGTTTGCCAACCACTGATTAGCCCATGGAATAAGACATCTGGATCATCAAGCTTGAGTTTGCATAATGTAATAAGACACTAAAGAATGTCCTCAGAGAAACAGCAGCCCCGTCTGGGCCATAATCATCTTTCCTACAAAACACTTAACTCTTCCAGCTGCATATTTCTTTTAATATATTTTATTGTTTTTTTTACAGAGCGGAAGGGAGAGGGATAGAAAGTCAGAAACATCGATGAGAGAGAAACATCGATCAGCTGCCTCTTGCACGCCCCCTACTGGGGATGTGCCCGCAGCCAAGGTACATGCCCCTGACCGGAATCGAACCCGTGACCCTTCAGTCCGCAGTCCAACGCTCTATCCGCTGAGCCAAACCGGTCTCAGCTAGCTGCATATTTCTTAAAGGTTCACCGACCATAATAAACATTGACCACGGTGAAGGCCTGGCAAGTGGGCCATAGGAGAGGGAGGTCAATTGGGGAGGAAGGGTTCATAGGTCAAGGACATGAAACTTGCCCAGCTGATGTGGCTCAGAGGTTGAGCATCAACCTTGAGAGCATGGTTTGATTCCCCATTAGTCAGGGCATATGCCCGGGTTGTGGGCTTAATCCCCAATGTGGGGTGCGAATGGGGCAGCCAGCCAATAGTTCTCTCATCATTGATGTTTCTCTCCGCTTCTCTCTTCCTCTCTGAAATCAATTAAATAAATAAATAAATAGATAGATAGATAAGTAAAAGTAAAAAAGGGGGGGAGGCACATACCTTGGTTGCAGGTTCCTCCCCAGCCCGGGCCCTCATCAGGGCTTGTGCAGGAGGCAACCAGTCGATGTGTTTTTTTCACATGGATGTCTTTCTCTGTCTTCCATTCTCTCTTCCTCTCTCCCTAAAAATCAATGGAGGTTCAACAGTCTGTTCATGAACCTCAGAGGGAAGGCAGGGGAGGGTGGGTGGAAAGAGATCAACCAATGAACTTGTGTGCATCTATGCCTAACCAGTGGAGACAATGGGGTGGTGAGGGCCTAGGATGGGGAATGAGAGCAGACTGGAAAAGGTTAAGGGGGGAGGGGGGGGGGAGGACCTATGTAACACAACAATAAAGATTAAAAAAAAAAAAAACCAATGGAAAAATATCCTCGGGCGAGCATTAACAACAACAACAAAAAGTATTTAATGGAGGCCTACCATCTACCAATATCACGTCGCTTGTTTTCGGTCTCAGGATATTTAGGCCAGAACTTAAATAAACTTATCCACATTCACAGAGTTGTCAAATAGTAGAGTTACAATTTGAGTGTTGTTGGATTCCAAAACTCACTTTCTTTTCATCATACCATAAGGCCTCCCCGAATAATGTTAAACTCTGACTAGGTCATCAGAGAGAAGTGAAATATAAAGATGCCGGTCTTTCTAAATGTCTAGCAGCACCATAATCTTAGGGTCAGCGCTCAATAAATATTTGTTGAATTAAACTTAATTGGCCATTTCCCTTCTCTTGTCTTTCAAGCCCAAATTAGAATCCTAATCCTGCCCCATACTCAACGGGGCAACTATTGACAAGCTACTTCACCTCTATGACCCTGAATGGATACATGATTGCCTATGGGATTGTCGTAAAGAGTAAATATATGTAAAGCATCTGGCATGCACGAGGTCAGGGAGTGGAAAACAATGACCAGTCTAATGCCACCTGGTTTTGAAATTTACGTTTTATTGGAACGTTGCTGCACGCATCTATTTAGGTGCTATTTATGGTTGCTTTCAGGCAACACCTGCAGAGTTGAGTCCTGAGTCCCACAGAAACTATATTGCCCACAAAGCCCCAAATGATTGCTATCTGGCCCTTTACAAAAAAAGTTTCCCAAACCTGGAACTACGTCATCCATAACTTTGTGTTTTCTTGCCCTTTCTTTGCTTTACTGAGTTTGGTCACTTCAAATTGAGCTCACTGCATTTTTTAAAAAATGTTTTTAAGGCCTTAACTGGCTTGGCTCAGTGGATAGAGCATTCTAAAGGGTCCCGGGTTCGATTCTGGTCAAGGGCATGAGCCTTGGTTGTGGACACATCCCCTGTGGGGAGGGGGGTGTGGGAGGCAGCTGATTGATGTTTCTCTCTCATCGATGATTCTAACTCTTTATCCCTCTGCCTTCCTCTCTGTAAAAAATAAATAAAATGTATTAAAAAATAAAGTGTTTTTAAGATTCAGGTAGTATATTGTTAGCACCTATCCCTACACATCCAGCCTGAATAGGACAGGACCTGCATGTAATATGTATCTTCTTGTGGGAAAAGCACCTCAAAAGCACAGGCTAAAGGGCTGAATCATGCTTATCCGCAGAGCATGGCCCTCGATGTGGGTGTCATTAAGTTAGCTTGAGCATTTCTTCCAGCTTACGGAAGAGCTTCTTGAAGAAATGATATTTGGGCTGAAATCTAGAGAATGAGTGTTACCCAGGCAAAAATGGAGGAATACGCATTTGAAGAAGTTGAAACAGCTTATGCAAAGGCTCTGAGGTAGCACACATTTTGCAAAATGACCAGTGTGGCTGAAGCAGAGTGAGCGACAGGGGAAAAGGTAAAAATGAGGCTAGAGAGTGGTTAGGATGGAGTCATCATGGAGGAGCTTTGAGGCCTCGGTAAAGATTTTAAATGTTAGGCTAAGACCCAAGTGGGTTGAAGAACCGTGGAAGGATTTTAAGTGACATAATCCAATTTATATTTTAAGATCCCTTTGGCTGTAGCAAAAGGATTAAATGGGTCTAGATGGGGAAAGTTGAAACAGGGAAGCTCCGTGGCTGAGAAAAGATTAAATTCCGGTTCTCCTAATTTTCAATGTTCCTTTCGCTACATGAGGCTGTTTTGAAGAAAGCAGCTCATCTAACATTGTACCTGGGTCTTCTCCAGACTTTGATGAGTTCCTCTGAAAGGGACTCCAGGGATAGGTAGCTTTGTGGACCAGGAATCTGGGTGTGAAGACTGAAAGGACAGATGATAGACAAAAGGTCTTTTGTTACAAGTCTCAGCAAATGAGCCAACTCAGAGAAATAAGGTTCAGCTGTCCCAGGAATAAGACTAGCTGGAGGACGAACAGTGAGAAAACCTGGTCTAAGAAGCCAGAATGTGACTGCAGTTAGGATGAGATGGGCAGGCCCATGAAACATCTCAATTCTTAACTCGGAGAAACAATAAAGAATTCTTCTCAAGTGTCAGAGAAAGTGAACAAGAGGGCTGAACAGGGGCCAAGAGGCGAAAAAACAAAACAGGGTCCAAAGGGCAAATGAAAATGAGTGGAAGCCATAATTTTACTCACCAGGAGCCTGAACTCCGAACACAAAGTTGTCCAAAGAGAGACCAGCCTATTCTTTTAAAAAAAATTTTTTTAAATATATATACACACACACATTATTGATTTTTTACAGGGAGGAAGGGAGAGGGATAGAGAATTAGAAACATCGATGTGAGAGAAACATCGATCAGCTGCCTCCTGCACATGCCCTACTGGGGATGTGCCTGCAACCAAGGAACATGCACTTGATCGGGACCCTTCAGTCCACAGGCAGACGCTCTATCCACTGAGCAAAACCAGCTAGGGCAAGACCAGCCTATTCTTGACAAGTTGACTCAAATCACTTACCCAAATGTACTCTGGATACCCTACTAAGTGCTAGAGGAAGCTCCCCATCACTGAATGCTTTGGGGCCCCTGAATTAGGTGTCCCTGGAAACTCCTTCCCACATGAGATTGGACAGTTGCCACAAAACATGAATGTGCTTATGTATTGAGGAATATCTTTCTTCCATCAGCAAAGTTGAACCTCTGTCCCTTTCCACCATGAAAACCTTTTTGAAAAGTGACCTATGTATATAGCAAGACTAGGACTGACTTTGCCATGTCTGGCTAAGGAACAGGCACTGCTACGCCCTACAGAATAGGAGGACCTCTATGTAGGCTCCAATCAGAGGACCTAGGGTGACCGAGGAACACCCAATAGGTGTCCATTTCTAATAAGACAGTAACATGGCTGTCCTTTAGATTCCTGAAACCAGCTCTCCGATTCCAAGGTATTTCCAGTATTTCATTAAATCTTAGGCCAAAACCAAGATCAATTCTTTATTAAGCTCTCTAAAGGCTCAGGCATTGCTACTCACATCTTAGCCGCTAACATTAATTCCGTCAAAATGGTCAGGGACTTATTTTCCTCTCGGCTCAAATACCTGAGGAAGTGGGCAGCCGGTGAAAAGCCCTGCATTGTTCGAAAATCCGAACCTCGACAAGCTTCCTAGGATCGGAAAATTAGCAGGAGCTCCCCCTCCAGCTTCCTGTCCTGGTGTTTTCTTGCTTTTTTTCCCTCCCGCCCCTCAAACAAGTGGATCTAGTTACATTTGTTCCACCTCTCAGATATTTTTGGCAGTTTTCCTTTTTGAACAGAAGAATTCAGTCCCTTTCTTAAGAGTCCAAGCAGGAAAGGCAGGTGAAAAAGTTAACTGAAAAAACTAACAGTGCCAGTACCATAATTACCCGAGGCATATAAAGCTCTATTCTCTCAGTGATGAAAAAGGGGAATTACACATGTAACTTCCATTAGCATTAATGGGACTTACCTACATAAATCCCTTCAGCATCAATGGGAAGAATGGACGGGGCATAACTATCGGCCCAGCACCTTTACCCTTTCAGTCAGCTCTATTATGCCATTAAAAGGCAAAGAGATGGCTACTCTGCAGACCAGAACCAGGTGAAGAAAGGCTCACTCCACTCCCTCATTGTCACCTGCCTCTTCCGGACCATTTCGGCAGAATGAGGATAAAAAGGGGGGCCTTCATTTCCTCTGCTTTCCTTGCTCATATTGTACCTGATGGAAACAGAAGTTAATATATCACACAAGTGTGTTTTTTTAAAATATGTTTTTATTGGTTTCAGAGAGGAAGGGAGAGGGAGAGAGAGAAACATCAACGATGGGAGAGGAGCATCCAGCGCTGCCTCCTGCACTCCCTCCTCCCCCGCTGCGGAGCAAGCCCACAACCCAGGCATGTGGCCTGACCTGGAATGGGGAATCGAATCGTGACCTCCTGGTTCACAGGTCAACCTCTGAGCCACTGGGCTTTCGCATGAGATTTCTCTTGACAGCTGTGGGTTCGAGAGCTATGTTTCTGCGCTGGGATGCAATTATCAATAAAATCGATGCTGAGCCCTAACAGTTTGGCTCAGTGGATAGGGCATCGGCCTGTGGACTGAAGAGTCTCAGGTTCGATTCCCGCAAAGGCGTGTACCTTGGTTGCAGGCACATCCCCAATAGGGAGTATGCAAGAGGCAGCTGATCAATGATTCTCTCTCATTGATGTTTCTAACTCTCTATTCCTCTCCCTTCCTCTCTGTAAAAATCAATAAAATATATTTGAAAAAAAAATTGATGCTGAGAAACGTGCGGCTTTACCTATTGCTGAGAAACAGTCTGATGGGGGAAGACACTCTTATACTCAACTAGTTAAAGACACCACGCAGAACGTGGGAGTGTTGCTGTGTGAGTACAAACTGAAAATGCTGAGAGAGAAAAACTCTTACTGGGGATGAAGGGAAGATGCTGTAAGAGAAGTATTTAAACTGGGCCATAAAGAGCATGTAAAATACTATCTAACTCAACCTTGGGAGCAGAGATAAGTACAGGAAATGCTTAAATAACAAATAAAGAGGTACTAAGTAATGGTAAAGATGATGGATTTGGTGCCAGATAAACCTGGGTTTGACCCCCGGTGCTGACAAGCTGTGTGAGCACATCGAGCTTCAGTTTCCCCATCAATACAGTGGGAATAAGGACACCCACCTCATCCGGTTGTTGAGAAAAGTAAATGAGGCAACTGGGGGATTTACTGAAAGTCTCAGCACTAAAGTTTGATAATATTAGTTGATCATTAATTTGTTACTATTACCATTAAAATTATTTGTCTTGGCCCTGGCTAGTTTGGCTCAGTGGATAGAGCAGACTGAAGCGTCCCAGGTTGGATTCTGGTCAAGGACACATGCCCAGGTTGTGGGCTCGATCCCCAATGGGGGGCGTGCAGGAGGCAGCCAATCTGTGGGTCTCTCTCCTCCTTGATGTTTCTATCTCTCGCTCCCTCTCCCTTCCTCTCTGAAATCAATAGAAATATTTTTAAATCAATTATTTGTCTTGAGTAGCTTCCGTATTACTTAGCATGAATAGCTTCCATAGTAAAAGTCTGATACATCTGACTATCCCTGGTAATTACGTGAGTTGGATTGGAGTCCAGCTAAACAATCCTTCCCCCTTCAACATTCACTCTTCCAACCCTACCGCTGCCACCTTTGGTCACATCCCTCTGCTTCCCTCCTCAGAACCAAGTCTCCCCATTACTCCCCGGCCAGACCCACATCCTCAGGTCCAGAAAGCTATCTATCCCAGACCACCTGAACCCAAGGTGATCTCCAAAGCCATAACCCCATCTGGGGAAATCCTGTTACAGAAGTGGATTAGTCATTCTTGTTTAGGAAATAGCAAAGGTCCATAAAGGTCAAATGATTTGCCCATGGTCACAGAGCTAGTATTTGGCAGAGCCACGACTAGGTAGCTGGGCTTTTGATTCTGAGTCTCACTTTCTCATAAACACAGAACCTTGGTTCAATTTAGCCCAGTGATAAACCAACGGCAATGAGAGTATAATTTTGAAACAAGGTGAGGACAGTTATGCATGAGATTGCTTTCCAGTCTTTTTGGCTGGCACTGTTTAGACCAGGAGCTAGGTTGAATTTTACAAGTGTCTACAAAACGGGCCTAGCTGAGAGCATGGGTTCTCCACCTTTAGAGTGCACCCAAACCATCTGGAGAGCTGTTCAAAGCACAGATCACTGACCCCCAGCCCGGGTTTCTGATTCAGCAGCTCGGGATGCAACCCAAGGACTTGCATCTCTAGCAAGTTGCCTGGCGATGCGGAAGCTACAACTCAGCCCCACTCCCAGGAGCACTGCATTAGATCATGCGTAGGGTGCTTTCCAAGTCTGATACCCTGTTTGCACTCAAACCCCAAATCTTATCTTAAGGCCCCACACTGAGACTTAGCATTGAACCCTGAACATTCTCAAGGTCCTTGTCACAACCCCCAATGACCTCCCCTTGGTCCAAATGAGAGGTTTCTCTTTAAATGTGAATCCAGCAAAAATCAATGCAGCAGCACCAAAAGCATCCTTGGTGACCCTCTGAGTTGGGAAGACACAGACGAAGCCCCAGTTCCCTGAGCCTCAGCGATTTTCTTCCCAGACTTTTTTTTTTTTTTATTCTTACTTGAGGATATTTTTCCATAGAGTTTTAGGGAGAGTGGAAGAGAGAGAAGGCAGAGAGAAATATTAATGTGAAAGAAGCACATCGATTGGTAGCCTCCTGCATGAGGCCCGACCAGAGCCCGGGCTGGGGAGGACCTGCAACTGAGGTACATGCCTTGCTGGAATCAATCCCTGGACCCTTAAGTCCACAGGCCGACGCTCTAACCACTGAGTCCAACTGGCTAGGGCCCCAGCAATTTTCTTAATAATAAATTCCTGATCCTCATAAGCAGGGCCACCAGACACATTCAACAAAGCACCTTAACCCTTTATTAACATCTGTGTTTTCACACTACACAAAGGCTGATGCTGTCCGTTACAGCCTTTCCCTCCTACCACCAACAGAGGGCCTGGCCTGCTTTGGTAAGGAAAGAAGGCACAACATTAACTGTAGTAGGACCTTACAGCATTGGAACCTTTGCAAAGCATTATCACACCCATAGTCTCATGAAGGCCTCCTAACAGCACTCTGAGGGAGGGATGATTATTCTGTGTGATAGCCGAGGAAACCAAGACTCAGACAGGCTTAGTGACTTAGCTAAAGTCCCAGTTAATGAGAGGTGGAAGGAGGACTGGAGCCAGCTCTCCTGGGCTCCCAGCCTAGGCCTATTTCCACAGCCTCTTGATCCAAATTGAGGAAAAGCTCACCTGAAAATTTCTCTTCCAGACTCCCTGCATCCTCAGCATATTAGCAAGAATAAACCATTTTGAGTAACTAGACAGAACTCTAATGGCGGGTCTCTGAAAATGAAGAAGTTTTATTACATATTACATATGTGACTTAGCAACCATTTTTTATTATTGACAATTCTCTTTAAAGAATTCCTTTCCTCTAAAAATTAAAATATACTTTCAATCTTCCCTGGAATGCTTTGTTTTCGTTCAAATAAAGAGATGGCAATTCCTGCCTTCACTTGTTTGGCTCAGTGGATAGAGCGCTAGCCTGCAGGCTGAGGGGTCTGGGATTCAATTCTGGTCAAGGACACATACTTAGGTTGCAGGCTTGATCCTAGCCCCAGTCTGGGCATGTGCAGGAGGCAACCAATCAATGTGTCTCTCTCACATCAATGTTTCTCTCTGTGCTTCTCTCTCTCCCTCCTTTCTGCTCTCTCTGAAAATCAATGGAGAAGAAAATATCCTCAGGTGAGGATTAAGGAAAGAGAGAGAGAGAGAGAGAGAATTCCTATGTATCATGATTTCTAGGCAATTGGTCTAATTAAAATCTAACCAACAGGCATTAATTCCTGGTAGATTTATCCTCATTAGGCATGAAACAGCAGAGGCTTTATGTAAAAATGATAATCATTTTTCTGGACAAGGCTACTATCTCTCCCTCTCCCTTCCTCTCTGAAATCAATAAAAATACACTAAATAAATGAATAAATAAATATTCGTTCAGAACGAAGTGCCAGGCACTGAGCTAGGAGATGAGTAGAATTTTAAAAAGCCTTAAAATTGTGATGAGAAAGTGGAAAGGGGGCTATGATTTCAGGCCCAGAAGAAGGTGGGGCTGCCTGCAAAGCCTCACGGAAGATCGAGCATGGAGGGGATATGAATATCGATTGCATTTAAAATATATATATATATATATTGTTGACTTTAGAGGGGGAGAGAGAAACATCCATTGGCTGCCTCTTACATGCCCCCTACTGGGGATTAAGCCCACAACCTGCTCTGACTGGGACTTGAACCCGTGATCTCTTGGTTCATAGGTCAATGCTCAAGCACTGAGCCACCCTGGCTGGGCACCAATTGCACTTCATGATGTTACAGCGGCTCCTGCATGCAGACCAAGCTTCTCCCGGTGCAGAAAGCAGCTCGTCCTGCCTTCCTCTCTACTACAGTCTCCTCAGAGGAGGCCTGATCTGCCGCCTCCCAAGCAGGGTTTCCTCTGCCCGCGGAGAAGACGGGGCACTAGGCAAGAAGCGGGCTCTTGGATAGTCGGGGTGCTCTTCTGCACCCCAGAGCTCGCCCTTGAGCTGTCAGTCACTGATGGTAACCTATGAAGTGCCAGTTTACCAATCAGTATCAAGTTAGAACCTGGTCCTTGAAGAGCTCACACACCTCCCTCCAAAGGCGCCTAAGGGACTCCCTGCCAAGACAGTGTCAACAGAGATCTGGCCCAGTGCCTGACAGCACCTTCAAGTCGCTCAGAGCCTCTGCTGCCCTCACATGAGATGCCAAACGAGGAGACTTCCAGGCCTGAGAGGCAGGGGCCTGGGCGCCAGTGCTGGCTCTGCCGCTGGAGTCACCCTGGACCAAACCTGTCCCCCTCTGGGGGCTCCGTTTGCCCAAAATGAGAGCAGTGGGATTTTAATGTCTAAGGATCCTTCCAACTCTCACAATCTAAGACAATTGTTCTCTTTTGGAGTCATGGGTTCCTTTAAGAATCTGCTACATAACCATCTCTGCACACAATTGTGCCTACAATGTCAGGAAATCCATGGAATGCCTCAAGTTTAGACTAATATTCTCAGTCCAGGATGGGCTTGAAGTCAGACAGGTCTGGGATTGAACCCTGGAGACACCTCCGCTTTCCCCCCAGTAGGCAAGTCTACCTTTGAGCCTCCTACAGAAAAACTGATACCTCCTCGGCAATGCTGCTGTGAGGATGAGAAATAATTATAGACAATTATATAGACAAGTACATACAAATTGTGCCTTCATTCTCCTACTTCTAAATGCTGGGACATCTTCTCCTCAAAGGCAGAGACTGGGTCATCTGATACCCACTGCACTAGCTGTGCCTACAGTACCTAGCTCAGAGCATACAGAGCAGCTCTGTCCAACCAACTCAAAATATTTGTTAAATTACATGACAGTTCCATTCAGCAACTCATTTGACTCTTACCATTCATTGTTGTACAATGTCACTCACTTTTTTTTTATATATTTCAGCAGCCAACAAATATTTACAGAACATTTATCTTGTGCCTAGCATTAGGTTAAACCTTATTTATATTCTCCCACTTTATCTAAGTACATACTACCTACTAGGAGCCCATAGGTGTGTGAGAGGCACTATGTTAAATAGTGTTGCCCTATTGGCTCAGTGGATAGAGCGTTGGCCTGCAGACCAAAGGGTCCCAAGTTTGATTCCAGTTGGGCACATACTTTGGTTCCAGGTTCCTCCCTGGCCTGGGCCCTGGTGAGGACTCATGCAGGAAGCAACCAATCGAGTGAGGCTTAGCAAAACAAAACAAATAAACAAGAAACATACAAAAAAACAAACCCACATTGTTTATATGCTCCCACTTTAGTATAGTACATGCCACCTACTAGGGGCTCAGTGTAGGTGTACAATGATCAAAACGGGGAACTCGTTTCCTCCTCAGGCCACACGAGAAGACAATTGCAACAAAAGGTCACCTGTGAAGGATGCTAGCCAAACAGGTCTCATTTCCAGTTCACAAAAAAATGTGAGGGATAGAGAAACAGGTTGAATGACGTCATGAGGAAACAGCCAAATCCACAGGGCATCTCATTCTACTACACAGCTGGCCTGGACTGCCTGAAAGTTAGTACCATGGAAGAATAAAAGAGATCAGACAACTGTTCCAGATCGAAAGAAACAAAAATGACTTAATAACCAAATGTACTACATGAACCCAGATTTAACCCTAGAGTAAAACAAATAACAAACATTACCAGACATTGTTGGGACAACTGGGAAAATTGTAGTACATAGTGGATATAAGATAATATTTTTAAAGTAGTATTAATTTTCTTAGATGTTATAATGGTACTGTAGTTGTATAGGAGGATGTTCTTAGAAGATACATTCTGACGTGTTCAGGGAAAAGTGTCGTAGTGTCTCCACATAGTCTCCAGTGGTTCGGGGGGTGGGGGGTGGGGGTGAGGGTGGAGAGAGGGGCAGATGGAGAGTGAAATAGAGAAAGTGAGAGCACTAAAATAGGTAAGAAATTTTTTTAAAAGGGTGAAGGGATTAAGCAAAAACAAAACAACTCATAGACACAAACAGCAGCGTGGTGATGACCAGAAGAAAGGGAGGTGGGGGAAGTAGAAGACGGTAAATAGGGGATAAATGGTAATGGGAGACTTGATGTGGGGCGGTGAACACACAATACAATATAAAGAAAACATACCCAGTAGTATAGAATTATACACCCGAAACCTATATGATTTTAATAACCAATGTCACCTCCAATACATTCATTTAAAAAGTTTGAGATGGCTTATGAAACCAAAGGACCAAATACACTGCTGTGTTAATGAACTGACTTTGTGATTCCAGTCAGTCAACAAATGTTGAAGTGCCTACTATGTATCAGATCTAGAAATAGCGAACCAAGCAGTTAAAACAAATTCAAAAGAACAAAGAGAACTCAACCTTTTTGTACACTGTTAAATCTAAGAGCAATAAGAAGTAAAGCACTTCATTACCTTTTTTTAAAAGGCTGTTCAGCCAATGTTTCTGCCCTTTGTCTTTTCTTCATTGAGTTGCTCTCTTTTCCCTCCTGTTACATCGTCTAGTTAGATGAACAGGGTGTGGATGAGAGTCGCGAAGGAGTGAGTAAACAGTGAAACATGGACAGAATCTGAAATTTGTTTCAAGTCCAGTGAGAGTGAGCCATAACATATAAAGGGAAGGACACAGTGAGAAAAGGTGAGGGTTGGTCATGAACAAGCTTATAAACCAGACTACAGAAACGGAATCTGAGCCTAGAGTCAAAGTCACAGAAACCACGGACGAGGTTCAAGCAGCAGAGTAACTGGGAGAAGATCTGCATCTGAGAAGCATCACTGTGATCCCCTTCCCACACCGCCTCCCCCGAGAACCTCCCCACATTGCCAGCGATATCTTTCAACAGGCAGACCCCAAACGATTCCTCCACCTCCTTGGGAGGACCTGTCAGTGACCCTCTGCCCCCTTGATGGTCAAGTCCAAAGATCATTAGCTGGTATACCAGATACTGCCTGCAATCCTGCCTCTTCTCCCACCACCTGCCCTGGTCATTCTATGCTCTGGTTCCTCTGTGCTTTATCTCCAATTCTACCACTTAGCATGCTCTTTGCCATCACGGTTATAGTCACTGGGTTCCCCGAGAGCAGGGAAATTAGCATGTGGGAGATATATTAGGAGTGCTCAGATGTGTGAGAAAGGAAGGAAGCAGTGTTGGACAGAAGGAGAAGTGAAGCTACATCAGAGTCTTGACAGAACCTCAGGCAACATTTCAGGGAGTTGGGAAGATGGGATGGCCCTTCGAAGTATCCAAAATGGGGGGCAAGGATCAGGCTTATCCCCTTGTCTATAGACATTGAATGCTACCCTGGGAAATGGGCATGACCTTGGGCAAGATGCCTCTCTTCAACGGAGGCCATTCCCTAAGTAGCCCGACAGTTGCTGAGGGCTGTCTGACCACTAACAGCTGCCGGCTGCCTGCCAAGTCATTAAAATAAAAATTTATTATTTATAATAATCATTTTTTATAAGAATCTGTGCTTAGTGATGACTGTGGCGCCCAGTCTAAAGGCAGAGAGAGTAAATTCCCTTGTGACTGGCTCAATCACAATTCCAAGCCAAACCCTTCCTCAGGAAAGGACTTCACTCTACAGACAGGGAAACTGAGGCTCGGAGAGAGTCTCAAGTCATCTCCCACAGTGACACCATCTTACATGTAACTAACATTGGAACGCTTCGCCTAGATTGTACAGGATGCTGAATGAGCCTTATCTCATGAACTACTCATGAAACCTCGGGAGTGCTCATTTTCACTTCCCACGTATGGAAACAGGCTGAGAGCAGTCAGCTGAGTAACTTGTCCAAGTGGTGGATCTAGGATCTGAACCCAAGTCACTCTGACTCTAGACCCCCCGTAACTGGTAACCACTACCAGGAACCGCTTTTTCAGAGACGCATGCTGGCAGTCTGGACCCTGTGAGATACTGTGGCATGTGTGTGTGCTGCTATTATTTCTAAGAATAGGTACAGCCTTACCACATAAAGCACAGCATTTCTTTTCTGTGTTCATGGTATGAGGATAAGCAAGTGTGCTTCCGCATGGAAGATCGGTTGTACATCAACCATCCATCCACTGGAGAATGCCTAAGTAAGGTTTAGCTCCCTTGTCCATTCCATGCCAGTGCCTCTGGACCTGGTGGGCCTGCTCCTTCCACAGCTCTGATGTTCCTTCAGCAGAAGCATTCAGTTCCAACCTGGAAAGGTGTGCATCCCCCATTCAGCAAATCTGGGGAAACTCTCCTTCTGCCCTCCCTAAACTCCCAGATCTGAAGGGGGCAGCCTTGCCAGCAAGAGGGTTTATAAAAGACCTTCCTGAGACCTGAGAAACCACCAAAATCTATTCCTTTTCCTCTCTTGCTTCATCAAAATAAAACATATTCGCGTGGCAAGACTCTGAAATATAAAGATTTCTCAGTGTAGAAATGGTGTGAAATTACAATACTAGGATGTGACCCAAGAAACGCTAAACTGTGTCAGAAAATGTGGATTAATTTGGTTTTTTTATTAAAATATATTTTACTGATTTTTTAGAGAGGAAAGGAGAGGGACAGAGAGCTAGAAACATCCATTAGCTGCCTCCTGCACACCCCCTACTGGGAATGTGCCTGCAACCAAGGTACATGCCCTTGACCGGAATCGAACCTGGGACCCTTTGGTCCACAGGCTGACGCTCTGTCCACTGAGCCAAACCAGTCAGGGCTGGATTAATTTCTTTAACAAACACTCATTGTATTCCCACCAAATGCCAGGTCCTGGACCAGATGCTGGAGGTTGCAGTGTTTGGGGAGCTGGCCATTGAGTAGAGTGGATTACAAATGTTCTCATGAGTAAGCATCACTGGGGAAACTTACTAGTAACGCACCTTCCTGAATCCCATCCACAGGGTTTCTGATTCCTCAGGTGGGGCTGAGGTTTAGGATGCTGCGTTTTAACAGTCCACAGGTGGTTCTGAAGCCAGTGATTTTCAGTTGTATCTTGAGAAACCCTGACCTGGTAGATTCTAGTTCTGATCAGCTTAAGTCCCTTACCCTCCAGACAACAGGGATTTGGAAGACATCCATGACTTTTAATGGTTCAAGATGCCTTAGGAAGACTTCCTAGTAGGTGTTCTGTGTCACACCGACATGACATCATTTCTTCAAACAAGAGGAGAATAGCTGAAGGTGTGTGTCATCATGTGGCCTAAGGTGACAAGTTAAAAAATTGGAACAATTCAAGAGGTGTGTGTGTGTGTGTGTGTGTGTGTGTGTGTGTGTGTGTAAACTCATCAACTGTGTACTTAAGCTTCTGTATCTTACCATATGGATGTTTACCATGTGAATGTGATGCCTCCATTTAAAAAAATGCTAAAGAAGTGTAACGCAGAGTGGGTAAGAGGTTCAAAGATGTCCTTGTAGAGGGTAGGAGAGGGCAGGAGTTGGGTTCTGGCAGGAAAGAAAATAGGACCAGGGAAGACATGCAGACAGACCTCTCAATGAGGCTCAAGGAACTCCTAGGCAGCTGGCAGTGTGGAAAGAGGGCTGGAAATGGGAGTGGGCAGATGTGGATGGGAGGAGGCTAAAGGCTTCAGGTCCTATGAGCCAGACACTTGGAGCACAAATGGAAGGGAAGATGGAAAAGATAAGAAAGAAGGGAGAGAGGGGAGGAAAGAGGAAGAGGAAGAGAGAAGAAGGCCCTGGCTGGAGGAGGAGCTTACCATCTTGGGGCTCTGCCCATGTGGCCTTTAGCAAGTTGTCTGACTGCTGAAAGTCTGTGTGTGTCTCTTTAAGATGCCGCTGGGCCTCTGGAAGTGAGGAGGGATGGAGATGGTGAAGGAGAAAGGCTGTCTGTCAACTCCGAAGGGCTGCTCAATGCCAGTCATTATGAACATATCAGCTCAGGGCCAGGCCCACTGCAGGTGTGGATATGAGCATGCGTCCCAGTTTAGCTCCCCAGGCAGCTGCCCACATCTTCCCCACACCTGACCCCCAAACTCACAGGAGTTTGGTAAGAGATTTTCTTTCCTTTTCCTTTCTGCTCTGAGCTAGCTCGAAAGTTGCTTTTCTGCAGGCCTGGGCATGAGATTTCTTCCAACCTCCCTCCCCTCCCCCCCAACCGACACACACCTTCAGCTATTCTCCTTGACCCCCAAATGCCCCTTCCACCTTCTCCCAGGGAGGGCCAGCTGTTGCCACGGAGCCACCTGCCTCCTCCCTGCTCTGAATCACTAGTTGGAAGCCAGAGGCCTCCAGGGACCAAGGCAGTTTGCTAGAGGCCCTTGGGGAAGGAGGGGAAATAAGACAAGCACTAAAATTAGATGAATTGTCAAGAAATTTTTTTAAATTAAAAGTGTGGTTCTTCTTCTATGCAGAAGAGTCTCTTTAAGGACAATTGCACCCCCTGAGTGGCAGGCGGAGAACTCAGCAGCTCTCCCCAAAGCCAGGGCAGGAAGGGAGGCAAGAGCCTAGGAGATGGAGTAACTGGTTCTTTCCCCTTTTAGGGGTAAGAATGAAAACAGAGAAAGAAGCAGAATGGGGGGGGGGGGGGGGTAGCTGTTAAGGGATCTGCTTGGCGGGGCGCGCAGTGGTGGAGGCTCCTGGAGGAGGGGACTGAGCTTGTTGGGGACCCTGTAGCTGGGATTTTGTTTTTCTTTTGTTCCATAAAATTATGCCACCATCTCCTCCAACTACCAGCCGTAAAACGGCAGCTAGAACCACCCACACCTTGGCCTTGGGGCCACCCTGGCAGACAGATGACTGGGAGGCAGGGAGGCAGGGAGAGAGGGAGGAAAGGAGGGAGGAAAGAAGGGAGAGAGAGAGGGAAGAAGGAGAGAGAAAGTGGGGGAGAGAGAATGAGAGCAGAGCAGAGAAAGAGGGACAGAGGGGGGAGAGAGAGGACTTGGGGGCGGGGATGGGGGGAGAGCCTGCAGGAGAGAAAGCTCCTGGAGCCCAGAGGTCTGTGGGACAGAAGAGAAGAAAGAGGTAGAAGAAGAGGAAGAAGGGGAGGATGGGGAGGGAACAACATGACAGGTAGAGAGGCTGATGGGTGTGCCTCGATTTGGAGAGACAGAAGTGAACCGTCTGAGGGGGCTGCTCCCAGCAAACACGGGCTCAGTTCATGAAGGTCCTCAGCCTGGGGGCACCCCGGCCCACACCAAGCTCAGAGTCCCCCACCCACACTGGGCTGCCGCCTCCTTTGGGACCGAAGCACAGTACACGTGGGGGGGGGGGTTCCCAAGGGAACTGTGGCCCCCTCGTGCCCTAGGTGTGTGGGCCCACGAAGGAGGGCTCTGGCTCTGTGCCCCCAGGCCAGGAGAGCGTGTCCTGGGGTTACCCTCCCGGATCCCCAAGATTCCTGTTTGCCACGTCCACTGTGCACATCCGTCACCACCACATAAGTCCTGGGGTGCGTACTGTGCGGGGAGCCATCTCTGCAGGGACTACCGTCCACTTCATTCTCCTGCTCCTCTGAGTTTCCCTCTGACGGGAGAGACCACCCTCAAGTCAGAGGAAAGGGAGGCCCTGCCCGCTCCGCGCCCTGCCCTGTGGCTGCACCGGCCTGGGCCCAGAAGGCTGGCAGCCTGGCGATGCAGCTGCAGAACCACGGAAAGCAGCGGCCTCTCCGGAGGAAACACCCCCCAAACCTCATCCCTGGAGCGCAGGGGACCTCCCCACCCCCCGCCCAAGCTGCCACCCTCTCCCCCGCCTGTCCCCACGCTGAGACTCATCGGCTGGGTCTGTCTTCGTTTTCTCCTGTTTTTGTTTTCTCCTTCAAATACAAGACAAAAAATACGCCTCGTGTGTCGTCATAGATAGATATATTTCACTCTCACCACATAAATACAAAACATCCAAATATCCAAAACATTCAGAACAAAGTTAGTAGCCAGGATTCCGGGACACCTACCCGCGTGGAATCGTTCATTACTTTCTTCACTAAAAATAATTTGCCTTAAAAAAAAAGAAGAAGAAGAAGAGGGAACAAAGCTTCCGACGTAAATAATTTACAGTAAAATGACTATTTTCAAGATGCTCTAGGCCGGCTTCCGATGGAGGAATACATTCTAGACACTGGGGTCTGTGGTTTTGGTTCAAATGCGGGTGGCGAGGCTGTGGGGACTGTCCTGCCGCTGCGGTCCAGGCTCCGGACTTGGGGACCAGGAACCCCTGGGGGCTTAGGGGAGGGATGCTTTCCAGCCACACAGGATGCCCCTCTGGACCGAGGCGACTGGGCCGCGCCGCTCCCTCCGGGAAACGCTGCTCTGAAATCAGCCTGAAATCAGCCGGGGCGTCTCCCCCGTGTCCGAGGGGTTTTGTGAATCCAGGAGCGGGGACCCCGGACTCGAGAGGCGCTGGGCACGGTTTTTTTTTTTTTTTTTGCCAACCCGGCCATGCTGCCCGCAGCCACGCGTGGGGAGGCGGCGCGGAGGAGCCCACGGAGCCCCGGCCACCGCCCAGCCGCCGCGCACCAGATGCTCAATTCCGTTCCTTTTGCTGCGCCGGCTTTTCGTTTTGCTTTTCCCTTTTAAACTGCTGTGTAAACCGTCAGCTTGGATCTGGCACTGCCCCGCGGCGCCTTCTCTGTGCCGAATTTTCCGAGATCCTCCCAGTTCCGTGGCGAGGAGCGTTTTAAAACCGGTTCCCCGTCACCTGGGTGAATGCGGCGTTTGTCACTGATTATTGCTGATGGGATCGGATGGACAACCCCCGCCGCCAGGTCCCGGTGTTGGGGTTATAGTCTCCCCGGGTCCAGAAGCCCAGGAGGTGGCTGCGATCGGAGCTTCTTCCACGCAGAGAGACCCCAGCAGGCTCTGTCCAGCCCCGGGGCTGCGTGCGCCCGGCTCCCCCTCCGGAGAGGCCCGCCAAGCCGGGGCCAGGGCTCCCCACAGCCCTGGTTTCTCTGGCGAGAGGGAGGGGTGGGTTCCTTTTTGGTCTAAGCAGGGGGACCTGCCCGCTTTTTCAGCCCCTGCGCTCCGCCTGCAGCTTTTCTCTTCCAAATACAAGACTTTCAGAATCGAGGGCAGCAGCGGCCGGGCCCAGAGCAGGCGTCCTGTGCTCCGGCCTCGGAGCCGGCCTTTCCCCTCCAGGGCTGGTTGCGCCCAGCACGGGTTGGCGCATCGGGTTGGCTGGCTCGGGCCTTTTTTTTCTAATTCTTTGGATTCTCCTGGATTCAGAGGAAGTTTGAGGGGGACGGGGTGTAGGAAAAAAAACAGCCCCAATGAGATCAAATTGGTAGCAGAGCCTGGTGGGGAAGGAGAGCAGTCAGGGGCCTGCTAAGAGCCGGGTCCCCGGCGCCCAGCTCGCGTGCGTCCATAAACATCACCACAACAGAGACCATAAATATAAATACGGGGGGCCCTCCGAGTCAGTCCAGCGCTTTCTTCTCGGCCCCCTCTTTACTGCCGGTCCGGGAGTACGGCTCGAAGGCCGAGGAGCTCAGGTAGCGCGCGGAGAGTTCCTGCAAATTCCCGGCCAGCGACCCGGCCATGGTCAAGGGCGCGGAGGACAGGCGGCTGGCGACCGAGCCGAGCAGCGAGGGCACGGGCAGGCCGAAGAGGCCGTGGCTGGCGGCCGGCGCGCCCGCGTGCAGTCCCCCGGGCCCCGCGGGCCCGGGCCCCGGAGCGCTGCCCACGGCCGGCGGGTGCGGAGACGCGGCGCCGGCGGGGCCCGGGGCGGTGGCGGCGGCGGCGGCGGCGGCAGCCGATCCCGCGGAGGCGCCCGCGCCCAGGGCGGGCAGGCTGGGCCCGCGCAGCGCCGAGCCGAGCGCGCCGGTGGCGCAGGAGGGCAGCAGCGCGGGGAGGCCGGGCGGCGACAGCAGGCGGCCCTGCTCCAGCAGCCGCAGCACGCTGCACGTGGCCGCCGTCTCCGACACCACGGACCGCAGCTCCGAGTCCTTGCCCTGGTCCTTCTTCTGCTTCGTGCGCCGGTTCTGGAACCAGACCTTCACCTGCGCGCCGGGCGCA